>OU426988.1:115592077-116792077 GCA_911387755.1 Chrysotoxum bicinctum
TAATATAATATAATATAATATAATATAATATAATATAATATAATATAATATAATATAATATAATATAATATAATATAATATAATATAATATAATATAATATAATATAATATAATATAATATAATATAATATAATATAATATAATATAATATAATATAATATAATATAATATGATATAATATAATATAATTTAATATTCTATAATTTAATATACTATAATATAATATAGTTTAATACAGTGTTTTTCAAACTTTTTCAGTACGCGACCCCTTTGCTATTAACAAAATTTTGGCGACCCCCCCATTATAATGTATCAGTTATATAAAGAGCTACATATACGGAACCCCTTCCAAGCCTGGTCTAATTACACAAGATTTTACTTATTTGCGATGAAATTTTATCCCGTATTGCCAAAAAAAAATTTTAGCAGGCCTTACAGTAATTTTCATTTTTTTGAATTCATTTGAATTCAATTGAATCAGAATTGTCATTTAATTTTTTTTCAACTGAGAGTAAGTAGGTACTTATTTAAAAATTAAGTGTTGTGTTGTGTTGTGTTGTGCTGTGTTGTGTTGTGCTGTGTTGTGTTGTTTACGAGTTGCAGCCTTGCACATCCGGTGCAAGTGGAAGTGGAGGAAGTAACGAAAAAAAATAGACTTTACTTTTTACTTAAATATGTTTTCACAGTTTTAAATAAAAAGCCTCTATGTGTTCTTTGCTGTGAAGTTTTATCTGCCGAAAATATGAAACCATCAAAGCTTATGTGACATCTCTGAACTAAACATTTCAAAGACGCAGATAAGAAGTTAGAATTTTTCGAACGATAATTGAAATCCCTTAACCAGCAACAAAGTACTGTGGTTCAGGTAAGAAAAATAAGTCTTATTTGAAAGCCCTTTATTATTTTTGGATCAAAAATAATATCTGTTTTTGTTTGAATGTATCTAATCGCGATCTAAATACATACAAACATATGTACATAGGTAAAAGGCTATGTACATGTACTGACCCGCTTTATAATTCGCGAAAAATACCTACGCTTTTTTCCAAATTTGTTTTAAAATTTGTTTAAGTTATCGAGTGCCAATTAGAAAGCGTTGTTAGCTAGCTATCAAGTAGCATACCGAGTCGCCAAAGCAGGGAGACTTCATATTTACAATTGCTGAGAATCTTATTTTGCCTGCGGCCCTTGATATGGTTGAAATTATTTTGGGCAAACAGGAGGCAGATAAACTTAAAAATATACCACTTTCTGACAAAACAATTGAGCGGAGAATAAGTGGCATTGCCGTTGACATTCAAGAACAATCAATTGAAAAATTAAAGAACAGTCCACATTTTGCATTGCAACTGGATGAATCTTCTGATGTTTCAGACTGTGCACAGTTTGTGGTATTTGTTCGTTTTGAAGCAGAGGAAAACGCTGAAGAAGACATTTTATTTTGCAAAGCTCTTCCTGCTAATACTACTGGCCAGTGTTTGTACGACATGTTTTTAGAAAGCTCTAGCGACTACGAGATTGATTGGACAAAATGTTTTGCTATTTGTAGCGATGGTGCTAAAGCTTTGACGGCCAACAAAAGTGGGCTCCTTGCAAAATTAAAATTAATAATGCCAAACGTTTCATGGATACACTGCTTTCTTCATCGGCAAGTTCAAGGTGTTACCTTCTGAATTAAATGATGTGCTTAAAGATATGATTAGAGTTGTGAACTCTATTAAAGGAAAGGCCTTGCAAAGTCGGCTGTTTAGGATCATATGTGATGAAATGGGTTCACTCCATCAAAACCTCCTTTTTCACACAGAGTTAAGAGGTCTTTACAAACCAACAGTTTTGATTATTTTCCCTGCTTTCAAAAGATCCTTGAAGAAATTTCATCAGATGAATCGATATCATTAAGCTCTCATATTCAACTCATGGTACAGAGTTTGCATAATTTAGAGAAGAAACCATTAAGTTACTTTCCGGAACTGGATTCTGAAAGTGGAGATGGACAAAGATGGGTATTAAATCCTTTTTTGAATATGTCAGTCAAACTCGCCAATCTACCATCGGTAAAGTTGAAAGAAAATCTTATAGATTTAGCTGCAGATAGCATACCGAGAATAGAATTCAATTTGAAAACGATTGACAATTTCTGGATAAAGAGAAGAGGAGAGTATACTGAGCTGGCAAACGAGGCTTTGAAGTTGTTACTGCCATTCGCCACTTTATACCTTTGTGAAGTCGCATTCTCTTCAATGTTTGACATTAAAACTAAAAAAAGAAACAGACCAAATTTGGAAAATGATTTAATCTTAAAAGTATCAAAAACTAATCCAAAATTTCAACATTTATTAAAAAATAAACAAGCACATTATGTCGCACTAAAAATTTGTTTGCTTTATTTAATTTTTTTAGCACAGGACTTTTGTTTACTAATCTTACCGGCTTGCGACCGCGACCCGCTAAGGATCACCCCTTGGGGGGTCGCGACCCACAGTTTGAAAAACACTGGTTTAATATATTATAATATATGTTATGTAATCTATATATTATATACAAATAATAAAAACGACAATGAAACAGAGCAATTCCGCAGACGCAGTGTTCCTGTAAGACTGGAACGAGTAGCATTCCACTACGACCCGGAAATAGATGATTGTGCCGACCAATCCGTAACGATTGGAGAAATAACAACCATTTGTCAATATTGTAAAGCGTTAAAATACAGCAGTGAATCTACTGTATTATGTTGTGCTGGTGGTAAAGTTAAATTGCAACAATTGTTCTTGATCCCGCGTATATCGATAATTCCAACGGATTTGCCATTCGATTTTAAGCGTCTACAATTTCCCGTCCGTCTGGTCTTTGCAATGACCATTAATAAATTGCAAGGCCAGTCGTTGAAAGTCTGTGGGATCAACTTGGAGTTTCCCTGTTTTGCGCATGGACAATTATACGTGGCGTGTTCGCGAGTCGGAAAACCATCAGCTTTATATATTTACGCACCGCAAAAAAAAAAAAAAAAATATAGTACATTAGAAAGCCTTAAATTGATTAAGTATATAACTGTTTTGCATTTAATGTAGATAAAAATATTTTATCAAGTTTTGACCATATTTTTCAAAAATATATGTAGGTGATACGAAGTTCATTGGGTCATCTAGTATAAGATAATAAGTTAATTCAATGCGTAATTGAAAAGAGTTTTTAAATAGTTTTATTTTTCTTGACCGATTTCTTCGAGCTCTAATTAAAGACTTATTTCTTATTATTAAGTGTGTTTGAAAACATTATATGCTCATTTGCAAAAATTGTATCTTAATCCTATTTTACAATTCTTATTGTGTATACTCTTTATTTAAGATAATTTAAAATTCTGAAACGCTCATTAAGCCTGTTATTGTCATAATACCATGTTCATGTTGTGTTATGTCTTTTTTGTCTTTCATATTCAATATTGTTGGGCTCTAAGTTACCGTTTTGGGTAAAGCTTTAGTTTGGATGACATTTTGTAATTCAATTATATATAATCTATTTCGTTCCCTTGCATATTTTAAATTCTCGGTCACGTAAATATTCTGATAATTTTTAATTGCGTTAAACATTTATGTATTAGTTATAAACAGTTTATTATTATATTATATTATTAGGCGCGTTTTATTATCTACGGATCTGGATCTGGATTTATTTTTAACACGTATTACAAAAACAATTTGGGATCCTGTGTTCTATCTGGATCTATTTCAAATATCCAACAATTAGTTCTTACTCTGGAAGATAGATGGCTTTTTATGGTAAGGTAGTGTGAACTACAGTGTAAGGAAAAAAGACAAGAATCATTTGAAAATCAACAAATATAAGGAAAAGAGAGATGGGCATTATATTCTTCTGTCACTATGATCCGTATCGTTTTATTTACAAGATCTGTGTGGCTATTATAACTTATTGTTTATCAATATTAAATGAAATCCACTTTCGAACTGTTCATATTTTAATAAGACTTCGTCTGTATCTTTTCGTCAATCTAAGTTGTCCCAGGAGTTATTATTGTTAATTGATATGTGTTATGTGGAATAATCTATCTTATTGTTGAATTTCCGTTTTATAATGATTAGTAGTTTTCACGTGTATAGTAACTAACTTTAAATGTTATTTTTATGAATAACTCGTTTCCTTGTTCTAATTTTATTTGCTAAATCTTTTTCTACTACTTACATACTTAACTTCTTTCAGCTCACTACATTTTATCCTCTGCTTCTTTTAATTTTATATTAATATTTCTATGGTCAATTTTATTGTACATACAAGATATCGGAAGGTTTTTGTGACAGAATGTACATATGTATGACTGTAGCCGTGAACGGACGTGTTGTGGGGTGCGCACATTTTTGTTAAAGTCCACGTCAGCTTATTTAATTTAAAGTTTTTGAACTACAGCTCACTAACTCGAAAACACAATATTCACAAAGCAACACACCCAGAGAAAAATAGAAGTCTAATTTTGAGCATATTAAGATTGAATTTAAGAACACGATCCTTCTTAACATAACATACTCAATTTAACTCCGCGTTTTCTTATTTAATCCTAAAAGTACTTAATATAAGAATGAACGGAGTTAAAATGACTTCTGTATCATCAAAACAAAAAAATCCATGCTTAAGTTTACTGTTATGTTTTGCATGAAATTTACTCACATATCACATTTCTTAAACATTGTGTTATTGTCTCTTCATGCGGTCGGTGGTAAAATGGAGCAAGAAGAAAATTGTGAAATTGTGTACATTGTTCAAGATCCAGTGGACAATAAGGACAGTGAAGATACAGAAAAGCTGTTGGATCTGTTAGAACAATTCGATTTAATAGAAATCCATAAGTACTTGATTGGTGAGTACAGCTTAATTTGTCTTTTATTTATTCATATCGGACATTGCACAACGCGCATTATGCATTATCAGCTATCTGGGCTATAGAAATCAGTCAATAATTCTCTTTTATTATTTACATAAAGTAGTACCCCTTGGCATAATGGTTAGTGCGTTGAACTGTCATGCGGAAGGTCTCGAGTTCGATTCCCAGCCGCTGCAAGAAAGTTTTTTTCAAGGGTGTACTGCCTCTTGCGAGGAATTGACAAATCCTCCAAGAGTATCTCTTGTCATGGAAAGTGCTGCTCATTAGCCGTTCGGAATCGGCAGAAAATTGTAGGTCCCCTCTGTTCCTGGTAACACGCACACAGGAATGGTTGAGAGTTGTCAGTCGATCTCGTACTGTGGAGGAGTGTAGACGCTTTCGACTTTCACAGTGACTTAAACTAAAATCGGGTGTGCATACAAGTACTAACTTTACCAGTCAAATTCCAATATAGAGTATAGCTCAGTGGAAGAGGTGGCGGACTCTGGTGCGAGAGGTCACCGGTTCAAGTCCCCGTCGGGCACACAACTTTTGGATGCTTTTTTTCACAATAGTGAAGTGCAAAGTATTATAGCAGAAGAGGAAAGACAGCGAAAACGTACCAACAACAAAGCGGGGGCATCGAAAGGTGTTCTGCCAGCTAAAGACCCAACAACAACAACAACAACAACAACATCAAGACCAATGATGAAGCAATCAACGGCATCAAAACCGGGGACATCAAAAGATGCCCTGGCTAAGTCGACTGATGCGATAGCGTTACCATCATCTGATGTAGAAACGGCACCATCAGCCGTTGCGTCAACGAAGAGAAGGAAGAGGGTACAAAGTGTGCCTAACCTGGTAAAGCGTCGTACCATCACCAAAGCTGAGCTGCAAGCTGAAGGGAAGGTGACGGCGCAAAAGGCAATAACACCAGCAGCAGACACAAGGAAAACTGTGAATCCCTCGCCAACCGATGATGACGAGGCGATATCATATATGCCCGAGGGTGGAGAGGGTCTCTACACCACGGGCGATAGTCAAACCTTTGTGGACTTGTCCACTCCAGAGGCGTCCGCAGACGAAGAGGAAGAGGAGACTATCCAAGCCAAAATTCGTGCAGTACAGGGGCAGATTGAGAACCTTCAAAGCAATCTTGCCTCAATGATTCAAGCTTTGAAAGAAAAGCAAGAGGCGCATGTCTATATCTTACGTAATCTCTTTCGAAATATATTATGATATAACAAAATATAATATAATATTATTCACTTTGAAAACTCTTTATACTCCTCTCTCACTTCCTCCATAAAGGCGAATTAACAAAAGTAATACAGACTTTGCGTGACTGGTGGGTGATGAAGATGATCACACTTTGATCACACGGAACTCAGCCTGCTTGGCTTATGCTTAGTGCATCTTTTCTTCCCTCACCATGTCCTCGCCATATAGGTAGATAAGTAATAGTGTTGCTTATCAGCTTCAACCACAATATGGCATTTGTTTAAATACAAGATTTAATTTCATGTTGTTTTAATTCATAGTCCATAAGCGAATCATTCATAAGTGCTTTATATATCGCAGTCCAAGTTTGGATAGTAACTCGACTTCTAAAGAATTCTATTCGCTGTCTGACTATATCCAAAGAACTGTTTCTCATTTTCCACATAGTGAAATCGTTGCTACGGACGATTTCAATGTACACAATTCTTCGTAGCTACCATATTCTGGTCCAGTTAGAGAAATTATTCCGAAGAGAACCGGAAAACCCAACTGGGACCAGGACGGTCTCAACGATTTCTTCGATAACTTAAGCTGTTTACTATGCTTCATCGAAAGTGACGTTGAGTCCAATGCAGTTATAATTACAAATTTAATTAATTTCGGAATGAAGAATTTTATGCCGAATAGGGAAAATCTACCAAACCGAAAGAGAATTCATGGTTTGTTTCGAGCTGTTAAGACTTTATTGAGGCCAGTAAATAAGTAAGCATGACCAAAAATTAAGGCAAAAATACTACAATGTCCCAAACGTAGTAAAATTTGTTGATCATTTGTAAAAAAAAATTACGAAATCGTACTTCATTTTCGGTTCCTACACTCGTATTCAATGACACTCCTTATGTCAGCGTCTTGATTTCTTCTGTAACTGAGACTATTTCATAGAACAAATCTTCTTCTTCGTACAGTAGCCAGAGTACTGAAAGATCTCGATATTCACAAATCCGCTGGCCCTGATAGTATCCTTCTTACTTTTTGAAGAGGTGTTCTTAAGCGCTGGCAAAACCATTGCGCAAGCTTTTTCCAACATTTCTACTCTACTGGTCTCTTTCCGAGTGGGTGGAAAACATCATTTGTCCAGCCTGTCCCTACAAAATTCGAATCATCTTTCTTTCTAACTAACGCCCAATTGCACTTAAATCCCTTCTTTTCAGGGTACTGGAGACGCTGATAAATTATCAGCTAAAGAAATATCTTGAAGAACGAAAGCTTCTCAATGCGACAGTAATAGTCCCACCGTTATTATGATTAGATTTAGATTAGAAAAGATTTATTTAAATTCGATATAACAATTATACCTAATAACAAGGATAGTAAAAATCTTAATAATGTAATAATATAATATTTTGACATAACATTTTTTTGTTGGCCATCAGATAGGTGTTTAAAATTCTTAATTAAATAAATTAAAATTAACATCAGTAACTTATTATTTTTAAACTATACATATGAAGATTTTTTCAAATTTGATAATTTGTTAAATTAAATAATGCAATACTACTCGTATGATATAAAATGTTTGAATAATTTAGGTAAATTCAATATCACAAATTTCACACCAGTTTCTATTTAACATATGGTTTTAATGAATCTTTTTCATAGCTCTAAGCAAATTCATTTATTAACAAACATCTATATCTAAGACAGTTAGCTAAAAAGTTGTATAGGAAAGAGAAGTTGTTACTATTTAATTCATTATGAAGTTACTCAATGGACAGTCACTCTTTCCCAAAACAAATGAGTCTCGATTTATTAAAAATTGGGCATCTACCAATTAGGTGATTAGTATTCTCCACTTCATCCAGATTGCATGTTGAACAGATACCAACTGTATCTTTTTTGAATGCTCTAGAATTAATTTTTAATAAACCACCTCTAAATTTAAAAATTAAGCTCCACATAGACTAAGAGCCCACAGCCATTTATGGGTGTGATTGATAGCAAAAAATAATTAGCAAAATTAGATAGGCCTTTTATGGTTATTTACAAATGTGAAAGTATTGCATACTCTAGTGGGAGCAATAGTGCATAATAGTGCATCAAGTATGTAGTTCTTTCCAAGTCTAAATAATTGTTATAACAACTTTGCCAAAACGTGGAGTTAAGCCCCCTGATTGAAAATATCGAGGTCCAAGACGTTTTACAGACAGCCTTCTGCCTGCCAGACGCGATAAGAATAGGCTACTTCTTGCACTAAGAAGGCCAACTTCAAAACGTCTTGGACCTCGATATTTCCAATCAGGGCACTTAGCTGTTCATTTTGAAGTTATGGCAAATTTTGTATCCGAATTTTTAAGAATTTGGAAAGAACTGCATACCTGATGCACTATAATGCACTATTGCGCCCACTAGAGTATGTAAGACGTTCACATTCATAAATAATTATAAAAGCCCTATCTAATTACGCTAATTATTTTTTGTTATCAATCACACCCAAAAATTGCTGTGGGCTCTCGGTCTAACAGGTGAGGAAAGTTTTTATCAATAAAGTAATGTGCAATATTAAAGTTCAAATGAGGATAAACATCATGAAACTGAGAGCCCTTAGCATCCGCAATGTGATTATTATATTTTTTAACTTCTAGTGCTGCGAGTATCAACATTATTTTATGAAGACTCCTAAAGGATGTGTTAGACAGGTCAATTTATATATTTAGCATTTGACCTAAATTAAGCCAGTCTAAAACCCAAAACGTTGTATGGACGATTGATTCTTGCGCTAGTATTTGTGGCAATCTACTTCTAGGGATTTCAAGTACCTTACAAATGTAGTCGAAGTGAATAGAAAGCGTTCGGAGAAACTGATAACTGAGTTGTTAAGCCAGTTTCCAAGAGTAACATGAGTAGGTTTAACATACTTTATAAATTTTTTTAGATCATGGATCTGCCAGCGGATCACGTGCAGTAGCTGGATGAAGAGTCAATCATATTTTAAGTTCTCTTGGGGAATCAGAGATGGTAACGAGGTCATCGGCATGTAGGAGCTCTTTCACAATCATATCGTCGACACGCATGCCTCGTGTGAATGTAAGTTAGGTAGAGGCTAAATAATATTTGACTAAGTAAACATCATTGCTTAACACCCACTTTAACTTCAAAAGAGTCTGAATGAGAGATTCCATCCCAAACCTGAAAATTTGTTTCTGAGACAACACCCTTCAGTCTCAACATCGTGCCACACATTTTTCCTATCCTTCTTTCTCTTCCGTAACTTCACGCCCGCGCTGTGTTGAAACATTTAAAGGGTAATCATAATCCCTTGAGCGCGAGTTTATTATAAAAAAAAAAGTTGCAAAATTGTTATTATTTTTGTTGACAAACCCAAAGACGATTTAAAAAAAGCGAATTACGTGGAATCAGATGGAAAGCTAATGAAAAATCAACAAAAAAACATTATGTATTTTTCTTTCTTTTTTGGTTTAAGTGGACTCGCAAAGGATGTTATTGAAATCAATCCACCTATTTATCCTATTTAAGATTAACCCCGTGAATACTTTATATAATGTATCCAAAAGCGAAAGTTCTCTATAGTTACCACAATTATTAGGATCACCTTTCTTAAATAAAGGCAATATTATTGAACTCCGAAAAGATCCTGGAATTTGACCGATTAAATATGTTTTGTTAAGCAGTATTCTTCTAAGAAACAAGATGGAGTATTTTTATAAAACTCTTGACTGATTCTGTCCTGGTCCGTGTGCCTTTTTAAGTTAAGCTTTTTGCAGTAGGTGTGGAAGTTCCCACATCTCAAAGAATGAGTAAAGGAAAAGATTTGTTATCTCAGGCATAACCTCACATTCGGGGGGTGACAATAAAGCCTTAAAATGATTATAAAAATCAACAATCTGGAGAGTACTTCTCTTTTTGGCAAGGCCTGTTTCAAATTGTTCACCAATTTCCGACAATCACTGAAATTTCTAACAATGTTCAATTTGTTTATATTTTCTTTATTGTGAGGCAACTTTTTATTTTTGCATAATTTTAGGTATTACAATTTGTATCAAACATACTGTTTTTTTTTTTTGAATGCTAACATTATGCTTACAAATGAGCCGAAGCAGTTTCAGCAGTTTTCCTTGCGCGCAAACACTGAAAATCAAACCACTTCCGTTTAGATACAATTTTTTTTCTATTACTAAACGCACCAGCAGCTGTCTTTATCTTATTTATTAGTGTACTTAGTTTCTCTTCATTGATTGTACTTACAATTAGATAGATGCCCTAGTACTTCAGTGTACTTGGAAGCCATATTGGGAAACATTTTATGAAGTGTCAAATTGCCAACTTTAGCTGTTATTGACAAAGACGGAGAAAAACTCAATCTTAAAGGTATATGATCCGAATATGGTTTACTCTGAATCGAAAAGTTGTTAATCAACGGTAGAAATTCAAATGAGCATATACAGTAATCGATGGTTGAATTACCCACTGCACCACAAAATGTTAATTCACCATCTGCATGCCCACTTGTGTGCGCCACCTGAGTCGTAGTCTTCCTATACTGCGCCGTCCCTCAGGGTTGTATTCGAAGACTTTCCGGGCCGGAGCATTCGGGTCCATTCCTTGCCATGACCTTGCCATCTCAATCGTTGGATTTTGATTCGTTTGACCAGGTCAGTTTCGCTGTACAGCCCGTACAGTTCTTAGTTATATCTTCTTCTCCACTCCCTGTCTATGCCGACGGGACCAAAGATTACATGAAGAATTTTCCTCTCGAAACATCATAAGGCGCTGTCTTCCACCTTTGACAAAGTTCATGCCTCTGCACCATAGACAAGGATCGGGATGATGAGGATTTTATAGAGGGACACTTTAGTTGCTCGAGAGAGGACTTTGCTACTCAATTGCTTCTTAGCCCAAAGAAGCAGCGATTGACAAGAGTTATTCTCCGTTTGGTTTCAGTGCTGATGTTGTTTTCTGAATTTATAGCACCTAGGCACCTAGGTATATGAAGTCTTTAATTACCTCAAAGTTATAGCTGTCTATAATGACATTCTGTTCAAGACATCGGTGTTGGGTGTCTTTTCTTGATGACACAATATACTTGGTCTTGCCCTCATTTACCGCTAAGCCCATCTTCTTCGCTTCCGTCTCAATGCTCACAAATGGGCCACTGACATCACTTTGTTCTTCCAATTATGTCAATGTCGTCGGCGTATCCGAGCAATTGGAAGGAATTTTGACACGACATAGCCTTGCCTAAAAACTTTTTTGACATCAAATGCATCGGTGAGATCTTTTCCGACCTTGATGGAGCAGCGTGCATTCTCCATTGTCATCCTGCACAAACGGACAAGTTTGTCAGGGATGCCAAAGCTAGACATTGCTCTATGTAGTTCGTTCCTATAGATGCTTTCGTACGTGGCTTTGAAATCGATGAAAATCTGGTAGGTGGTAGGATTTGTAGCTCGTGGGTTTTTTCTAAGATTTGCCGATATGTGAATATTTGATCGATAGTGGACTTTCGGTCTAAAGCCGCACTTATATGGACCTATCCTATCTCTATAGGAGCGGCATTTTCTTCTTCATCGCCGTCATTGAGGAAATGTTCTTTCCATAATCTCATCATGGAATGCGGTTCTATTACGATGTTCCCTTGATTGTCCGTGCAGACTCGGGCTCGGGGATTGTATCCTTGCAATGTTTTTTTTACCTTTTGGTAAAACTTCCGAACCTAATTCCTGCAATGGCATCCCTCTATTTCCTCGATCAAGCGCTTCTCATGCTCCATCTTTTTCTTTCTGAGAAACCGGTGTTCTTCTCCCCTCTTCTGCTCGCGAGCAGCTGTATTCCTTCTTTGCAGCGCCGCTCTATATGCCTTTTACTTTGCTGCATGTGCTTGTTGGCACTCACCGTGAAACCAGGGGTTTCGTTGTGGTGGTCGTGTAAAACCCAGCACATTGGAGGCGGCATCCCTGATAGCTACTTGGCAATGTTGCCACTGGTCCTCAATACTTGATGCTGGCGGCGGCGCACATACGGCAAAAGCACCAATTTAGGCTGCCAAAAGTCGAAAATTTGTATGTTCTCCAGCGGTGTGGCGTCCATATAACTCGATTCCTACCGACTTACCTTTCAAAATTTCCACTTTCAGTTATACTTTCAAACTCCTAGCCACATGAATCTTATCAAATCATACACCTGCACGCTTTCAACATTATTTGAATCTCTCTACCTTCTATTCTACACACACTTCTGCTTTTTACCTCACTCCATAAGCAAACACAACATTGAAGCAACAAAAAAGTCATCGAAGTAAGTCGGGTTATAAAATTTGTTGCGGGATAGAACAAATTTGTTGTCTTTCCTCTTTATGCATATATTATTCGCTGCTAGTGACACCTTTCTCTTTAATACACGCTGTCTTATGGAAGAAAATAACCCGTGATGCATCGTCTTATTTCGTGATGGTGAACTTGATGAACCAAATGTAGCGAGGTTGAGGTAGGTTTCTGTTTGAAAAAAAAAAAACAAAAACAATTTGTTTGCTAAATTTGTGTGTATCTCCTTTGTATATACACTCTATAGTATTCTCATGAAACCTTATTTTAAGAGGACATCTATCGTCGGCCTGACAACTATTTCAGATTATTTCAGAGTGCAAAACTATTCAAAATTTTAAATAAATGGCGGTTATAAAATAAAGGGGATCAAAAAAGGATGTGTGGATGATTTTTGTTTATCTTTCTATACCTTTGTGTATAGATATTCAATACGTGGTGTCTGGTAAGAAGTAAGACGTGAGGGATGAGAGATTGCTTTAGTTTTGTTTTTGTAAATTTTATTCTGTGTATGTTTTTGTTGTTTTGTCCTGGTAGCTGGTGTTTGATGATTTTTTTTCAGTTTTGAAGAAAATCTTATTTTAGCTTTCAGTATTTTATTAGGTAGGTATACTATTGTTTTTTTTATTTTTTTTTTGCTTTGTACGCGTTCGTATGGAGGATGGGGTTATCATTCATCGCGTTCTCGATGGCAAGGATTTTTTTTAGTTATCTGAGAATTTTTGTAGGTCAGAAAAATATATCAAGCAAGGTTTCAAATAAGAGTTTTGTTTGAAGGATTTCTCTGTTTTCATTTAAGGGTGAAGAATACCTATATGTTTAGGTATTTTTGTAATTTTTGTAATGAAATGGCCTCTAAATGTGGGGAGAGTACGATAACTTGGCCGCCAAGATTTGATGACGGATTTTTGTAGAGGGGTCAAAAACAAGCACTTTTTACTACGGGAGGGGGGTCTATCTCCCCCCGTTTAGGAGGTAGGGGCACTTTTAGAAAAAATGGTTTAAATTGAAAAAAAAATATTAAAAAACAACGGCAACACCTACAATAAAGTGCTATACTGCGTTTGAAAGCCAGAAGATTGTTCTATAATCCTGCATTTAAATTAAATTACTCATGTCAATGGTTTTTGAGAAATTCGCATTTAAAGTCCAAATTTTGATAAAATAATGTGAAAAAAAAAAGCTTAGACCGATTGTTTTCAAAATTGTGAAACGAAATTGTAAGTTAGCTTATATGTGTTTCATGTATCTATCAGTTTTTAATCGAACACAAAAAACCGCATGATTCTATGTCTTCTAGTTTTTGAGAAAATCGAAAATTACCAAAACCTCCTTTTTTTGATTTTTGGTGGTGACGGTGATTCCATTTTAAGGATTAATGTTAAATAAACATAATGAATCTTTGTTAGTTCAGTACCGCAATTCATTTAGCGTTACCCAGAATGCACCATGAGGAGGTAGAATTGCATCTGGGTCAGTTATTTTGTCAGTTAGTCAGGAGTTAGTCAGTCATAGTTAGTTAAAAATGGTCAAAATGTATTAAAAAGGTGTGTAAGTCTCGTCAATAAAGCCATCGTCCGTACTATAACTGTCGAGTTCGTTGAGTTACTCTTTTATGGTGGGAAGCCGAGGATGTTTTTTCGGTAAAACACTTTCTAAATTTTCGCTCTGAAGGGTGGGAGGATCGATGTCTTTTAACTGTAAACCCTCACATAATATATCACCATCGGTATAACAAGGGTAAACTTTTTTTACATCTGATAAAAACTCTATTGTTTGCAAACCCCAGTCGTCCTTATATTTCCTTTCTAGGCAGTATTTTCGATAGAAAAATAGTGCCATGTATTGGTGAACATGGTTGGAAGTTTGTTTTGGTTTTCAAGATCGTTTATTGTATTTTATATGTATTTAGTGGACATTGGATAAATAGAATAAATTTGAATTTTTTTAAATACAGATTCTGTGAATGCAAAAGAAACTTTGCATGCACCCAACCTCGCACCTACCCCAAATCCTATAGTGTGCCCAAGCAGGGGGGCAGCATGCCCCCCATACATACTTTACTGTTTATATATTGTAATGTTGGAAGCTAGCACTGATTTATTTATGTAAGGAAGCAACAAATATCAAACATTTTGTAGGAAAGTAGTTTTAGTTATTTTCGATTTTCTCAAAAACCAGAAGACATAGAACCATGCGGTTTTTTGTGTTCGATTAAGAACTGATAGATACATGAAACACATATAAGCTAATTTACAATTTCATTTCACAATTTTGAAAACAACCGGTCTAAACTTTTTTTTTCACGTTATTTTATCAAAATTTGGACTTTAAATGCAAATTTCTCAAAAACCATTAACATGAGTAATTTAATTTAAATGCAGGATTATAGAACAATCTTCTGGCTTTCAAACGCAGTATAGCACTTTATTGTAAGTGTTGCCGTTGTTTTTTAATATTTTTTTTTTTTCAATTTAAACCATTTTTTCTAAAAGTGCCCCTACCTCCTAAACGGAGGTTTTCTCAAAAACCAGAAGACATAGAACCATTCGGTTTTTTGTGTTCGATTAAGAACTGATAGATACATGAAACACATATAAGCTAATTTACAATTTCATTTCACAATTTTGAAAACAACCGGTCTAAACTTTTTTGTTCACGTTTTTTTTATCAAAATTTGGACTTTAAATGCGAATTTCTCAAAAACCATTGACATGAGTAATTTAATTTAAATGCAGGATTATAGAACAATCTTCTGGCTTTCAAACGCAGTATAGCACTTTATTGTAGGTGTTGCCGTTGTTTTTTAATATATTTTTTTTCAATTTAAACCACTTTTTCTAAAAGTGCCCCTACCTCCTAAACGGGGGGAGATAGACCCCCCCCCTCCCATAGTAAAAAGTGCTTATTTTTGACTCCTCTACAAAAAGCCGTCATCAAATCTTGGCGGCCAAGTTATCGTACTCGTGCCCTAAATGTACATTTTTACGTGTGACATAGGTAGGTAGGTACAATATGGCATTTTATGCATTTGTAAACAAAATCGAAGTCGATATTTTAATCAGTCTTAAGACTACGACTTTTACTTGGAACTTATTTGTACTTTGTATAAAGTAAGTTACACATTCGTAAAAAATCGAACTAGAATTTTGATCAAAGTTGATAATACGATGATAGCAAAGACGAAAAAAGTGGGTCTTGTAATTCTATCTGTCTGTTCGACTACAGCCTAAGCGGCTCGAGCGATTTTCTTGAAGCATCGTAAGTAGGTACATATATGTATATACTATTTTTAAAATTGTCATTTTTTTTAATTTTTAAATAACGATTTGAGAAATTTGGAATTATGTAGATGCTTTGATATATTGTTTGCTGTGAATAAATTGTCTATACCTATAATGTGTTTATTATGATTTCAATGTTGTTATGTTGAAATATGTTAGGTACCTACCTATATCAGTTTGGTCTAGAACTCTATTTGTTCTGTGTTTGCTCTTTTTATAATCACTTGTTTTGGTTATTTTCAAACGTCCCGAAGAAGTTTGTTTATTATACCAACCAAATACCTATTAAATGATTATTCTTTCTGATGACTTTTACAAGGTAGGCAAGTTATACCTTGTTTTGCACTTTCAACCGTGAATTGAAATTAAGAATGCTAAATTTAAATTGACTTCATTACTACTACTTATCATTACTTCATTACTACTACTTATCCTACTTATCCTATTTCTATAGCTCTGAAGTTCATTTGATTGATGGCGGTTCTAGCTTGTGGTCGTGGTCTTACCTTTTAATTATCAACTATTATAAAACCAAATTGTTAAAAGTTAAAATTTAAATTAAATGATGTGGTTAATTAGTTTAAGTTATTTATGATATTAATAAATGAAAATTACAAAACTTAATAACGCATCAAGTGACATTATCTTTATCCGCTGCGATTATACACATTTCGGGATGTCTTTTCAGAAATTTGTTTGCACTACAAGATATTTTATTTACATATTTATCAGCCCAGAAAAATCAACAAGAAATTAAAGGAACAAAAGTATTTATCTTCTACTATCATCATCTACTTTGAACTGATCTTTTTAAAGTATGAGTATGAGTATGAAATAATTTTTCTATCATATTTTCCATTAGATTTAATTAAAAATTATTAAATTTCAGCTTAAATTTTGTTCATATGTACTGTACAATTTTGTATATTAAAAGATATGCGGATATCTCAAAATATATTTATATATGGTACTCGTAGATATATAGACATAGGTAGATACCTCAAATTCCACTTACCCGATAAAAAAATACAGATTTAGTAATTTTGTTGCAGTTTTTGTTTTTTTTTTAAGTCCAGAAACCATATCCTTTATTGAAATTGATTCGCCTCAAAAAAACTCTTTGTTATTTCGATTTCGTTTTTTCCAATATAAACAATAGCTTTTTTTGGCCAGTTTTAAAAGCAATTTAAAACCAACAAATACATACACATAAGTACATACCTATGCATCTGTGCATATAGTACATGCACACATGTATGTATGTACAACATATAAGTTTACATTCATATTACTGGCTTAAAACTTTGAAAAACTGGAAAAATTACTTGAAATTTTACGTAGCCTCAAAGAAATCTACACGATACATACCTATCTATTTTGTATTGCGAACAAAGAAATAGGTATACAAAAAATACCTACATCATTAGAAAGAAATTTAAGTCACTTACCTTCAAAACCTTAACGCTACCCTAAATCGGTAAAAAAATTAATGAGTTAAAAATCGTTTAGTGCACGGTCACTCAGTAATTATTTATTTATCTATTATTTTTTTGTACTCAATCAGAACCTAAAACCTAAATTAAAAAGTTTATGCATTTTAGTTTTATTTGTAGCATTGTCTAATTAAGTGATGCTGATAATATTTTGACAAGATTTGAATCAATTATTTGAATTATTACGATGCTAAGGCTGTTTTAGTATGAAACAAAGTTAAAAACGTTGATGTTGCAAATTTTGTTCGAATATATAATCTACCATTCTATTACAGTTAAAATCATCATATTACCTATTTTATTCTGTTAGTAGGTACCTATAGTGTTAACTTCATAAGACTCTTTGACATTTAGAAAGGTTAAAAGGTTTGTTTAATTACTTTTTTTTCACGAACTGCCATTAATGAAACTACTTTAAAGTTAGCAAACTGTTAAGTAGTATTATACCTACTAATACCTTAATACTCGTACATACCTACTAAGCTGTTTAAAATTTTGCGCCATTCTTTCTTTTAAACATAGCTACGTACCTATCTACTTATTAAAAAGGTACCTATAATATTTAAATACCTGCTTAACAACATACATACGAGTACATAATTATAAGATTATAAAGAATTAAAGATGCTTCGATTTGTCCTTAAAACTTGTCTACTTTTTTTGACATGACACCAAAAAAGCTAAGAGAAACATTTATCTTTGTTTTTAATCCACCAAAACAGTGAAAAAATAGCATATACCTAAATATGTAATAAAATTCTCAGCGATAATCAAAATCATGTCAAGATCACCAAAAAAGCAAGGACAAAATATCCGAAAAGATACCTTTTCCATATCCTTGCATTTGTCCTACATTTAGCGATTTATAAATTTAACCCAAAAATCCAAAGAAAACATTCTACCCAAAATTGCAAGGCAAAATACGTAAAACTCACAATACACACTTATAGATAATCAAATACGTGCAAATCTACTATACATATTATGCTCGCATTCATTTCTTACACCTGCATCCATAAGCTAAAGAAAACGAAACAAAATATTTGTGAAATAATCAAAGAAAACCAACCACCAAGATCATCCCCTTACGTCGCGCACGCCGCAGCCATCCACACATTGGCAGACTGTTTGCAAGGGATTAAAAACAAAATCTAATTTCCCAAAAAAATTTCCTTGTTTATTTTGGTCAGGTTCAAATCTAAAATAAGCGATTTTGCGACATCTGGATCTCCATGTAACACTACAAAATCGTGTTGCATAGGAATACTATAGAGTGTATATACAAAGGTATCTCTCACTCGTGTGGCTTATGATGGTGAAGCAAATGTATTGCGCAGTCGGGTTGGGGTAGGTTTCTCTTTATAAGAAAAAAAAGTTTACTCAGAGGAAAATGTATAGGAAATAACCCGGTCTCCTTCCGTCTTTTTTGGTGAACTTGAATGATGTATATGCTCCGAGCTGGTGTGTCAAAGGTTGCCACTTCAAAAAAATATGCACTTTGTATAAGATTTTTTGGCATAAGACACATTTTTGGCCGAAAGTTGAAAAATTTACAACATTTTCCGTAAAGTGGTACAACTGGCCCAAATGAATTCAAATGGGTGAAGTTTTGTCTTATTTGAAAAAAAAAAATCAGTTAACAAGCAGAACGCAGTGCGAAAGTTAAAATGATTTTGTGTTACTTGTTAATTTTTTAATAATATTGGAAATTAAAGGCTAAATAATTCGATTAAAAAGTGTTAAAAGTGTGAAAAGTTTTTGTTAGTTATTCAGTTATTTAATTATGGCTTTATTAAGTGTAGACTGTTGTGTAACAGATTTCCTCTTAGAGGAGTCAAATAGTTTTCATAAGCTTAGTTTCATGTTGAAAAAAAACATTATAGATTTAGGACGCTCTACCCCTTCCATGACTATAGAATATAAAAGAAAAGATGGTTTTGTTTCGCATTTTAATGCATCTTTGTACCAAAAGTATACTTGGTTGACAGGAAGTTGTAAATTAAATAAAATGTTTTGTTTTCATTGCCTTCTTTTTTCCAATTCACCCAGTGTTTGGAGTCGAACAGGCTACGCAGACATAAATAATTCTTCAAAAAAAAACATGTCAAAACGGAAAAGCATATTCGCAGTTGTTTATCTCTGCATGAGTTTGGTACAAATAGAATAGAAACCTCACTAGGCAATAATTTTACGGCCCACAATAAAAAAGTTGAAAGGAATGGAGCGTTTCATTGATACGGTAGTTCTTTTAGGCAAACAAGAGCAGGCATTCCGAGGCCACGATGAAAAGCCAGATTCCAATAATCGTGGAAATTATATTGAAACAATATTATTATTGTCTAAATATGACACGTTAATGGACACGCATTTAGAACAGTGTGCAAGCGTTCAAAACCCAATCTTTTCAATTCTTTCAAATGACATTCAAAACGATTTGATACATAGTATCGCTGCAGTTTTAAAAGCGGAAATTAAAACTGAAATAAGCAAAACGCAATTTGTGTCAATAATGATAGACGAAACACCTGTCGTAAGCCATAGGGAACAACTTAGTGCAGTTTTACGGTACTTATCGGAGGATGGGATAGATGAAAGGTTTCTAGGTTATTTTGATGTAAGCGAGTGCTGCAACGCAGATGAGCTGTCAAAGCATATTTTTAATATTCTAGATAAATTCTCATGCAAGGAAAAGTTAATTTGGCAATCTTACGATGGTGCGACCGTTATGTCAGGGGAAGTGGGTGGTGTGAGAAAGAAAGTTCTTGATGCTTGTCCAATGGCTAACTTTATTCCTTGCTACGCTCACGTTTTAAATTTAGTTTTATCGCGTTCACTTGAAAATATATCGGAATCAAAAGTTTTTTTTGGTAATATTAATACCATAGTTCGTTTTTTCAATAAGTCAACTAAACGTTCGAATCTTTTGAAACAAATAGCCAACCGACGCATGCCTGGGGCCTATTGCACCAACTAAAAATTACAAGTACAAATTTGTGATTTAAAAAAATTACATATAAAAAAAAACTCATTTTTTTACAAATTTGTTAAGAAAATGCTTGTAATCACAATTTTGTAAGATGGTGCAATAGGCCCCTGGAGTTTCAGAGACTCGCTGGCATTATCATTCGCGAATAATAAACGTCATTTTAAATTGCAGATTAGATACAACTGAAACTTTCAACAGAATTTTTGCTAACCCTAACGAATGGGACAATGACTCGCTTGCTATAGCCGAGAGCTTGTTAGTAAAATTATAAAGCAAAGATTTTTGCTTTTTTCTCAACACTCTCTCCGAAATTTTTGCTAGGACTGATAGTCTTTTTATTATAGTTCAAAATAAGCAAACGGATGTTGAGTTTGCTAAAAGAGAAATTGAAAGTTTTGAGTCTTGGCTTTGCTTATCCGAACAGCCACGAAAAAGAAGAATGCTTGAAATCGACACAAAAACATATTACAAACGTCTTTTTGTGGAAATAAAGAACAATATTATATCCCAAATTAATTCAAGATATAAATCTTTTACAAAATTTAACATTTCTAGATTCACTTAATAAATCCAAATATGACAGTTTTGCACTTGCAAATCCAGACGAAAAAATATCTTCTCTAATAAAATTTTACCCCGGAATTTTCGATTTTACAGCTTTAAAGAACGAACTTAAAGTTTTATATACAACACCTTCTTTTAGACACCTTGACATTCAAGCTCTTCATAAGCATTTTAAAAATGAAATACTGCATGACACATTTCCGAAAATTTTTAACTTGAGTAGTTTAATTTTAACACTACCG
The DNA here is from genome assembly GCA_911387755.1 of Chrysotoxum bicinctum. Classification (NCBI taxonomy): domain Eukaryota; kingdom Metazoa; phylum Arthropoda; class Insecta; order Diptera; family Syrphidae; genus Chrysotoxum; species Chrysotoxum bicinctum. The sequence continues at coordinate 115,613,082 of OU426988.1, forward strand.
ATAACTGTTGCGAACCCATACATGTTTAAGAAATTCCCAAGGAGAAAATAGGCTTTCTGATTTAGCACTTCTATCCATAGAAAAAAAACTTCTTCTAAAAATTAAAAGTAGACCTGAATTTTACGATAGAGTTCTTGCAGAATTTAATAAAAAAGATCGTACGATAGCTTTAGAATACGAGTACAAATAGGAAAAGAATAATTTAGTAAAACTTTTCACATTTTTAATTTTATCTTGTATTATTTTGAAAAATATTTTTCTTTTAATGTTTCTTGTATATATCATTTGAAGTATTTAATTTATTTAATTTATTTTTTAATTTAGTAACGAACAAATATTTGTGAAGTTCCTTACTTTTTTTTCTTTTTAAATACCAAAAATTTATTTAATACATTGCATCTGCAAAAAAGGTTTCTTTCGAAGCCACTTTTGGCTTGAATTGTTCAACTTTTAAGGTTTGATAAGCAGATAGGAATCGCGCGAAATAATTTCAAAAATATATTTGCAATTTACTTTTCTAGTAGCTAATTTTACTTCGACTTACCTTCTGAGATTATTCACGCCACGCCACTGATGTTCTCTTATAATGTATTAAAATATTTAACCACGTGCTTTAATGTTTACTCAACTAAAAAACAGTAAAATTAATAAAGAAACGTTATTCACTTTTTTGCTAGAGGGCTCGTAACTTAGTGAATGCTTTCTTTCAGACATATGTGGCGATGGTGTTCTTATCACTGTTTACTTAAATATAACTAGTTAAATCTTATTTATTTTAAAGAAGAGTCCCTTTCAAGTAAGTTCTTAAGTTTTTGGAATTCTTACTGACATAATATAATAATTATAATGTATATAATAACTTCTATCAAATAACCAAGAAAATACGACTTTGATACACGAGCAAAAAAAGTTCCGCTGAGTACCCTAATTTAATTTTAATAATATTGTTGTTTAAGACTTTAAGAAGGTGCATACAAAATTTTAGCTATCACTTTTGAAGTAACCGTTACTTTTGCTTACAGCTATCACACAATCAATTTAAAACATAAGATGCGATGACGACCAAATTAGAGTTATTTTTAATACTTAAATAAGATAAGTTTTTTAAATTTTCTCACAAAACGTGTATAGAAAAATTAAATAACTATATTTTTGAAAAATTTAAAGTTAGTAACTGTACGGAAAGTATTAAACAAAGATTAAATAATGTGTTAAAAATACAGTCGACTCTCTGTAAGACGAAGTTCCCTCTGACTCGAACTTTTTAGCCGTATTTTTGCATTCCCCTCAATTTTCCATACATAAAACTATCCTCTAAGTCGAACTCCCTCTTAGTCGAAGTTCCCTCTAACTCGAACGCATTCTCTTGATTATTGACCTATTTTCTTTCCCTCTAAGTCGAATTTTTTTTCTTTTGCCGAAAAAAAAATCAAAAAAAAAATCTCTCAAATCGCAACTCGTTACTGCTTGTAAAAACATTAAGCACACACTCGAACACTTTTATTCTCTATGTTGCATCGCCTGCGCCGTCACCGTTATGTCAGTGTGCTATACCTGCAATTTACAATATTATCAAACATAAAAATCTCTTCCTAAAAAGATATTCATAAAAAAATTGTAAGGCAATAAAAAAAGCATTTTTTGGTTGGATTCCATTCCAACTTCCAAACATTTTGTGCTTTTTTTGAAAGCAGTAAGACTATATAACTGAAGTTCTCTTAAATTATTGTGGGTCTGTGTATTGGAAAAGAAAAGAGGACCGTGGCGGTGAGATTCCAACTGCAATACATTACAAATTACAATTAATTTTTTTTTTTAAATAATTAAGTTGAAAAAATATTTTTTTATAATACATAATTATGAATAAATGAGCGATAAAAGCAAGAGGCTTAGCTTTTATTTATTTTACTTATTTTATATATTTATTTATTTGTTATTTAATTCAATAAATCATTAAAAAAAAACTCTCAAACTCGAATTTTTCTAAAACTCGCTCTAACTCGAACTAGTTTTGATTTCCCGTGAAAGTTCGACTTAGAGGGAGTCGACTGAAATACAGTCTAATAAACCCAACAAAAACTAATAGGCTTTTCACACCAAATTAAAATCTCGGATTTCAGCAACAAGATTACGAAATCTCATTGAAGCGTTCGCACTGAACAGAACCAGGATTTCATTTGACGTTTCTGTCCATTTATCCTGCTTTCTCGGATATAGTTTATCTTCTCTCCTTCTCTCCCCACAATTCAAATTTCAAATAGTCACTCGAGACTCGACTCCATTATCTGCTTTTTATCTACCTCTTCTCTTGCTGACAATTTGCTGACAAAGCAGAACATTTCTAAAGGTTTGTTTGTTTTGACAATCTTGTGTTTGAAAGTAGATTTTGAGGAGATTTTGTCGTAATCTAGTAGATTTTGAAATCTGAAAACGTATGGGAAATCTAGTAGATTTGGATGAGATTTTGAGAATTTTGCTCGAAATCTAGATTTTGATTTGGTGTGAATAGCGTATAAGGCTGAAAACACACCGGATAAAGCAAAACATGTTTTTTTGTTTCGTGAAACAGGAGAACATTGTTTCTTATGAGACTGAACACACCAAAGAAAACGAAACAAAACACATGTTTTTTGTTTGAAGTGTTTCGATGGTGGTTGTCGAAAATACATGCTATTGTATACGAGCAACACACACCGAATGTAACAAAACTGTTTCGAAGAAGGGTCGTTGACGATAATTGCATACTTTCTTATGGCGCAACGCACACCAAATGAAACAAAACATAAAAACAAAAGCAAAACAGAAAAACATGTTTCGTTGCCGATAGCTGACCTATTGTTTTTTGCAAAACGAAATTTTGATTCCGTTGTTTTTATGTTCTTCTTTCGTTGTACTTTACAGATTTATTTGCTTCTACGTTTACTCTGTGCGCAAATTTAAAATAAATATGAAATATGTAGATGGAGAGAAGTTAATTTTTTTTTAATTACGAGTAAGGCAAGAAGCCCTATCTATAATTACAAAGATAAGGAACATGCCAATAAACTTACTATTGATAAGCTGTGGATTGCTACTTCCTACTATGACATTTGAAGATTGGCAAGATTAAAATCTTTTCTTATAAATAAACACATAATGTCTGTTTTGTAAACACAAAATTGTTATTTGTGTCTACTTGCCGTAGAGTTATAATCTTTCAGCCGGAGTTAAGCTTTTACGATAGTTCGTATTTTGTTTCATTTCAACGCACACCAAACGAAACAAAAAAACAAAACGTTTTGTTTTGTTTTATTCTGTTTCGCTTGGTGTGTGTTCAAATAAAAAATGTTTTTTTGACTATCGAATAAAAAACGTTTTGCTTTATCCGGTGTGTTTTCAGCCTAAGGCTAGTCGCACACTGGCAACTGTGATCGAAATCAAATAGTTTAATCACCAGTTGAAAGAGAACCGCGCACTGGCAACTCTTTACTCACGCTCACACTCTTTTCTCTCTTGCGCTTATAGAAAACTAGAAAACAGCTCAACTGTTGCGAAGGCAATCGTTTGTCAAAACACAAACTTTTTAGTTGCTCGAATCGAGTTGCTCTAAGTGCGCGATGTCCCATATAAGCCATTTTAGCAACCAAACAGTTGCGAAACTAAAAATTGAATGTGCGCGCCTGGCCTAAGTCGTTTATAGGATCAAAACTCGAGTATAACTCGAGCATAAACTTCTCTCCACTTATTGGATAGAACTTAGAACAGAGCGTTAAAACTGATAGACAACAGAGCTATCATGGAATCATTTACATTTCTTGAACATCGTTGGAATGTTGCATGTATTTCCTTGTTTTATCGTTTCTTTCATAAGCAATGTTCACTCGAAGTAGGCAGTTGAATTCCTCCCCCAAATCACTTCACCCATGATACCCGTTTTTCTAGGAATGCTCATCACTTCACCCTCGAGCCTAATTTTGGTCGTACCGATAATTATAGAGATTCATTTTTTAGTCGCACAACACGATTATGAAATAAGTTACCCAGTAGTTTTCCCGTGCCATTTCAATTGCACATTCAATACCAATGTTCATCTAAAAATATACACGGGACTTCCTTCGCGTTAGTCGACCAAAACCGAAATGTAAAATTTAAGGTTGTCTGATTCTTATTCCATCTTTACTGCTTAGGCTATCGCTATTTCAAAGCAATTATGGTACAAGTACAAACAACACAAGGATTGCAACAATAAATGTTATTATTATTATAAAGCTTAATTCAAGCCACGTAATCTATTACATAGTATGTCTTAAATCTTATACGCTATTCTAACCAAATCAAAATCTAGATTTCGAGCAAAATTCTCAAAATCTCATCCAAATCTACTAGATTTCCCATACATTTTCAGATTTCCAAATCTACTAGATTACGACAAAATCTCCTCAAAATCTACTTTCAACACACAAGATTGCCAAAACAAACAAACCTTTAGAAATGTTCTGCTTTGTCAGCAAATTGTCAGCAAGAGAAGAGTAGATAAAAAGCAGATAATGGAGTCGAGTCTCGAGAGACTATTTGAAATTTGAATTGTGGGGAGAGAAGGAGAGAAGATAAAATATATCCGAGAAAGCAGGATAAATGGACAGAAACGTCAAATGAAATCCTGGTTCTGTTCAGTGTGAACGCTTCAATGAGATTTCGTAATCTTGTTTCTGAAATCCGAGATTTTAATTCGGTGTGAAAAGCCTATTAGTTGACTAAAGTATATGAATGTATCTTAAATCTTAACATTTCATTTAGTATATTTAGGAGGGCATTTTTTAAGGTAATTTTACTAAAGTTAAGGTCAAATCTTTTAGAATTATTAACTTTACTCAACATCCTAGTCAAAGGTTTATTTTGGCCGTATTCGGTACGATGGTGTTGAAAACGGAAAAAGCTTACAGAACTTAAACGGTTTGGGTTGGTATTAAGAGAGACCTTTTGGAGCAGACAAGGACAGTCAATACTGACGTGCCAGCACGTAACTTGGTTCAATCGAGTTTAATCGATACAATCGAGCCTTGGCAGCACTTATTTTGGTTCAATCGTGTGTCCTCGATTGTATCGTCAGATTAGGTAGCACACAAACTTGAAAATGAGGTTTAAAACAAAAGTTTTCACTCGACAGAAAAAAGTTATCGTTGGCAGTAATTTTTTTGGAAAAATTGCATGGAAAAACAAAAAAATGTCAATAAATAAGAAACAGACGGAAGTTTCAAACACTTTTATGAGTTTTCACCATGATTTAGCTATAGGAATGCTTAAAAGTACCCAAGGCACAAAAAACAGAAATTTTTTGTGGGTAAAACCATTTCTTAAAATACAGTGGGTCCTCCACAAAAACATCTAAAAGATTGAAAAAAGATAGGTCGTTCTTAAAATACAAGTGCATATGTATACAAACACATATTTTTCAAATCATTTTTTAGACTTACAAGTTACATACCTAATATAAAATATACTAAAAAGTAAAAAACTTCACTTAAAAGGCACGGGCCGAGGTCCATGCATGATTTTAGCATTAAGTACTTCCTCATCTTCACTTTCCGAATGAAAAAATATCAGAAGAATACCAATTTGACATTTCACTTTATAGTTCATAATGATATTTTTAAATAGAAGTCACAAAGAAACTCGTCTCAAATTACGTGCTGCCAGAAATAATTTGTTTCGAGTTGACCTATGATCGACAATGCTCGATTGTATCAAGTTACGTGCTGGCACCCCTGCAATTTAATAAACATAGGGTCATATGTTAAAAGATGAGAAAGTTCTCAGAGTCAGAGCTGACGAGCTTGAACTCGTTTGTGAGATCTATCGAGCAGAGTGGAACTCGGACTCAGTTTCATATGCAAAAAAACGAGTTCGCTTTCTACAGTTTTGACTCAATGGATATGAGAACGTTCTCAAAGCTCTTTGTATAAACTAGTTCAAACAGTAGCCTCGGTGGGTCGAAATAGAAGAAGAAAAAATGCCTTCTGAAAGTGAAAACGAAAGTTAAATTATTAAAAACAATAATATTGATCACCTTAGTGAATTTTTGGTAAAAGAACTTAAAGAAAATAAAGTTTTACTGGAAAAGTCTCAATTACCAGTTTTTAAGGCAAAAAAAAAGAGATGCCGCAAATTCCACCTTGCCGGATAGTGACATGACTCACCCAATTCTTAAGTGCGTTAATGATTCTATGAACCCTTCTTTCCAAGGTCATGGAAACGCTGATTAATTATCAGCTTAAGAAATATCTTGAGGAACGAAAGTTTCTTAATGAACGGCAGTATGGCTTTCGTAGCAATAGGTCCACCGGTGATTTGATGGTTTATCTACCCGAACAGTGGAACAAATCTTTACATGGTTTCGGAGAAAATAAGATTATTGCACTAGATATTTCAAAGGCATTTGATAAAGTCTGGCACCTTGTTCTCTTATCAAAAGTGCGTGCTTTCGGAGTCGACCAATTTCCTTACGAACCGTTCAATACAAGTTGTATTGAACGGATTCAAGTCTGAAGCCCACAATATAATGCTGGTGTGCCCCAAGGCTCCGTATTGTCCCCGACTCTCTTCCTCATTTTATAAATGATCTCCTGTCTACAACTTTTAATCCAATTAATTGTTTCGCTGACGATAGTACTCTCAGCTTTTCATATTCGTTTTCAGACTCACATCATTCTCCTTCAGATGTGGAACTGCAACGACAAAATATGATAAGCTCATTAAATTGCGACCTAAACAGCATTGTACAATAGGGAATAAGAAACCGTGTCGAATTTAATGCTTCGAAAACCCAATCCTGTCTTATATCGTTAAAGCGAGATATACCACCTTGCCACTATCTATGAGTGGCACTTGCATCAATGAAACTGAACATCTCGATATTCTAGGTATGTGCATTACGAACTTCTTGTGGAACGATCACATACGCGATATTGCCAAAAATGCCGCAAGATGTTTGGGTTTTCTGAGGCGGTGCAAGAAATTTGTCTCTCGTTCTGATCTGGCTACAATCTATAAAACCTATATACGTCCAAGACTTGAGTATAACTCCCATATATGGGCTGGTGCTCCAGTAACTTACTTAAGTCACTTGGACAGTATTCAAAGAAGAGCTTTTAAAATGAGTGGTGATAATAACATCATTGACTCATTTACGTCACTTCAACATCGTCGTAATGTTTCTTGCCTCTCCCTTTTTTACCGTTATTTTAACGGACTATGCTCTAGTGAAATAGCCAGCTGCATTCCTCCCCTTAAACAATTCAACCGTAATACTCGCACCTTGAGCCCAACTTCGGCCGTACTGTGAAGTACAGAGATTCGTTCTTCAGTCGTACTACGCGAATTTCTTTCCGAGTCATTGCAGTGTTCAAGAATTCAAAACCAATGCACACCAACAACTTCTTTCAAACCCCTCCCTTTTTTCTAAAACTCACACTGTGTCTATGGCATATTAAGGGTATAAAACAACCTTTGAGTGTGCGCTAATTATAAAAAAAAATGCTATGATGAAAATCATAGCAGCATATAAAAACAAATTTGGTGAAGACATAACCGATAAAATAATTACTAAAAAAGTGTAAAATATGAAGTCCCGTTTAGAAAGCAAAATAGATATAAAAAAATGTATATCGCCGAAAAATACTCATTTTTTCTTGATGGGTCAAAGCGTGTTTCCAGGGTTCGGCCCAAAAACTCCTCGGTAAATAATTGCACACCCGCTTCACTAATCTATACAATTCTCGAAAATCTTCCCCAATTGGATATCTTCTATTTTAATAAACACGATTTGTTATAAAGTTATTCTGAAACACTGCCATTTAAATATTAATTTGTGAACTGAGTAACAGAAAACCCATGCTTAATAGTTCTCGAGATCGATCTCATGCAATCAATCATTTACTCATCTTTTTGCATACCAAAACTATAACTTTCTCACATCGAGCTTTCTTCAAAATATCGATCTCAACTCTCTGAGTTCGCATTCACAGCTTGAGATCAATCTCAGTCTCAGTATTTTTTTTGCATACCACTCTAGGAAAGTGTGTGGTCTGACAAAAGTCGTATATAGAACCTTCGTCTCGTAGGGATCGGAGAATTCTTTTGATCTTCGTTTAATAATTCCAAGAATAGAATTAGCTTTGCTAATGATGTTATCATTAACTAAACCTAGATCACGCATTGAGGAGACAATAGGAATGGGTTCGTACAATGTAGTTTATCTGAGATAATGGCGGACGTTCTCGGGAATGTTTAATAGCTTGGAATTTTTTAATATTGAGTTCCAGAAAGTTTTTTTGTCACCAAGTATAAAATTTTTCTAGTTCAGATTGAAGTATATAATATATTCTCATTTCATAAGCGTAGATTAACAGATCAGAATCAGAAAAAAATCATTTCAACTTCATGTATGGTCAAAACAAAAATAAGCGGACCTAGATGGCTACCTTGAGCACATTATTACGAATACCTAAATAAGAATGGATCCATAAAATTACCAGATGTGGAAAGCCTATCTTTTGTTTTGACCAAAGGCGGACGATGTCAAGCGGCGGCGCACGCACGACACTACGACTACGACAGCTAAGGGTTTGAATTAACTTTAATATAAAATACATTAGCCGAAGGAAAGACTAGAGGCAACCGATTGGTGAAGAGTAAGACAAAATATTCAGCTTCTAATGAAAACCTAAGGAGTAAAAATTTCTGCATGCCTTCTTCCTAGGTCTCGGATTGCGTTTCGAATTGCAACTCAAAGAGAAATTTGTGCGGAACTTTCGACCTACAGAAAAACTTATTATTAATTCGTATTAATTTGCAACGATTTGGACAACGGGAAAAAAAAACTAGTGCAGAACCAAAATTCTTTTAAACAAACCGGAGGAGACCCGTTTATGGCGTTGTCATTGGACACTGATGAAGAAACCATTGTGCAAGTTTGTGGGATTGAGGCAGTCATAGAGGGGATAAGTGGTGTTACAGCTATGGTGGTGAAGACGAAAGTAAGTCAGTTTTTAGTTTGTTCGATTTAGATGATGAAATAAAAGCCATTTTAACCGACTCGGATAAAAGAATAGCCGAATGCCAATTCACAATAGCTGCATCAAAAACTAATCCAATGGTGACTCCAAGCACGGTAAAATATGAAAGTTCACCATTAAAAAAGAAAAACGAGCCTCAAATCGAACAGGCTGTCCGTTCTGTCTGTTCTTGCGCGAAAACAGGTGGAGCTGCAGGAGAGATTGCTGGCTTTGTAAACGGGTCAATTCAATTCAATTTTGTTTTATTGAACATACTATTTACAATTTGGCTTACAACTAATAAGATACTACATATGCATGAAAATTTACATTTGTTGGCTCATAGGGGGCCTAACTACATATATACAGTGACTTAAGTTTAATTATTTTTATATAAAAGTGTTTCTTGGCTCTAAAGGCTGAAGAGTTGAGGCTGAAAAAAACGTAAATATTCTTGGCTAAAGCCAAGAACGAGTCGAAATTAAAGGAGCTAAAAAAGTGATATGTACATATTTGTATAACGCTGTGAATTATGAAATATTTCTTCTTTTTTCTTTCTTAGAAACTTACCTTGTTTTGTTTTTTTGTTTTTTATTATTTATTATTCTTTCTTTTTTAATATTATTACTAGAATAAAAAATTGAAGTTTCTTTTATGAATTGAATTTTATTTTTATACTTAAATATTAAATTAAAAATTATTTAAAATCGAAATATCTTAAATTCTTTTTTTTTTATTTATAGTCCAGTCAAAGCGTCATGAAAAAGGGCCTGACCTTGCGCGCAGAGGCATGGTCAATTTTTTTTTCATGGATCGATAGGTGCTTATGAGAAAAGGGCAAGAGTACGATAACTTAGGCGCCAAGAAATTATAACGGTTTTTTGTAGAACAGTTCAATACAAGCACTTTTTACTATGGGAGGGGGGGGTCTATCTCCCCCCGTTTGGGTGGGAGGGGCAATTTTATAAAAAAGGTACTAAAATGGAAACAAAAATATTAAAAAATAACGGTAATACTTACAATTAAGTATTATACCTTTTTTTAAAGCCAGTACTCTGATCTATTAGATAATTTTTAAATCAAGTGGAATCTATGCACAGTTTTTGAAAAAACGAGTTTTAAACTCAAATTTTGGTGAAAAAAAACATAAAAAAAACAGTTTAAAGTTTAATTTTTCAAAACTGCAAAGTTATATATTATTATTTTTCCTAAAATTCGTTGCTCTAATTTATTCTTATTCAAAAACTGAAAACTAGATGATTTTATGTTGTCTAGTTTTTGAGAAAATTGAAAATAACTAAAACTACTTTTTTATGGGATATTTGCTTTTTTAGCTTGCTTACGCATTACCGTGTATAAACAGTGAGATATGTATGGGGGGGCATGCTGCCCCCCTGCAACCCCCCTGCTTGGGCACACTATAGGATTTGGGGTAGGTGCGAGGTTGGGTGTATGCAAGGTTTCTTTTGCATTTACAGAATCTGGATTTGAAGAAACTTTGAATTTACCCTATGGTCTATATCCAATGTCTACTAAATATATGTACGTAGCCCAAAGTTGCACATTTAAAATGTTCAGACATGTACGAATGCAGCAAATTTATATAATTCCTTAATTAATATGTATGTTTATTGTTTGTGTCTAACATTTTTAATGCTAATGTGGTACAGGTTATTGTTTACCAAGGTCATTCGTTATTCAACCTTTGTAAGAGTGAAGTATTTTTTTCTTTGAATAAAGAATGGCGACTAAGCATCCACTATTTCATCCTAAATTAAATAACTTTTCAATATTTCAAAAAAAATATTTCAAAAGCATCGCGTTCTTAGAAGAAATTGGTCTTATTCCAACTAAAGCGTCAACTCCCCTAAACTCCAACTCGAAAAGGTGACAAAAATTTTAAGAATACAATATTATTATTATTATTTATTCCTCAACCACAGCATATTATACTCTTACAGACTAAGATACATAAGTAAATATATAGTTACAAATTTGTAGGTGGGTATATAAAATTCAAATTACATTTAAATGATTTACATAGTTAATCTTTTATTTTAAGAAATAACGTTACTTAAATTTTGCTTAAAACTAATGATTTAAAAGTTTCTCTGGTGCAATCCATATAAAAGTTAATCTCAGAGCAATAAACCCATCTATCGGCACATTTTTCCATGGGCCTCAATATTGGCTAGAGATTCGGGAGGTGCTTGCTATAATTATCTCTTTTGTGATCAAAATGCCTGTAAACACGGTTTTAATGCATTGAATATTGAAAAATTGACTTGACTGTTTTTAAGTAACACCTGACTTACTCACAAACTGACTGACTGAGACGTGAAATGCCATGCAATTCTACCTCCTCTGGTGCATTCTTGGTAACCCTAAATGATTTGCTGTACTTTACCTACAAATGAACCACATTAACATTAATCCTCACAATGAAATCACCGTAGTTAAATACCAAAAATCAAAAATTTCATAAAAAGTAGTTTTAGTAATTTTCAATTTTCTCAAAAACTTGAAGGGACAAAACCATTCGGTTTTTTGTGTTCGATTCAGAATTAATAGTAGCATTGACCACAAAAAGCCAATTAAGCACTTCATTTCACAATTTTGAAAAAAATTGGTCTAAACTTTTTTTTTTCATTTTTTTTTAACAAAATTTTGAGTTTGCATGCAAATTTTTCAAAAACTATTGACATAAATAATTTAATTTAAATTTACGATTATAGAACAGATTTCTGGCTTTCAAAACCGGTATAGTACTTTATTGTAAGTGTTGCCGTTGTTTTTTAATATTTTTTTTTTTCAATTTAAGTCATTTTTTCTAAAATCGCCCCTACCTCCTAAACGGGGCGAGATAGACCCCCCCCTCCCATAGTAAAAAACGCTTGTATTTGACCCTTCTACAAAAATCCGTTATCAATTTTTGGCGCCTAAGTTATCGTACTCTCCCCGAGAAAAGCTTAAAACCAAATTTGCACCACATGATAACTTTTTTTTACCAAAGTTATTGGTAAAAATGTATTTTGTGTCATTTTTTGGTCATTTGCGAATATCTCGGCTCCACTATCTAGTACAAACAAAAATTAAACATGTATTTATTCCTAATAACATTATCTATTACGTTCTAAAAAAAAACATTTGTTTAAACAAATTAAAAAAAAGTTATAGTAATTTAAACAAATTTTTTGTTGTTTAAAAATCACTTTTTCGTGACTATTAAGAAAAAAGCTCATTTAACGATGAAATTTTTATATTTTATTATTAAAGTTCTTGTAATTCCCTATAATTTAAAAAAAAATTCAACACTACGATGAACGAAAGCCGAGTAATAAATTATTGAACATAGGTAAGTTAGCGCACCCACGCATTTTATGATTTTATGTTTTAATTAATATCTCAGTCCCAGTATGTCGCAAAGTGAAAATAAAAAACTGTATCACTAATAACAATATTTTCTATCAACTTGCATTTAATTTAATATGTTTGAGCAAAAATATAAAAAGTTACCGTTGGTTTCATCGTTTTTTTTTTGTTTTTAATACCTTTTTTTCATAGTTATTGAGAAAAAAACTGTATTTCACGGCAAATACTTTTCAGTTTTGGATTTTTGTTTTATACTCCTGCTAATTTTCTTCAAATCAAAAAAAAATTAGTCCATTACGACAAACGGGAGCCAAGATATTCATGATTTAAAAACTTAGTAAAGCTTACAATTTAGTATGTATTTTAACCTTGTAGCTTGTAATTTTGGTGTCGCCAGCACCAAGACATATTGTTATCCTTCAAACACTCCACACAATACTTACACATATTTGTTGCTTCTTGTTGCTGGCGACACCAAAATTACAAGCTACAAGGTTAAAATACTAAATTGTAAGCTTTCCTAAGTTTTTAAATCATGAATATCTTGGCTCCTGTTTGTCGTAATGGACTTTTTTTTTTTTTAATTTGAAGAAAATTAGCAGGACTATAAAACAAAAATCCAAAACTGAAAAGTATTTACCGTGAAATACAGTTTTTTTCTCAATAACTATGAAAAAAAGGTATTAAAAACAAGAAAAAAACGATGAAACCAACGGTAACTTTTTATATTTTTGCTCAAACATATTAAATTAAATGCAAGTTGATAGAAAATATTGTTATAAGTGATACAGTTTTTTATTTTCACTTTGCGACATACTGGGACTGAGATATTAATTAAAACATAAAATCATAAAATGCGTGGGTGCGCTGACTTGACTATGTTCAATAATTTATTACTCGGCTGTCGTTCATCGTAGAGTCTTGAATTTTTTTTGAAATTGTAGGGAATTACAAGAACTTTAATAATAAAATATAAAAATTTCATCGTTAAATGAGCTTTTTTCTTAATAATCACGAAAAAGTGATTTTTAAACAACAAAAAATTTGTTTAACTTACTATAACTTTTGTTTTCATTTGTTTAAACAAATGTTTTTTTTAGAACATAATAGATAATGTTATTAGGCATAAATACATGTTTAATTTTTGTTTGTACGAGATAGTGGAGCCGAGATATTCGCAAATGACCAAAAAATGACACAAATCACATTTTTACCAATAACTTTGGTAAAGAAAGTTGTCATGTGGTGCAAATTTGGTTTTAAGCTTTTCTCATAAGCACCTATCGATCCATGAAAAAAAAATTGACCATGCCTCTGCGCGCAAGGTCAAATGACGCTTTGACTGGACTATTAGTGCTTAGGATGGTTGGCCCAAAGTGCATCATTAATTCTATTTCGGATTCGAGCTCCTTCATTAGTTATTTTCCGTTATTATATTTTCCCCACCTTCGGAAATAGGTCTTGTAACATCCTTCCAGACTAGTTCTCTATTTTCTATACAAATGTTGTGCAAAGCAGCACAAACATTTACTATTTGTGCCTCTCTTTTTGGAGATAACCTCAGCTTTCTTTCTCCAGAATACATCTCCATCGGGCTAACAAAATATGAAAATATTTGGTAACAATAAATTTCAACAATATTGTGATTAAGTGTAATTGGTTTTTAATTTTCATCACCCCAATGCAGCGCTGAATTATACCTTGCTTGAGAATGTATGTTGTTGAAGCGAGATTCTGGCAAATTTTCGGTCGCATTTCTATATGGCGTTATCAGAAATGGTTCCAGTGGATAATCAGTAAGAAAAGCCATGCTAAAATAGAAAATTTCTCCTTATGTATGTATGAAGTACCAAGAAGCCATGATGATGATGTTGTCGCACAATTTTTCGTATTTAGTTTCTATCTTTGAGCACACTGCCAATGTCGCCAAACAAAGCTATCGTCAGCCAAGATTTTCATGTTATGATCACATATCTAGAATAAATGCGGTTAAATTAAAATAATAATTAATAATTTTTGAATTTATTGTAAATGACTTTTTCAATTCGTCGATTTTTCATTTTTCGGGTACATTATTAAATTAATTTTATATACACTCGGTCACAAAAGTAAGTATACAACCAAGCTAATACGTAAATAGACGAAAAAATACCGTTAATATCAAATCCATACCTATTCTCCGCATATGGCAGATGTTTCTTGTCATAGGCATTATTGCTGTTAAGCAAAATAACGGTACAATTTGTTTCCACTTCTTTGCTATCTCATTATTTGTAATCACAGGTAAAAAAAATAGGTTACAAAAGTTAGTATACAGACAGTTTTTCTTATGTGATGTTGCATCAATATAAACTTTTGAGTCGATTTTTTGTTTTTTTTTTATTAAAAAGGTAAGCAAAACTATTAGACTAGCCTATTTTAGTTCAAATAATTTCTTTTAAATTTAGAAATGGCATCACGTGGAAAAGAGCTCTCCTTGGACTTACAAAAATTAATAGTTAAGTACTCAAGTGAAGGAAAGTCGATTCGAAAAGTAGCTGTACTTGTTGATGGGAGCCCAGCAACCGTCCAAAAAATATTGGAAAAGCAGAAACAATGTGGAACAGTTACAAACATGGCTCGCAGTAGCCGCCCGCGAACGTTCTCTGAACATGAGAACCGATTAATAATTCGCAAAGTTAAGAAAAATGCGAAAATAAGCGCACTTAAACTGCAGACCGAGATGGAAGAAGAGACAGGTAAGTCATGAGGTACCCAAACCATACGCCTCATCGTTCACGAAGTCGGGTATAAGGGCTGTGTTATAAGGAAAAAACCATTCATTAGCAAGTTCAATCGCCAAAAGCGGATTGAATTTGCCAGAAGTCATATTCAGTACGATTTTGCTTTCTGGAATACCGTTATATTTTCTGACGAGAGCAAATTCAACATCCATGGCTCTGATGGACGTGCAAAAGTGCGAAGAAAACCTAATACGGCGTTAGATCCTAATCACCTGACTGGAACTGTTAAACATGGTGGTGGTTCGGTTATGGTTTAGGGGTGCACCTGGAGTGGGTAACCTGGTTTTTATTGAGAGTACGAGAGATCGTTTTGGGTACCTCGACATCCTAAACAATAATCTTCATCAAAGTGCACAAAAACTAGGTTGTGAGGGGTTATTCATCTTTCAGCAAGATAATGACCCCAAACATACCTCGCA
Source organism: Chrysotoxum bicinctum (assembly GCA_911387755.1). Classification (NCBI taxonomy): domain Eukaryota; kingdom Metazoa; phylum Arthropoda; class Insecta; order Diptera; family Syrphidae; genus Chrysotoxum; species Chrysotoxum bicinctum. The sequence goes on from OU426988.1 coordinate 115,628,688, forward strand.
AATCGTGAGAATGGCTGCTATATAATGTGCGAAGACAACTCAAAACACCTCCTCAATCGCCAGATTTAAATGTTATTGAGCCTTTATGGGATCATCTGGAGCGTCAAATGCGCAAAGATGAGGTAAAATCAAAAGTAGAGATTAAAAGGATCCTTCAAGAAGATTGGAACAAAATAACCCTAAGTGTTACCCAAAAACTTGTTTCGTCGATGCCATCAAGGATAAACGCCGTAATTAAATCAAAAGGTTACCCAACAAGTTACTAAATTCTAATATTAAGTTAAAAATGTTGTTATTTCTATTAGTGTATACTTACTTTTGTGATCAGAATTCTGAGAGAGTTTTAGTTTTAAGTTGATATCTAAGCCATTTTTTAAAAAAATGTTTTGATAATCAAAGGGCACGGTAGTGCCCAGCCAAATTCTGGCACTACACCCTTTTTTACAGGAACAAACACAGGCGATTTTTGACCCCTCCCTATCTTCAGTACCACTAAAGTCATATAAATTGCATATAAAGGACCAAGAATAAAAATCGAGGTTTTCCATTCAGGGGGCGTGGTATCCGCCCACTTTCTCCGAATTGGTGTTGGTTGAATAGAGCACTTCCGACTGCTGTAAAACGATGAAATTCGGTACAACGGTAGGGCTCAAAATACATATAAAGGACCAAAAATAAAAATTGAGGTTTTCCATTTAGGGGGCGTGGTATCCGCCCACTTTCTCCGAATTGGTGTTGGTTGAATGGAGCACTTCCGACCGCTGTAAAACGATGAAATTCGGTACAACGGTAGAGCTCAAAATACATATAAAGGACCAAAAATAAAAATTGGGCTTTTCTATTCGGGGGGCGTGGTATCCACCCACTTTCTGAGAAAATTTTTAATTTATATGGAGCACTTCTGATTGCCGTAATTAAGGTAGGTATGTTAGTGTTAGGTATCTTGCCAGGACAAGAAGAAATAATTGAAGCGCAAATCAAAACAACCAATAAGAAAAAGAAAATATACCAAAAGAAATATGTAGGAAGCTTTGAACTAAGTTGAGTACATCCTTCTATCTTTCCGTATCTTTCGAGATTTTTACATGGCAAAATATTAAAATCTTTGCAAAAAGGAGTGAGATCAGACCAAAAACATAAATGTTAAAAAAAAGAGCCAAGTTCTTCTATACAAAAACCTTTGTGTAACAAGTCAGCCGTGAAAAGTACTGAGATCTAAAAGTACGCCAAGTTCTTACTTCATGAAGGTTTAATACCGAATATTTAAAGTAGAATAATATTGAAACAGCTACAATGTAATAGAGAAATTTTATTATTTAATGATTACTCACTAAAATTTGATGGGCTTACTTGGCAAGTTTTTTTTTATGCCCAAATTCGAAAGGTTTTAAAAACTTGACAAGTGAACCCATCAAATTTTAGTCAGTAATCAGTTTAAAGGACTACTTAGAAGACTTCAGACCTCAGGTTGACAGGTAGTTTAGAAACAACAACGTGTTTTACCCAACGATTTCATTTTTTGTATGCTTACTTGAAATCGGTGTATATATCACACTGTTATGATGGTTGAAACTGTTCTGAATCACAATTGAGTTCAATCCCTTAAATCATTTCGAATTACATACAAAAATAAGCAAAATTCCCATATAAAAGTCTTTCACACTATGGCTATGCCGGTTACATCCCATAATAAATTTTTCATTTTATCTTGGACATACATAAGTTTTTTTTTTTTCTAATTTTGATTTTTTTTTAAGTTAAATTATTACAGTCATGGTATTAATGCTATTTTCGTTTTCAGTTGGGCCGAGAATCATAATATGAGTGCCATCCGATGACTGTGAAATAGAAATTCATTTATTGCTTACCTTCAGATTTCGTTCTCTCTGAAGCTGCAATGATGGGTTTTATCTTTAGCAGACATAGTTTCCTCACCATGGCATTGAGGGTTGAAGTTGTCACCTAACAAACCGTACTTTGGCTGCCCAGTCCGCACCAACTTGACTTAGATAACCACCGCCCAAGAAAATTAAATGTCACTGCCAACTGGAGGACAGAAGGAATACGTGTTGAACAGGCTCCAGTTGGCAAATCCAAAAGTGGTAGGATGCTTGTAAAAGTATCTTTTGACACTCGAAAATGTTGATAGGATATTTTGAAAACACAACTATTAAAATGGTTGTATACACATTATTATTAATTAATCTCTGTGTAGGTATGCATGTACTTACTTTGCGTTTGGGAGATCAAATATATTATATACATAATATATATATAATATAATATATATATATATATATATATAATATAATATATATATATATATATATATAATATAATATATTTATATATATATATATATACTAGCTTAAGTACACCCGCTTCGCCGGGTGCTAGTAAATAACTAATTGAATACAGCATAGAGCTGTGTCAATCGCGATTGATTCGGTCTTTGTGACCCGTTCACCAAAAAGATTGATTGATTGCAATCAAAGTAGACCAAATCAATCAATCCTAATGTCAATCCTTTGCCACTGAAACCGATGAACGAAACGAACGAAAAAAAGTTATGTTTCGTTCATTCAACTCGTTCTCAATCATTTCACAATACCAAATAGGAATGGACATGAAGTAGAATGTATCTTCCTCATTTTATATACAATGGAAGATGGCGTCAACGAAGCTACGAAGTAAAAAAAAGCCACACTTTCGTTCATTTTCACATCGTTTCGGTCTCGGTCTGAACGAAACGATTGGAATGAGTTTAATGAATGATTGAAAACATTTCGTGTCGGTCTTTATCTCGTTCGGAACGAAACGGATGGATTTTGATTGAATGAACGATTGATTGAAAAGATCGAATCCTTGAACCAATCAATCAATGATTGATTCGATCTTTTAAAATGAACGATTGGCACAGCTCTAATACAGCAAACAAAACATTTAATTTATATTGTGTTTAAATTTATTCAAGTGCTTTTTGATAAAAATATTTTTTGTTTTTCCATCGGTTAAAATTATTAAGGCGGATGGTTTTCCTGCACGTGAAGATGCAACATACAGTTGCCCATGCGCAAATACTGGAACCTCTAAATTAATACCGCATAGTTCGAAAGATTGGCCTTGTGCCTTATTAATCGTAATGTCAAAAGCAAGTCGTTTAGGAATGTGATGACGTTTAAAATCGAATGATAAATCGGTTGGAATATTCTTATTTTTCCTATACTTTATTTCTTTTCTTCTTACCATATCTACTATAATCAATTTTGTAAATTAGTTTGTAAGTTTTTCTATATTTTAATGTATATAATATTATATAATATATATAAAATTTCGTTGCTTAATTATTTAATTCCAAGTACTATAAGAGATAATAATCTTAATGTACCATGTTATTTATAGTAAATAAATTGAATTGAATCATTGGAATCCTCGGAATTAAAACAACTTCACCTATGTATTTCCCTTATAAAATTGTTGCTTCGATCACATAGTAAAACAAACTTTTTACTGCAAGTCTGGTATCATTGCAAAGGCGAGGTTGCTTAATATTGCGTAGCATTATTATCGGCGCGCCAACTTTCAATGGTAGATAATGTGGTGGCAAACCAGGCAAATCAAGAAAATTTTAAAATTCAGTGGGATAATTCACGACATCCTCTTGATTCTGTGTCGATCGACTTGTATGCAAAAAATTGATTTGGTATTTAATATAAAATGTCTGCATTGATAACATTTACGTCTTTATTTATACCAGCCAAAATTTTTCGTTCACTCAACCGATCATGATTATTAAATTGTTGCGCTATATTTGGGAATACACTATCAATCAATTCTTGTTTTCATTGAGTCATTCGACAAAAATTGTTTGGTAGTTAGGGTTAGTTTTTTTACGTGCCTCTACAAATAGGATGATATCAAACATGCATTCAAATCATCAGCAGCTGTAGATCGAGAAATAACAGGCAATGTTTGGCGAAAATCACCTGCTAACAGCATCAAGGCACCACCGAAAATCCGTTGATTCCCACGTAAATCTTGCAACGTTCTATCTAACACTTCAAAAGACTTTTTGTGGGCCATTTCTGATTATTACGATTATACTACATTTCTGCAAAACTTTTGCCATGCCTGAATTCTTAGAAATTTAACATGTAGGTGTTTCAGTAGCATGCATGTTCAATGACAATTTAGGTGCAGAATATGCAGTTCGGCCGCCTTCCAATAAAGTCGCTGCAATGCCAGAAGAAGCGAGTGCCAATCCAATTTGGGTTACTCTTTACCTAACTTTGCATTAACTTCTTTAATGTGATCTTCCATACTTTTTTCGATTGTTACCACGTCTTCAAGTATTTTTTTCTACTCAATGTGATTCTTCTCGTATTTTTCCGTTAGATCCTTCATTTATTTTTGAAGCAGTTCTTTTTGGCATTCTCATTGCTTAAAAACACCATCTAATTAAGTGCGGTTTATTTTGTGGAAAATCGTTTCATAAAATTTGCACTGGAATCTCTGATGATTCAATCAAAGAAATTTGCAAAAATAACTCTGGTCTCTCCTTTAATTGTTCGGATTGCGCAAAATTTCCTATTAGAGAATTATTTACAAAAGTAAATGATTTAATTTCGGTAGTTGATGTGCTTACGAAAAAAATGAGTGATTTCGACTCTCTTCAACTCAAATTAAATGAACTTGTAAATAACAAACCGGCATTGTCCAACAACAAAACGAATTCGAACGAAAGTGCACCTGTATTTAATAATACCCCTCCACCCAGTGATTTAAATACAGTAAACTGTGTTGAAACGGAGCGTACACATTCTTTGGTAATTAACAATAATGTGAATACATTAAATATGCCCAAAATCGGAATTCGCCCTACTGTAATTGTTGGTGTCGATAAATTGCCCGACGATATGAATGTTTTATCCCCAACAAAATGGTTACATGTTTCAAAATTTTCTACAACAACCTCTGAACAAACTATTAAAAACTATGTGTCAAAGAAGCTAAATATTTCATTTGAAGACGTTCAGTGCTATCAACTTTTAAAAAAAGATGTGGAAATATCTAATTTGAAATTCATCAATTTTAAAGTCGGTATACCGGCTGCAAAATTTATTGATGCAATCAATGTAAACAATTGGCCTGTCAATGTATTTGTGAAAAGCTTTGCATTTTTTCCAAAAAACAAGAACACTGCAACAACTTCTTAACACCTAAAATACCAACAATTAATAATCCATCAAATCATCTGCCATCACAACAACAATGCACCAATAACAACAACGACAACTCAACTATATGTTTATATTATCAAAACATGAGCGGTTTTTCATCTAAGTTGAGAGAATTGTCATTTGCGATTGATTCTTGCCGCTCTCAATATGATATTTTCTTATTTACTGAGACTTGGCTCTTTGATGGTATACACAACGAAGAGTTTTTTGATACCTCTCTATTTTCTGTTTTTCGTCATGATCGAGTTGATGCAAATAAATCAAGAGGTGGTGGTGTTTTGGTTGCTGTTAAGCGCATTCTTGGAGCTGTTGCAGTTGACATTGATGTTGTTGTTGCTGATACTTTACATATTGATCAACTTTGTATACGTGTGGATGCTGTTGGCTTTGGTTTCCTGATATTATTAAGTTATGTTCCACCTAAAAGCTCTTTATCTATTTATGAAAAACACTTGTCAAATATTGATAGAGTTGCCTCCATGCCAGAATATGTAAATTATAAATTTTGTGTAATTGGTGATTTTAATTGTGGTGATATTATATGGACACCAACAAATAATAATTGCTTAGTTCCATTTTCTCTTTCCTCGGAAGTTGATGTTTCGTTAATAGATTCTTTGTTTTCAAATAATCTTATTCAAATAAATAAAGTTGCGAATTCACTTGGAAGATTTTTAGATTTAGCATTTGTTTCAGATGATTTACAGTATTCTGTCATGGAGAATTTTCCCTTGCTCTCTAATTCTGTTCATCATAAATCTGTTAATATTTCTTTAAAAAATTATAATTTTGATAATTTTTGTAAATTCAATCATTCTAAGATAATTTATAAATTTGATACTAATAATTTGTTATTAACGAACAATTTCTTTAACAATATTAATTGGTCTAATGAGTTTTTGGGTAAAAATATATCTGACAAGTTCAGCTGTTTTAAATCAATATTTAAAAATGCTTTAGATAATTGTATACCCATGTATAGCAAAAAAGTAAGCTCTCATCCAATTTGGTACAATAAAAGAATTCTGAAATTGAAAAATGCTAAAAATATTGCTTTCAAAAAATACAAGACATCGCCTTCAAACGATTCTTATGCATATTTCTCTCGTCTCAGAAAAGAGTTTGTTTTCCTTTCTAAATTCATGTATGCTAATTATGTCCATTCGATTGAAAATAAATTAAAACATAATCCAACATCTTTTTGGAAATTCATTAATACGAAACGCAATAGTTCTGGATTTCCAACAACTATGGTTTTTGAAAATGATTCATCGAGTGATCCTAAGATTACTGTAGATTTTTTCGCAAAATTTTTTGAAAATGTGTACAGTTCTTCTTCATTCTCAACAGTAAATCATCAATACATTAACACAATCCCATCTGTGTTTGGTTGTGCAGGTTTATTTTTTGAATTAAATGAAATTGAAAGTTCTTTACTGAAATTGAAACCGAAGAAAACTGCAGATATATTGGGTTTTTATCCTATTGTTTTTCGTTATTGTGCAAGCTCGCTTTGCATTCCGTTACTTGAATTATTCAATGATTCAATTTCCAAAGGCATTTTCCTTGATGATTGGAAAGTTTCTGTTATTGATCCAGTTTTTAAATCGGGTTCAAAAAATTTAGTTTCGAACTACAGAGCGATAACTAAATTATCAGTTGTTCCTAAACTTTTAGATAGTCTTGTTCAAAATAAGTTTAACTCTATTATAAAGCAACAAGTAAGTATATATCAACATGGCTTCTGGAAAGGTCGGTCCACCAACTCCAATTTAGTTGATTTTACTAATTTTTGTATCAAAGCTATGGATAGTAGAAAACAAGTACATGTTGTATACACTGACTTTGTTAAAGCTTTTAGTAGAGTTAATCTGCAGATTCTATTTGCGAAATTAAAAGCATATGGTTTTCATGGCCAACTTCTTCAATGGTTTTCTTCATATTTATTTGGACGAAAGCAATATGTGAGAATTGGAGACTATTATTCAAATGAAATTAAAGTTACTTCTGGAGTTCCTGAAGGCAGTCATTTGGGTCCGTCCTTATTTTTACTTTTCATTAATGATCTTCCAAGTTCTATTAAAAATTCTCATTGCTTTTTGTATGCAGATGATATCAAATTTTTTTCTACGGTATCCACTATAAATGATTCCCAACTTTTTCAAAATGATCTTGATTGTTTTGTTGACTGGTGTAAATTAAATGATTTGTTTCTCAATGTCGAAAAGTGAGCCTGTATGGCTTATAATAGAACGTTGTTTAATATTATTCCCAACTACTCATTAAATAATTCGCTGTTGAAAATTGTTGATCAATTCAAAGACTTAGGAGTAATTTTTGATTCGAAGCTGAAATTTAATTTGCACATTAATTATATTGTTTCTAAAGCCAATTCATTACTGGGTTTCATTAAGAGAAATTCTGTTGAATTTAAGGATCCGTATACGATCAAATCTTTATTCGGTAGCATTGTTCGACCCGTTCTAGAATACAATTGTGTTGTTTGGAGTTCTGCAACTGATTATAATCGAAAAAGAATTGAAAATGTTCAAAAGAAGTTTCTTAGATTTGCTCTCCGAAGTATTTTTGAAAACAATAATCATATTTACAATCATTCTTATAAATCTAAATGTTTATTACTTGGCATTCAGTCCCTAGAAGCGAGAAGAAAGGTATATAGTATCATGTTTGTTCGTGATATTTTGTCAGGTACTATTGATTCTGAAAGTTTACTTCATTGTGTGCATTTGTATGCTCCATCAACTTTTTTGAGAGCTAGACCGCTCCTGGCAATTGATGCACATCGCACTTTGTATGGGCAGCAGGAACCCATTTCCGCAAGCTGCAACTTATTAAATGCTCACTATGAAAATCTAGATATATCTTTACCCAGAAATGTGTTTAAAAGTATATTATGTTCTTTATTAAATTAATATTTTTTCTTAGCTTAATTTTAATACTAATTTTAATTTATAATAAAATACATGTATTTCATAATTTTGAAATCTGTTGAATGTAAATTCGTAGATTGGAAAATAAACAATAAACAATAAACAATAATTCTTCTTTGGGATAACTTTTTTGACTTCCATTCTTCACTACATATACATATAAAATTATTGCATTTATCTAGACTACTTCCAAAATAAATTCAATCACCTACTCAAGAAAATGCACAATCCACGATTTTTAAAGATAATTTAATTTAAAAACGTACGAAATACTACGGCATCCTCAGTTCCAAAGCTCGTTTAATGACAGTTCTGTTTCTGTTGTAAGCTCAATAGATAAAGCCAATTTGCTTGCAGCGCAGTTAGTTCGACGCTTCCAGATTGTGACATTACTCCGCCTTTACTTTTGAGCGTAAACGATTTTATTCTGATCTTGACAGCATTGTACAATGGGGAAAAAAAATCGTGTAGAATTTAATGCTTCCAAAACTCAATGCTGTTTACTGTCGCTATAGCGAAACCCTCCCCCAATGTCACTTTCTATGAATGGCACTTACATCACGGAGACTGAACAGCTTTCAGTTCTAGGTATGCGCATCACAGACCATCTTTTCGGGAGTGATCACATATTTGAAGTTCGCCAAAAACGCTGCTACGAGTAAGTGTTTAGGTTTTCTCTGCCGATGCAAGAATGTTTTTACCCCATCTGTTCTGGTTATTATACATAAAGCCACATATGTATATATACCTATATCTGGGTAGGTGTTCCAAAAATCCACTTTAGTCTCTTGGACATAATTCAAAAGAGAGCTATAAAAATCATAGGCCAACGTTGTCTAACTGAAACATTTGTATCTCTCGAGTACCTCCGCAATTTTTCATGTCTATCATTATTTTACCGCTATTTTAATAAACAGTGGTCTAATGAAATAGCCAGTTGCATTCCTCCCCTTGAACTATATAACTATATAACCTTAATACTCACGATTTTAGGAATGCTCATCAATTTACCCTTGAGCCTAATTTCGGACGTACAGAGATTCTTTTTTAGCTGCACTACACCAATGAGGAATGCTTTACCCGGCTCAATATTTCCCACTCATTGCAATGTGCGGGCATTTAAAACCAATTTGCATCGGTATCTCCTTTCTAATTCTATCCTCCTTTCCTAATTGCTCGCAATGTGTTTATCATTATAAGAGTATTCATAACCCCTTGAGTGCGTGTATAGTATAAAAAAAATCATTTTACCTACTTTAAACAAATCTCAAGAAGCTCAAAAATTTGAAAATTTGTAATGTATTGTAAAATAATTCCAAACGAAAACTTAACCAAAAAACCCTTGTTGCTAGCACATTGCACAAATTGAAAAGAAAGTTTTGTCCGAGCCTCACTTTCACGAAAGACAAACAAATTACAAACAGACATACGTGATAAAACAGGATAACTGCATCATAGTTGAATATATTTATACTTCCCTAGTTTTTTCCACAATCAACGTGTCGAAAAATCAAATTCTAAACGCAAAGAGATTTAATTAATTTTTTTTAATACATATTTTAAAATCATTAAGACATATTTTTTTTCGAAAAAATCGAAAAAGCAAGATGTAATTTTGTGTTGTTGGTGTGTTTTGATAGAGTTTCGATCATTTTAGGTAGGTGTACAAAATCAAAAGGTAGGTAGATTACGGTTTCTAATAACTTCGTTTTTCAAGGTAAATTTTAGGGCGGATTACAAAACTTCGACTTAACCAATTTTCAAAAAATTTGTTTCTAAACCATCTCCAAGTGTTCCCCTTTCATTTAAAAAAAAATTATAAAAATCCATCCAGCCGGATTCTAGTTATAAGGTCACACACAAAAGTTAAACTCGTTTTTATATACATAATATATAGAAGAAGAAGAAGATATGCGAATGAGCCTGACTCTTTCATTTTCCATTTGATTTGGATTTTCACTATTGTGTGGGCGTGAAAATAATAGAACCGGCACAAAAATATTAATTTTTTAAATTTAAATTCAATTAAATTGACTAATAAATAGGTGTCACTTAAAAAAAATAAAACAAATTTGGTAGTCAAATGTGACTATCACCTTACACAGATGGATTTTCTTGATTTTGATTGTCAACTATCAAAAAATCACCTTACACGATTACACCCCAGGCTACCAGGAAAGTAGCAGGCGGTAGCGAAGCGGGTACAGTTACTTTCTTGGGCAAGTGTAAGCTTCCCGTTTTAACTTTTCAATAGAAAGCATAGAACTGCGGCCTAACACGGTGGAAAAAAAAACTAACGCAATCTTGGGAGTCCCCGGGGTTCTTTTAATATTCTTTTTTTGATTTCTTTTAAAGTGCATAATTTAATATTAATGATCAATTGTGCCTCGAAACCAATGCCACTAAAAAGTAAAGCTAATTATTAAAAGTACCATTACGCGAACCGTGGGTATAATAAGATTTTGATTCGCGAAGGTGAAAATATATACATATAATCTTGAAGTGTGAAGGGCAGATTAATTTGTTTCTAATTACGCCTACTCGCGTTAGGTCATGTATTTGAAACTGCTCCCGTTTTTCGAAGCCTTCGACATGTATTTCCAAATACTCGTAAACTAGGAAGTTGTAGGTTTGGATAAAGATCCTAGTTGTGGCGCTCTAGTTGATGTTCCCTTGCACAGCCCATAAACTTAAAAATTAATGTCTGCGTATTCTAGGTTTGTAAACGCAGACATTTAAAACAGCGTTTCTAATCAACTGTCGCCTTGGCGTTAAAAATATTCTAATCTTTTATACCATTTTTCTTAGGCAGATTTTTCAAATAGGCCTTCGTACCCCAAAATTTACTCTTTTTGAGAACTTTTTAGGAGTTGGGAAGGGAATTGAGGGTTTTTACTGGTACTCAAATAAACGAGCACGCTTTAAAACCGCTGTTTTTTTAATAACATTAAAAAATTCTTGGAAAACCACTCTTACTGTCAACTGTCAGAAACGTGTCCAAAATCAAAAAAAAACTTTTTTTGACTAAAAAAAAGCCAAAAAACTTTTTTAATTTTACATATTTCAGGTTTTCCGAAGCATCATAAAATCCATAAATTTTCCGCAAAGTCATTGAGTTTTATTTTTGTTATTGTTTACCTTTATTCAAACCAAATAGTAAAATTATATGTTTATGTTTCACAGAATATATATATGCAGGGTGTCCGGTAATTCGTCTGCCATACTTTGAGATGGGATTCTTGGTCATATTCTAAGTGTAACGTCTCAAATCAAAGACAATCTTTTCAATACTGAGCTATATTGCATCTTAAACTATTCTTAATTACATTGTGTTCTTATCTACTACCTTACAATACTTCGAGTATTGTATATACATAAGTGTTAGTAAACTTACATTCTATGTTCTATGATTTGTGTTTCGTATATAAGGGTATCTATACACTTCAACATCCCTCTTAAATTGCGCAGTACACAAATGAAAATCAGGGTTCTATTCAACTCGATTTCTAAGACGACCATTCCAACGAGTATCTACTGGGTAGATCTTGCGTCATGTCTTACATGCCTCCACTTTCACATTCTCTGAATCTGCGTTTTCGTTTGTACTCGTATCTTCTTTTTCGCTGATTTTCATTTTTGCACTGGCATCTACTAAAATCTGGTATATAATCTTTTTGATCCTTATATTTAAATTCATTTAATAACATTGTTTGATTAAAATGTCACTTCCAAATTACATCGCCATTTCCATTTTTTACTAAATCTTTGATTAATAGATAACGTTTGCCAATAACTTTTACAATTTTTGCTTTAATCCAAGAAACTTTTCCTGGTATTGAAAAATTTTTAACAACTACTTCATCTTCTACTTTAAATGTTTTTGAATTATGCCCTTTACCTAGTCCTGCCATAAGTTCTGTCCCTGACAAAAACACGTTTTATTTAAAAAATAAAAAAGCAATCAAAATTCTTTTTACGTCATTTATTAAGTATTAAATTTACAATATAAATAAATAAGAAATTATTCAAAATGCCCCCTCTTAGCCTTTAAACACTTTCTTAAACGACCGGCCTCGCGTCTATCGCCGCACGCACGACTTCCAGTGGAAACGAAGCTACTGTCTTCAACAAATCACCTTTGAAAACTCAATATTTCGGGGAGGCTTACAGCAATCCTTCTTCTCCAAAGTATTCCATAACCGGTAGTTTAGCGGATTAAGATCGGGGCTGCCCGAGGGCCAATCTTCTGCGGCAATAAACTCTGGTAAATTGTCCTTAAGCCTTAATTGTGTTGTAAGCCGGCGCAGAATCTTGCTGAAATATCCAGTGTTTGCCAGCCAGGCAGCCCCGATCTTAATCCGCTGAACATTTTGGAGGAGAAGGCTTGCTGTAAGCCTCACCGAAATATTGAGTCTCTCAAAGCTGATTTGTTGAAGACAGTAGCTTCGTTTCCACTGGAAGTCGTGCGTGCGGCATAGACGAGTGGCTGGATCGTTTAAGAAAGTGTTTGAAGGCTAAGGGGGGGCATTTTGAATAATTTCTTATATATTTATATTGTAAATTTAATACTTAATAAATAACGTAAAAAGAATTTTGATTGCTTTTTTATTTTTTAAGTAAAACATGTCTTTGTTAGGGACAGAACTTATGGCAGGACTAGGTATAATATGTTCTTTGTTTCTTTTGCATGCAATTAACCCTTTTTAATAATTCTTTTGGTTTCTTTTGAATTCTGTCTTTTTGGTTAACATTTAACGGGTTTAACAAGACCAACTTAGTTCTTAAATTCCTGCCAAATACTAACAATAATTCAAACTGTCATCTGGCTTCTTCGATTGTAATGCCTTTTTTAATGCTCTTTTTATCAATCTAACTCCATTCTCTGCCTGCCCGTTCGTTTTAAGAAATCTTGAAAAAAACTTTGAAATTAATGTACGTCCGTTGTCGGTAACTATTTTTTTTTTTATATTATACGCGCACTCAAGGGGTTATGAATACCCTTATAAGGTTAAACACAGTGCGAGCAATTAGGAAAGTAGGAGAGGATGAGAAAGGAGATACCGATGCACATTGATTTTGAATGTCTGCACATTGCAATGAGTGGGAAACATTGACCTGGGTAAAGCATTCCACATTCGTGTAGTGTGTACTTGAGAGTACGTCCGAAATTGGGCTCAAGGGTAAACTGATGAGCATTCCTAGAAGCACGAGTATTACGGTTGAATTGTTTGAGGGGAGGAATGCAACTGGCTATTTCACTAGAGCACTGTTTATGAAAATACCGATAAAATAATGATAGGCATGAAACATTGCGGCGGTGCTCGAGAGATTCGAATGTTTGAGTTAGACAAGGGTCACCTATCACTATGGTTTCAGGTAACCCGAATCTACTAAAAATCTGAACTTAAATTTTTTTAGTATGGATACTAGTTATATCTTTGTATATATATCTTATAGTAATATCGAAGAGTCGAACGATTGTGGCGGCATCTTCAGGCTACGGACCCCACTTGCTAAATGTGTCTCTGCTAAATTTTGGAGACTTCAAAATATGGGCGTATAGATAATGGAAGAATGAGAAAAAATAAATTGTGTTGAGAATGTGCGCAGAAAGAAATAAAATGCACGACTGGATCGCACGAACTTGCTCTTATGTAAAAGTACTTTGGAATTTAAGATACATTTTATAAATATAAAACATGGATTTAATGAGATAATAATGTTCAAATGCATAAAATTGCCGTCTGGTTTCCGGAAAAGTATGAACTTATGCAAATAAACCTTAAAAAATCGTTTTATTATTTTTCAAGAAAAAAATGTGGGATGCGAATTTTAAGTATTTAATAATATTGGTTTTAGGAAATAATTTCAAAAAATAATCGTTCATAGGTTTTGAAGATATTGATTTAAAATTTTTTTTTTTTTTTTTTTAAAACCCAATTAATATTTTTTCGAATATTTTTATATACAATATTATTTTAAACTTAAGGGGACTCCTGCTAAAAATTTTGGGTTAAAATCCTTAGAGCCGTTAATGAGAAAGTCGAAAATAAAAAGAACGGGTCTATGGCAGGTACCCCTAATAACATTTTGCCCCAAAATTTTTTTGGACCAAAATGTAGTCCATGTCCATAATATCACACTTAATTTTTTTTATCAAAATCGTTAGAGCCGTTTTCGAGATAAATAAGTTTTTGCATTACGGGTGTATGGGGGGTACCCTTAGTTTTGGAGCTAAAAAAAAAATTTCAATTTTTCCTCTAGGGAATCACCGAAGACCCTTAACTACCGAGATTGAAAGAAATAGGTCCAAGGGTTTAGGCTGTAGTGAGAGGTACAGACATACAGACACACTGAAACATGTTTTTTGTGTACTAAATTTTCCTTAAAGTTTTTATAAAAAAAATTAATATGCAAATTGTTAGTATTTAATAAAATACATTTTAAAACGTAATTTAAAAATTTAATCTTGTGTCGGTTTTCAAGATATTGAAATTTCAAAAAAAAAAATTGTATTATTTTTTTAAAAATCCAAAAACTATTTTTTCGAAAAAATTTTTAGTTTATATTTTTTTAAATGCAAAGGAGCTCCTGCATAAAAATTTTGGTTAAAATCGTTAGAGCCGTTGGTGAGAAATTCGAAAATCAAAAAAACCGTTCTATGACAGGTACCCCTAATAACATTTCCCCCCAAATTTTTTTTTCACTTAAATATAGTCCATGTCTATAATATCACACTTAATTTTTTTTATCAAAATCGTTAGAGCCGTTTTCGAGATAAATAAGATTTTGCATTACGGGTGTATAGGGGGTACCCTTAGTTTTGGAGCTAAAAAAAAAATTTCAATTTTTCCTCTAGGGAATCACCGAAGACCCTTAACTACAAACAAATAAATATATGTAAATATAGAATGTAATCATGACATATAGAATTAAAGAAAGTTTTTTATGTTTTGGTTAACCTTTTACTAAGTACCTTAAATACAGTAAATTATTAGGATAAACAGTACTAACTCGATTTACCGAGTCTGTTGCACTTACTGGGTTATATATTTTTTTAAATAAATAAAATGCACAACTGGGTCGCACGAACTTGCTCCTATGTAATAGAATAGGAATTTTAAAAACGAATTTTATTAGAGAAAACTGTTCATAAGCGTAAGAAATAAAAAAGAATGCTATGGAAATATGAAATAAGAAAAAAAAATAGTAGGCCAACTTAAAGCTTCTATTATGGTACGAATAAACATAAATAAAATATTGACCCGTTTTTGAGATATCGAATTTTCCAAAAACAAATTTATATTTTTCAAAAATTCAAAAAATATTTTTTTTTAATTTTGAAATGCAATATTTTTCAAACTTTTTAAAAGCTTCTCTATATAAAATTTCATTAAAATCTATTATGTAGATAACAAGAAATTCAAAATTTGTAAAAATGGTTCTATGGTAGGTACCGTCAGTAATATCTTAATTTCAATTTTTTTTTTATTAAATTATAGATGGAGGGTTAATCGAAAGAAAACAATTTTAGCAAAATTATAGATGCCGTTTTCGAGAATAATACGATTTTCGTAAGCTATTTTTTAACATTTGTATGGTGGGTAGGGTTATTTTTTGGTTAAATACATTGAACATATTTTGAGAAAATGAAAAAATTAATCAAAATCTCAAAATTATATGGAATAAACGATTCGAAACATAAAGCATTGAAAATAATCAATTTGGCAACCATGACTTTCTGTCTGATTTTTCCTCGGCAAATTTTAACGGTTTTTTGTGGGTTTGTGAATACATACATGTATATTTTGGTTTACTATTTAGACATATGCCATATCAAAATATTTTCTTGCAAATAATTTTTCCGCTTTTTTGAATCAGTTGCAGTTAGTTATTGTTAGTTTTGGAACAATTTTTTTTTGGTTTTTGATTTTCTTAAAAACAAAACGATGGATTTTTCTGCTAAAGGCCTCAAATAGTTTGAATATTATTATGAATTCAAATTTTCAAACAATAATTTTTGGGATTTTTTTAAGAATTTTCAATTTTTTTTTTTTTGAAAACTCAATATTTCGAAAACCTCATTCTCGATTTTTTTTTAAATTTGAAAAATAAAATTTTCTTAATATAATCTACAAGATATGAGAAAAAAACGTATTTTACCTAAAAATAGCGGTACCAAATGGTATACAAATGTTAAAAAATAGTTTTTGACCAAAAAAGCCTGCTTTTTTAAAAATAAAATCATTATAAAAAAGAATTGGTCACATAAAAAGAAAAATACTTAAAAAATAGTTTTCGAAAACCGCATTTTCCTCTTAAAAGGTTCCGAGAAAATTGTTTTCTTTCAATTAATTCTTACGATCTATAATTTAATAAAAAAAAATAATTTGAAATCAAGATACCTACCTATTACTGACGATACATACCGTAGAACGATTTTTTTTTGAATTTTGAATTTCTCATTATCGGCAAAACGGATTTCAATGAAATTTTGTATAGACAAGCTTCTAAAAAGTTAAAAAACATTGCTATTAGAGACATCCTTTAGAAACACCGTAAATTGAGAAATAAAATGCTCGTTACTTGCAATGTCTTGGAGAAGATTAGTTTCAGTTAATAAATAAATAAATTATATAAAAATCTAAAATGGTCAGAATATTTAGCAACATTTAAAACCTGCTCTAAACCAATTTTAGAATGGGAGTCGACTCTTAATATTGTATATAAAACGATAACCGACTTTTTGTTAATTTTAAAGGGCATAAACTATACTTAAACGTTAAATAGCTCGTCTAACTTAAACACTAGCAAATAGCTAGTTCATCTTTTAAAAGTATACTTTATCCAGATTGACAATGGTCATTTCATACCAAAGCAAATCGAAGTAAAAGTGTTTACTGATGTTTTATTTGATTTTTTAAAATATGTGTTTTATAAGACTGAATCACTGAATATTAGAAATTCAAAACAATCGTGATGTACGATCAACAAATCTGTACATACAAATGTACATACAGTGTCGGACAAAACTAAAGCACGAAAAAATATCACATTGGAAACATACGAATAAAAAGTGAAAACACTCGTGATACTTTTATATTTTTTATTTTTTCTTAATCACAACATATTATTCTATATTTTACAGCTTTTAATTTGATTTGAAATCTTAACATATTTCTAAAAAATAAAAATAGTTCAAAACTCATTAAAAAGTAGCGCGACAAAACTAAAGCACATGTACCATATTTCTGTTTACAGTTATCGAATTTTACCGCTTACTTCTTAAATGCTACTACCTTTACTTGTTATTTTGTCAAGCATGTTCTAGGCAAAACAAAAAAAATTAATCGCGGATCTTTGCACCATGCTAACGGTCAAAGCTAATGAAGAATTTCAAATTTAAATGAAAATTGTTAAAATGGCGCGGAATAAATATTCCAATAAATTAAAAGAAAAATTGTGCCCGACTTTCAAAGCGGTGAATCAATTACATTTATTGGCAATAAATATGGTACAAGCCATACGGTTATTTCTCGGATAATAGCTCGATTTCGTGCTCGGGGTAGTGTTCAAACAGTGCACAATGGTGGTAGACCTCGAAATACCACGTCGCATTGCGATAAAAGAATAATGAGGTTAATCAAAAAGGACCCTTATATTACCCTAATAAAATAAAAAAATAACTAGACTTATAAATCTCTTGTAGAACGATCTGGCGAAGAGCGGTTGATAGTGGCTGGAAAGCTCGTCGTGCTGTAAAAAGGGCCATTTATTTCCCTTAACTGGACTAGGGAAAAATGGAAGACGGTTCTATTCTCTGATGAATAGAAATTTAATTTAAAAGGATCAGACAGATTTCGTACGGTACGAAGCCCGAAAGGTGAACGCCTCAATCCTCGATTTACCAAGGCAATTGTGAAGCACTGTGGGGGGAACATTACTGTCTGGGGATGTTTTTCCAGTCAAGGAATCGGGCCACTTCAAAAGATAAGTGGTATAATGGATCGTTTCATGTACCAGGAAAGTCTTCAAAACGTCATGCTTCCGTATGCGGAGGAGAATATGCCGTTGCGATGGATCTTCCAACATGACAACGATCCGAAACATACCGCTAAATTGGTGAAAGATTGGCTTAATGAAGGTAATATCATGGTTATAAAGTGGCCATCGCAATCCCCTGATCTCAACCCAACGGAGAATCTATGGGAAATGGTAGATTAGAGGATTGATCGAACGAAATGTAACAATTTCGACTCGCTACTTGACAACAAGTACAAACTGTCTGGGAAAACATCCCCATACAAATAATTGACAATCTCATTGCATCCATGCCTCGTCGATATGATGCAATTATCAAAAATAATGTTTACGACACCATTAAAACTTTTTTTTTATTTATTTTGCATATGAAATCAAAAATGTGCTTTAGTTTTGTCGCGCTACTTTTTAATGAGTTTTGAACAATTTTTATTTTTTAGAAATATGTTAAGATTTAAAATCAAATTAAAAGCTGTAAAATATAGAATAATATGTTGTGATTAAGAAAAAATAAAAAATATAAAAGTATCACGAGTGTATTCACTTTTTATTGGTATGGTTTTTATTGTATGTGATATTTGTTCGTGCTTTAGTTTTGTCCGACACTGTATGTTATGTATGCATGCGGAGACGAGTACAGCCAAATGAATTTGCACCTTGCACCAACAAAATTGAATTTGTATGCTGTGAATCAAAATCTGAAACGAGGTAGTATATAAAATGTACTTATTTGGTTTGAAGAATTGAATTGAATTGAACTTTATTGAGACTTTTAAATTTTCGATTACATTATTATACTTATTCTAGCGATAGCTTAAATCAGACTGAAGTGGCTATAATGTATTGCCTTCTTTTTCGATTACGTGTTATGTACAGCCTCATGGCGGTCAATTGGTATATAATATGTATTATAGTGTTGAACTGCTCTTGCTCATAAGCATATATATCTTTAGCTTGTGACGATTGTCACCAATACATACAATTCTTAACCTAACTTACAAACTAACATACAAACGAATACAAACGATAATGCACCTGAGCATTATATAGGTAGATTACCTTACATTTTATGTGTTGTATTTTCTTTTTTAATCATTTTTTTTTTTGTTTAAAATAGAGCGATCGATAGCGCACTATGCAAATTGGATATAATTGTAATTATGTATATAATAAAGAAATTATCACATATCTGTTATAATAATGTCACTTAGTTTTGTGTTAAAACTTAAAGATTGTAAAGGTCTTGGTCTTTAGGAACCACGTCCGTGTTCGGGTTGCGTTGTGGGGCTTCGGCCAGGATGGCCTTCTTGTTGTTTGGGCTGGTCCTGAGTAGTCATCCTGTTGAGTCATGTTACGGCTTCAGTTTACGAGCCGAGGAGCTTCAGCCAGTGAAGCTTCTTGTTGCTGGGGCAAGCCCTGAGTAGTCAAGAGTTATGAATCTTGTTGCGGCTAGAGTTCTGAGCCTCCGTACCCTCGATGGAATGCCCAGATGAGTTTGTTGTATAACCAGTTTTTAGAAACTTGGTTCTCAGTTTTGGTGACATAGTTAGTACACCCGGTTTAGTAGTATCTTCAGTCCCGGATCCAGGATTGAAGTTTGGTTGCTGTTCGGCAGGCTAATGCCCGCAGAACTGTAGTTGCGGATTTGGTTTGAGCAGGTTCGCTTCCTGCTGGAAATGAGCCATGTGTCGGCGTCATCAATTTCTGTGTTGTGTGAAACACTGTTGCTTAATGCATGGCGTTGGTGGGTTGCATCAAGCTTCTCCTTTCCGGGTCCTCCGCCACAATTTAGAATTTTACCGCCACCACTAGTTAAAGTGATCCAATTTTTTCCGCGTAATCACTGCCCATCCGGCGTTGGAAATTATTTTAGGGTGTTAAAGAAGTTCGCTCTTGTTGTAAGCGAAATTTATTTCGTCAAAGACATGTTAAAAACGGAAAAAAAATTCAATTCAAACCGTACCACGTTTTTATCTTTAGCTATCACAATTTACTTTTTGGAGAGTGCAGACGCAACGACACGTCTGCACTCTCGGACAAAACCTTTTCACCATTTGGTTTGAAGTTGTATGTTCTTTTTTTTTGTTTTGTTTGTGGAGTTGTTTTTGAGTTATGTATCTGTCAAATTAAGGGATGTTCAACGTAAATTTTCTTAGGTTCTGTTGTAAAACCCACTTTAGTTAGAAGAGTTGTCACGGTAAAATCTACCGCGACTAAAATTAATCCTATCCCCCCCCCCCCCCCCCGTCGTCCTTTTCTGTCCCACCACCATTGGTTCCTATCCTCCTTTTCTTACAGCTGTTCGATGTCAACAACGGAACACTTGACCAAAAGGAATGATGAAACAAATGCCTATTTACATTCACATTTTTTATGAAGGGCAATCAGTCCCCTCCAACCTAATATTATGCTAATAACATACTGTTAAGTCCATTTCTATGAAACAATCTAAATTATAGTTCATATGTACCGTTAAAATGGAACGCTATCTGCTAGTCCCATTCCCCCAAATCTGCGAGGAATTTACCGGAGTAGGGTAGTAGGGACTTTGGAAAATATCTGTCACTTTCTCCTGCCTCTTCTTCAAAATTTTTCCTGCCATCAAGTTATCGTTATTTCTTGTTACGGAATTTGAATACGGAAGGGAAGAATGACGCGCGAAGTGGAAAATGAGTTTCGCACTTTTGGAAGTTTTCTTTTACTGTAATGGTTTAAAAAAAAAAAAAAAGAAAAGAAAGAGGATCAAACATAAATGGGGTCTGAACGCATTCATTGAATTCCCGCCCACTGGAACCGAGCCGGTGGACGGCGAATTCAAAAGAGAGCATGACTTGCGAAAAAGCAAGGGTGAATGCAGTGTGTGTGAGTGAGAGAGAAACAATGTTCACGCAATGTGAGGGTGAAAGAGAAAAGCATATGGAGTTCAACCACGGTGACACACTATTACAAATTGGTAAAAGTGATGTCGAAATATACCGTAACCGAACTTCACCTGTTGCTGAATGTATGAATGTGTGAGTATGAGAAAATGGATAATGCGTTCAGACAGAAGAATACAAGAGGAAATAAATCACTTCTTGGTTGACCGGACTTAAGGAAAGATCCAAAAGTTTTGAAAAAGAAAAGGAAAACTTAGAAAAGTGAGATTCAACAAGATTAGAAAAACGAATAGAAAAAGGGAATAGTGAACGAAAACTAGTGTAGCAGGAGAGGAGAAAATAAGGGAGAAAGGAATAAGTGACAGATAAGTATATTTTAATTTAATTGGTGAAGAAATTGTATAGTGATAGTGAGTAAAGGGGAATTTGAAACAAAATTAAGAAAACTCCGGTAGGTTTCTTTCCGAGAAAAAAAATCCCGAAAAACGAACGGGACACGCGACCCAGTTCTTTCGACATCTTTGTCTTTGTTCGGGACCAAGGTATAGCGGTCCATTTTAATTTTTTTTATTCTTCATACCGATTGTAATTACTTAACGTAAGAAAAAATTTTGGGTTTTCATCCTGTATCTAAAGGTTTCCCAAATAATTATATTCTAAATAAAAACTTAAAACTAAATAATTTTCTTTTTATCGTCGCATCCAGTTTGGTATTTCCACTTAAACAAAAAAATACCTGGCGCCCATTTTACTTTTTCAGGTCAGAAAAGCAGATATTAAACTAATCAACCGATTAGAATCAAAGGTAATCAAATTCAACTCCGTAAAGTATCATTGAACCTACCCCTTTGCTGAGTAGCCGAAAGTATCAGCCTCTTACGTGCTGAACGTTGCCTTTTTTTCGATCATCTTCCACCTTGCTGAACTTCACGTTCTTGTCGTAGTGGTCGCGCTTAGTCATTAAAAGCGAAAAGAAAGTGCAACAAGTGGCGCCCAACGTGGGGCTTTTAAAAAAAAAAAAAACTCAAACAAAAAATTAGAAAAATAAATAGACGGTGAAAATTATAGTCAAAACAAATTAAAACATACATAAATAAAATTTATAATTACTCAAAAATATTTAAACAAAGGTGTTTCATATAAAACTTGCACACACATAATTGTCTGCTTAGGGAAGTTTTTGTGCATAATTGTGTTCTTTTTTACTTTCTGTTTTCTTTCCAATTCCAGTGATATAATTCTTGGTTTCGGTGGTGCTTTCTATGGTGTCAATTGCAGTTTATTCTTACCCTCATCATCAGAACAAGATCATTGGAAACATTTAAAACCAAACATATAAACATACAAACTACATACATACCTACCTACAAAAAGGAAAAAAAAAAAAAATATTATCGAGGAGTACAAGTAAGGTGTCATAGTTGCTTAGCTATTATTCTATTTGTTTCATTTTAAATTTCAATTAATTTACATTTCAATTGCATACCTATATTAATCATATAACCGTAGTTACATATATATAGTAAATTCATATCCATTTCTATATTCATACCTACTTAACGTTTGAGAATAGATACCGTGTGTTAACGGATAACGGTACAGAACAGTTCATCCATAACTTTTTTGTCCGAAAGGGGAAACCGCCAAAACCGTATATACAATAATATTATACATACATATATACTCGTAGGTACATACATACATATCTTAATTTTTTTATTACTCCGAATCTAATTGATCGTATTTTCGTGGTTGACGTTTCCCTTTATATCGTTGGTTGTGAGTATTTCTTTTTAATTGAGTAATTTGGTTTAGGAGTGAGTGAATACCTACAAAAAAAAAAAAAAAAACAAAGCAGTGGTGTTTGTTTCTTTAAAATTGCTGTCAATTTTTTTTTCTTTTCGATTAGCTACCCATATTAGTTTAAATTTTCAATATTTATTGCCGTACAGTTTTCGTATTATTCTTCGCAAAAGTGGAAAAAGCTGTAGACAATTTTAATACAAATTGTTAGGTGTAATTAATGTTTTACATACGTTATACGAGTAGATAGGGTCGTCTTAAGGTGAGCAGATTGTTAAAAATCTACATATGTTGGAGCAGTTCGGACGGAGCTGTCAAGTGGAGAAAAGTAAATAGGTATTTTTTTTCCTTTTAATTGAAGTGACTATGCGAGGCTATTGTTTACGACTTAAGTTACAGAAAGATTTGTTGAGTGTAAATTGTGTAAGAGCAGATAATATTTTTGATAGACTTTAAAATTGGTGTGACCATATACCTGTGGCTACCATATACAGTGTTAATTTCTAATTTTGTGAATGAATAGATTCTTTTCCTGATACTATAGTTTTGTCGATTAACTGAAGTAAATAAATAAATAAATAAGTAAGCTAGTTTTGGAAAGCCTATTTTGGGTATCTTTATACTTCGTTTTCTTTAATTGAAGTAGGTGATTTATTTGGAATCAGTTTTAAAATTAGAATACTCTTCGCAGAGGATTCAATAGATTGTACTTCATTTTATTTGAAATTTTATTTGGTTGATATTTCATGATGAATATTTATCGGTTAGGAAAGGACGAGCTTGTCTATGAGATCAAGGCACGGGGTTTAAAGGAGGGTTCTGTCGACGATATGAGAAAGACGCTTAGGGCTTCGTTAATTTTAGAACACAATCATACGATTGGAATGGAACAATATGAGTACCCATTTTCTTACGAGGAGGACTTAAAGGCTATTAGGACTAAAATAGTGGACATTAAAAATCTGTTGAAGGAACCACCGAAAAATCCTAAATCAACAGAATACCTAAAGATTAAAACGAAAATCGAATGGACAATAGGTAGAATTGGTAGGGCCAAAGCTGAAACAGTAGAGGAGGTCAATGAAATGTCCGATTTGCGGGGAGAGGTTTTATTGCTCTTGGGAATATTGACCGAGGGAGAAGATGAAGAACAAGAAAAAGTAAAACAATCAATATCACCACCAGTTGCTGTAACGTTACCAACTGGAAGTATACAAAATGCGAGTTCAGAATGTCAACACGAGGTCGAAACCTACAACCGGCATTCTGAGCGTATCGAAAAAATTGAAAAATGGGGAGTGAAGTTTTCCGGTGAGCGAAGCGGCTCATCAGTGAACTCATTCCTAGAAAGAGTCCAAGAATTAAAAGAATCTAGAGATGTTTCAGAAGCACGACTTCTCAAATCGGCTCCTGACCTTTTTAGCGGGAAGGCTCTGTTGTGGTTTAGGGCAATTAAGGATTCAGTTTTTACTTGGCAGGAACTTGTTAGGGAGTTAAGATTGGAGTTTCTTCCCCCCAATTACGATGACCTTCTATTGGATGAAATTAAAAAACGTACTCAAGGTAGGGACGAGACTATGGGAATGTATATTGCGTTAATGCAAACCCTCTTCAAAAGACTATCCGAGCAATTACCTGAAAGTAGGAAGCTTTCAATTTTGTTGAAAAATATTGCCCCTTTTTACCAAACGCAGCTTGGGTTGGCTGATATCAAATCGGTTAATGAACTGGTTGCCTTGGGTAGAAGGTTGGAAACCATTAGAACTAACGTCGAAGCATTTGTACCCCCTCCTACACTCAAAAAATTTCGTGTGTAAATATTACTAATTCATGCGTGCATTCTACGAATTTTATTCGTGGTTTTCAGCCACGAATAGTATTCGTAGAATAGAGGTTTATTAGTACATATTACTAATATTTTATTAGTATTCGTAGAAAAGCAAACGTATATTGTACGAATACTATTGGTACAATGTACGAATATTATCGTAATATTTACTAATGCCCTTGTAATTCATTCGTAAAATACATAGCTCCATTCGTATATTGTACGAATATTATTGTAGAACTTACTGTCATTAAATATGTTCTCTGAAATTTCCTTAAATATCAATTGTAAGAAATATTAACAAAAGTAATGTATTTTTTAAGTTAAAAATAGTTTTTTAATTCATTTTACTATCATATACTAGTATATGAATAAGGTTAAAAAAAAATATAAAGTATCTGAAAATTAATTAATTCATTAATAATAAAATTAACAATCACAGTAGGTAATATGTCCAAACTCCTTATTTTCAAAGGGCCACTGAAAATAAATTTAAAATTTGACATTCAAAATCTTCCGAAAAAATATTGTACTTACATTAAAATTCTTTAGCGAAAAATTCCCACATATGTATGCGCTGCTGCTTCTGGATGCTGTATGTCAAATATTAAATAAGCCTTAAGGTATATGTATATGTATGTATATCTAGGTACTCACCTCGTCTTTTCGAAAAAAGTAGATGTTGGTCTGGTTCTCAAGATTTGTATCTTATACATACACCGTATGAATTTACAAAATTATTAATTAATTCAGACCACTACAGCAAAAAAGTGTGACGCGTCCATTACCTTATAAATAATTCGCGCACTATACAAAAACACGTTTCAACGTGTTGACGAATGGAATACCTTTAATTTTTAGAGCTGAACACATATTATTTTTTTACTCATGATTAGTAAATAATACTAATGCACTTCATAAAAATACGAAGTTATTAGTACATTGTACGCATAATGCGTACAGTCTACCTACGAATGAATTCTGTCTACTAATATTAGTTTTACTTAGTAAATAGTACGAATTTATTAGTAAATACTACGAATGCAAAAGATTAAAGTACGAAGTCATTCGTACGAGAAATTAACGAATATTATTAGTTATATGTACACAATAATTCGTACAATGTACTCAAACAAATTTTTTACTTCTTGTTTACGAATGAAATTAGTGTATTAAACGAATAGATTCGTGGATAGTACGACAGTTATTAGTAAAATTTTACGAATGCATTCGTAGATATACCATTGTACAAATACTTCGTACATTTTACGAATATTCGTACAATGCACGAATATTTTCTTTACGAATATCATTCGTAGCCATTTTACTAATAAATTTTTTGAGTGTAGTAACCGTTCTCGACAGACCTTAGAACCTGACGTCGCATATGTTGCTGCCGTTCAGGAAGCAAGAGTAACAGTTAATAGGGATCCTCAATCAAATAGGTCAATGCGGTGTTTCAATTGTAACAACGAAGGCCATTTTTCAAGTCGCTGTTCCGCTCCTAGACGTTGTTTTGGTTGTGGGGCTACAGGGACAACTCGACGAGACTGTCGCAGATGTTCGGGAAATGGGCAACGGTCTCTTGGGTCAGCAGGGCAAGAGCGCCGGCACATTTAGAGAGGCTACCTGCTGACAACCAGCTGGTAGGCAGAGTTCAATTAGGTTTCACATTAGATTCAAGTGGGAACGATAGACGTCCATATTTAGGTGTTAACATTTACGGGGTTAGGATTTTAGGGCTTCTTGATTCAGGAGCGTCCAGAACAATCATATGTAGGGATGGGTGGAAGATTCTTAAGGATTTAGGGTTGCATTTAGATATAAGTAATATTAGGCAGGTTCATTTAGCAGACGGTGCAGGGGTAGGAGTGTTAGGGGTAGTAAATCTACCAATAGTCATTGAAAATAGGTCAGTTTTAATTGAGTGCTTAGTCATTCCATCACTTCCCAATGCGATGATATTAGGTGCTGATTTTTGGGCACAGTCGGGAATCATCCCGGATCTTCGATCTCGCATGTATAGCTTTTCAAACCAAGAAACCGTGGCTTCGATCGGAACCACGTCGATTATAGAAGAATCGGATTTAAACGAAGAGCAAAAGAGTAAGCTAAGTACTTTAATTGAAACCTTGTTTAAAGATATACCAGAAGGGTTAGGAAAAACAAATAGAATAGAACATAAAATTAGGACTTCTTCAGACCCCATTAAACAAAGATATTATCCGGTTTCGCCGGCGATGCAGGTCCACATCGACAAAGCCCTTAAGGAAATGTGGGATGATGGAGTTATTGAAAAATCAAACAGTCCTTGGGCTTCTCCCATAGTGCTGATTAAAAAAAAAGATAATTCGTTCAGGTTTTGTGTGGATTACCGCAAACTAAACCAAGTAACGGAAAGGGATGCTTACCCCCTTCCGATAATTTCTTCGATATTAGATAAGCTCAGGAACGCGAAATTTTTAACGTCATTGGATGTAAAGTCTGCTTACTGGCAAATTCCAATGGCGGAGGAATCAAAAAAATATACTGCCTTTACAGTTCCAAATAGGGGTCTTTTTCAGTTTAAGCGCATGCCCTTCGGCTTGCATAACGCACCCGCCACTTGGCAGAGATTCATAGACAGCGTGTTAGGTCCAGAGCTAGAGCCATATGTCTTTGTATATCTGGATGATATTATTATCATCTCAGATTCTTTTGAAAAGCATCTAGAATTACTTAGCGAGGTTTTAAAAAGATTACAAGATTCAGGATTAAAAGTAGGGCTTGAGAAGTGTCATTTTTGTAGGCCATCACTTAAATTTTTGGGGTACGTAGTAGATAGGAACGGATTACATGTTGATCCGGAAAAAGTAGAGAGTATGGTGAAAATACCTGCACCGAAAAACGTAAAAGAAGTTAGGAGCTTTATAGGCACAGTCTCATGGTACAGACGCTTCGTACCAAACTTCGCTAGTTTAGTAAGGCCCTTAACGGATTTGTTGAAAAAATCCAAGAAATTTATCTGGACCAAAGATTGTGAAGATAGTTTCAGGAGAGCGAAAGAATGCCTTATTACAGCACCAATTTTGACATGCCCCAATTTTGAACTACCTTTCGTAGTACAGACAGACGCGTCTGATTATGGAATCGGGGCAGTGCTGTCGCAAAAATTTGAGGAAGGGGAGAAGGTTATATGTTATTTGAGCAGGTCATTGAATAGGTCGGAGAGGAACTATTCCACTACGGAAAAAGAATGTCTAGCAGTCTTGTGGGCAGTGGAGAAGTTGCGACCGTACATCGAAGGAATTCGGTTTACCGTCGTCACGGATCACTACTCTTTGATCTGGTTGAGCAATCTCAAAGACCCACAAGGGCGATTAGCACGCTGGGCTGTTAGACTACAACAATTTGATTATGAGATCATCCATCGTAAAGGGAAAGATCATGTCGTGCCAGACATGTTATCTCGCGGAGTTCCGGTAGTGGCTGGGATTTCGGAAGAGGACATAGACCCTTGGGTTGGAAAAATGATATCAGCGGTAGAATCGAATCCATTGGCTTATCCAGCATGGAGGGTCCAGAATGGCCGCCTGTTCAAATACGTCAAAACAAACCACTTAGTAGTACATGAAAATAATGAAGAATGGAAATTGGTTATAGGTAGGAAAGATAGATTAGGTATCCTTAAGGAGTGTCATGATAACCCATTAGCCGGACATATGGGTGTCCGGAAAACATTCGCGAGGGTAGGGGCCAAATATTATTGGCCGAAGATGAGAGTAGATGTGACTAGGTATGTTAGAAAGTGCAGCACTTGTCAATCAGTGAAACCAGTGAACGATAAGCCAGCAGGTCTTATGACGGAAAGGATAGGCGTTTCAACACCATGGGAGATGATCAGCATAGACCTAGTTGGTCCTCTCCCCAAATCAAGCAAAGGCTTTGTGTACATTTTAACAGTAGTCGACTATCTGACTAAATTTCCGATTTTATTTCCTTTGAGGTCTGCCACAGCGAGAGCAATATGTAAAGAATTAGAGGACAACGTTTTTCTGTTATTTGGGGTCCCTAAGATTTTGATTTGTGATAATGGCCCACAATTTCGAAGTAAAGAGATTAAAGCATTATGTCAGGCTTATTCAACAATAATTAGATTCACTCCATATTACCATCCGCAGGCCAACCCGGCTGAGAGAATCAACCAGATAATCAAAACGACTTAAAGAGCTTATGTTTCTGAAAATCATCGTGTGTGGGATGCCCAACTAGCCAAGGTAGCGTGTGCTATTCGAACATTCCGACATGAGGTTTTAGGGGTGACACCATATTACGCTAATTTCGGGAAAGAGATGGCAACTACTGGGCGAGACGAAACACGACTTAGGGATAATTTAGAAGGCAGGACAAATAATTCAGTAGAAGATATTGGGGAACGTTTTAAGAGACTTAGAGCAGACATAGCAAAAAAAATTCAAGCGGCAACCAAGAAGTCGGCGGAAACCTACAACCTACGGAGGAGAGATGTACAGTACTTTCCAAAGGACGTTGTATGGCGAAGAAATTTTGTTTTATCCGATGCCGCGAATTACTATGCTGCCAAATTGGCTCCGAAATACGTTGGTCCATTTATAATTCGTAAGCGATTGTCTCCTTGGACCTATGTCCTTGAAGATGACAACGGTATAGAACGTGGCACTTGGCACACGAAAGATCTCAAGCCTTTTCATAATCCATCAGATAACGATTAAGTAAATAATTTTCGAGTAAAGTAATTTTGTTTTTATTTGCATAACATTAACCTTAGTTATTTTTTTGAAATTAAGTTCTAATTTTTTTATTTTTACAATCGTGAATCTTATAAGTCAAATCGTCATTAGAGTCGGATGGAAATTCATCGCAACTTTATTATCCAGTAGATTGAGCCTCAGGAAATCTGTTTATTCTCAAAAGTAAACACATTTCCGAGGAGGAAAGGGTGGGGTTTGTCACGGTAAAATCTACCGCGACTAAAATTAATCCTATCCCCCCCCCCCCCCCCGTCGTCCTTTTCTGTCCCACCACCATTGGTTCCTATCCTCCTTTTCTTACAGCTGTTCGATGTCAACAACGGAACACTTGACCAAAAGGAATGATGAAACAAATGCCTATTTACATTCACATTTTTTATGAAGGGCAATCAGTCCCCTCCAACCTAATATTATGCTAATAACATACTGTTAAGTCCATTTCTATGAAACAATCTAAATTATAGTTCATATGTACCGTTAAAATGGAACGCTATCTGCTAGTCCCATTCCCCCAAATCTGCGAGGAATTTACCGGAGTAGGGTAGTAGGGACTTTGGAAAATATCTGTCACTTTCTCCTGCCTCTTCTTCAAAATTTTTCCTGCCATCAAGTTATCGTTATTTCTTGTTACGGAATTTGAATACGGAAGGGAAGAATGACGCGCGAAGTGGAAAATGAGTTTCGCACTTTTGGAAGTTTTCTTTTACTGTAATGGTTTAAAAAAAAAAAAAAAGAAAAGAAAGAGGATCAAACATAAATGGGGTCTGAACGCATTCATTGAATTCCCGCCCACTGGAACCGAGCCGGTGGACGGCGAATTCAAAAGAGAGCATGACTTGCGAAAAAGCAAGGGTGAATGCAGTGTGTGTGAGTGAGAGAGAAACAATGTTCACGCAATGTGAGGGTGAAAGAGAAAAGCATATGGAGTTCAACCACGGTGACACACTATTACAAATTGGTAAAAGTGATGTCGAAATATACCGTAACCGAACTTCACCTGTTGCTGAATGTATGAATGTGTGAGTATGAGAAAATGGATAATGCGTTCAGACAGAAGAATACAAGAGGAAATAAATCACTTCTTGGTTGACCGGACTTAAGGAAAGATCCAAAAGTTTTGAAAAAGAAAAGGAAAACTTAGAAAAGTGAGATTCAACAAGATTAGAAAAACGAATAGAAAAAGGGAATAGTGAACGAAAACTAGTGTAGCAGGAGAGGAGAAAATAAGGGAGAAAGGAATAAGTGACAGATAAGTATATTTTAATTTAATTGGTGAAGAAATTGTATAGTGATAGTGAGTAAAGGGGAATTTGAAACAAAATTAAGAAAACTCCGGTAGGTTTCTTTCCGAGAAAAAAAATCCCGAAAAACGAACGGGACACGCGACCCAGTTCTTTCGACATCTTTGTCTTTGTTCGGGACCAAGGTATAGCGGTCCATTTTAATTTTTTTTATTCTTCATACCGATTGTAATTACTTAACGTAAGAAAAAATTTTCGGTTTTCATCCTGTATCTAAAGGTTTCCCAAATAATTATATTCTAAATAAAAACTTAAAACTAAATAATTTTCTTTTTATCGTCGCATCCGGTTTGGTATTTCCACTTAAACAAAAAAATACCTGGCGCCCATTTTACTTTTTCAGGTCAGAAAAGCAGATATTAAACTAATCAACCGATTAGAATCAAAGGTAATCAAATTCAACTCCGTAAAGTATCATTGAACCTACCCCTTTGCTGAGTAGCCGAAAGTATCAGCCTCTTACGTGCTGAACGTTGCCTTTTTTTCGATCATCTTCCACCTTGCTGAACTTCACGTTCTTGTCGTAGTGGTCGCGCTTAGTCATTAAAAGCGAAAAGAAAGTGCAACAGAGTTGTCTAATGCCGTTCAACCAACTTCGTTCAACTGTTTATTAAACTCTTTTGTTGGATAAACGAATTTACAACCTATTACACTAGTGCAGCAACTTACGTAATTCACGTTGAGCAACTAAAGTTGAACAAAATGCGTTTGGAGCCCCGTACACATAATTGGCCAACTTTCTCATATGTTGATTAACCTCGCACACCTAGTTGATCAACTCTCAAAACTTATTCCAGTGTTGAATAGCTCCGTATACCTAGTTGACCAACTTACTCAAATGTTGAATAACCTCGTACACTAGTTAATAAACTTGTTCGATTTTTACAGAAAAAAAAGTTTTTCGAGTTGATCAACTGCGTTTTCAATATGGTTGCTCAACCAGTTGATGAACGAGTTGATACCTTCGTACACTTAACCAAGGATCACTCGTTGGGGAACGCATTGAACGCACCACGATAAACAAAAAACTCAAAAGTCAAACCTGAAATAATTTTGCCTTCAGTTCGGTACATACATTTATCGTCGACGCACGCCTTCGCTTTAAAATATTCTTAAATTTGTTCCGTATGAGTATGATTTCCTCTGAGAAAAAAAATTGGCTGCCGCATTAATAATATTAGAAAATGAATTGTTGGCTCAAAAGTCTCCATTTGTCATTTACTTCCGATTTAGGCAATTGCATTTTCGAGGAAATTTGAGACCAAGCCAATTCCCTGGCATCTCGATTTTTATAAGAGGAGCTCTTAATGTCCCATATATTGGGACAATTGCTGAAATCAATTGCAAAATTAATTCCCTGGTCCACTCTGTTTTTTTTATCACCTTCCATGACGAAAAACCAAAATAAATTACAGTTTGCAAGTTGCAACAACTGCAAGTTCATGGCAACGCAATATTTCAACCACATAGAAACATTTCACTGCAACCAACGCAATGCAACACAATATTACGTCAAGAAATCTCAACGTGTTGATCGAACATTTTCAAGGAGCAACACGAGCTCGTACACTACCCTTATGCCGGTCGTCCACTATGTGCGCGATAAGTTCAACCAACTTCGTTCAACTTTTTGTTCAACTCTTTCGTTGGATAAACGAATTTACAACCTCTTACACTAGTGCAGTAACTTACGTAATTCACGTTGAGCAACTAAAGTTGAACAAAATGCGTTTGGAGCCCCATACACATAATTGACCAACTTTCCCATACGTTGATTAACCTCGCACACCTAGTTGATCAACTCTCAAAACTTATTCCAGTGTTGAATAGCTCCGTACACCTAGTTGACCAACTTACTCAAATGTTGAATAACCTCGTACACTAGTTGATAAACTTGTTCGATTTTGACAGAACAAAAAGTTTTTCGAGTTGATCAACTGCGTTTTCGATATGGTTGCTCAACCGGTTGATGAACGAGTTGATACCTTCGTACACTTAACCAAGGATCACTCGTTGGGGAACGCGTTGAACGCACCACGATAAACAAAAAACTCAAATGTCAAACCTGAAATGATTTTGACTTCAGTATTCAGTTCGGTACATACATTTATTGTCGACACACACCTTCGCTTTAAAATATTTTTAAATTTGTTCCGTATGAGTATGATTTCCTCTAAGAAAAAAAAGTGGCTGCCGCATTAATAATATTAGAAAATGAACGACAAAGGAAGAAAAAACAGCCAAGACGATTCTGGGTAGATGATTTTTTCTTGAGTCGCGAAGAAAATTGTTTTTTCAATGAAATATATGAGAAATTAAAATCGATTGATCCCACCGCGCCCGTGAATTCGAATTCAGTCATTTTTTAAGAACTTTACGCGAATGAGTCTCGATGATTTTGATTTGCTTCTCAAACTTGTGTCGCCGTTAATAAGGAAGCAAGATACACGGTTCCGAAAAGCGATTTCACCTGGTCAGCGCCTTGCAGTTACTCTTCGTTATTTGGCCACCGGCGAGAGTTTTAGCAGCCTACGATTTATTTCAAGAATAGCAGACAGTACGATTTCGCATATCGTTCATGAAACCTGTGAAGCAATTTATAATACATTGAAAGACGACTATTTAAAGATATTTTTTTTTATTTAAAAATTATCTTTTTCACAAAGACGATGACGAGGAAGAGTCATCGATCTTGACATTGTGTAGGGGAGACGAGTCCTCTGAATGAATCTGAATTTGTTCTGAATGAACTTCTCGGTTATGTATGAGAGGATCTTCGCAGATAAGCAGGTTTTGCCCTGATTCCAAGGGCGCATCAAAGTCTCCCATCTCAAGCTGTTCCACCAATCGGTTGACTATAAATTTAAATCGACGCACTGCGTCAGGGTTTGGATAGCCTGTCATTACTGATCCCACATATCGAGCCCAAATATGCTCCGAACTTTCGTCTCCCGCATTCACGATGTCCATTGCCTTTGTCACTGCCGCTCGATACATGTCATCCGAATTATTTCTGCGGGCTCGCTTTGGCACAGAACGTCCTGGCGGAGAAGATGTTCTTATTGGTGGTGGCGATGGCGTTGAATTTTCAACGTCAAACGCATAATATACTTCGAAGGCTTCGTCCACAGTGTCTAAATCTGTCGATGAAGCCGTTGAAGACAAGACTGTCGAAGGCTGAAATTATAAATAAATAAAATTATTTGATTATTTCCAGGAACCATCGAGTGTTCAGGAATCGAGACGAATTTAAAAAATATTTTATTTCCGAAAAGGGTGAGGTGCACTGGCAATATAAGTCCTGCGGTTTCTCAGAAACACAAATGGAAATTAACTAAACTTACCAAATTTGACTCACGGTGATGGGATGCGAGCTCCACGATAGGCTTCATGAACTGCATAGCCGAAAAAAATTCATTTGGTGGCTTTGTTTTTTTTGCTGCCATTCCACTTTTAAACTTTGCCATTTTGGCCAGTGCGTTCTGCAAGAAAATTTATATAAATATTTGTGTGAATCCAATAATAATATGTAATAAAAGAAAATTTATTCAAAACTTACTCGAAATTGTTGTCTCAAAAGTCTCCATTTATCATTTACTTCCGATTTAGGCAATTGCATTTTCGAGGAAATTTGAGACCAAGCAAATTCCCTGGCATCTCGATTTTTATAAGAGGGGCTCTTAATGTCCCATATATTGGGCTTTTCCTCAATTGCTGAAATCAATTCCAAAATTACTTCCGTGGTCCACTGTGTTTTTTATCACCTTCCATGGCGAAAAACCAAAATAAACTACAGTTTGCAAGTTGCAACAGCTGCAAGTTCATGGCAACGTAGACACATTTCACTGCAACCAACGCAACGCAACACAATATTACGTTGAGAAATCCCAAATAAAATTAAAAAGTTGATCAACGCGTTGAACAAATAATGTGCAACACATTATCTTGAAAATATTGCTCAACGTGTTGATCGAACATTTTCAACGAGCAACCCGAGCTCGTACACTAGCCGTACAATTGTTGCGCAATTCGTTGAGCAACGGCCAACAACTAGATCCAACCCGTTGGTTGAACAGAATTGAAGGCACCGTACATTAGAGTTGAATTCGAAATTTGTGCGTTGATCGCCTAGTGGACGACCGGCATAACGTATTTAAAATTATACAAAAGTTAGACAAAGTCTCCAAGCTAAACGACTGCGTTAAGTAGAGCCGGTTTTATTCCTGTAACTATTTAAAATTTTGCGCCATGAACTTTAGCACTTCTTCCGAGCATAAACTAGATAAAAAATTTTTCCAAGAATACAATAACAACACGCCCATTCCTTTTTGTTGGTGGTTATCATGCAGTTAATTTTCAGTAAGGTGAAAATTTGTCCATTTTAATAAATTTTGGTATGAAAATTATTTATTTATTTTATTGTCCCTTTTGATTAGTTCGCAGTGTAAAAAGACGATTGTTCTTGAATTAAACTTTCAGGTTGTTATTTAAAAAAAAAGTTTAACTATAAGCTATCAAGATGTTGGATACTGTAGTGTTGAAAGACCAATGATTAATTAATTTAATGCAGTCCAAATAATATTTAAATAATAGTTTATTTAAATTCTTAGAACATGTTGTTCATTGAAAAGATGAATATTGAATGAAAAATAATATTCCAGTTTACACAAAAATTATTATAAAACAAAAGTCTGAGCTATCTTAAAATACTTTATAAAGTAGAAGCTGCTTACACTTAATTTAGAGTGTAGCATTTACATTCTCTAACATGTAGTATTGCAACAGCTTTTAAATATAGATCACTATAGTTAAAGATGTTGCTGTTATTGTTGACGAGAGAAAATTAATCAAATATTTGTTTATAAAGGGTGTCCGGTAATTCGTGTGCCATACTTTGGGATGTGATTCTTGATCATATTCTAAGAAAAAAATTGTTCTTCAATAAAGTCTGATTTTCAGCTTTGGCATCACTTTTTGACGATTTAAAAAAGGCTAACTTTGGTGTACCCTGACCCATGTTAAGGTCAATTTCTCTTTCAGTACTAATGGTAGGGACCTCATTTTAGGCTTTTATACTAATTTAAAACTACGTTTAAATTAAGCTGATACGTTTTTAAAGTTGCCAGATATTCAATTTTAAATGTTGTTCAATTTTTCTTGCCCGAGCAAAATTTTCACTTTGAGGTCAATTTTTTCAAGAAATACGTAAAAAACATAGTTTTCTTATTTTTACTTAATGAGCAAAACAATAATAAAAAAAACTCATTAATTGTAATTGGAAATAAATTAATCGGGCCTTTCAAATTACAAATTATTGGAGTATATTCCACTGCTTCAACTAGTTTCATCATATTTCCAACAAGATGGTGCTCCGGCCCACTATGGTCGTGAAGTTAAGAATAGGCTGGATGAAGAATACGGCAATCGATGGATAGGCAGAAACATACCAATTCACTGGCCTGCAAGATCTCCCAATCTCACTGTACTGGATTTTTTTGTATGAGAACGAATGAAAGAATTCGTTTACTCATCGGAAATAACAACTTTAACTGAATTAGAACAACGTATTTCCGAAGGATCACTAAAAGAAAGACAAGAGTTAGCAGGAATAAACATTCAAAATGAAATCCAAAAACAGGCTCTAGCATACATTCAATCATACAGTAGGGAACTTTGAGCACTTATTATTTGTGCGTACATAAAATAAAAAATTACTTAAAACTACAGAAATTATTGTTTTATTTAAACCCTTTACACCTCAGGGCAAAACATCTTTTTTTAATTTTACCTGTTTTAGATTTTCCCAAGTATCATAAAATGTATGGATTTTTTAATGCACTTATTAATCAGTTTTTATTTATTATTATTTTGTTCATCAGGTTAAAATACGAAAATTTTATGTTTATTACGCATTTTCTGAAAAAAATTTACCTGAAAGTCAAAATTTTTCTCGGGCAAGAAAAATTGAACACCATTTAAAATTGAATATCTGGCAACCCTAAAAACATATCAGCTCAATTTAAACGTAGTTTTAGAGGCTAGTATTTCTACTAAAAAGAAAGTCTAAAATGAGGTCCCTACGGTTTGTACCGTAAGAGAAATTGACCTTAACATGGGTCAGGGTACACTAAAGTTAGCCTTTTTTTAAATCGTCAAAATGTGATGTCAAAGTTGAAAACCAGACTTTACTGTAGAACAATATTTTCTTAGAATATGACCAATAATCACAACCTAAAAAACAAGTTTTAGGGATGTAAAACTTGAGAATTACCACGAAAATTGAATAAAAATCGAGGAGATAAAATAAATTAGGAAAAATAAATCGAAGCCAGGGTTTGAACTTAAAAGCGAAGCTATGTAACGAATCATAGATAAAATTATCACAAACAAAAATCTGAAGATAATATGGTTTCCCGGCCATGCAGGAATATTAAAGCTAGCTGACAAAACCACAAAACCAGCTTTTGTAGAACCTCTTTACACATTTCCATAATTCAGCAAGAAAAACGCAAAAAAGTCCCTACTACGCAAATTAGTTAGCCTCAAACAAAGTACTAAGAGTAACTGTATATATGAATTCTGTAATTTATTACCTTTTAATAACTTGTAAATAAAGAAGTAAATATACACATATTCTTCTTCATTTAACAACTCACATACATTGTTCATTGCAATTCTGTTGCGATTATAGCAATTATAATGAATATCAAGTTCATATAAAATTAATCAGTTATATTAAAATTGTTCATTTTGTTGATTTTCTCTTGTGAGAAATACAGTGAAGATAAAATTATAGTAAAATCTCTCACATGTGCCAATATGGGATAATTTTGGAAAACATAGTTTTGTATATTTGCTTATCCTCTTTTAAGTTGGAAGAACCAAATTTATACACTATTTGGTTCGCTTCGCGAATGTTAATATTACATTTTATTAACCGATTCTAGCTCAACGATAAATTAGCTCTCTAATGATAACAAAAAAATACTTTTTTTAGTCAAGAATTATTAAAAATTAGCTCATAAGTTTTTCTTATGTCTTACCTGAACTCGCTGGAAATTAACATTTAGAGCAGCACAGATCTGTTTAATTTCTACAAGGGCACAATGTCGACCTTCCAAATTATCGCCAAGTTGGGTGTCAATTACACAAGCAACATCCATGATTTCATATAAAATTATAAAGGCTGCAGCCTCTACAACAAGTATTTCGCTGTTCAGTTTATTCCATTTTGAAC
The DNA here is from genome assembly GCA_911387755.1 of Chrysotoxum bicinctum. Taxonomy (NCBI): domain Eukaryota; kingdom Metazoa; phylum Arthropoda; class Insecta; order Diptera; family Syrphidae; genus Chrysotoxum; species Chrysotoxum bicinctum. The sequence continues at coordinate 115,666,737 of OU426988.1, forward strand.
CAGTATTTTCTACGGTATATTTTGTTAAGTTTGTGAAGCAACACTGGGTAATTTTTTTAAATTTAATTGAAAAATATTGTTTTTATTTTTCTAAATAATTAAATCGAGATTTCATTGAAAAATTTTCAAAATTATCACACATTTGGTATTAATATTAAAGAATATATAGTTATTTATGAAATTAATGTACTTAAAAACCATTATTTAGAAATAAACACAAGAAATTCGGAAACAGAGATTATCAATTAAAAAGATATGAAACCACGTCTGTCAATCCGATTTCTTAAAAGATGAAAAAGCAGCTGACTGTGATGGAAATTCCTTGCATATAAAAACTATTGACACATGGAGTCACGGCACCTGGCAGTCAGGGCGTGAACCTTCAATTGGAGATAGATTTTTTTTCGATTTGACGTTCAATGTATTCCCATAAGAAAAAACCAAAAAAAGAGTCGGAAAAAATTGATTTAACTAATCAAATTTATGTAAACCGGTACGCATTTTATGATTTTAAAAGAATAGAAATATGTTTATTTCTAAATCAGGTTGAAAATATAGTAAGAGACTTAATTAATCTTTTGTAATTTGTCTTCAAAAATCGTAAACATATCGTATGTGAATGACAGATGAAACAATTTTTTTAAGAAGCAACTTGTATTGTCTTCTTTGACTAGCTGTATTTTAGTCTCAAGGTAGAATATTGTCCTTAAATCAATAATTATCTATTTAATTAGAAATAAAACAAATATAAAACCCCTGTGGGGCCTGGCGGTAAGGGCGGTATTCACCGAACGCTCATAACTTAAGAGGCTCACAAATCCATTCACCAATCAATAATATTAGCCGTGTTTTTTTTGGAAAAGTTATCCGTAGTACAGAAGGATTTTATTAGCCGTATTATTAAAAAACGCTTATTCCACCTATATTCCATGGTTTTGCTAAACCATGGAATATGAGTTAAGCCATGGCTTAAGTATTTACATTAATAAAAACAAAATGTTCCCGGAATAGTAAAATGACGTTTATCAAAAATCCTTTTAAGAAAATCTTCTACAAAAGTAAGCAATCTCTTTTTTATATTCTGTGGCTACGTAAATTGATTGTCAATTGCTTGTGTCTGACTGTGGACATTTTTATTTCTTATTCTTTCGCTAAACCACCTACTTCGGTGGTTTAACTTAATCATAATTAGTAAACGTCACTTAACAAAAAATTTGTTTTATTAATGAAATTTTGCACTTAGTCCAGGACTTAACGATAAACCTCAACTAAACCATCTTTATTAATATGGCTGTATATGAATAACAATTACAACATCCGCAGTAGGATCACTGCGATACTCGAATAAACGTCAAATCTCTATCCACAGCTTTGAGTATATAAGTATAATAAATGGAGGGCTCGTTTCTATTCCAAATGCGTGACTTTCATAGGGGGCGCTACTCAAATTTGTGTAAGACAAAGTTATTGCCGAGTGCTTCATATCACATGGGACGGAGAACTATATGCGAGGAGGTTAGCACAAATCGGAGGATACCGCTGTATCCTTAACTTACAGAAAGTGAGACAGCGACCCCTATCACAACTTCAAGTACTACAATGCATTAGGGATAGGAACGAGCCCTCCATATTATTACCCCTAACACACGCCACGAACTACTTCATCGAAGCATATTGTCGATAAGGTTTTTGGGTCGTGTGAAATGAATATGTGTCGACATAGCAGTGCGAACTCTGGGAATCGAAGTAGTATGCCGACATGGCGTGTAAAAAGACCGAACTAGTTTGTCGACACAGTTTTTTATGATGTTATTCGGTTTTAGTTGTTAAAATTTACAAATCGCCTGATAAAGCAAGAATAAAATTCAATCTCCAAGCAACAATTGAATAAAGCTCTGATCAACACAAAAAAGTGGTTCTGGAGCATTAAAGTTCAAATATTTTTCGGTCATTTTCACTTTCCATTTAAAATTTCACAATCCTACCATTTAACAGCTGATTTTGGCATATACTTCTACATCGGCGTATTGGCGTGTAAATGCCCATACAAAAGCGAAGTACTTTGTCGATTAGGTTGGTCGATGTGGCATGTGTTAGGGGTATATATATACTCAAAGATCCGCAGCTGGATTTCACTACTCCTTTTATCGGCAGTGATCCTACTGCGGATGTTGTATTTGTTATTCATATAAAATCCTACCGTACTACGGATAACTTTTCCAAGAAAACACGGCTATTGTTAGAAAACTATTTCTTTAAGGAAATCTTATAAGTACGTACCCATATTTTTATTAAAGAAAATAGCTTTTGCATAATATGTACATAATACACATAGAAAATTGTATGAAATTAAAATAGAAGAAATTTGGCATGGTAGAAAATAATTTTGATTACAAAAACGAAAAATTATTTGTATGCGTTGATAGGTATTTATATAATTAAATATAAAAAAAGAAATTTGATATAGGTATAGACCAGTTTTTAAAATGTATTCATTAAAACTTTGTTTGCAAAAAATATAGAAAATTTTTAATACTTTTTATGTATATATAAACAATTTCAGAAATTTATAAATATTCACATAAGGCTATTATGAAAAAAATCAAATAAGTTTTTCGAGAAAAAAATAATTATAGAAAACATAAATTAATTAAAAAAAAATAGAATAAATAAACAAAATTATTATTGACATAATATTTAAAAAAAATCAGATACCTTTATTGGAAAAAATATTTTGTATGCATTTACATATTACTTATAACCAATTTTAGAAAAATAAAAAAAAAAAACAATAAATTTGGTGGCAATTTTAAAAAAATTATTGATGCACCCCACATGAAAAATTTGTTTTCAATAAAAATTAACTTTTTTTTACAAAAAAATAGTTTTCATCCATATATTTTGTAAAAAATAAGATATTTTCCCTGCGAATTTTGAACAAACAAATATTTCTTTTAATGTTTGCCTACGAATTTTTATCAAATTTGGAAATTATTAATTCATTAAAATAAAAATTTTGTTTTTTTGTGTTTTGTTAATATAAATATAAAAAGTACGAATTTATGCAAACAAAGTTTGAAAAACCTTTTATTATTAAACTTATTTTGAATATAAGAAATTCCTTTAAAATTGTTCTAGAAAAAAATTTGGGATATTAATTTTAAGTATTTAAAAATAAAGATTCTAGGAAATATTTTCAAAAATTAATTGCTCGAACCTTTTCAAGACATGGATTTTTTAATGTTCTTAGAAAAAAAAATATTTTTTTGTGTTCTCTACATTGTAAAGTCAACTTTGATCAAAATCTCGAGTTAAATTTTTTCCACATGCAAAACTTGCAATAACATAATTTTGTAAGTGAAAATAAAATAAAAAAATTGGTACACCAACCTTAAATTTTTATTATTGTACGAATAGAAATTAAGTTTCGAAATAAAATATTGAGCCATTTTTGAGATATCGAATTTTCCAAAAAAAAAATTACTTTTTATTTCCAAAAATTAAAAAAATATATTTTTCAAAGTTTTGAGATGCAATGTTTTTTAAACTTTTTGGGAGCATCTCTATAAAAAATTTCGATAATGAGAAAACTGTCAAATGTCAAAATTTGAAAAAATGGCTCTATGGTAGGTACAAGCTGTAATATCTTAATATCAAAATTTGTTTTATTAAATTAAAGATCATACAAATTTATTGAAAGAAAAAAGAAATTTTATCAAAATTCCAGGCGCCGTTTTCGAGAAAAATACGATTTTTGAAAACCATTTTTTTCATTTTTTTACATTTGTGTGGTAGGTACCTTTATTTTTAGGTAAAATAATTTTTTTTCTCACATCTTGTAGATTATATTGGTATATTGGCATGGCATGGAGTTTACGAAATATTGAGTTTTGAAAAAAAATTTGAAGTTTTTTTTTAAAAATCCAAAAATTTTTTTTTTTGAAAATTTGAATACACAATTCTACTTAATGTTTTAGGGAGCTTTAGCGAAAAAAATGATCAAAATCGGTTGTACCGTTTTTGAGACAATGAAAAACAAATGACCACTGCCAATCGCACAAGCAATGATTATGAGAAAAAACCGCGCAAATTTACTGGCAATGCAATGAATGTATAATGCTGCTCAAACACCAATACATATCCATTTGCCTCTAAAAAAGCGGTTAAAATATGAAAAAATAAGACATGGTTGCCACATTTAAAAATCGCCATGTTAATTATTTTAGGAGAAATTGTTTTTTTCTAATTTAGTAGTTGAAGTTTATTACAAATTAACCAAAAAACATAAATTTAATACATATATTTTTCTTTCATTAGAAGTGTGAAGTGTGAAAATAATTTTTTTTTTGAAAAAAATCTTTTTTGATTTTTTTATTTGAAACCACAATTAATTTTTATTTGAATGTTAATATGGAATTGTTTTAATTTGCATATTGAAAAAATAAAAGAGACCCCATATAAAAAAACAGTTGCAATTTGTAGATTTTACCAATTGAATTTCAAAGTTTTGCTTTTCAAAATTTTACATACTAAGCTTTCTGCATTTCAAAATTCCTTTTTCAAACGTCTGCTGTTCAAAATTTTACTTATTAAGCTTTCTGCATTTCAAAATACCTTTTTCAAACTTCTGCTTTTCAAAATTTTACTTATTAATTTTTATGCATTTCAAAATTTTATTTCCCAAAATTCTGCATTCCAAAATTCTACTCTTTAAAATTTTAGCTTTCAATATAATTGTTCTGTATTTCAGAATAATACTCAAAACTCCAATTCTCAAAATTCTGCATTTGAAAAATCTGCCTACAAAAATAATTATCCATCTATACAAAATACAGTGAGTGTCAAAAGTGAGTAAACACCAATATGATTTCTGGAGTTACATGGAATTCGAACAAATAAATAAACAATGGATTCTAATAATAAAAATCAAAACACAAATAACAATTGAAAATATAACTACTTACAATTTTTCCTAATAAAAACTAAACATACTCCATATTTAACGCGTCGGAAGCAAGAAAACATCATAAACAGAATATAAGGAGCACAGTACTAAAACATGATGGTGTGGGGATGTATGGTAGCATATTCGATCGGGAATCTTGTTTTCATTGAAAGTACAATGAATAAAATCAAGACTATCTAAACATCCTAATCAATAACCTTCAACCGACCTTACATAAATTAGGTATGCTTACCAATTGGATCTCTTAGCAAGACAATGATCCTAAGCGTATCTCGCGGTTCCTTAAAGAATTAATACTTTATAGGACTTCAAAGCACCTCCACCAGCCTCCCCAATAGTCGGACCAAAGCCTCATTCAACATTTATGGGATCATTTGGACCGGAAAATTTCACAAAAGGGCTATCAAGAACAAAGATGACCTTAAAAGGCTTTAATTGAAGAACTGTCAAAAATATCCTTCGATGTTAGAAATAAAATTGTTGTTTCCATGTCACGCCGACTAAGACATGTTATGAAGTCTAAATGTGGTCAAACGAAATGTTACGATGGCGCCACTAGAGCGTGGTGCTCCTGGGCCTTGCTTAGTATGCCCCTCCAGCCGACTCGATCGCTAGCCTGCCGTCTCCAATTTCGCACTCCAAGTTGTCGGAGGTCTCCTTCTACTTGGTCGCTCCATCGAAGATGAGGTCTACCTTGGCTTCTGACTCCCTCGGGTTTGGCGTTGAAGACTTTACGAGCTGGAGCGTCGTTGTCCATTCGCTCTACATGGCCCAGCCATCTTAGTCGTTGAATTCGAATTTTTCTGGCTAGGCTTATGTCGCTGTACAGTTCGTATAGTTCGTCGTTGTATCTTCTTCGCCAAATGTTGTTTTCTCGATTTACGCAGACAGGACCATAGATCGTACGCAGAACTTTTCTCTCGAAGACTCCAAGTGATTTTTCATCCGATTGGGAGAGGGTCCATGCTTCTGCACCATATAGCAGGACCGGGATGATTAGTGTTTTATAGAGTGTCACCTTGGTTCTTCTCGATAGGGCTTTATTCCTCAATTGCTTACTCAGCCCAAAGAAACAGCGATTAGCAAGAGTTAGTCTGCGTTTGATTTTGACGCTGATGTTGTTGCCTGAGTTTACAGCAGTGCCCAGGTAGACAAATTCACTGACTACCTCGAAGTTATACCTATCAATGGTCACGTTCTGACCCAGTCGGTGGTGGGATTGGACTTTTGTTGATGAAAGCATATACTTCGTCTTGCCCTCGTTTATTTTCAGTCCCATTCTGCTTGCTGCTGACTCCATTGTAGTGAATGCACCGGTTACTGCTCGCTTTGTTCTTCCTATCACGTCAATGTCGTCCGCAAACCCAAGTAATTGTGCCGATTTATTGAAGATGGTGCCTGATGTGCTTGCATGGGTGTTTCGTATGACATTTTCAAGCACAATGTTAAAACAGCTGCATGACAGTGCGTCACCTTGTCTTAGCCCTCTGGTGGTTTCGAAGGATTCAGTGAAGTCCCTACCAACTTTGACGGAACAGCGAGCATTTTCCAACGTCATCCTGATAAGGCGTATCAGTTTAGCAGGGATTCCAAAGTTGGACATGGTACGATAAAGTTCAGCTCTATTAACACTGTCGTAGGCTGCTTTAAAATCGACAAACAGGTGGTGGGTATCGATGTTATATTCTTAGGTTTTTTCCAGGATCTGGCGCAATGTGAATATTTGGTCAGTTGTAGATTTTCCAGGTCTGAAGCCGCATTGGTAAGGACCTATAAGATCATCAGCAAAGGGCTTGAGACGTTCACATAAAACGCTGGACAGGATCTTATAGGCGATGCTTAAAAGACTTATGCCTCTATAGTTGGCGCAGAGTAGGCGGTCTCCTTTTTTGTGGATCGGGTAGATGGTACTGAGATTCCATTCATCGGGCATACTTTCCTCCGACCATATTTTGCAGATGAGTTGGTGTATGCTCCTGACCAGGTCATCTCCAGCATGCTTAAAAAGCTCCGCTTGTAGACCATCGCATTCAGCAGCTTTGTTCATCTTTAGTCTGTTGATGGCTATTTTGATTTCATTTTGGTCGGGTGGATGTAACTCATGAACGTCATCTAGATTCGCTGGTACAAGTTGATTTTGGGCGGGATTTTGACTGTCATCGCCATTAAGCAACTGGTTAAAGTAGTCTCTCCAGATGGCTAACATCGCCTGCGTTTCCACTATGGTATTTCCATCCTGATCTTTGCAGTGCCCAGGGCGGTTTGTGAAACCTGATGTAGACTGTTTTACTTTTCTGTAGAAGTTCCGCACTTCTTTTCTGCAAAAACATCTCTGCATCTCCTCGACTTCGCGTTGCTGGTGTTCTTTTTTCTTCCTCCTGAGGAGGTCAAACGAAATACCCAGTTTTTACTTAAGGTACTATATATATAAGATATAACGGATGTTTACTTACTTTTGACGCTTAAAATATGGAGTATTTTTAGTTTTTATTAGGAAAAAATGCATTACTTAATTTTTTGAAATTTTATTTTGGTTTTGATTTATTGCTATTAAATAAAACTTTTATTTTGTATTATTGGAATTCGATTTTTGTTAATTTTTTGGTTTCAATTCCATGTAACTCAAGAGAACATTTAGTTGTTTACTCACTTTTGACGCTCAAGTTACGTCTCAGACGTCAACCCAAACCACAAACCCACTATTCCCCACACGCCCCTTCGCCTAACGGCACTCACATAAAGCATAACTGTTTCCAAATTCCATTCACAAACGGAAACACCCCTTTTCCCCTTCACCTACGCAAACTTTATCATATTTCATGAACCCAGACGAAATATGAATATTTCAAAAACAATATTAATTGTGCAAACGAATGCACTTTACAATTTACCTGAAGCATAATTCAAAGTTAAGTTAGAATCTTAAAGTCAGTCCATTTTCAATATTCTAATCGTGAGGTGCAGCCTAGCTCAAGACAGCAGCCTCCCTTAGACTCTTTTATAATATAAATGTTAAATTAAATAATAAGCAAATAAATAAACAATAAATAAATAAACAATAAAAAAAGAAAAAAAAAAGAAGAAAAAAAATAAATAATTTTTTTATCACGAAACCGCAGGCCGCGATCGTGATTGGCGCAGTCGGCAGTAGTCGAGTACGCGAGTTTTTTTTTGGCTCGATAAAGAAATAAAAAAAAAGAAACGCGTTAAGTTTTCACTTTTTAACTCGAGAGAACCAAAGTGCATGAGTGTTAGTATCCGTACAAGGAAAACCTAAGTGCATGAGTGTTAGTATCCGTACAAGGAAAAACAAAGTGCATGAGTGTTAGTATCCGTACAAGGAGAACCAAAGTGTAAAGTTAGTATCCGTATATTCATTTTGAATTGTCAACAACCGCTGGGGTTGAATTGTCAAAAATTAGTTCCTTTTTTAAAGTGACATCTTTTGATCGCGCATTGTCACTAGGAAGAAAGCTTAAAAGTGGAACCATCGTGAAGTTGGCTACTAGCAGTCCATATCTAGTAAGTCAATGGTAAGATCTTACAATGCCTGACAATTATCTACCAATGAGCTGACAAATAAGTTGTGTGTGTACACGGTTGGTACAAAATCCACCAATCTCTTACAATTAATTGTCAGAAGTTGGCTGACAATTAATTTTCATATAGCCGGCTTAATACCTACCAATTAATTGTAAGAGATTGGTAGATTTTCTACCAACCGTGTACACACACAATTAATTGTCAGATTTTGTTGGTTATGGAAACTGTGACAATTGAACGTTGGCTGCAAATTGTCTGACAATGAAAAAATTGTATGATGCTAAAAAACGAACATCTTACAATTTCTTCATTGTCAGAAACGTCAGACAACGATAAAAATTGGCAGGCCTGACAATAAATTGTGTGTGTACACGATTATCAAATACCTTACAATTTACCGTCTTACAATTATTATTGTCAGACAAATTTTCTGACAATAAATTGTAAGACTACACGGTTGTAAGACATTGTAAGCATGTTTTTCACTGACAGATCTGACAATATTGTAAGATCTACCAATCGTGTACACTTAGCTTTAGCTTTAGTATCTTCTGCATTATGGTTTGTTTTACATATGTATGTAAATAACTGTTTTGATATAATCTTATAACTTTTGAAAACTTCTTTTTACATAACTGTTGCCTTACTTCTTCCGGATTCTATTCAATTTTATTTTGTATTTTGCTGGTTGGAATAAAAATAAAATAAATTTGGTGGTGCAACAGCTCGGAGTGAACCAGGACCTAGTGACTTACAACCCTCAACCATTCCTGTGTGCGTGTTACCAGGAACAGAGGGGACCTACAATTTTATGCCGATTCCGAACGGCTTATGAGCAGCACTTTCCATGACAAGAGATACTCTTGGAGAATTTGTCAATTCCTCGCAAGAGGCAGTACACCCCTGAAAAAAACTTTCTTGCAGCGGTGAGAATCGAACTCGAGACCTTCCGCATGAAAGTCCAACGCATTAACCATTATGCCAAGGGGTTGGAATACCATAGATGTTAATCGGTTACAAGTAGTTGCAGTTGTCGTGTTTAATCAATCGTTTGCGTCTGTCTATTTTTCGTTCGTCGTAAGTTTAATTACAATAATTTAGTTATACATAAGTATTCAGTTCGATTTAATAAAAGTGCAACAAATGTCGGAAAATTTTCGAACAACATTTTACTGATTCAGTTTCAGCCTTCGCACCGCCAGATGACTGTTAAGTTTGCAAGAAAATCACAATTTTTCGTTCGAAGTACATATGTATAACTAAATAAATGACAAACCAAAAATTCAGAAAAATTCTACTGACTGTCAAAATGTCAGTGTCAGACGTTTTGTTTTCAGCCTCCAGCCTCTCAGACGTCATTCAAGTATTTTCAAATGCATTTTTCAACAAAAAACCTTAAAAACTTTTTTGTTTTCAAATATAACCATATTTTTTTCGCTTACCTATCGGTTGATGTTAAGACTTCTGGTCCAAAAGAAACTTTTAAAAATGAGACTTACTACTGTTCACTGGTTCTTATAATTTAAAAGAATTGGGTTTATTTTTAAACTTAAAACATATCTTAACAGTATTATAACATATTAATGTTTAATAAAATGTATGACACCACAAGAATCTTATTTGAATAGATGCGTTATGTAAATTATATCTAACTAAGCTTTTTTAACACCAAAACAATATTTATTTTTTAGTATTATAGCCCAGTCGGAATACATTTCAAATTACTAAAATTAAAGGTTTTTGTCTGTCAAAGGAAGATCGTTAGGAGTCATATTGTTTTCCATTGGTTTTCACTCTTTTTTGAATTGAATATAAAAACTTCTTCAATCATTTATCAGATATACTCGTATATACAATACCTATATATATATATATATATAGGTATATATATATATACATACAAATGTGCGTTCAAATTGCACTCCTAATAAAATAGTGAAAAAAGATAGGTATATTGCAAAAATATCACTCAGAAGGAGAATATCGAAATTATAAAAAGAGTTCTAGGACTCACCAAATGAAAAGGATATTAATTTTAATTTTCGTGGTCGTAACCCATTTGCGTTAGCCATTTTGAATAAGATAACGATCGTACAAAGATTATTATCCCAAACAGGATTCCTATAGCTTTATGTAACTTGTTTTTTTTTTTTTTTTTTTTTTTTTATAATTAACGCGCACTCAAGGGATTATGACTACCCTTTAAATGTTGGTTGAACAATGAACACAGTGCGAGCATTTAGGAAACAGTGGGAGGATTGAGTAGGAGAAACCGATGTACATTCGTCTTAAATTTCTGGACATTGAAATGGGGAAATAAAAACTAGCATTGATGGTCCATCAGATGGTCAAATATATGGCTGAGAATGGTTGCTTCGCATATATGTGATGGTGACGCTCAGGCTCAGATTTGATTTATAGTTAAACAAGTGGGCACTTGTATTTGATGTGCGTACGAAAAATCGCAATCAACGCATCCCAGGTCATCGACACCGTTCCATAAGCCATCTGAAGTTATTAACTTTATTTACTTAATAAATATACAGTGGGCTACCGCGATTGTACATCGTGAAGAGCGGCCATACAAAAATAATAGAGGAAGTATGAAACTAAATTTAATTCAAATTTACACAATCATCGTTTAATTCTAGTATTACATATACTAAAATAGTTTTACCATCGTACTACCATAATTTTGGGAGATTGCCTTCAACGGCTATATATTTTTTGTTGTCATTTCACATTACATGTAGCTACTTCGAGTTAAAATAATGTCTAGGAGGACAGTATGCTTCTTTTTGAAGCTTCAAAAATTATTTTAAGACGCTAATCATTGCAGTTGCGAATTGTATTTTAAATTTAATAACAAAACTGACACACATTTTCTTAGTTTTTGTAAGAGAATTCACACGCTAAAGTTATTTAATAACACCCAATTAGCACAAAATTCATAATGCGGCCAACGCAAATGCTATCCCAAGCCCCATATCTTTTGTTCATATTTTTTTTGTGTATTCCGACTTAACTATTTAGACATTACTGAATATTTCCATTAATTCGAAATTTTAAAATCGATTTTAATTTCAAAACTATCAAAAATCGCCTAGTCTGATGCATTGAAAAAATTACGTGGTGAATCAACTTGAATGTTAAGTACACATTTGCCTTTCTCTGTGTTATCCTCCTCATTTTCATAGTCTGATAAAAAATCTGGAAAAGGATGTTCATTATCGGTAAGCTGCTGAATACTTTCTTTATTACATTGGCAGAAATCGTCACACAATCCAGCTTTTTGTTCGGAATCACTTTCTACTTCTTTACATTGTGTTCTTCGATTTGCCAGGTATTCATTTTCTGTATCTACGGATTCTTCACGATCCAAGTGACGCTTCTTTTGCCGAGTTGGTTTCATATTTTTTTTTTGGGATGTAGGCATAGATGCGTGGCTACTAGATTGTGGGTAAATTCGACTGGTTATCTGTTGTAAGCGGTCATATCGGGGAAAACCCATTTCGTCTACGTTAGTTGAGCTAATTTCTGATGCTTGAATGTTGCTTTTAATAAATTCTTTGTATGGATGATAATCATTATTATCACCCAATGCGAGTTCTTGTTCTTCCTCGAATTGTCGGTACTGACTCATATTAGACTTCGGTATTTCATGTTCTGACAGATAATCTTCTTCCATATCTTTTTGTTCAGTATGAAAACGGTCCGATCGCATGCTTTTTTTGGGCATTGGACGTTTTTTACGGTATCCGCGACACCTTAGTTCAAGCTCTTTCCTCCGCATATCCAAAGAGCTATCAGTATCATTTCCGCTTGGTGGTGTGTTGATAAGATTTGGACGAGTCATATATGCCTTTCGTAGGGGCTTTTGAATTATTTGATTAGGGGAAGATTCGGAGCTAACGCTACTCGAATAGCAAAGGGAGGGTTTCACCAATTTATCAGTACGGTGAATTAATGACAAACATTTGTCTTTATCGGTTTTTGGTTCGCTATTAGTACTATATGTCGTTTGTGTAGTTTTTGGAGCAGTGATATCACTTCCTTCCCTTATTGGGTCTTCTGCTGAGAAAAAATTTTCGTGAAATGTTTGAGAGTTTAATTTACCTTTCTTGAATTCTTTTGTTTCAGATTTGTCTTCATAGCTGTTATATTTCACTAGCGGTTTTTCTCGTTCTGTAATCATTTCTCGTGTCAACGGTACTTCAGTTGAAAGTTGCTGAAGCGGAATAAATTCTTGACTTTGATAGCGAGCAGAAAGTTTTTCAGTGGGATGGTATAAATATTCGGTAAACACTTCAGATGGAACTTCTGGACTTTGATATCGTTTCGACATCATCTCTAATGAGTGACGTTTTTTAGAAGCACCACTCAAAACACAATCTTTCTCTTTCATCAAAAAAATACGAGATGGTGTCACTTTCTGCGATTTCTCAGGTTCTTGAAAGTTTTTATTACCATTATTTAAGAATACATTTTCATTGCGAAGACTATTATTTTCAATATTTGAAGACTGTTTATTGTTGTGAACCAAAGGATATAGATCTTTTGTATCTTCGGGTGGGGCAACATTTTTAACATCTCGGGGGCTTTTAAGTGGCATATATTCAATGCAACTGCCACGCCGAATTTTGTTTTCTTGCGTTTGGGGTTTTTGGGATTGAGTTGCAATAAGCGTTTGGCTACTTGATGTTGACCATTCGGTCAATGTTTGCGCCATTTCTGTCAATGTGAGTGTAGATTCATCACTTTTAGTCACAGATTCTGAGAACTTATCAGTTTCAGAACTCGAAAGCTTATCGTATCGTAATCTATCTGAGGAACCATTTTCTACGGACAATTTTCTGCTGCCAGAATGATTTGAACTTTTTCCGTTGAGGCTTTCCGAAGACTTGTTAAATGAGCTCACATTTGATTTGGTATGATTTGACTTCTCGCTTTTTACACCAAATGAATGATTGGAGACTGCTGACAGGCTATCGGATCCTGACAGATTAGCATACTGATGCACAGTATTAGTTCCGGTAGACCATTCTGATATGCTCAACCCAATTGAAGTGTCTTCTGAATGGGAGCTATGAGTACATTTTTTGAGTTGCAAGCCCATGCGAACTGTACCATCGAGATCTGTACCGATTGAACTAGTTTCTTCTTCAGAATGACTAGAATGGCTGCATTTGCGATAGCAACCAGAGCTGACTCGTTTATCGAAACATCGACGTACAGTTATTTGGTTTTCATATAATGTTACCCCCGAAAGAGATTGTACATCATCCGCTGATGTATCTGAATTATTAGAACCACGAGTATGTTTTCGACCGGGTTCCATTGCACGACTTTCGTCTGGGGACAACTGAATTTTTGCTGTTCCTGGGAAAAATACATCATCATTAAAACTTATCTCTTCTGCAGAAACGGGACTAAGGTTTTTTGGAGATCGTGTTGGCTGGAAAATAATGATATTATCCGATACATTTTCTTTTAATAAAGAATTATCTGATATAGATTTAAATGCTGAACAGCAGTTATCTTTAAACGAATATGGTAAAAATGGTACAGAGCTTAAGCAAGTTGGTGGATTGTACTCTACTGTGGAAAAGCAAGTGTCATCTATTTCACTCTCATTATTAAAAGTAGACGACATAAAGTAAGATGTATCTTCATATGGTAAGACTTTTGCGTCGACTGGAGACGAAATACAATCGTTAGACGTTTTAGTATATTGAGGATTTACTGAAGTGCATTCTGGTGTATCAATAAACTCGATAGATGTTTCTGCAGGAGTAATATCTTCAGGTGTATAATACAGCTCGACATTTTCTGCTAAAGAAAATTGTTCTCCACTTGTTGTAGGCCAGTTTTGGGAATCTTGGGATTGAAAAGACACACTAGGTTTCCAACAATATGTCTTAGGTTGAGGTTTCTCTAAATCAGGCACTAAAAAGATCAGCTCAGTAGGCTTAACTGGCACAAAATCAAATGGTATTTCCGGTAAAGGCCAATCTTCAGAGTCCTGACTTCCAGGATTTGAGAGGCACAACAAGGTATGTCTATCAAATTCTTCAGGTGTTTGTTCATCAACTTGAGTTACAGAGAATCTACCAGTTATTACAGTCGAAGACTTGTGCTCATGTAAGCTGCTAATACTAGATAAACGTTCGGCTGTAGCGGAATCGCAAGGTATGTCTGGCATTTCAGCCGATGTTCTTCTATCTGCATCCGATATATAAGCCATATTCGTATTACTGCGAGAATCTGAACTCAGGCTTGGTTGATGATCTGTTGAGCCAGCTGATTCATCTCGCATACTCACCGAATGCGTTGATGCTTTACTAACATCATCTTCGATGCTCGATTTTTCTGAGGCTGTACTTCGTTCGGATATACGTGAAAGTGTTCTTCCGGTTGCGAACCCAGTACTATACCCAATTATATCAGTTGGATTGACTCCAATAAAACTTAAAGCACTAGTCATGACCGGATAACCAAATGTATTCGGAAAATCGATAAGCTCATCTTGACATTGTACATCACTTCCTTTTTGGCCTTTGAATGAAAGTTCTTTATAATCACTTTCTGTAGAAACTGTTGAGGTAAAAATATTATCAATATGTTCAAATGATTCATTGTCTATATTTTGAAATGGTTCTTCTACACTAGAGCTTCCAGAACTTTCCATTGTGAAATGTTTCCAAGTCGGTTGCTGTTCTTTCTGTAAAAGCTCACCTCGACGTTGGGCAATTCCAAGAGATCCTGAACTACTCTCAGTTTCAATAGATCCTTTTGATTCAATACTTAAAGATGTTTTTGAGTCAAAGCTAGACTTGGACTCCTGCGAACTCTGGTCACTTCCTGATTTTCCAAGTTTGGCTACGAGGTCAAGAGGAGTCAAACTTGGATTCTTTGAAATCTTTTTTCGAACAGGTTTGCATACATAAGGTATTTTTACTGAGTTATTTGACCTTGAACTACCTTCATCTTTTGAAATAGTTTGAGTTTTGTTGTCTTCTACATCATCTTGAAATACTTCAATACTTGTTTCAAAATCGACAGGGCTTTGTTTTTCTAAAACAGGAGTTGACGTTTTTTTTTTTAAAATTGTGCTTGTTTCTGGATTTGGTAAGTTCTCTATTTGACTGGTTGTTTCGCAATCTAATCTAAGCATTTGCTCTTTGAGCTCTAAACATTTCTTATTTTCCAGCTCTCCAAAATCTTGTGAAATGCCAAGAGGACGTGCAATTGAACAACTGACACTGGACTCTTCGTCCACTGAACTCCTTTCTTTCCCGCTGAACGACAGACTCCAATCACATCGCTCAGCACCTAATTTTGGACTAGTTACCGCTCCTTCTCCACTCGTACAAGAATCTGAACTTTTTGATTTGTCACTTTGATGTGAGAAAGTTCCTCTGAGTTTCGCATCAGGCTCAAAGTTTTCGTTTTGATTTCCAACATTTTTTATTAAAGGTTTTTTTAAAAGCGGATTTATATTTGGATGTACCATTTGAACATTTTTATCACAATTAAATGTACAAGGTGATGCCATAATGTTCAAATCGCCAGCATCGTCCAAAGTTCCTTGCTTCACCAAAGAATTTCTATCAGGTTCAAGGGTTCGTTGTTCATTATCTGATATATCAGATCCGATATATTCCTCGCACTCCAAAGTCATCCATGAACCAGTCTCATCACTACGGCTACGGTCTAAGCTTAAGTGGTAATTACTAAATCGTGATACTTTCAAGTGACGACTTTTGTTTGAATTGTCATCTTCATCCAATGAAGGTTCTTCGCATTCTATGGTTGGAACTCTGTGCACGTAATCTTCGGCAGTGAATGATGGTCTACTATCAGAAGTGCTTTCATCTATAGAGATATAAGAATCAACACTATCTCCGGTTGAAGGCATATGACTTCCATCACTATCCCTAGCTGTATCTTCAGATCTCGGAGATTGCCGTTTTAGAATCTCAAGTGACCTTCTTTCCGATATAACAGCTTGCATGTCAATTTCTTCATTATAGTAGTGATTGGCAAACATTTTACGATCAACAACTGCACTTCGCACTTTTTCGAGTTTTTTTTCCGATCTAACTTCGGTTTCAAAGTTCAGAGATCTATTGACAATGTTTTTATTTATATCAGGTACTTTTATCTTTGGATCCAATTTTTTATCTGAATTAGATGGTGTTAGGTCCTTGTTATTAGCTTCGTTTCCTTCAAATGATTGATTTTTTATTGTTGCTTTAGGTGACTCAATTGCCACATCACTTGCTGTGTCTGACTTTTCAGAATCTTCAAATGATTTTTTACGATCTTCAAAGCTTCGATTTGCCTTTTCAAGTTTTTTTATACAACCACCTTCATCAAAACTTCTACTGAATTTCACAAGAGAAGTGTCAAGTTTTCGAGGGGATTTGGCTATCAATACGTGATCCTTGGCTTTACTTTTAAATTCTGTTTCTATAATAATTTTATCCCCTTCTGTCTTGACAGAAATTTTATCTTCAGGTGTTGGAAATGGAGGAAGTTTGTCCATAACTGGACTAAGCATGGTTATGGTTTGTTTCATTGCTGATTCATATAGTTTTTGCTGCCTTTCTTTGCGTTTTGCAATGTCGGCTTTCGTTTCTTCTTGTGATTTGCTCTTTTCTTTACTCAATCTTCGTTCGCTCTCAATTAACTTAACACTTTCTTTTGAAATACTTTTTTTCTCCTTCTTTATGGAGATTAAATTTCCTAAATTTTGTTTGAATTTAACAGGATCAGAGCTTTTGGAGCGTATTTTAGATTTTATGAGGCCTGTGCTCTCCAAGCTACTTGTTCGAGATACGCCAGGTGATGTTTTTCTAGAACTGTTACAAGAATTCAAAGGTGAATAATCAAAGTTGTACTTTGGAATATCTAAAATAAGATGATCACCGCTCCTCAGTTCCATTTGAGATTTTTTTCTGTCTTTAATTTTAACTCCTTTCAATGCTATTTTTTCGATAAAAGCTAATTGATGAAGTAAATCATTTTCTTCGAAGTCAATATTAATAGTTCCTAATATGGGATCACGATTAAGGGAAGAGTTGCATACTTGTGCTGAAGGTATTGATCCTGCACAAGAACGAACACTATCAGGCGCTTCTTCTTCGATGTTGTTTATTTTTTCATGCAATACTTTTTCTTCTAAAATATATGCTTCTTCCTCAACTTCAATTGTATCATCCTTAGAGGAGAATGCATTTATGGGTGGTAATTTATGCATTGTTATAACTGGAATGTCTAGGCTTTTGGCTTTTCGATCTGTTAGTGGTGATTCAAGAGTAGACTTTTGCTTCTGTAAGGTTGCAAGACCAGAACCTTCTGACAAATTAAGATAAGCATGTGGAAGAACAACTGCAACATTTTCGTTTTTCCAACTAGTGATATGTGGAAAAAATATTTCTGTTTTAGAAGATTTCGGGCAATCATTCTTCTTTAGTGTATATTTAATCGCTTCGTCCGTATTTGTATTTATTGTATCATTATTATAATCAATAAAAACATGGTCTTCTTTGTGCACTCCATTCAAGGGAATAAGAATGGGGTAGGGAATATTTTCATTTCGTTGATAATCTCCAGTACTTAGGCAGATACCTTTACTTGAGACATAATTTTCTTCTTCAGAACTTGGAATAGAAATCGAGCGTTCTGAAATTCGACGAAGTTCGGTTGCGTTTGGGTATGTGGTTGACTCAAGTCTAAGATCATAGCGACTTTCAAGTTCTGCCAAACGTCTGCATTGAGGAGGAGAACCTTCTATTTCCGTAGAACTCATGGTTTGCCCTCTACCCCAAGCAGCTGATATAAGTTTACTTTGTTCAATTTGTAAGATCGGTTCAATTTCTTTCCTTGATTGTGGTGGCGAAAATTCTAAAGTTGATGGAATAGGCTCGGCAGACCCAAAAACATCATCTGAATCTAAGCTTTCGTCATCAGAAGAAAAAGATGTTATTCGAGTCTTACTTTTTTTAATTTTATTTACTGGCCTTGTTTTAGAAATAATTCTCTTAGCTACGGCAAATTTTGTAGACGCAATGATTTCTTTTTTGAGAGTTTGAGCAAGCTCCGTTTGTTTTTGTTCTAAGACGCGGTTTTTCTGTTCTTTATAAATGCTCTCTGTTCTAGAGCTTGCTACTGAGTCGCTTTCAATTTTGCTCAATTTTTTGTTTAGTTTTTCTAAAAGCTTTCTATCCATATCTTTGCTTATAGCACATTTGGGGCTCAGAAGTTCAATACGTGCTACAGATTTATCAACCTCAAGTGTAATTGGATCGATTTTTGAGAGATCAACATTTTGGGTAAACAAAAACTCTTCTCTCAATTTTGGAAGTACGTTGTCTAGGATGTCAGGTAAAATTTTATTAGAACTTTTTATATTACTATTTGCAGGTTTAGGAGACTTGGGAGACTTTGGTGATTTAGGACTTTTTGGTTTTTGGTATTTTTTCTCAATCGGCGAAGAAATATTACCATTTATAACATGACGCTTATGAAGAACGTATGGAATTTCTTCTTTCAAAACCTTTGAAGTGCGATATTCAAATTTATGAAAGAAACTTTTTGGAGTTTCAAATCCAGTTTTGGTAACATCCACCGGAGTTGCAAGTATATTGTAGCTATTTGGTATTTCAAAGTTTCCAAAAGCCTTGCACTGTGGTGGTGCACTAGGTATTTGCTTATAAAAATAATCTTCATCACTAGATTCAGCGGGAGTAAGATCAATAGATTTTTGATGCATCAATACATGACGTCGTTGATTTTTGCACAGGCCTGATCGGTTTGCCAAAGAATTTGGATCACTTTTCGTTCGCTCTACAGTTGCATGACTATAAGTCAATGGTACTAAAACATTTGGTAACTGAGTTACCTGATTGTTTATCACTTTGGGATTGTATTCTTCAAAATGTGTCTTCGCAATAAGTTCTTCTTTACGTGTTACTTTTTTTGTTTTCGGAGTTTTTTGTATCTGTTTATCAAATTCAGATAGAAGCTCTGGAGTTAATGGGTAGTCTGGACTTTTTGTATTTTTTTCATCTGTATCGGGCTCGTCATTTTGCTTAATGCAGCTAGTCAAAGATTCAATTTTATCTCGGTCAAAGCAAAATATATTTTCGCTATCAGACTTTCGACGGAATGCAGCTGTTGTTTGACATTCTTTGTCGTGACTTTCCATTATATAGTTTTTCTCATTAATTGACACACAAGACATAGAGGTCTGATCTATCTTCTCTTCTTGATAATTATTGGAATACATACTTTCTGGTGATTTGGTTCCAAAAGATTTAGCACTTTTTTCAATTTCTACATTTTGAAGGCTTATTGAGTGTACTTTAGACTTTTTGTTGTTTTTATTGGAAGGAAACGTAGAACTTGTATCACAATTTTCGCATAAAAGCCCATTAAACCTGGAACCTTGTGTATCGGGCACTAAGCTTCCGATACTTTTAACTTTAGGTCGGCCGCATAAGGAATCGCTTTCAAAAAATTCTTGTGTATCGTAGTAATCACTTTTAGATTCCACACTCGAATGTTGCTGATATTGATTATTTTTTGAGTCTTTTTTAACTTTTATTCCAGTTGTCATCGGCATTTCGTAATTCCGTGATAAAAAATCTTCTATCAGAGAATCTTTAGACGCACCGCTTGAATCTACAGACGCTTTACTTTTCGTTGTTTCACGTGATTTTTTACTATCGGTGTGATACAAGCTATCACGAGATTTCTTGCTGCAACATGAGCTATGGGAAGCCTTTGTTTCATAAATATCACTTCGGCTTTCTTGACTTGAACTCTGGGAATCCTGAGCCTCTCTTACTTTTTTGTAAAAGCTTCCATCAGATTTTACACTAAGCTTTTCGCGTGGCAAATATCTGGGGTCTTCTGAATCCCAAATTTCATTCATTATGTCGGCTACAGATTTACACTTGACGTCCATTGCAGAACGATATTTTTGATTTCCTGATGCGATTTCATCATCACTAGGAATAAAATTGCCTGAATCAATTGAACAGGATCGAATATTACCATCAGATCTGATGTATTTATCAAACAATTCATGGTCATATTTTTCCAAAAGCTCGTAACTGTCATGGGAAATGTCATCTTGTGATCCCGAGTAATCTAAATGATTTCCATACATTCGTTTATGATTTACGAAATTGTTTCGCGTACTACCTGGGTAACTCGACGAATACACTTTAGAATCAATAATTGCAGAGAAGTTTTGAAAAGCATTATTGGAATTATTCTTATTCAAAAACATGAAATGACGCGAATCATCATATCTAGTAACCGGTGATTCTATTCTATTATACGATAAAAATCCCTTTACAAAGGTTATGTTGGGTTTAGACTTCTCACTTTCTTTCAGAAGATCTCTGCAAGAACTGCTCTTCAACCACGATTCCTTCTCCATATAAAAGTCAGCATTTTCATCTTCCTTTTGTTTAAATGCACTTGAATATAAGTGGGTATTAGAGAGTTCATGGTCAAGTTTTTCTGATAAGAGTTTGGAATCCATTGACGATGGTAATATCCTTTCATTAGTTGTTTGATAAATTTTTGTTTCATTGCCATACGTTAAAAAATTTGGATTTTTCTTAGCTTCAAGTGTACCAAATGATTCATGTGTTATGTAATGACTATCGTATGAATCAATTGAATTCACACAAGAAAATTCCGATTTTTTTGGTAATGGAAGAGTGTTACAATAAACATATTGCGTCTCAGTTGGCCCAATATAACGTTCCGATTGTGTTTTCTTTTTATATTCCACATTCTTAAGATTTTCCTTATATGCAAACGAATCTGAAGAAGAATCAATTATTTCATTTGAATCGTTCGTGTATTGCTTATGAAAACTTGTATCGGTATATCGTTTATTTGATAAGTAGTTTGGGTAAGTTTGAGTTAAGTTGTCATTTAAATTATTTCTTTTCATTGACGTACATTTTTTGATAGATTGATCGAAAAATTCATCACTAACATGGTTTATTTTAGATTTGGATTTAGTCTTTCGATTAACTGTCGCGTATATGTCACCAGCGTTGGTCAAATTCAAATAATTTTCATTTATTATTTTATGTTCAACTACGCTTTTATATTCATTTGGATATTTATAATGATATATATCATTAATGTCAGTATAAATTATGTTGTCGGTTTCTGTATCTATTGATGTATTATTGTTTATTGAACTTTGTTTAGACGTCAAAAAGTTCGTACTGCTATAATGGACTGGTGTTGAATGCTGTGAGCGCTCCAGTAGTGGAGTAATATTCTCCTGAGTTGTAGAAGACGTTGTCAAGTCTGAAGTCCTTGTGATCTTCGACAAAACTGCTTCCTCCGCTTCCTGCTCGAACTCCAAAGAGTTGTTGAGATCCACCGAATGAATTCTTGATTGATTGAAATTGTTGATGCTTGTTTGGGTTGGCAATTGTTGCAGAGGTACATTGACACATGCTTGGGATCCCACTGAGACTAGATGAGGGCTGTTGTTCTTGTATACAAGCGATGATTGGCTCTGACCTGAGTGTTAATAAAGAAATGGAAAAATTACCCAGGATTGCTGTGAAAACAAATTTGTGTTTTTTTCTGTTGATCATGCAAAACTCATAATCTTATGCTTAAACACTTATTAAACAAAGTCAACAAAATTAACTGCATAACAAAAACATAAATTCAATCAAACAAAGCATACAAAAAAAAAATTAAAATTTTGAAAAACTGTAATAGCCAAACCACAATCTCGCGTTTGGTCGGTCGGGCTTTGACATTTTGAATAAAAACAATAGACTCTTATGAGGCAATCTGAAATGTTACCTCCGGCGCACTGTGGTCCGAAAAGGAAAATTTCGTGGCAAAAATACTAATTTCGATGTTTTATTTTTAAAGTTTTGTTTTTTATTTCTAATAGAAATATAAACGGAGCTTTAAAAACAGCAAACAAAAAAATTTTCCGCTAACTAGTTTGATTTATAGAGCTTTTCAAAGTTGGTCAATTTCGTTCTAGAGTTAAAAAAAAAAACAGAAAAAACTAATTTCTTTGTTTTCGTATTTGAAATTTTGGCATATTAAATGTAAAATATTAATTTTCTATAGTTTATTCTAGTTGTATTATTTGTGCGTAAATCAAAATTTTAATTAAAAAAAAAATAAAAAAATATTTAATATTTTTAATAAATAAAACAAAAAACACCCTTTTTTAGCAGATTTTTTCGGTTTGAATAGAGCTACAAAAAAATACTCGCGAGTTCGCGCGGAAAATTGACCATGATAGTTTACCCTAACTATTTCTTAAACCATATGCAAAATTGTAGCTGCAACTATTTGCAACCTTCAGAGAAATTGTAATTTGTTTAAAAAAAGTCGTGTTCCCAGTGCTGACCTTTTGGTCTTAAAAGCAAATTCCCTTATGGAAAATTTCAATTATTTTATTAATTAAAATAGTCGAGCACGTGAAATTTTCTTTTTAATTAAAAATCGTTTTATTACTAGCTTGATTCTGACAAAAAAAAACCGCCCACTTCTACGCCCCTTTTTATACAAATGCCAATTATTATTAAAAAAAATATAAAATATTGTACACAAAGTATTGACCAAAAGATTATACGCATCATTTAAAAAAAAACAAGAAACAAGATTTCTCTCAAAATATGAAGAATTTTTGAATGGAACATTTACAATCCAATGTAATGAAATTGAAGACAGTGACGTGCCAAGTACATCAAGAGGAAGGCCTTCGAAATCCTTAGATACATGTTCAGTATATACTAAAAGTAGGAAGCTCTGAGTATAAAATATAAAAAGGAACACGAAAAGATAAAAGCGGATATCACAAAAGCAGTTTTTAATGCAAGCCCATTGCGAGTGCAACGGATAAAGGAGAGTATTCCCACACCTCAAAGGGATCCAATAAAATACGATGGTCCCACTGCGCTAGCCTTGTTCTTGGATATGGGGCTTTCTAAAGAAAAATATAATTTGATGAGAAAATCATTAAGAAGCCATAACGTTGATGTGTTTCCGAGCTACAATTTTTTAATGGAAGCTAAAATACAAGCAACAAATTTGATAGTAACAGAAACTTCTGTTGAAGTGAATCTCCAAGATTTGGTGGACCATACAGCAAAGAGGATTTTAAATAGCCTAGTCAATCAGGATCACGCTAGAATAAGATGTATGGAGTTCATTCTTAAACTAGCTTATGGACTATACCAAGAAGATGAGACAACCGACAAGAAGGAAGCCGAAAGAAGAAGAAAAACGGATATTCAAAAGGAATTTAGGGAACAACTCGGGTTAATCATTGATACGCCAAAACAAGGATTCGGTAACACAAATGATGGAAACATTTCACGAAAATTTTTTGAAAATCCAGAAGTTACGTCAGCTATAACCCAAGTAGACAAGGATCTTATAAAGAAACTGCAAGTTATTTTAAATGCACTGTCATCTAAAGAATCTATTAATGTAGATAAATTCAACGAGTATACCAAAACCTTTTAAAAGCCAAATACAGCTACAAACTCCTGACACCAACTCTGCACAAAATTTTGGACCATGGAGGCGAACTTAGAAGACATCAAATTTTGCCAATCGGGGAGCTTTCACAGGAATCAAGGAATAAAGACTACAAGCGATATCGATACTCAAATACATGCAAAGTCTCACGGAAACGACAAAATAAAGATTTATTTAATATGCTAGATCCACTTGTTTCATCTTTAAGACACGTTAGATCAAAAAAAGAGCTGAAAAAGAGTTACTGCCCAGAACTAATAGGTCTATTAATTGTTGAAAATGATAACGACGCCGATGAATTTTTTTCTAAAAATTAGATCTATAGTAGTTAATTATAAACAAATATTTATAATGTATTCTATTTTATTTTGTTAATATAAATTTTATATTCTATTTTATTTTTTTTTTCGTCCGTTTACTTTTTTCCTACACTGTTCCATATAAAATATATCAGTCAAACAGTTTATAGAATAAACTGATGCCCACCAACATGAAAAAATACTGTTTTATAATACTCCTTAAAAAATATTTTTGAAATTGGTGCGTTAACTTTAAGCATCCACTGTTGTTATGAATTCACTTGAATAGTCAAAAACTTTTTTTTTACAAAGTTTTAAAAATTTAGGACTGTTTTTAAAAGGTTTACTTTCAGACTTTATTCTGTTAACTCCTTTTTCTAAGAAAATCTTACATCAACCAGTTATTCTGAAACACCCTGTAAAGTAATTTTCTTAAAATTCACAATTTATATAGCCTTGGAAATTACCTTTAAGGGAAAAAAAAAATTGTTGCGATAGCTTCACGTGTTCAAAAGTTATGATTTTTGCAACGAAAAAAGTCATTTTGGACCACAGTGCGGCGTTGCGACCGCTTTATATCGTAATATCGTAAACGTCAGACCAACGCCAGGCCAAAGCAGAAGTAGATCCATTTTCTATTCGGTCGGGCGTTTGACAGTTCATTGTCGGCCGTATTTTGAATTTGTTTTGAAAGTTGAAGTGAAATAAGAAGTAAGTAATTGAAGCAGCACGGTGCACCATCATGAAAGCATTGGAAGCACATCTTGCGATTCTTTTGAACAGTTTGTAGGTAATGTATATCGAAAAAGATAATACACTTAATCATAATTAACTTACAGACACTTGATTTCACTCCACATTTGAATTCCCATCCATCAATTACCTACAATCCAACATGCATACATACATATATATTTATACAGTACCTTAATTTTCTTTTTGTATAATTTATTATCTACAGCAGATAGAAATATAGACAAAAAACCATAACAAAGTCCAGCAAAGCTGGCCAAGTTCTTTGTTTTCAATTAAAAACTAACCTACCTACCTACTTATCTTGGCCAGCGCACCAAGGAAGGTATATATTTCTTTTTTTTTTCCATTTATATAATAATGTTTTGTCAGTCAACGTTCGAGGTTTGAAGCTAAATTTCGTTTTACAAATGCTACGGTCGCGCTTTTTGACACACAAAATCGTATATACGATCAAACGCCCATTTAACGACGGACCGACGAACGCGAGATTGTGATTTGGCCATAAATTATAAAAAAAATTGATTGGTTTTCATCTTCCAACAGAATGAATCGATTTGAATGAATATGCTCTTAACATTAGGATGAAAGACATACATCCATCGTTTATTCGATGTGGTTATTATTGTTTTCTTAACATGGAACCAGACTATACTTTTTCAAAGGTTTTAGATGCGATTAAGACATCTGAAAGCACATACATACTTTCCCTTTTAAATTCCACCTCTATTCTCGTTTTTTATTATGTATTTTGATACCATGTTCGCTGTATGGTACCAGACTTCAAAGTTTCTGGAATAAGGATTTAAAATTTAAATGATACACTTTTGCTTTTATTCATGCCATCAAATTGTAAACTTCATTTGAATTTATAAACACAAAATCTTTTGATCAAAAAATCTTTAAGATAGAATTTTTTCTTCACTCTTTTAGTAGATATTACATATATTAGGTTAAAACTACGATTTTTAAAATTTAAGTCAAATTAAGGATCATGCTTTCTCCAACATTTTATTAAAGCTAAGATCACCGGGGCAAAATATTTCACTAGATTAAAACGACGATTTTGAAAATTTTAATCTAATACTACATATTCTTCATAACACCCCGACTCCACAGGAGATAAATTCTCTCAGGATGCTCATCACGATATGAAATCTCCAATGGAGACGCGATATTTCCTCTTATGATGTGATGTCAGCGATCTATGTCAGCGGTTTTGTCTTGATATCACCCCGACTCCACAAGATATCTGTCTCTCCAACTCAATGTCTGACATCTCTATCTCTACATTTTCTTATTGCTTCGCTGGGCAAATTATGTCATGATTTTTCATTTCTATCCCTACTGCACGGGATGTGTTTTGTGCGGACAACAGAAATTAGCAAAAGGTAAATCTAACAAAAATTATATATATTTGCAAAGAAAAGAATGCGCATCTACCTAAAGTATAAATAAATAACACCAAACATAACTTAACGCACGAAGAAATGAATAACATGACACGTTAATGTATTTACTTACAAAATAAAAAAAAATTATTTGCCGACGGAGTACTTGACAAGAACCAACCAAATGAGAAGACACAAAATAATGAGACAAAAGTACAAAAAAAACGATCCGTCAAATTTCATATCAGACATCTATATTTCGTGTTTATTTGGCAATGCGGAATCTCTCTCCGATCCGGAATCCCAACTGAACACTTTTTTTTTTATTCAGAAGTTTTTTGTGATTGTATATGTGAAACATCTGCACCATAGTCCAGAAGGCTCCCGGATTGCCAAATAAAAACGACATAACTCTGTCGGCACCTATCAAAATACTAATGATGTTTCATTTATTTTTATTAAAGTGGAAGTAGGAAAAAGTTCCATTTGTGCCAAACGATTACATATCATCGAAATATTTTAGCATGATATGGATATGAGTCAATTCGAATTATAAAACAATTGATGCAAAAAAGATTTAACGAGATTACTTTCTAATCTACTACAGTGAAATTCGCATATAGTGCCTTCGGTTATAACGACGAAACTTAAAGCTAAAGTTTGGTTTGACACTAAATTGTTACTAATATCTTCCGGTTTTAGAGACTTCGGCTATAACGACCATTATTACGGGTGTTGTTTGCCATGACGTTCAGATATAACGACAGAAAACAAAATACAAGTGAATTTTCCCAAGATTATTCCTTTTTTCTGTGTTGCGTGTCTAGACATGATACTGTTAAATTTATGTGTATGCAGCAAGAGTTTATTTTGTTTGGAACAAATTTGAGTCAGTTGTGTTATTTTTCATTAAGAACAAAGTTGATGTAAGGTAAGAAAACGATATAACAGATATTAAAAATAAAATTGTTTCGTTCGGATATAGCGACATTCGCTTATAACGACAGAAAATTTGTCTCCCGTGAGTGGTCGTTATAACCGAATTCTACAGTATATTAATGAAATCAATTTGTATGGTCAATCTTCGAGATTTAAAAAAGAATTATATTAAATCCATTTAAATCTAGGTTTACCTCTTGGGGAAAACGTAGTATAATTTAGCATCATGCTTTCCCAAACATTATATTAGTTATAAAATTCCTTGTTTATCTTTTTAGCAATTTAGTATCTTCATAAGACTCTTTAAAATATACGAAAGTTAAAAAAGGTATGTTTACTTAGTTGTTTGCTCGAACTGTCATTATTTTAGTTGTGCTCAAATGCAATTTATTAAGCAATAGCCTCAGCACGATACAAATTAGGAAGTGTTGAAAATTAAGAAAAAATCAGTAAACTGCATTAAAGTTAGAAAATTGTGAAGCAGTACCATAGGAATACCCGTTTGAAATTTTAAGCCAAAGATTTTTAATATCGTACGAACTTCATATTGAACTCCAACAAATAACAAAAAAGATCTGCTTGCTTAGGTTTTTGTATGAACTTTTTATTGTTGTTTAAGCGTTTAAAGCTAACAGATTATGAAAACTATATCTTTATGTTTATATATCTTTATGTTTACATTAGCCGTGTTTTTTTGGAAAAGTTATCCGTAGTACAGTAGGATTTTATATGAAAAACAAATACAACATCCACAGTAGGACCACTGCCGATACTCGAATAAACGTCAAATGCCGATGTTATCGGCAGTGATCCTACTGCGGATGTTGTTATTCATATAAAATCGTACTGTACTACGGATAACTTTTCCAAAAAAACACGGCTATTATTTACAACTGTGTATAACTATATATAATAAATATATTTAAAAAGAATATAACAGGACTTAATTAGCTTTAAACAAGTCTCTAAATATAGCTAGTTCCATGAATTGGCAAACTAACTTCATTGGAGTGTCTTATTGATCTACTTACTGCTTCATTACTACCATAAGTTGTTCGATGATATTGCATCATATCATGAATAGTACGTCTTGATTTAAAAGAATTAATACCAAGGAATAAACATCTTGCTTTATTAGGTGGAATAAAACTCTTTTTAATTTTAAGGAATATAAATCTCGTATAACGTCTCTGAATTTGTTCAATACGAAGAGAAAAAGTCTTATGCCGGATATACATTGTTCAAATGCATGACAAGCATGTGCAAGTGTATTAGTGAAAGAGTCACACGTATAGATTGGATGTTGGATTGAAGTAAAATCAAAATCTTTTGATTTTCTTTCAATCTAGCGTAATGCATTGAAGTAGTGTATATGCAAGATTGATGATTGATCATGCATTTATTGATTCATTTGCGTATAGTACGTTGAAGAGATGAGAACACAGCACAACATAAGCACATATTTAAATAATAAAACAATAAACAAAAATTGTATGATGAAATGGACAGACAAAATAAAAAAAAATTACTCGCATAAAATTGAAAAAATTCCAAAAAAAATCGTAAAATCACAATTTTGCCGAAAAAAACTCACAAAGCGCAACGTCCTCTCACCACACCGTCGATGTAAAAATAAAAGATTGAAGACTCATGCTTGTTATGTGTATATCCAACTTCAACCCCAAATTACCAATACACTTGCATATGCTTGTCATGCATTTGAACAATGTATATCCGGCACTTTGAGTATATATAATATGGAGGGCTCGTTTCTATTCCAAATGCGTGACTATCATAAGGGGCGCTACTCAAATTTGTGTAAGACAAAGTTATTGCCGAGTGCTTCATATCACATGTGACGGAGAACTATATGCGAGGAGAAGGTAAGCACAAATCGGAGGATACGGCTGTATCCTTAACTTACAGAAAGTGAGACAGCGACCCCTATCACAACTTTAAGTACTACAATGCATTAGGGATAGAAACGAGCCCTCCATATTATATATACTCAAAGATCCGGCATTAAAGGTTGGATTCCAGATAAGATCAGCATATTTAAGTAAAGATCTAACGTATAACGTCTCTGAATTTTTTGTATTCGAAGAGAGAAAGTCCTAAAGGTTGGATTGCAGATAACATCAGCATATTCAAGTAAAGATCTAACGAGAGCCGCACGAAATTCGTCGCAATTTCGCCTAATAAATCCAACAAGTGAATTTGCTCTTCCAACCACATATTCAGAGCGGGTTGAACGCAATTTAATACTCAAACCTTATGCTAGTATTAAACTTAAAAAAAGATAGAGCGCTACATTATTTTTAGTTTAACTTTAGGAAATTAGAATTGCACAATTCTGAGACGTGATTGATATCACACTGTATGAGGTAGCAATTTTCGACACTAGTAATTTCTAAAAACAGTTTAAGATCATCTGCATAAAGAAGGCACTGAATGTAATATAACTGATGTGATATCATTCATAAGAATATTGGACAGAAGGGTACTCAAATGGATTCCCTAAGGCACACCCAAGCTACATTTAATAGATCTCGGAAAAGAGACCTATCTACCAATAAGGTATGATGAGATCCAAATCAAGAACGTAGAGTGGAGTCCAAATAGTTCTAGTTTACGCAACAGAACGGAGTGGTTCACCGAGTCAAAAGCTTTGCAAAAGTCTGTGTAAATTGCATCCACTTAACACTTTTTCTAAATGAATATTTTGCTATAAGCTGAAAATAGAGCCATGTTTGTTAAGGTAGAATCCCCAGACACAAAATCATGCTCCAATTCCTAGTTAAGAATTCTAATTTGGCTTTCACGATACTCTCAAACAACTTAAGAATTGCTGATAGTATGGAAATACCTCTGCAAATAATCAGATTATTAGACCTAGATTTCTGGATATGTACAAGATAAGATATTGGCCATTCCTTAAGAAACTTGCCTTCCGAAAGGCATTTATTAAATAAGCAAAGAAGAGGAAAGCAAAAGGATTCGAAGCAATTCTTGAGAAATATAGCCGGTATACCATTGTTTGGGTTTTAATGATTGAAAAGTGGCCAGAATGAGTTATTGTTAGACCTGATGATTTTTTTTTCCAATGTTCATAATATAACCTCTATAAAGGAACTTATTAAGAACAAAAAGTCTTTACGCAATTTTTTGAGGTATGCATAGTCTGGTTTATTTTTCGATTGCTTATATTTTTTAAAAGCTTTACTTTTGGCATTTTTAAGGTTAGTTAGATGCGTATTGTACCACAGAATTTTTGGAAGTGAAAAATCTTCCAAGATTATCTTCTGAGATGAAATTTGCTGCTCACCAGCCGCTCGAAATCGGCTGAAAATTGTAGGGCCCCTACCATTACTGCTCACCACACACAAGAATGATTGAGAGTTTTGAGTCACAAGGGTAAAATCTCCATAATTTTCTGTATTTTATTCGCTAGCGAAGAGGCGTTGAGAGTTGTAAGTTTAGTATGTACTCGTACATGACACAAGTAGACATCCTTACAAATTTCTGAAATCTAAATCCTTCAAACTGACCTTTATTTTGTCTAATTATAGTTCTGAAGACATATCTAAGGCTCCACAAAAATATGCAAAAGCAAACATGTCAAAAAGCCAACGAAAATTCGCTTATGTTTGCAAAATTACCTTTTATAGCCATAGTTGACTTACGCATGCATAAGTAAAGCTCAAAAAGTAATATCACCGCTTTCCTCCTCTCTTCGGTTTTCAGTGTTGTCTTTTATTCCGCATTTCTAAATATGTGTTAAAATATGAAAAGGACACTACAAAATAGTTACACACAAGTGCAAGCTTAAATTTCGTAAACTTTGAATACTCTATTATCTTCTATTGTTTTGTCAGCATTTGTCATATATACTTATGCACCGAGCAACTCCGATCGCGCTTGATTGAATATCATTTTAAAATGATAAGTGAATCTGGCACTCATTTGGATTGTGACAGTGACCTTACAAAAAATTTATGATGAACTTTCATGCTTGAAAAAAATCAACACTGATTTTCTTAATACAATGCAACAGTTAAAAGAGGAAAACAAATCATTGCGTATATTGGTGGCGAATCTGGAGAGTAAGGTGAATTGGAGGGACCAAAAACAGCTGGAGAATGTCATCGAAATTGTTGGTGTACCTGATCTAGATAACTCCAATGCACAGGAGAGAGCACACACTTTTTTTTTTGTTTTTTATAATCGGCGCACACTCAAGGGGTTTTTTAATATGCCAGAGAGAGACACAGTGTGAGCACTATATTCGATAAAGCACTGAACATTTATGTGTCTAACAATGATGTAGCTAAATGCTATGTCAAGCGGACAAGCGCATCAAGGAGCAAAAACAACAACATTCCAGTTCAGACGCTTATGAAAATATCCTATGTTTACATCTTTCTTCACGAGAAGCGAAACTAAAAATTATGGAAGCCAAAAAAAAAATGCAAGGAAAAAGCTTACTTCAAGTATTTTTAATGTAGGTAGTAAAAATAGTATTTTTATTAATGATTCGTATACAAAACATACAAGATCTCTGTATATGGCAGCAAAAAAAGTAAAAAACGAAAAAAAAAATTCAAGTATTTATGGTTCCGTAACTCCCATATTTTGATGAGGAATGTTGAAAGTAGTGAGGTTGTTGCCATAAGATCATTTGAAATTAAAGTTTTAAATCTAAAAAGTGAATTATTAACTTTTGTTTGCGTTTATAGATTAAAATATTTGACACCTCTTGAGTTTATAAATGAAATGTCTAATTTTGTGAGGTGTAGACGATCAAAAAATTTAATTATTGTAGGTGATTTAAACATTGATACCTTATGTCGTTTTTATTTGGCAATCCGGAATCCCAATTGAACACTTTTGTTTGCTTCTGATGATTCTGAAGTTTTGTTTGATTGTATATGTGAAACATCAAATGCGTACAATAATCAAAATCAAGAAAAATGTTTGTTGAAAGCAGGGTTGGCCGAATTGTCACTTTCTAGAAATAACTACATTTGTTACGTCTGCTACGTATTTTATGTAGTTAATGTAGTTAAATGTAGTTAATTGTATTTAATGTAAAAAATTGTAGCATTGCTGTCAATTAAATGTCAGTTACGCATTTGAAATTTGAATTTTTAAATTAAACGTTCAGTTATTCCTACAATTCTTCATCCTTATGGTAAATGAAACTTTTTTATTACAAACATTCATTAGATCATAAAAGTGCAAAATTGTTTTTTTTTCCTTTATTATATTGAATTTTTATGAATTAATTTGTATGTATTTATTACTACTAATATGTAGCAGACGTAACAAATTGTAGTAAATTAGGCATGTAGTTTCTTCAATAAACTACACGTAGTTAAATACTACGTTTATATGCAGTATCGAAAGATCGAACTGGATTAGGGTCGGATTTTCGACTCACATTTCTACTCGACACCGCTGAGCGATTGGGATCGAGTCGAACGAAGTTCATTTCAACTCAATACAGGTATACAAAGGTTCGAAGCGAGCTTCAAGCTCGCTTCAACACCTCATATAAACGTAGTAAATCATGTAGAAAATGTAGTGTAGTTAATTCGGCCAACACTGGTTCGCACAATTTGAATACCAAAAATCACAGCTGTTGAGGTTGACGTTTAAGTATATGAATGTGTGAATGCTTCTGGTTTTGCTTCTGATTTCAAATCCAAAAGCAAATTTCTCTTCTTTTGTCCGGTATTACACGGCGCGTGTTTAGCCTCGCGTGAATGAAGTGCAAAAGAGAAAGAAAGAACGAAAAGATGAAACAGAAATAAATCTATCTGAACACGCACGGGTAGAAATTTCCTTGCGTGTTTTTGACGTTTCTCTTTCTACTCTTTCTTTGTTTTTCGGATTTGCTTTATTTCATTTTGGATGTTGATGAATGAGCACAATTTTTTGTTGAATCTAATACTGGGCAAAGAAGATAAAATGAAAAAACCTGTCAAATAAACGCGCAGTACTGAAATGAGAAAAGGCTTCGTGTAATAACATGCGCGTCACGGAATGAATGTTCAAAAGAAAATAACCAAGAGTTGCGCGTTAAACTCACGCGCCGTGTAATACATGACTTTCAGAATCAGAACTGTCATTTTTTCCCAATTGAACACTTTCAGAAGAGTCCGGAAGGCTTCCGGATTGCCAAATATTATTATTATTATTATTATTAAACTTTATTGACAAATAATTAAATTACAAGATCAATAATTTTTACAAGTTTTAGCACTAGCTACCAGGGCCTTAGGCTAGATTTAAATATACTTAAATTAAATTAAAAAAAAAATTTCGAGTCTTAGAATAATATCATTTACAGATTTTATATTATTGTATGAGATTACAGTTAAAAGTTCTTTAAGTGTTTTTCCAGAAATAGAGTGATACTGGTATGACCCATTCTGAGCCTCGTATACTTTTTTATTATTGTTCTCGGTAGGTCAGAAAGGAAAATTGCCTTTGTAGCTTCTGGGTTGAGCGTTGAATAGTGGTGAGAGTATTCAAGCCAGTCGTCCTTTTTTTTGTTGTTCATAAACGTTTTAAAGTGGTTTGTGAGGTCTTTTTTATTGAATTGAAAAAAGGTAATGAGAGGTTGTTTCAGAGCTAGTTTGGCTTCTGCGTCGGCAAACTCGTTTCCTACTATGCCTGTATGTCCAGGTACCAGTGGTACCACTTTACTTCAATTGAAGTAGATCTACTTCTTTTTTTCAAAATATTTTAAAATCTACTTCCTACTTCGCACCATCAGAAAAATACTGAAATCTACTTCATTTTGAAAATCCCTGTTTCAATCTACTTCAATTTTCCCAAAAAAAGCCCAAATCTACTTCTTTTTCCCTATTTCACTCTAGTTTGTAAATACTCGTAGCGTCGTAGCACCAGAATTACCAAAAAAATTAATGTCAAGACAATAAATACACAAATTAGTTAGTTATTTTAAAAGCATAGAATTATACGAATCTTATGCATGCAGATTTCGCTTGCATGTGTTTTTTAAATGTTATTCTTTAAAAAAGAAAGTTTTATTAATAAATTAATTCTTCAAATACAAATTTCTTTAAAATTAAAAGAAATGTATAGACAATTTTAAGTAATTAAAAATGGAAATTTAAGGAAAAAATTGTTTGTATACAGTATTACTCGTATTTCCAAATGAAAGAAGCTCCGATATAAAAATTTTGATCGGAAGCGGTAGAGTTGGAAATGAGAAAGTAGAAAATCAAAAAAAGGTTCTATCACCGGTACCGTTGCTAACTTTTTGTTTTACCAAAATATAGATCCCATTGTTGGTTTGATCTACACATATTTTTTTTTATAAAAATTATTAGAGTCGTTTGGATCGTATTTGGCTGTATGGAAGGAAATCGAGCTAAAAAAAAACAAACAAACCATTGCAATTTCTTTTCTTCTCTAGGCTGCAGGTTCAAGTTCAGACCTTCAGACAGATGGAATCACTACTTTTTCGTGCTGTAATATTAACTGATGAAAATCTTGAGTTAAATTTTTTATAAAAGCAAGTAAAAAGTAATTTTGAAATCTACTTCGATTTTTCTCAATTTACTTCCCTTTTTTCTTCAAATCTACTTCGACTTTTTTTCCGGAAGTGGTAACGCTGCCAGGTACCCATGCCAACCTGATATTTTGTTTTCCAATCAGCTTGTCTCGGATGTTTGCGACAATATCAGAGGAATTGTTAGTGTTGCAAATGGCGTTAATTGTTGATAGGCTATCGGTAAATATGATAGTTTTTTTGTTTTTTACATATTTAATAGCTTGGAGTATTGCGAAAGCTTCCGCCGTGAATATTGAAGAGGTAAAATAGAGCAGGCCCTTGCTAATAACAGAGCCAGTTTCCGTAACTACGGCGTATGATGTTTCTTCGTTCGATTTGGAAGCATCTGTATACAAAAAGTGCCATCCTAGTCTTAGGTGTTTTTCCTTCAACTCCTTGAACATTATTTTGTATATATCGCTATTTGTTTTTGATTTATTATACTCTGAAAGATTAGAGACAATAGATTTGTTTGCCAAATTCCATGGAGGGAAGTTAACTTTCGTTTTGCACCCTATGTTGATTGGAATATTTAGTTCTCCAGCCAATTTCAGGGTTTTGTGCAAGACAGAAGGGTAGTTTGGGTTTTTTTTCTTTTGTCTCAGGAGCTTTTTTATGTCCTCATGTATAGGTGTTGTGAAGCGTGCATTAATTTTCGGTATGATCTGCAATGTTAGGAACTCTATTCTTTCTCTTAAGTTGGGGAGACCTGATTCAGTTAAAATATTCTTTATGGGTGTTGAATAAAAAGCACCCAGACTGGTTCTTATAGCGGAGTGGTATGGTGTTGTGATGAGCTGCAGAGATGATTTTGAACATTTTCCATAGATTGGTAGCCCGTAATCAATTTTTGACAATATTATAGATTGTACAACATTTACAACAGTGTTAATATTACAATTGCTTTTTTTTGAAGAAAGATATTTAATTATATTTACCCTGGTAGTAAGGCTTTTTCTTAAATAAGTACAGTGTTCCTTAAAACTATATTTTGAGTCAAATATAATGCCTAAGATTTTTGAGCTTTTAACATTTTTAATACACATATTATTTAGAGTTACATCTTGTATACATTTTTGGCAGTTATGTTTTTTACAGATATGCAATAGCTCACATTTTGGTAGAGATATTTTTGAACCTGAGGTGTCGCCCCAATCAGATAAGTCTGACAATATTCTTGAAAAAATAGCTGAAAGTTCGACTAGATCTTTTAACTTAGAGAACAGAATAAGGTCATCTGCATAAAGAACGTGGTTAATATGAGAATGTTTTTGAGTAATTTTACTTATTTCGTTGAAAGCTATTTTGAATAAAGTGACTGAAAGTGGCGATCCCTGGGGAATGCCATTTTTTAAATTGTGAATAGTTGAATATATATTTTTGTTAGTTTTTATGCGAAATTTTCGGTTGGTGAGAAACGCCTTTATGAAATTGAAAACTTTCGGACCGATTTTCCATTGCGTTAATTGGTTTAAAATGACATGGGGTCCGATTCTGTCAAAAGCTTGTTCAAAGTCTATTGAGAACATCGAAATGTGGTTTCTTTCTGAGAGAGCCGAAGAAATAAATGTGTCGATGTGCAGGAGGGAATCTTGGGTCCCGCAACCCTTTTTGAAAGCTGTTTGGTTGTTGTCTATAAGTTTATGTTTTTCAAGCCACCAGGACAAGCGGTTGGAGATAATTTTTTCAAATACTTTCGAAGGGCAAGGGAGGAGAGAAATCGGGCGGTATCCCTTAAAACTAGTGTGGTCTTTATTTGTTTTTGGAATAGGCACAATAGTTGCAACTTTCCACGTTTGGGGGATGATTCCGCTATCAAAAATATTGTTATATAACGATAACAATCTGGCCTTGAAACAAGGCGGACTGTTTTTAAGCATTGCGTATGTTATTCGGTCAAAGCCCGGGGTATGGCCTTTTGCAGAACTCAAACTACTTTTTAACTCTGTAAAATTAATGGGGGATTCAATTAAATCTGTTGAAAAAGAGTTAATGTATCTCGGCACCATTTCATTTAAACATTTGTATTTTTCAGCGATGAATTTTTCTTGGAAATTTGAGTCGTCTTGCGAATTTTCCCAACATTTAGCAAAAAAGTCGTTGATTTCAAAAGGACAGGTGAGGTTTCTTGATTCGGTTTTAATAAGTTTAATTGTGTGCGGGACATAGTTGCCTGTCAGGCTCTTAATGTCGGCCCACATTTTTTTAGGGGTTGAGTTGTGGTTTATTTCCTCTGTGAATTTGACGAAACAAGAAATTTTTGCTGCCTTAGCGGCTCTTTTGAATTGTGCATTAGCTTTGCGATATGAGATTAGATTTACATCAGTTGGGTGTTTTTTGAATTCTTTCCATGAAATTTGCTTTGTTTTGCGGAGGAAGCTGAGATTATGGTCCCACCATGGGACTGTTTTGTAATGAATCTTGTTTGTGGTCTGAGGAATTGCCAAATTTGCTGCAGAGCGAATTGCTTTAGTGATACAAGCAGCTTCTTTATTTATATTGATGTAAGTTTGGGTTGGTCGGGCGTAAATTCGATTAGAAAGTACAGATTGAAACAATTCCCAGTTAGCTAAATCAGTGAGAAATCTTGGTTGTGGTTTTGGCAGGGTTGGGTTATGCCCCAAAGATATAGTAATGAGTATCGGAAAATGATCACTACTATTTAGATCATCGGAGACCTCCCAGGATGATATTTGAGTGAGGTGAGGGGAAATGAGAGAAAGGTCTACGTGGGAATATGTACCGTGGGTCGAGAAGTGGGTAGGTCGCCCGTCGTTCATAATTGCAAGCCCGGTGTTGGCAATAAAGTTTTCAACTAGCTTACCGCGGTTGTTAATGTTGAAAGAGCCCCAAGCAGGTGACCAAGAATTAAAATCACCAGTTAAAACGATTGGGGTTGAAATATTATTAACAATGCTTTCGAGATCATTGGAGTTAAATTTTTGGTCTGGTGGGATATAAATGGAAACAATAGTAAGTTTGAATTTTAATTCAATTTCCACAGCAATGGCAGATATATTTGAATCAATCGTAATAAACTTATGTGGTAGCGATTTATGGACAAGGAGACAAATACCTTGTTTTGAAGATGAATTTTGCACTAAATTGTGGAAATGAGATGAATATTCTTTTGGAGCGAAAGATTGAAGATTATGTTTGATGTGTGTTTCTTGAATGGAAACTATACAAGGTTTTATTTCTTTGATTAACAATTGGAGTTCATGATAGTTATTCAAGTAACCATTCATGTTCCATTGCATTATTTTTAGATCATTGCAGACGGTGGCGGGCGGCTTGTTACCAGTACAATTCGTTGTACTAGCAGAAGTCGCGCTGCCCCCTGGTGTTATAGTATAGCCGCGCCTCCACTGGCGATGATATCCCCCTCCAACAAGGGTGGAGCGATCATCACCAATGGAGGCGCGGGTTGAGTGGGGACAATGAATTTTTTTAGGAGCTGTCATCTCCGTCTACATTCATCGCATTTTGTTTTACAGTCAGTGGAGAAAAGTTTTGAAGAGAGGGTTTGTTGTTTGGGTTAATGGAATTGTTACTTTTTATTGTTGTTAAATTTTTTTCTGTGGGGTATGGTTTGTCGTCTTTTAAAGTGTCTTGGTGTTGTGTTTGTTCTTTGTCGAAAGAGAATTTGGTTTTGTTCTCATTGGAGATTGTTCTGGAGACTGCTGGAGATTTAACTACTTCGAGAGCAATATGCTCTCTTGTAAGAATTTGTTTTTGTTGGTTTTTAGTTTGTGTTGCCAGAAGATTAACTGGGTTAGCGGTTGAGTTCTTATCTTGTGATTTTAAAATGGTTTCAGTGGAAGTTAATTTCTCTTTGTCAGAGAGAGTACTGTTTGTGGGAAGAGAGTAAGAAGAGGGTGTGGGATTTGTTGTTTCGCGAGGTGCGTATTTGAGTTTTTCTGAATAGAGACCAGAAGAAAAAGAAGAGTGTGTCGGGTTCCGTTCCTTGTGGATGCGCCTAGCTTCTGAAAGAGTGCATTTCTGTTTGGTTTTTATTTCAATAATCTCTTTACTTTGAATATATCTTGGGCATATTTTAGATGAAGAGGGGTGGGGTCCAGAGCAGTTGGCACATAAAGTGCGAATGCAGTCACTGTCTTTATGGATCGGTAGGTTGCAATTTTCACACGAAGGTGATTTATTGCACCATTTAATTGTATGCCCTAGAAGTTGGCACTGTCGGCAGCGCATCGGGTTGGGTACGTATTCAGAGATTTTTGTTTTATACCAACCAATTTCAATTGAGTCGGGAATGTGGAAACGATCGAAAGTAAATATCATTAGCCCTGTGGGGCTTCTCTTACCGTCCTTGTCTGGTTTTGTAAATTTGTACACATCAGTTATATTTTGTGACTTAAGTTCACTAACGATTTCGGATTCGGGCACATTTATCAAGTATGGCGCATATGCAATGCCTTTTGAAAGATTGAGATTGGCGTGGAGTTTTATATTTACTGGGGTAATAGTGTCAAAAGCTTTGGACCTTATGAATTTATCAGCAATAATTTGGTCTTTTGTAAGAATTAATAAGGAACCATCTCTAAGCTGGGAGATCTTTTCATATTGTGTGCTGATAGAGTCAATGGTTTTTTTTAAGATGAAAACACTGATGGAAGATAATGGCTTGGAAATATCTTTGGAGGTTAGGTGCACAAAGCGTGGGTTTTTATAGACGGACTTTGTGGGTAGTTCTGGGAATTCAGAAAATGCACTGTTAGACTGTTTTAATCTTTTACTTGGGGGAATAGGAGGGGGGTCTGGCGGGTCAGAGAGATGGCACTCGTCGAGAGTCCCAAATCGGTTTCCCGGCTTGTGGGCAGGCTTTGGCGCCATGCCGATGAAATTTTTATAGGTGCAAAGTTTTTCACTAACTATATTTTTAATTGCTTTCGGTAAGGAAAAGGAAAAAACAGGAATAACTTACAGGTTATATTTAAGTGAGAGAGATAGAGAGCACGCACTGCTATTTTTACCACAATAATTGGTCTGAACGGTTGGGAGGTCAGCCGATGACTGGATTGCCAAATAAAAACGACATTAGTAAGCAATTCCACTAGCAATGAACGTCCTATCCAACCCCCAATTACTAAAGTAAGTTATCAACTTTTAAATAGCAGATTACTATTAGAAAATTGGAAAAGCGTCATGAAAGAAAGAGAAGTATCAATTGCCTATGAAGAAAATTCTATTATTTGCTTTAAAGTAAATTGATGCAAGATATTTTTTACGTTAATCTTATGATACGTTTTCACCAAGAGAAAATCCTGGATTTAATTGGATTTACTACTATTCAAATTATTTTGTTAATCTAATGGACTTCAAATTAATCTTGTTGGCTCTTCATTGAATCAATTGTTTTATGAACCGAACTGACGTATATCCATATCGTGCTAAAGTATCTATATATATGTATATATAGGTGCTTTTTGCTGGTTTTACAGCTAGATAATCGTTTAAACTAGAAAACGGTTAAATTACTCGTATCAATAAGTCGAATAATACCACAAAAGAATTCTTCTGTCAAATCTCATTTTTTAATTGATTAAGGCCGGTATAGCTTGAACCAATTCAGTTGGCCAACGGTCGGTTGCGCAGAGAGAGGATTTAAGAGAACAAAAATGGTGCGCAAGATATTTAATGAGTAAAGATTTTTCCTTAAATCTTACAGTGCCTAACTCAACTTTGCTTTGACAAATAGTTAGGGATTATTGTTTATTTCTATGTTTTATGATTTGTGCCTTAGCAGCAGAAAGGTTCCGGGGGCGTTATGTTTATATTTATTTTATAGTGTTAGTGTTTATTTGATATATGCATTTATTATTTTTTGACCTGTGGGGTTTTGCGATTAATTGTAGATTAGTGTTTATTAGTTATATCAGTGTTTACAAGTTTGAATAATTTTTACCTACGAGTTTTTAAGAATTTATTTTACCTTAAAATAATTATTATAAATTTGTACTTCAGAAATAAATATAAAACATAATAATAAAATAAAAACAATATAAATAAGAATAATATAATTTAAATAATAAATTTTCATTTAGTTTTAAGAACTAATGTCGCTTTCATAGTCGGTTGAAGAATCGTCACCTGGATTATTTATAATTGAATCCGAAATTGTGTCCCACGTCAGGTCGTGAGAAAAGTATTCGTCCTCAGTTCTTATGGCTTTTTCACACACTTTTCGCCAGTCTTCAGCCGTTATTTTTGAAAATTCTTCCTCTGCTAATTTTTCAACATCCAATAAATTGAATGTTGTGTTTCATGAACCTACTCTTGCCTTGACAGTTGCCCAAATATATACAGTTCAAGTTTCAACATCTGTATAGTATGCGGAATATTGTTTTCGGTTAGCCATTGTATCATCTCGGATTTCTTGCTAGCAGAAGTAATTTGTTTTTCTTCTAATTTATTGTGGTACGAGGTGTTGTCCATTACAATAACTGAAGGTTCCTCCAAGTTATTCAAAACTTGTTCTTGGATCCATTTGCAGAAATTTTTGAAGTTCATGTCGTCGTGATAGTCTCCCGTTTTCGTTCCAGATTTGAATAAAAGTAAGGAGTTTTTCACGAAACCCTTTTCACCACTTGCATGCGCCATTATCAGCCTCTTTCCCTTTGAAATTGCTATTGTCATCAGTCCAAGCCCGTAGCCTTGTACATATGTGAGCTATGAATATAGCTTTCGTCCAAATAAATGATATCAAATCCGTTTGTTCTGTATTCCCGGATTTTTCTCAGATACTTCACTCGCATGAGTTTAATATCATTTCTTTCACAGAGAAGTTTCCGGTTGTTTTGCGTTTTTTGTAGCTAAATCCGTTTCTTCTTTTTTTTTTATGATTCACTCGCGCTCAAGGGTATGTTGCGAGACCCTTATAATGTTTTAAACACAGCACGGGCGAGGGAGAAATTACAGGGTAGAGAAAGGAGGTGTCGATGAACATTGGTTTTGAATGTTTTCAAATTGAAATGGCAAGGGGAAACTGTGCCGGGTAAGTTATTCCATAATCGTGTTGTGCGACTAAAAAACGAATCTCTATATTTGACGGTACGACGTAATACTTAAATTAAACTCCAGATCTTCCTGAACTCGTTGTCTCAACATTTTTAAGGATATCATCATTTTTTCCTCCTAGTGGAAGTTGTGCATTATAGCCAAATCACAATCTCGCGTTCGTCGGTCCGGCGATAAATGGGCGTTTGATCGTATATACGATTTTGTGTGTCAAAAAGCGCGACCGTAGCATTTGTAAAACGAAATTTAGCTTCAAACCTCGAGCGTTGACTGACATTTCC
Organism: Chrysotoxum bicinctum; assembly: GCA_911387755.1. Classification (NCBI taxonomy): domain Eukaryota; kingdom Metazoa; phylum Arthropoda; class Insecta; order Diptera; family Syrphidae; genus Chrysotoxum; species Chrysotoxum bicinctum. The sequence continues at coordinate 115,709,093 of OU426988.1, forward strand.
ATGACATCTTTGATAAGTACCTACTTAATTGTTTTATTCCAATGAATTTTGTTACTGTTTATTAGTTTACAAGGTATATAATATTGCGTATTTTAAAGTTTGGGCATTTAAAATAGTTAATTTGTAAAGCTATTTTCTTTAACAAGAGATGGATATGGCCGATATGGATGATCTTGATGACCTCCTTGACTTTTCCTTGTTCGGTGTTGTGAGCTATGCTGGGTGTGAGGCATTTAAAAACGACGAAAAAAGAGTAGAAAGGCAGCGATGGGTGCGGGAGCTCAATTTAAGCAGAGACACTGATGGATTCTTTGCTCTTAATTATGATGCAATGCAAAAGCATGATCCAGAACATTTTTTTAAAATAACCCGAATGAAACCGGCGACATTCGATTTGTTGAGAACTTTTATCGAGCCAGAACTAGAAAAGCATTCTTGGAGAAAACCAATTTCTCCTAGGTGTAGATTATTTCTCACCCTTATGTAAGTAGTATCTGCCACTGAAATTATTTTTGTTTGCAATAAAAATTCATTTTTTTAAAGGTATTTTTCAATTACTTACTTCTTATTTCACTTCAATTTTCAACTTTCAAAACAAATCCAAAATACGGCCGACAATGAACTGTCAAACGCCCGACCGAATAGAAAATAGATCTACTTTTGCTTTGGCCTGGCGTTGGTCTGACGTTTACGATAATACGATATAAAGCGGTCGCAACGCCGGAGGTAATATTTCAGATTGCCTCATAAGAGTCTATTGTTTTTATTCAAAATGTCAAAGCCCGACCGACCAAACGCGAGATTGTGGTTTGGCCATTATACGTCGAATAGCTGCAATGTCAAATTCGTCTAGTCCAGTTTTCCACTTCGTATGCTGCACTTTTTTATTTAGTGACTGCACAACTCCTGTCTCTTCGTATTCCTTAATAATCCTTCTGATTGAACGTTCAGAAATTCCAGTAGTTTTCACTGTTTGCGTTGTTGCGTAACTCACAGGATTTTCAAGAAACGAATTCTTTGCTTCTTCCAGTTTGTCATTATATATCTTAACAACTATCTTACGCGCCTGGCTTCCAATAGATTTTCCTTTTCTAAATGGATCCATTAAAATTTCTTTTAAATGTATTTCAATATATTATTCTTGGTTGTTTTTTTTAAACTGAATTGCAAAGCAAAGCAAATATCATTTAAATACCTTAATTCCCTCTGATGAAAAATTCATTCTTAAAAACTCGTAGTTAAAAATTGTTCAAACTCGTAAACACTAATCTAACTAATTAACACTAATCTACAATTAATCCCAACCCCACAGGTCAAAAAAAAAAAATATATCAAATATACACTAACGCCTAAAAATAAATATAAACACAACGCCCCCGGAACCTTTCTGTTACTAAGCCACAAATCATAAAACATAGAAATAAACAATAATCCCTAAACTTTTTGTCATTAATCCTATGTCGCAGCTTGCAGGTAGTTTTTCTTGTCTAACCCAATTGCATTTTGCAATAGACTTATTTTTTTATTATAGGTGCACTGAAATTTGTCCCACTAATAAAAACAAATATTATTAATTTTATTTTTTCGAAGTAAAGTTTACACCTACAAATCTTTTCCTTTTATCTCACCAGAGATGAAATAGTTTTTTAGACATCAAGCTTTGAATGAAAAGTAAACCATGATCATATCTTATTCAAAGAAAGTCCATCACTGGAAATTCATTTCTATTTTACTGTGAGCGAAGCTATAAACAAAACTCACCCTCCTAAGTGCTTCAGTATGATCGCAGCAGCGTCATTGACAACAACGCCGGCATGTACATCTTTTTTTTCTTTTTTTCAGTGATTTTTCTGTCTCTTTAAGAATTAAAGAGTAGAGCAAAGAAATTTAAAGAGACCTGCACAGTAGAATTGCAACTGAATTAGTTGTTAAGATATATAATGACAAACTGGAAGAAACAACGAATTCGTTTCTTGAAAATCCTGTGAGTTACGCAACAACGCAAACAGTGAAAACTACTGGAATTTCTGAACGTTCAATCAGAAGGATTATTAAGGAATACGAAGAGACAGGAGTTGTGCAGTCACTAAATAAAAAAGTGCAGCATAAGAAGTGGAAAACTGGACTAGACGAATTTGACATCGCAGCTATTCGGCGTATAATGCACAACTTCCACCAGGAGGAAAAAATGATGATATCCTTAAAAATGTTGAGACAACGAGTTCAGGAAGATCTGGATTCTGGAGTTTAACTTAAGTATTACGTCGTACCGTCAAATATAGAGATTCGTTTTTTAGTCGCACAACACGATTATGGAATAACTTACCCGGCACAGTTTCCCCTTGCCATTTCAATTTGAAAACATTCAAAACCAATGTTCATCGACACCTCCTTTCTCTTCCCTGTAATTTCTCCCTCGCCCGTGCTGTGTTTAAAACATTATAAGGGTCTCGTAACATACTCTTGAGCGCGAGTGAATTATAAAAAAAAAAGAAGAAACTCTGTGAAAGAAATGATATTAAACTCATGCGAGTGAAGTATCTGAGAAAAATCCTGGAATACAGAACAAAAGGACTTGATATCATTTATTTGGACGAAAGGTATATTCATAGCTCACATACAAGGCCACGGGCTTGGACTGATGACAATAGCAATTTCAAAGGAAAAGAGGCTGATAATGGCGCATGCAGGTGGTGAAAAAGGTTTCGTGAAAAACTCCTTACTTTTATTCAAATCTGGAACGAAAACGGGAGACTATCACGACGACATGAACTTCAAAAATGTCTGCAAATAGATCCAAGAACAAGTTTTGAATAACTTGGAGGAACCTTCAGTTATTGTAATGGACAACACCTCGTACCACAATAAATTAGAAGAAAAACAAATTACTTCTGCTAGCAAGAAATCCGAGATGATACAATGGCTAACCGAAAACAATATTCCGTATACTATACAGATGTTGAAACTTGAACTGTATATATTTGGGCAACTGTCAAGGCAAGAGTAGGTTCACGAAACACAACATTCAATTTATTGGATGTTGACTGAAGACTTGCGAAAAGTGTGTGAAAAAGCCATAAGAACTGAGGACTTATACTTTACTCATGACCTGACGTGGGACACAATTTCGGATTCAATTATAAATAATCCAGGTGACGATTCTTCAACCGACTATGAAAGCGACATTAGTTCTTAATGTATGTAAATGAACATTTATTATTTAAATTATATTATTCTTATTTATATTGTTTTTATTTTATTATTATGTTTCTTATTTATTTCTGAAGTACAAATTTATAATAATTATTTTAAGGTGAAATAAATTCTTAAAAACTCGTAGGTAAAAATTATTCAAACTCGTAAGCACTGATATAACTAATTAGCACTAATCTACAATTAATCCCAAAACCCCACAGGTCAAAAAATAGTAAATACATATATCAAATGAACACTAACACCATAAAATAAATATAAACATAACGCCCCCGGAACCTTTCTGTTGCTAAGCCATAAATCATAAAACATAGAAATAAACAATAATCCCTAAACTATTTGTCAAAGCAAAGTTGAGTTAGGCACTGTAAGATTTAAGGAAAAATCTTTACTCATTAAATATCTTGCGCACCATTTTTGTTCTCTTAAATCCTCTCTCTGCGCAACCGACCGTTGGCCAACTGAATTGGTTCAAGCTATATCCATTTGCTGTCAAGACCAACATTACACAACATTTCACAGTTTGGGTATTGGGTATGCCTGAACAAGAGAGAGTGGCTCTCATTTTCGAACTTCGAAAAACCCTTGCGAGTGGTTGGTGAATACCCCACAGAAATTTCAAGTTAAGAGCCTGTGAATACGAGCCTAAGAGATAATTTTATTCAGTCCTATCGAGGTAACCGTCGGAGCGATTTCCTACGAACCGAAAGGTTCGTTCCTTCAACTTTACCCAGGGTTGACCCAGGTTTTCTTGACAACCCTCAGAGTTGTCAACAAAAACTGGGGTTTTCGGTTTTCAAAAAACACCCAAGGGCTGTCAACTGTTTTGTTGGCAACTAAAAGCAAGAAACAATAATTTTGTGCTCTGATAAAACTTTAAATTTGTTATAAATTAGTTTTAAAAATGAACGAAAACAATTTTGTGTTGTTGCTGAATGTTTCATCTGATGAGTACTACAAACATTTAATTGCAAACACAAGCAATAACATGCAACATGCAAGTCGCCAAACGACAACAAAAGAAATACATATGAAATCTCATACGATTTTTGACAGTTTGATCGTTACCTGAACTCGCCACAGCAAAATACCTAGATCTACTTCAGAGCAAGTTCAGGGCGACCCCAGGTCTCAAGAAACACACAATTTTCTCACCAGGGTGACTTCAGGTTTTTCAAAAAACGATTAAGGGCGACCCCAGAGTGACTTCAGGGCTCAACGAACAAATCTGGAGACATTTCATTTTGCTTCAAGGTATTTCTCCGATCAGCTGATCGGAAATTCTGTCCGACGATATTCAACGCATGCCACTTGTGTGCGATGAGGCACTTCTTATGGTCTTATTTTTGACACATACAAACAAAATTTTCTCCGAAATACTCCGACAAGTTCTTGTTGCGGAAAATGTTTTCATTTTAAAGAACTAGTTAAATAAAATGTAAGTAATAATAAAATTAATTTTATTTGCGTTAACTTGTGTTACCTTTTTATAATAGAATTTTTGTTCTTAGGCAGAATGAAAAAACAAGTTCGCAACAATTTTGCAACAGAAATTGTAGCTGTGTTTGTGAAGGGCCCAATTAGTTAAATTAATTGGGACCTAGGCAAATGGATGTTTGAATGGAAAAAAGTTTTTTCGTGATCTTTCGTTTTGTGCATTGATCCATTTCCATTGTGATTAAAGTACCTATTAGTCAAATAAATATAAAATATGTCGCACCTCCAGTGCAATAACGACGTAAGTGCAATTTTCCTAAAAGTTGAGGAATCACGTTTAAAGTTTTCTTGATTATCAAAATACCATACGTTTCAGCTTTTGTGTCTATACAAAAAAGTGGCTTCTTTTGGGCAATAGCAAAGATACAATTACACTTATAAAACTTGACATTTCGGTAATTATGTCAATCTTAACTCAATTTCAGAAAAATTTGCAGTTACGTCGATATTGCACCGGAGGTGCGATGTGTTTCAAAAGTTTTTTTTTTTCAATTATTCTTTTTTTGACACTTCAAATGGAAACAAAAAACCTGTATGGAAATAGGTAGGGGACTTTAATCGATAGTTTTAATTTAAAAATCGGTGCATCTAATTACATTTCTTAAAAACGCTAGCACAATATAATTGAAAAAAATACTTTTTGTAAACAATAAATTACACTCTCTCATGGATTTGTCATGGTTTAAAATGCTTATGGTGTTTATTTTATAAAAAATTATTGAAAATATACATATCGCATTTTTGATATATCGGTTAACTAGCAAATTTCTGTCTGAAATTTATATCCATCGCAATGCGTCGTTGGATTTCTGTAAAATTTCTTCCGATGAAAGCTACTACGAACCGAAATTGAATTTCCGACGAAGAATGCGTTGCGGAGAAAGTTCCATTCCGACGGTTACTTCGATAGGGCCGATTAGTTATAGGGACTACATCATACAGTTTTCAAATACAAAGAAGTAAATCATCACAATTACGTAATCCGACATTGAGTTACGAATACCTAGCTAATGTACAGTCCGCTTAAGTATATCAAACTCTTATAGTGCTTCTGATCCAGCCGTGGCAGGATCTATTTTGTCTCCAAGCAAGTCGTGATGTTGTTTCAGATTAGGTTTGTTTTCTTTATCGCATGATACTTTGGTATAAAGCTTACATATAGCGATAGGTAAACCAATATCAGTCCTGCATGTTAAAATAGGTATTATTGTTTAACTTTTAGTGAATTCATCACCTTTACAGTTCTCTGAAATGTATGGCCCAGGATTAGGCTAATGTGAGTGTTGAAGTTATGATTGGTAATTTAGGGCCGTATTAGTGTTTGAGGAGACAGAGTATATAGTTTTGATATTCATTTGATACCAAAATCATTTTCCAACATGCAACATGAACAGTTATTTACAAAGCAAAATGAAAAACTCTTTCTAATTGACAACTCCATGCTGAAATATCCTAAATCTCCACTTGAACGATTTTTGATATATCATCAGCTTTTATTTGATGCCAAACTCATTTGTTTCGTTCTACACCAAGGTGTACCTACAAAATGGAAATTCCCTTTAAGTAGATAGTATTTTGACGGGTGGACGCCTTAAAAAATAATCCGTTAAGAATATCGAGGAATGAAGTTTTTGAATTAAAATGAAACCAATGAATAAAATCAAGCTTAAACAAAATTAATTAATTTACTGGTTGGTCACAATGATATAGCTGTAACTATATCAAAGCTTCAAGGTTTCAAATTAGTATATAGTGCACCAATATGAACTTGCTGCAAAAAGTATATGGTGTAGCAGAAGTTGAACAAACTTCAATATTCGCTACAGCTACATTTCACTATGTCAGTTATAACATAAAAAGGGATACATTTTTTTTTAAACTAATACAAAATAATTACAACTTAAAATAATGCCTAAATTCCCTATATTTAATTAAATCAAACATATAATTTTACCTAAATTGTATTTGCCGAGAAGTACATGAGCCTGATCTTGGTTTTTTGTTTTGTTTACTTTGCTGTCCATGGGAGAGTTCCACGGTTGTGGGTCCAGAGAAGACACAGATCTTTGCATATTCATTTGGTCCATATCCACTTTCGATCGGTGTAGGTGTTCCGCTTCTAAGATTGGCGATTCCGTTACATAGTTCTTCGTCTGATAAATCTCCACCACGGCTGCTGTTACCTTAAATTATGTATTATATGAAAGAATATTTTAAAGAAATTAGATAAAACGAAAATTTTAAAAATCTGTACTTGAGAACGCGTGTGGTTTGTAAGAATGTCTTTCGGGTGACCCCAGGTATCCGTTGATTTCTTCGTCAAAAAATGCATCGTCGAGGTGTTGCAAAGATTGCGAGAGTCCCAATCCGCTGTGGATCAAAAGTTATATTGTATATTTTTAATCAATATAAGAAATAAAAAAATGACTTAGTAAGAATATCTGTTACAATTAACTGATAATAAGATAACTTAGAAATAAATATAAAAGAATAAGAAAACAAATACAAACCACTGTCAATTGGGAGAAGGGGATTGGCTGAAATGCTGGAATTCACATAGGAATGCGATTGACTTCGACTACTAGCGTTCAGTGGTCCTTGACGGAATGACTGAGACCTGCACCAAAAAAACCAAGAATTTCTCTCGTTTTATTAAATAAAAATATTGAGTGCCGATTTTTTCTCAGAAAGGATATTTGAAACGTATAAGTAAAAGCACATTTTAAGAACGAGAATAAATGAAAAAAACTTGCAAAAATGTATAATTTTATGTAGGTACTGTTTATTTTTTATTGGCAATTCCCAGTATATTCAAAGTGTGCCATATATTATACATTTTCTGTAATAGTTTAGATGAAGATTAAGCAGATTGGTCTTTTACTTGAGCTAGTTGGTAGTATATATAAAGGTTTCTTCTTATTTATAGATGAGATTGCCCTGACAGAATCATCTAAGGAAAACCAATTTTTCTCGAAAACAACTTTAACGGTATAATCTGATATAATTGCCTTTATTCTATTGGATATATCTACATTTTCGAAAAAAAATTAAATTCGGTATTTAAAAGCCACTGTTGATAAAAATTCTTTTTAATATTGTCTTCATTCTATAATATCTGAAAAAACTGCAAATTTTATTTGAGGTAAATAAGAGAACATTTTCCTATGTAACAATATAATATGTTATTCTTTCTAACTTATCAGTCTTATCAGTGGATACGTGTTACGTGTGAATGGTGAATAAAGTAAGAAAATAAAGGCTCTACTGCTCTACCTCAAAAAGAAGTTTTTAAAAAGATTAGTCCGCATTGAATTTTGAGGGGCTTATAGTTTTTGATAAGTTAAAAAAAGCAAATTCTTTAAAAATTCACTTGATTTTCAAAACTGTTATTAAGCTATCTTACCTAACAGCATAGAGTAAAAAATATACTACCTAGAGTCACGACCGGGGTTCGGACTTCATAAATCGCAGATCGCAGTAAATTGGCCAAGAAATCGCAGGAAAATCAAAATTTTCGCAGTAGAAAACATATATATTTTTGATTAACAAAAAATTATAAATAAAGGAACCAAAGTTAAATCACATTTAAATCATCGTTGATTGTTAAGACAACATAAGTGATATTTTAATTTTTTATGGAAGAGAAAAAAAAAACATATTAAAAAACCCTTAATGATTTAAAAGTCGAAACACTCTTATAAGATTTTTGAGTTAAAAAAAATGACAATGGCTACACGGCCAAAAATGAAGAATATTTTCAATATCCTGTGAATAAAAAAATTAAAATTTCAGTTATGTTGTTTTAACAATCACCGATTAATTTAGATAGTATGTGTGAACAAATATCAAAAATAGATGAAGCTACGTAATCAAAATAAATTTACCATCTACAAATTTGTACTTTTTGAAACAAGAAGAAATAATTAAAGAGTAGTAGAACTAAAAACGTATATAGCTGACAAAACTTGCACTAAAGAGACGAGAATCTTTTTAAATTTTGACATTTTGTTATGATTTAATTTTTGATTTTGATTTAAAAAATAAGAAAAATGTGCAGTAGATCTACTGCTTTCGCAGTAAAGTCCGAACGCTGGTTACGACTTCGGGGTTCGCTCTCTTTAACCCTAAAGGCTAAATTGAGAGGAAAAAACCCACAGTCCAAACATGTGCTAGTTGCTTCATGCATTTTAAATGGGACCAACACAGCTTTGTTCAAATTTTGTGGGTTTGTGCTCAATCGCGCAAAAAGTTGAATAAGTGCGTTTGAATGTTCAAAAAAGGAATCCGTTAAATTCAAAAATTTTAAAATACAAATATTTTTTTTATTAATTTTGCTATTTTTATCTCTTTATCAGTAAAAACTATATTAAATATTAGTTTTATTGCTTCTGGGATACAGTTTTCTTGATATTTATGTATATTTCTGTTAAAAACTAAGAAATTCCAAACAAAAGTGGATGCGCACTCTAGAAATTCAATGCGTAGGTGAACATTTTGACAGATAGACAGAACAATAAAAAAGTGTTTACCAGTGTTTAACTTTCAGTTTTTCAGGGGCAACTAGGAGCCCGAAATTAAATTTTATACCGAAAAGAAACGAAAATCCAGATCGGTCGATTTAAATTGGATCTTTTTCGTTGAACAGATTCGGGAAAAAGAATCTGAAATAATGCATCTCAAACAGCGAATCGAAAGAAAACCAAAACGAGCAGATGATTCAGCAGAGAAAATCCAACAGTTACAAGGGACATTGGAAAATATACGCATTGATAAGGATCACATGCAGTTAGCAGTTAGCAATAAGAAGTGCAAAATACGTTCGATTTTTATAAGATGTAACCAACTATGTCCCATAGCCTTATCATCTCCAACAGCTTCTACACCACCAAAGTCAGAGGAACTGCATCAGAAGTAAGTGTAATGCCAAATAAATAAGAGGTTAATATTTGCAATCGATCTACTATGTTGATCATGCGGAGAATCAATTACTCTCGCCAAGCTCCCACGAAACCACTAAAAGCTATTACTTATCCGAAGAAGTAATGCAGCGAACACCTTCTGGCAATCAGTGGTGCTATGCAAATTCTAAAATAAGACAATGCTTCTTTATTGATTTCGGTAGTGAAGGTTGGTTGTATAATGTGAAATGGACGAGCCACAAAGGCAGTTTATTTTAGCTGGCAATTCAACTGCCAACATGCACTTAGACGCAATGATTTAAACTATTTCGAGTGTTGATTTCAGTCCTATAAGTGGTTCTGAAAACCAACTTTATTTTATCAAAAACTTCGAAAAATGTTCATATAAGGAACGTTTTCACAATTTCGATACGAATATGAAAATATTGAAATGTCTCTTGCATGAAATTTTTCTGAAGTTCTTGTTAGATTTAAAAATGGTCTTCAGATCCATCTAGAGGACTTAAATCAACACTCGAAACCGTTTCAAATATTTAAATGAAGCAAGCAGTTTAGAAATGACAGCTTGATTTATTTACCATTTTCAAGAATTTTATGAAAAATTATATGATTTTTTTAAAAGTAATCGAAAAACTGGTTACTTTAACTTTTAGTAATTTGGTAAATCCATCAGCCTTATCATCGTACCCGATCGGAACATAATTTTCTCCGATTTCTACGAAATGTACGAATTTTGTATCATTGTAGCCGTTCCGAAAGGGCAATCGGACAAATCTACGAAAAAAAAGTTTGTGTGCGTTGGAAATGTCAAATCCTTGCGTTGCATGCCGATGAAATGTCAAAATGGCAGCAACGCATCGTGAATTCATGCGATGCATGAAGATTTTTAATTTCCGATTTCTCCGACAGCAAATTATAAGTAAAAATTTTTCGAAAAAAAAAAACGAAATGGACGCTCAGTTGGAAAATATTTGATATAACTATTTCTTAAGAATCTTCTTTTTCTTTATTTAATGTTCTTCGTTCATATCTTTCCGCTTCCAAAAACAGTGCTGCACTATCCATGGTTTTTCTTTGCTTATTTGACACAAATCAACACTTAATTAATTTATTGGCGGTTAGGTCAAATGCATGCGTTGATAAACGTCGGTTTTTCCGTTACGAAACTGATATGATATATGAAATAAACGTTACGATCGTAAGATCTCTCCGATCGTAGGTTTCTCCGAACGGATATGATAAGGCTGCATATGAATTCCGTCATTTTTCTCGTCCGGTAATTCGTGGGCCATACTTTGGGACATGATTCTTGGTCATATTCTAAGAAAAAAATTGTTCTGCAGTAAAGTCTGATTTTCAACTTTGACATCACTTTTTGACGACTTAAAAAAAGGCTAACTTTGGTGTACCCTGACCCATGTTAAGGTCAATTTCTCTGTCAGTACTAGTGTTGGGCATAATCAAATGATTTAAAGAATCGAGATATTAGTATTCGAATGATTTAAAGAATTGAATGATCATCATTCGAATGATTTTCGAAGCAATAGCATAGTAAAAAAAAGTAGGAAACAAACACTTCATTTCAATGCAAAAAAAAAAGCAAAGCCAAAACAAAAAATATCATAACATAATGGTTCTCGCTTCTAGTCTTTACAATTCCATCATATCCAACCCTCAATGGTGCATCGAATGCGAAAATGAATATAAATATAAACCCAAAGATACACAAATAATCAACTTCTCGATTTTGTATTTTTCCTTTTCTGTCCTTTCGTTCAATATTCGCTTCTCGTTCTCGAATAGGCATAGGCACTCGAGTGTCGAGTCCTCATTTTGCTTAGAGTAAGTAAATAAGAAAAATCATTCGAATGATTTGAGTACTCGAATGATTTGTGTGAAGAATCGAGATATCTCCAGATATTGTCTGAATCGATTATATCATTCGAATGCGCCCACCACTAGTCAGTACTAATAGTAGGGACCTAATTTTGGACCTTTTTTTTTTGTAGAAATACTAACCTTTAAAAATACGTTTAAATTGAGCTGATATGTTTTTAGAGTTGCCAGATATTCAATTTTAAATGGTGTTCAATTTTTCTTGCCCGATCAAAATTTTGACTTTGAGGTCAATTTTTTTCAAAAAATGCGTAATAAACTTCTTCTTATTTTTATTTGATGAACAAAACAATAATAAAAAAAAATCATTGAATTGAACCCAAAAACCCATGCATTTTATGATACTTGGGAAAATCTAAGGCAAGTAAAATTAAAAAAAAAATGTTTTTTTGCCCTAATGTGTAAGGGGTTTGAATAAAACAATAATTTGTGTAGTTTTAAGTATTTTTTTATTTTACGTACACAAAAACACAGTCATAATAAGTGCTCGAAGTGCGCTCTTGCGTTTTGAATGCATGCTAGAGCCCGTTTTTGGATTTCATTTTGAATGTTTATTCTCGATAACTCTTGCCTTACTTTTATAGTGATCCTTCCGAAATACGTTGTTCTTATTCAGTTAAAATTGTTATTTCAGATGAGTAAACGATTTCTTTCATTCGTTCCCATATAAAAAATCCAGTACAGTGAGATCGGGAGATATTGCAGGCCAGTGAATTGGTCCATTTCTGCCTATCCATCGATCACCGTATTCTTCATCTAGCCAATCCTTAACTTCACGACCATAGTGGGCCGGAGCACCATCTTGTTGGAAATATGATGAAACTAATTGAAGCAGTGGAACATCCTCCAATAGGTCTCGTAGATTATTTTGTATAAACTCCAGATAGTAGAATTAAGTCGGGGTGTTAATTTGAAAGGGCCGATTAATTTATTTCCAATTACACCTGCCCACATATTGACACTGAATCTTTGCTGAAATAATCTTTGCCGTCTTGAATGTGGATTGCTCGAAGCCCATGTATGGAGATTATGGAAATTCGTAATACAATCTCTTGTGAATTGAGATTCGTCTGTCCAAAGAATTCTGTTTATAAACTGGTTGTCATCCAAGCTTCCCTCTAGTAACAGTAACAAAATTCGAGTCTCTTTTAAAAATCATCGGGAAGCAGTTCTTGCATATGTGTGTGGTGGTGATATGGATACATATTTTCTCCATGCAGTATACTAGAAATTCTGTAGAGCCAAACGTCTTATGCTGATGAAAGGATCGATTTCAACAGCTTACAGTATTCTTTCATCGATTGATCCAGTTTCTCGAAGCCTTCGAAAGGTATTTCCAAAAACATGTCAAAGGAAATCGTCTGTTAGGATAAAGTTCCTGGTATCTAGGGCTTTGACAGCAAGTCAAGTAGGCATAAGTATACTTTTAACCTTTTTCATGATTGCACAGTCATAAAAATTATCTTAAAACTATCAATTCTTGGAAAAGCACTCCAACTGCCAAGTGCTGCAATAAAAGTAGGTAAAAATCCCGAAATTCGATTTTGTAGCTGTTTTAGATATTCCCAAGTATCAAAAAATTTATGGGTTTCTGGCTGTGCTTATTAATGAGTTTTTTTTTATTACTGTTTTGTTCATCAGGTAAAAATAAGAAAAGTTTATGTTTATTACGCATTTTTTGAAATAAATTGACCTCAAAGTCAAAATTTTGCTGGGGCAAGAAAAGTTGAAAACCATTTAAAATTGAATATCTGGCAACCCTAAAAACATATCAGCTCAATTTAAACGTAGTTTTAAAGACTAGTATTTCTACTTAAAAAAAAGTCCAAAATTAGGTCCCTACTATGAGTACTGACAGAGAAATTGATCTTAACATGGGTCAGGGTACATCAAAGTTAGCCTTTGAAAATCAGACTTTACTGTAGAACAATTTTTTTCTTAGAAAATGACCAAGAACCACACCCCAAAGCATGGCACACGAATTACCGGACACCCTGTATAATATAATATAATATAATATAATATAATAAAATATAATATAATATAATATAATATAATATAATATAATATAATTTAATATAATATAATATAATATAATATAAATATAATGGAAGGAGAGACAAGAAATGGAAAGGATGCAAGAAAGGTACCTTAAATGGAGCCTAGGGGTAGAATGGCAAACTCCAGGATACATGGTGAGAGAGGAAACGATAAGAGATAAGATTATGATAAGAGCAGGGAAAAGGGCATGGAATTATGAAGAGAAGTTAGCATTTGGAAAAGGAAGTGAAATAGCTAGGGAATGTTTGGAGGAGATTAAAGAGAGACAGAGAGATGGACGGGGGAGAAGATCACGATGGGAAAAAGAGAGAGAAGAAATGAAGGAAAGGGAGGGAAGAGAAGATGGTTTGAATGGATATGAGAGACTGGAAATGGAAAGCAGAAAAGAGCAGGGGAAGGAAAGACGAGACCTTATCAAAGAATCCAGGTATAACAAGTGGTATAAAGAAGTGATGACGGAGGGAATACCGAAATATTTGACAGAGGGGTGGAAAACAGAAAGGACAAGGAGAATAGCAAGAGTAAGGCTAGGAAATGAGGTGAGAGAAAGGTGGTACTGGAGGCGTGAAGAAGAGAGGGTGTGCAGGGTATGTGAGGGTCAACAAGAGTCGTGGGAACATTTAATAGAAAGATGCAGGTCAGGCGGAGATGAAGGGAAATCAATAGGGGACAAAATGAGGGAAATAATGGACGAAACAGGGAGGGGCGAAGAATGGATAAAGGAACTAGAGAAGGTGAGAAAAGGTAAGAAGAGAGAGAATGCACAAGAGGAGGGAGAGTAGAGAGAGTAAGGAGGCGGACAGCTGTAACCCTTAGGGGAAACAATACAATTAAATACAAAATATAATATAATATAATATAATATAATATAATATAATATAATATAATATAATACAATATAATATAATATAATATAATATAATATAATATAATATAATATAATATAATATAATATAATATAATATAATATAATATAATATAATATAATATAATATAATATAATATAATATAATATAATATAATATAATATAATATAATATAATATAATATAATATAATATAATATAATATAATATAATATAATATAATATAATATAATATAATATAATATAATATAATATAATATAATATAATATAATATAATATAATATAATATAATATAATATAATATAATATAATATAATATAATATAATATAATATAATATAATATAATATAATATAATATAATATAATATAATATAATATAATATAATATAATATAATATAATATAATATAATATAATATAATATAATATAATATAATATAATATAATATAATATAATATAATATAATATAATATAATATAATATAATATAATATAATATAATATAATATAATATAATATAATATAATATAATATAATATAATATAATATAATATAATATAATATAATATAATATAATATAATATAATATAATATAATATAATATAATATAATATAATATAATATAATATAATATAATATAATATAATATAATATAATATAATATAATATAATATAATATAATATAATATAATATAATATAATATAATATAATATAATATAATATAATATAATATAATATAATATAATATAATATAATATAATATAATATAATATAATATAATATAATATAATATAATATAATATAATATAATATAATATAATATAATATAATATAATATAATATAATATAATATAATATAATATAATATAATATAATATAATATAATATAATATAATATAATATAATATAATATAATATAATATAATATAATATAATATAATATAATATAATATAATATAATATAATATAATATAATATAATATAATATAATATAATATAATATAATATAATATAATATAATATAATATAATATAATATAATATAATATAATATAATATAATATAATATAATATAATATAATATAATATAATATAATATAATATAATATAATATAATATAATATAATATAATATAATATAATATAATATAATATAATATAATATAATATAATATAATATAATATAATATAATATAATATAATATAATATAATATAATATAATATAATATAATATAATATAATATAATATAATATAATATAATATAATATAATATAATATAATATAATATAATATAATATAATATAATATAATATAATATACGAGCCCAAACGCAAAATAGTTGGACTACCTATGATAAAAAACAAAAATATGCTGATTCTTAAATTCCATCGGAAATAAAATCAATATTTTAGTATTTTTCTTAAGATATATTTATTTTGAATAGGAATAAGTAACAAAAACAAAATTACTTCAATTAAATAACGGTATAGAGCAATCTTACAAAATAAAATAACGATTTAAGCATTTTTTTAAGTGCAAAATAGTTGGCCTATGGGTCTTAATTTTTATTTTACCATGGTGTTACGTCGCCTTTGGCCTTGATAACTGCTTCTATGCGTCGTGGCATTGTGTCAACTAATTTTTGACATTCTTCGTACCAAAAGACTCCCAAATATTTATGATTTTAGCTTTAAGGTCTTGAAGAGTCCGGCATGGTTCTTTTCGCAGTTTTTGATTGATTTTATGCCAGCCAGTTTCAATTGGTGAAAGATCAGGGCTGCTGGAAGGCCATTCCAGTAAAGGAATAGCTTCAGTAGATAACCACGCCATTGTAGACCTTGCAGTATGACAAGAAGCTCCGATCCTGTTGGAAAATATAGTCTCCATCACTGGTTTGAAGTCGTGGTATTGATGGGAGAAGCTCATTTTCCAGAATATCCTGTACTTGGCAGCATTGACAATTCCATTTACAAAATGTAAATTGCCCAAACCCCGCCCCGACATGCATCCCCATATCATTAGAGATGCTGAAAACTTGACCGTTTTTTTAAGGCAATCTTTGTGAAAAACCTCTTGAATTTCTAATGACTCGTTTTCGTTCGTCGCCCACGCTAACTTCAAACCTGGACTCATCACTCCAAATAACGGACCGCCATTGACTTAAAGTCCAGTTTTTGCGTTGTTTGGCCCACTCTAGCCGCTTTTTCTTTTGTTTAGGTGTTTAAAGTGGTTTTTCTTTGGCCTATGTTTTTAACGAATTAAAATTGCTCTAATTTAAATAAATCTAAAACAAACCTTATAAAATTTTTATCCAATTTTTTTCATGGTCCATTTGCAAGTGTCGACCGAAACACTTTTTTTTATTCTTTCCCTCCATTGAACAGTTATTGCAGCGGCCGTTTGACGTCGATTTTCTTTTATTATTTTTTTTAAAACTCGGCAATTTCGAGGTTTTGCAATTGGTGGGCGTCCCGTTTTTTAACCGATCTCCACATTTCCACTATTTTTGAACTTTGAGATAATGTTTCGAATTGATCAGCGCGGTAAATTCAATTGTTTTGCGATTTTATAGCTCAATAATCCCGTTTCGAAGGCTTTATTTATGGATTCCCTAAGGTCTCTTGATAATGCAACGCCACGCACCATGGTTGACATTAAACTATTGCTGGCTTGCATAAAACAGGAGATCAATAAACAACAAAACAAGTGCATGTCATTTTTTTAATAACGGTTAACTGAAAATCTATTTAAATCTTCATAGGCCAACTATTTTGCATCCCAGAGAGAGTAGTCCAACTATTATGCACTATCTTTGTTTGAGAGAATGCAAACTGGAGCCATATGTGCTTTCTCGAATTTAGTTCTGTTTGGTCTAATTTACTTATTAAATGTAATTTATTACATCGATAAAAAAAAATTAAAAAAAAACTGCTTGGGGACCAGAAAATATAGGCACATAAAAAATGTTAATTTGTTAATTGATGAGTAGGCCAATTATTTTGCGTTTGGGTCGTAATATAATATAATATAATATAATATAATATAATATAATATAATATAATATAATATAATATAATATAATATAATATAATATAATATAATATAATATAATATAATATAATATAATATAATATAATATAATATAATATAATATAATATAATATAATATAATATAATATAATATAATATAATATAATATAATATAATATAATATAATATAATATAATATAATATAATATAATATAATATAATATAATATAATATAATATAATATAATATAATATAATATAATATAATATAATATAATATAATATAATATAATATAATATAATATAATATAATATAATATAATATAATATAATATAATATAATATAATATAATATAATATAATATAATATAATATAATATAATATAATATAATATAATATAATATAATATAATATAATATAATATAATATAATATAATATAATATAATATAATATAATATAATATAATATAATATAATATAATATAATATAATATAATATAATATAATATAATATAATATAATATAATATAATATAATATAATATAATATAATATAATATAATATAATATAATATAATATAATATAATATAATATAATATAATATAATATAATATAATATAATATAATATAATATAATATAATATAATATAATATAATATAATATAATATAATATAATATAATATAATATAATATAATATAATATAATATAATATAATATAATATAATATAATATAATATAATATAATATAATATAATATAATATAATATAATATAATATAATATAATATAATATAATATAATATAATATAATATAATATAATATAATATAATATAATATAATATAATATAATATAATATAATATAATATAATATAATATAATATAATATAATATAATATAATATAATATAATATAATATAATATAATATAATATAATATAATATAATATAATATAATATAATATAATATAATATAATATAATATAATATAATATAATATAATATAATATAATATAATATAATATAATATAATATAATATAATATAATATAATATAATATAATATAATATAATATAATATAATATAATATAATATAATATAATATAATATAATATAATATAATAAAATATAATAAAATATAATATAATATAATATAATATAATATAATATAATATAATATAATATAATATAATATAATATAATATAATATAATATAATATAATATAATATAATATAATATAATATAATATAATATAATATAATATAATATAATATAATATAATATAATATAATATAATATAATATAATGTAATATAATATAATATAATATAATATAATATAATGTAATAAAATATAATATAATATAATATAATATAATATAATATAATATAATGTGATATAATATAAATAATGGCATATTATACTTAAAGGATGGCGTTGAAATTAGCACAATTTTACAGTTGAGAGTTGTGTAAGGAATAAAAAACAAAGTAGTAAGAAAGAAACTGCCTTACCGAGGTCTCCTTTGGAGAGGAAAATTCTCCGATTTCATACGAATCGGAGAATTTTTGCTTCGAGGTATTTTTTCAGAGAATTGTTTGGAGTATTTTTTCGTCATTACGTATCGCACACCGTCGTTTTGCGTTTCAGTGCTATTTATTAATTTTTTTAGTGACATTTTGACGTTTCTCAAATCTGTGATATTTTTAATTTTTCAGATTAGCCGCGTTATATGTATATTAAAGTGACCATTCGTCCCACATTACGTGGGACAGTCCCACATTTACATCATCTGTCCCACACTGAAAATTGTCCCACAAATGTCCCACAAAATGAAAACATTTCCCACACCGTCGCATAAAATCGAGATAAAACTTATTTTTTTTTTAACCATGATAATTTAACTGAACGCTACCATCATTTTACCAAATTGTATGCATGACATAATGACTGAACAAACTCATCTTGTTGACAGATAATTAGGGGGGCTTACAAGGACCAGCATGCTCGACAACATGGCTCGATGGCAAAAGTAACTGTGCGCACAACTTTGCGTTTACATTTACCCCTCACACACGCCACATCGATCAACCTAATCGACAAAGTACTTCGCTTTTGTATGGGCTGGGCATTTACACACCAATACGCCGACGTAGATGTACATGTCAAAATCAGCTGTTAAATAATAGAGTTGTAAAATTTTAAATGAAAAGTGAAAATGACCGAAAAATATTTGAATTTTAATGCTCCAGAACCACTTTTTTGTGTTGATCAGAGCTTTATTGAATTATTGCTTAAGGAGATTGAATTCTATTCTTGCTTTTTCAGGCGATTTGTAAATTTTAACAATTAAAACCGAATAACATCATAAAAAATTGTTTCGACGAATTAGTTCGGTCCTTTTTACACGCCATGTCGGCATACTACTTCGATTCCCAGAGTTCGCACTGCTATGTCGACACATATTCATTTCACACGACCCAAAAACCTTATCGACAATATACTTCGATGAAGTAGTTCGTGGTGTGTGGTGTGTTAGGGGTAATTGATACTGATGTTGTCGAGCATCAGTATTTTAAAATTTTCGAATCAAACAGCGTTAATTATGAATAAGATTCTTGAAGAGGAAGAGGAAGAAAAAAAAAATAAAGGAAAAAAAGAAAAAACGTTTATGGGTAAAAAAATGGATTAAGGGCAGAAAAAAAAATACAACCATACAAATTTGATGAACGAGCTCAAAGTTACATCTTGGATTGAGTTTTTTTTACCGTTTCTAAACTGACATTAAGGTATATTTCCTTATATTTTTCCAACAACACTTCGTATCCTTTGAGCTTTAAATTTTTGTTTTTATAAATTGCACTTTTATACCTCAGGTAAGCTTTTGTATAGTTCAAAAAACTCTTTCCAAAACTCACTGTTATTTGGTATTGTTGCCATTATTTTCGCTTACCGTGACCGTGTTATTTGGCCGCGATAATTTACAGAATGAGAAAAAACGAAGTTGTCGAGCATCTGTTCACACGAGTTGGCTGGTTGGGCGAGCCTTCAGGTTTTCAAAAATTTTTGAAATCCATCCAGCTGTTGGTCAAGCCGTTGTTTTCGCGTTTTAATGATCGAGCATCGATGGTTGTCGAGCATGCTGGTCCATGTAAACCCCCCTATTGTGTAAAACCAAATTCGCATTTGTAATTCAAAAAGATTGTTAACCGAAAGAAGATTGTGGACATAAAGTTTTGTTATTATTTCATTTAAAATAAATAGAATGTAAGTTAAGTTGATCTTAGCTCTGCCTAAAATCATGTTTTTTTGTTTAACTCTTTCGGCCTTATTTATTATTATTTCTCACTAATACGGGTTCAACCTCTGAATAGTTAAACCGAAGCACTTACTTCGGTCTAACGCCACGTCACAGAAATGCTTATTTATAAATTATTTTCTTAGCACTTTTAGCTACGCCTTCCTTATGTTAAATATACTAGCAAAAAAGTCACCAATCTAAAACTCTGGTTATTATACACGTAAGAAAACCCAAGCTCAATCAATCGAAACGATATTGACTGTTAAATCGACTTATTCAAGTTGCTATTAAAAAAAGTATATTTTTCAGAGAAATATTTAAAAGACTAGTTCCTTTTATTTTATTTTTTATAACCTGTTTTTTTTTTGTTGCTGTTTTTTTTTTAACTGAACTGATTTTAATTTATTTGTTACTTTTTTTTAACGGAAAGTTTTCAAACAGTTATTCAGATTTTGTTCTCTTTTTCTTTAAAACCAACATTTTTTCTTTATTTTCTGAAACTTTTTAAACAAAATTGAAATGTCCCTCATTGAAAAACAAAAATTTTTGTGTATCATATTTTCGGGCGGAATTTTTTACTTTGTCCCACATTTTCACTTTTTGGATCTGGTCACTTTAATGTATATACAAAACGAAAACCTTAAAAGCTATATGGTTACCAAATAATTTTTTTCCGATATCCTCCGACAGAAATTATTCGCGTAGTTTGTTTACGATTCACAGAAGTGTTGAAAAATGTAAATAATGAAAAAACATTTTAGGAAAGTAATTTTTTGCCAAGAACAAACGAGAAAACAAGAAAGAAGCAAATCGAACTTTTTGTGAGCTTGATGCAGGAAAAATATTCGTTTTTTTTCTTAAATGTTAATCAAAATGCTGTAACTCGTCTAAAAACAAATGGATTGCAACCAATTATTTTTAGTTTTAATCTGTGTTTTATTGCTTCATTTTCATGGGTTAGTTTTAGAAATTCTGTAAGTGACTTTGCCATTAAGAACTATAATACCGGAAAAACGAACAAAAAACACCTTTATTAATATTCGGTTTTTTTAAACTTTCACGTTTTTTTCTGTTTTAATCAAAGTAATCGATTCTTAATTTTAATTTCAGTTTGAAACTATAACTGTAACAGTTTTAGTATTTGAATTTCATTTAATTTTTTTTAAATTTGTAAAAGGAAACGCTATGGGCCTGAAGGGAAAAAAATTCTTCGCTTCAGAAAGGAAAATTAGTAATTACCCAATGTGTAAAAGGTGTAAATTACAATGAAATCCCAGAAATATTAGATATGAAGCCTAATACTGTGGTGATATTTTTAGAAGTTATCGCAATGAGAGACGTATCAAATTCAAGAAGAAAAAAGACCAGCCAAACAAATTAACAGCTCACGAAGAACGCTTAATAGTTCGCAAAATAAAAGTGCCGTTTAAGTGCCCCAAAAATCGTTAGTGAAGTTCTGGTTGAATGTGGGAAGTATGTGTCTGCGTCAACCGTTCGTCTCACCATTAAGGCTAATGGTTTTAACGGTCAAGTTGCCAGGAAAAACCATACATAAACTAAAAACCAAAAATCGAATCCATCATGGTGGGAGGATGTCATTTTTGCGGATTTAAGCAAATTCAAGCTTTTTGGTTTCGATGGCAGGCAAACATTTTAAGCCGACTGTAAAGCATGGTGGAGGTCATGTGATGGTGTGTGATTGCATAGCGGCCAAAGGCGTAGGCAAATTAGTATTTATTGGTGGGATAATGAACAAGGAGTATTATTTGAGGATCCTAAGAGAAACCCTTAGGCAGAGCTCCAGAAAAATGGGTATTTCGCGGTCCTTCAAATTTCACCAAGACAATGATCCAAAACATAAAGCACATATTGTTAGCGAATGGCTGCTGTATAATTGTCCAAAAGCCATTGCGACACCTACAGACCTCAACGCGATTGAATACCGTGGGATGAATGGGACCGACGTGTGAGAATCCTGCTTCTTCCACAAATGATTTAAAAGCAAAATTGCAACAAGAATGGTAAAAAATAAGCCCAGAATATCTACAAAAAAATTGTGATAAATATGCCAAGACGTTTATCTGGAGTGGTTAATAATCAAGGATACGCTACTAAATATTAATATTATTATTAATAAATTAAATAAAAAATTAAAAAAAATGAAATATTAGTGGTGTGTTTATTTCTTATTTTCCTAGTTCTTTTTACTTGCGACTTATAGGTACTATAAGGCAAGTTATGCATTGGTAAAAAATATCGAACTCGAGATTTTGATCAAAGTTGACATTACGATGATAGCGAAGACCAAAAAAGTGGGTCTCGCAATTCTGTCTGTATGTCTGTCGCTTCGACTACAGCCTAACCGTCTCGGGCAATTTTCTTCAAACTTGGTAGATATGTTTTAAATTTTTCCCCCATACGTTTTTTTCTTTTTTTTTTTAAGACCAAAAATAACGGTACCTGCCATACGATTTTTTTTCGAAATTTTATAAATATTTTTTTTTCTCAAAAACTGTCCCACAGAATTTTTTTTAAAAAATTTGAAAAATTTCATTTAGTTAAAACTAAGTAATGGTTGAAAGAAATATTCAAAAAAATTGTTATTTTTGGTAGCCCCCCGGGTTCATTTTTTTGTTTATGATTTTCTCCAATTCAAATAATTTTTTTTTATGCTAAGGCTCCTCCAAAGTTTGAATATTATTACATATTCAAATTTTCAATTTTTTATTTTTTGGATTTTTAAAAAAAAATTCAATTTTTTTTTTTGGAAACTCAATATTTCGAAAACCCCAAGATCGATATTTTTCAAACTTGACAAATAAAGGTTTCTTAACATAATCTACAAGATTTGAGAAAAAAATTTTTGTTTTATCTAAAACTAACGGTACCTTCCATACAAATTTTAAAAAACGGTTTTTGAAAATCGTACTTTTCTCGAAAACGGTTCCGAGAATTTTGCTTTACGATCGATAATTTAATAAAAACAAAATTGAAATCTAGATATTACTGACTGTACCTACCATAGAACGATTTTTTCGAAATTTGAATTTCTCATTATCGGCATGACGGATTTTAATGAAATTTTTTATAAAGAAGCTTCTAAAAAGTTTAAAAAACATTGCATTTCAAAACCTAAAAAAAAAAAATTTTTCAATTTTTAGAAAAAAAGTCATTTTTTTTTTGGAAAATTCGATATCTCAAGAACGGCTTAATATTTTGTTTGGAAATTAGACTCTTATTCGTACAATGATAAAAACTTAAGATTGGCGTACCAAAATTTTTTCCTAAAAATGTTTTAAAAATTTTGTACATAAAAGCTTATATTTTTAAGGAACCACTACAACGACTTATAATTTTTATTCTTGCATAAATTCATATTCTGTTTGTACTCTTTTCGACAACTTTAAAAATCTTTTCTGTTTAAACTTAGGGATGGCGATTTTAAAAATGTATCGATTATTATTATTTCCATAACGAAATATCATAATTTAAAGTACGTTTCGTTTTCATAAATAAAAATATCTAAGGCGATATCGACTTTTCAATATTTTGTACATCTTTATGAGAATCTTTAATCTTACGCAATGCGTCGTTGAATTTTTTAGTATTATTTTCTGATGACACCTCAAATTTATGTGATTTTCCTGATTTTCCGTAAAGAGAGTATAAAAGAAATTTTCCGCTCCGATGGAGACCTTTCTAGGGTAGAGAATATCTTACTATATCGGTTTTTACACCGGAAAGCGGAGTCAAGAAGATTTCCGAATCAGCTGTTTGTGTCACGGCAACCTGCAGAGTAAAGTGGTGGAAATGAAAATAAAATGCAAAAGTACTTTGGAATCTAAAAAAATTGTTTAAAAATAAATATAACACATGAATCTAATGAGATAAAACTGTTCAAATGCTCATAGAAAATTATGTATCTATGCAAACAAAGTTTTAAAATCGTTTTATTATTAAATTAAATTAAATTATTAAATGTCATTAAAATTTTTCAAGAAAAATATTTGGGATGCCAATTTTAAGTATTTAGTAATATAGGCGCAAAATTTTAAACAGCCTATTATTAAGGTATTAGTATGATACTACCTAACAATTTGCTAACTTTATAGTAGTTTACTAGCTTATTTTTAATTTTAAACATTTTCTAACTAGTAACGTACTAAAAGAATTTTCTTAATAAATTGCTTCTCAACACACCTAAAATAATGACATTTCTTGTAAAAAAGTAAGTACACGAACTTTTTTTGATGTTTGCAAATGTAAGAGAGTCATATGAAGCTAGCACGATACTAAAAAAATAAAGTAGGTATTCGATGATTTTAGCTTTAATAAAAGGGTAGAGAAAGTACGTTGCTATATTCGATTAAAATTTGCAAATTCATTGTTTTAACCTAGCATCATACTAAAACAGCTTTAGCATCGTACTAATTGAATTAATTAATTTTAGGAAATAATTTCAAAAAATAATCATTCAGACGTTTTGAAGATATTGATTTTTCAAAAAAAAAAATTGGAACTTTTTTCAAAAATCGAAAAAATATTTTTTACGAATATTTTTATATATGGGTCGTTTTAAAAAAATTACATTTTTAGGGTTATAGCTTCTATATTTTTTGCATTTCAATTTAAAGACTTGAAATTTGGCATGGAACTGTGTTTATATGTCAGCATTATAAGAAAAAATTTGCAGATCGATTGATGTTAACGAATAGCCTTTTTGGGATGTGATTTTGATGCTTAATCAGTTTTATTAATATTTTTAATGATGAAAATGATTTTTTTTTTAATTTTGGGCCTTGTCGTTTGAAAGGCCTTCTCTTAAACTTCAATTTTATGATATGCAAAAAAAAAAAATTTTTGTTGTCGCAATACTTAGTTGAATGAGTGTGACAAGATTTTGAAAAAAAAAAAAAAACATAATTAAACATTTTTGCTTTTTCACACAACTAAACAATTTTTAATATTTTTTTACGATGTATCATCTTATAGTACGTCAAAAAAACCTTCAATTTAATGTTTTTATTATAATTTAATTATTGCAGTTAATTCCTTTAAAATTTACATACAAAATAATTTTTTCATCCGAGTAAAAATTCAGTGTAATCTCCGTGGTCCTCTTATCTTTGTACCATATTAATATTTTTTAGTCTAACCACCGCCAAAAGAAAGGTATTTAATCATACTTGAACCTAATATAATTTGGATGACATTGAATTACATTGACTATATTAAAATTAAGAAATAGTCGATTTTGTAATCTCCGTGGCCTGTAATCTTCGTGGTCATTTTCGTATTTGTTTTTTAATATGTTCTTTTAGTTTATAATGGCTCATATTATTATTAATTTTTTTATATTCTAGATAAATATACTGAATTTTATCATTCCTTACAGTATTGTTAATGTGATAATTAATAAGATAATGTGATAGATAATAAGATAAGTTAATGTTTTAATAAGATGCGAGTTTATTAATTTTTTCATTATTATAAATTTGAAAGAATAAAACAGTTTTCTCCTGAAGAGTATGATTTTGAATTAATTTGTATTTTTTATTAATTATCCTATTAAATTTATTTGCTTTCCACAAAATTTCAACTATTTATTGTTACTATTTATTTTGTGGATTATTGTTATTTTATACAAGAAAAGAACATTTTCAATACATTCAAAATTTCAATTTTAATTTTTATCGAAAAATACTCCTAAAATGAAAAATATTTGAAATTATTTTTGCGCAACTCGGAGAACTCCTTTTCTACTTATTTACTATAGATTTAGAAATTAAACCCAAGAAAAACTGAAAAAAAATTTTTGAAACGATCAATAAATAAAATGCACGACTGGATCGCACGAACTTGCTCTTATGTAAAAGTACTTTGGAATTTAAAATACATTTTATAAATATAAAACATGGATTTATTGAGATAATAATGTTCAAATGCATAAAATTGCCGTCTGGTTTCCGGAAAAGTATGAATTTATGCAAATAAACCTTAAAAAATAGTTTTATCCTACTAATATTATAAATGTGAATGTTACGATGTATGGATGTTTGTTACTCAATAACGCTTGAACCACTGAATGGATCTTTATAAAATTTAACACACAAAAAAGTTATAGTCTGGATTACCGTATAGGCAACTTTTTTTTATTATCATGGGAGGGTCATTGGGCGGTCGAAACACACCAAAATTATTTATCTTTACTTCTATCTTCGTATTGCACTGAAATGTAGTACATATTACATAAGTAGTTGCATTGAAATGCCATACTTTGGTGTTGTGGGCCCAGAGGAGGGGCATTGTTTGATTAATTTACCTAAGCAGTAACGATAAAAACACTCAAAAAAGTTTAAAAAAAAAAAAATAAAACAAAAATAAAATTCTCCGAATTAAAAACAAACAAATTGACAAATATTTGTGTGTCTTTGAATTTAAACTATTTTAAGGTAAGTTAAACTTTATGTGCCTACAGGTTAAACTACATACATTGTTAGATATAGGATAGTTGCATACGTATGTGATTTGCTCATTGTTTGTTAGTTTATTCAAAATATTCTTCGCTTGGCTCCATTACCTTTGAGAAAAGGACTTGATTGGATTTATTGGTTTGCTGTTTTGTTTTAATGCAGGTACATGCATACGTTAAATAAATTGTGTTTATGTTTATTGTATTTTCCGAAGAATTTTCCCATCCAGTAATTACAGAGAATCAACTGATCTCGCAAGTTTTTCCAAATTTGGAGGCATCGATAAATAACGAAGAGTAGTTGTGTGAGAGGGCAGTGCTGGCGCCAAAGAACGAGTGGGTGAATAAAATAAACACCAAAATTTTAAACATGATTATCGGCGCTTCAAAATTATACACGTCCATAAATACTGTGATGGCTAATGACGATACTACTGCCTACCCCATTGAATTTCTTAACTCCCTTGAGTTAACGGGTGTGCCATCCCATAAGCTGGAGCTTAAAGTTGGTGTTCCAGTTCTGCTGATGCGAAACCTTGATGCACTCAGACTGTGCAATGGCACCAGACTTCGTATCACAGAGCTTGGCGGTAACATTATAAAAGCCACCATTATGACAGGAGCTGCTAAAGGAGAGAGTGTTTTGATTCCCCGCATACCAATAAGTCCAAATAACTTGCCGTTTCAATTTAAGAGGTTACAATTTCCCTTAAAATTGGCATTTTCAATGACAATAAACAATTCCGAGGGTCAAACCTTAAAAGTGGCAGGCATTCATTTGGGCACTCCATGCTTCTCACATGGACAATTATATGTTGGTTGTTCACGTGTTTCAAGCGCCCGAAACTTACACGTGCTAGCGGAAAATAATAAATCATTTAATGTTGTTTATAGAACAGTATTGCAATCATAACTTCTTAACTGTTTTTTTAACTCAAAATTTTTAAACAATAAATAAAAAACTATTAAATGCGACAGTTAGTTTGCTTATTTTTGTGTTTGTTGATTTGTTTATTTGTTTGTAATGCTTTCACGCTTTCACTACTTAACCGATCATCATGAAATTTTTCATACAAGGAACAGAAAACCACATAGAGGAAAAGGACATAATCCAATAATCTCGGGTTACACTACACCATGTTTATTTGTTTGGCTGAACGTGCTTATCTCAAGAAATATTGGTTCGAATTGACATTCCAAAAAATAATGAATGAATGATGGAATTGCTCCAATTTCAAACTCAGTGATGGCATAGATACATATATCTATGATCTTTTGATTATGACTTCGAGGAAGATAATCTCTTATCAAAATACTAAATTTGTCCCTCAGTTTAAAGCGGCGGCGTAAAAATATAAGGCTGCGCAGCGCATACAGTAGTGCGACAAGGTGATGCAACGAGAAAAGCATTTCCATTTTATTCTTTTGTAGGTACGCAACTGTAACACTCAAATATCTCGCATCGCATCGCTTTGTGGCGTCACTGTACGTGCAGCCTAAGACATCTTTGAAAACTTCTTCTTTGTAATATAAAAGCGGTTGAAACCGCGGGTAACAGCTAGTTATTAAATAAATTTTTTATATAAGAAATTTCTCTAAATTTTTTCAAGAAAAAAATGTGGGATGCGAATTTTAAGTATTTAATAATATTGGTTTTAGGAAATAATTTCAAAAAATAATCGTTCATAGGTTTTGAAGATATTGATTTAAAAAAAAATTTTTTTTTTTTTTAAAACCCAATAAATATTTTTTCGAATATTTTTATATACGATATTATTTTAAACTTAAGGGGACTCCTGCTAAAAATTTTGGGTTAAAATCCTTAGAGCCGTTAATGAAAAAGTCGAAAATCAAAAAAACGGGTCTATGGCAGGTACCCCTAATAACATTTCACCCCAAAATTTTTTTTGACCAAAATGTAGTCCATGTCCATAATATCACACTTAATTTTTTTTTATCAAAATCGTTACAGCCGTTTTCGAGATAAATAAGATTTTGCATTACGGGTGTATGGGGGGTACCCTTAGTTTTGGAGCTAAAAAAAAAAATTCAATTCCTCCTCTAGGGAATCACCGAAGACCCTTAACTACCGAGATTGAAAGATATAGATCCAAGGGTTTAGGCTGTAGTGACAGGTACAGACATACAGACACACTGAAACATGTTTTTTGTGTACTAAATTTTCCTTAAAATTTTTATAAAAAAAATTGATATGCAAATTGTTATTATTTAATAAAATACATTTTTAAACGTAATTTAAAAATTTTATCGTGTATCGGTTTTCAAGATATTGAATTTTCAAAAAAAAAATTGTATTATTTTTTTAAAAATCCAAAAACTATTTTTTCGAAAAAATTTTTAGTTTATATTTTTTCAAATGCAAAGCAGCTCCTGCATAAAAATTTTGGTTAAAATCGTTAGAGCCGTTGGTGAGAAATTCGAAAATAAAAAAAAACGTTATATGACAGGTACCCCTAATAACATTTCCCCCCAAAATTTTTTTTGATCAAAATATAGTCCATGTCCATAATATCACACTTAATTTTTTTTATCAAAATCGTTAGAGCCGTTTTCGAGATAAATAAGATTTTGCATTACGGGTGTATGGGGGGTACCCTTAGTTTTGGAGCTAAAAAAAAAATTTCAATTTTCCCTCTAAGGAATCACCGAAGACTCTTAACTACCGAGATTGAAAGAAATAGGTCCAGTGGTTTAGGCTGTAGTGAGAGGTACAGACATACAGGCACACTGAAACATGTTTTTTGTGTACTAAATTTTCCTTAAAATTTTTATAAAAAAAATTGATATGCAAATTGTTAGTATTTAATAAAATACATTTTAAAACGTAATTTAAAAATTTAATCGTGTATCGGTTTTCAAGATATTGAATTTTCAAAAAAAAAATTGTATTATTTTTTTAAAAATCCAAAAACTATTTTTTCGAAAAAATTTTTAGTTTATATTTTTTCAAATGCAAAGCAACTCCTGCATAAAAATTTTGGTTAAAATCGTTGGAGCCGTTGGTGAGAAATTCGAAAATCAAAAAAACCGTTCTATGACAGGTACCCCTAAAAACATTTCCCCCCAAATTTTTTTTTTCACTAAAATATAGTCCATGTCCATAATATCACACTTAATTTTTTTTATCAAAATCGTTAGAGCCGTTTTCGAGATAAATAAGATTTTGCATTACGGGTGTATGGGGGGTACCCTTAGTTTTGGAGCTAAAAAAAAAATTTCAATTTCTCCTCTAGGGAATCACTCTTAACTACCAAGTTTGAAGAAAATACCTCCGGTAGTTTAGGCTGTAGTTCGAGGTACAGACATACAGACATACAGACATACAGACAGACAGACGGAATTGTCGGACCCACTTTTTTCGTCTTCGCTATCATCGTAATGTCAACTTTGATCAAAATCTCGAGTTCGATTTTTTTTCCAAATACAGAACTTGCCCTATAGTACCTATATCGCAAGTAAAAATATGCTTACTGAGACACCGAATATCTTTGTATTATTGGTTGAGAATTCTCGTTTCAGATAGGTAATATAAAAGATACCAATTTTTGGCAGAAAATACCTTCATAAAATACGATAGTCATCACAAACATCCATATCTATGTATTAAGGTATACGAGTATCTCTTTACGTCACTCACAAAAACCATGCAAACAAGAAAACATATTCGTAAATAAAAAAAAAAGAAATGCTCTATAAGTTCAAAACAAACAACAAAATAGGGGTATTCACGATCTAATGCAACAGGTCTAGTATCATGGTTTATTTTTTTTCATGGATCGATAGATGCTTATGAGAAAAGCTTTAAACCAAATTTGCACCACATGACAACTTTTTTTTACCAAAGTTATTGGTAAAAATGTATATCTGGCGACACCAAAATTACAAGCTACTCGTACAAGGTTAAAATACTAAATTGTAAGCTCTTCTAAGTTTTTAAATCATGAATATCTTGGCTCCCGTTTGTTGTAATGGACTATTTTTTTTTTTAATTTGAAGAAAATTAGCAGGACTATAAAACAAAAATCCAAAACTGAAAAGTATTTACCGTGAAATACAGTTTTTTTCTCAGTAACTATGAAAAAAAGGTATTAAAAACAAGAAAAAAAAACGTTGAAACCAACGGTAACTTTTTATGTTTTTTGCTCAAAACTATTAAATTAAATGCAAGTTGATAGAAAATATTGTTATTAGCAATACAGTTTTTTATTTTCACTTTGCGACATACTGGGGCTGAGATATTAATTAAAACATAAAATCATAAAATGCGTGGGTGCGCTAACTTACCTATGTTCAATAATTTATTACTCGGCTTTCGTTCATCGTAGATTGTTGATTTTTTTTTAAATTGTAGGGAATTACAAGAACTTTAATAATAAAAAATAAAAATTTCATCGTTAAATGAGCTTTTTTCTTGATAATCACGAAAAAGTGATTTTTAAACAACAAAAAATTTGTTTAACTTACTATAACTTTTTTTCATTTGTTTAAACAAATGTTTTTTTTAGAACATAATAGATAATGTTATTAGGAATAAATGCATTTTAAATTTTTGTTTGTACGAGATAGTGGAGCCGAGATATTCGCAAATGACCAAAAAATGACACAAAACACATTTTTACCAATAACTTTGGTAAAAAAAAGTTGTCATATAGTGCAAATTTGGTTTTAAGCTTTTCTCATAAGCACCTATCGATCCATGAAAAAAAAATTGGCCATGCCTTTGCGCGCAAGGTCAGGCCCTTTTTCATGACGCTTTGACAGGACTATAAAGCAAGTTCTGCATTTGGAAAAAAAATTCAGCTCGAGATTTTGATCAAAGTTGACATTACGAATTACGATGATGGCGAAGGCGAAAAAATGTGTCCGGCAGTTCAGTATATCTGTACCTCGATTTACAGCCTAGACTACTGGAGATATTTTTTTCAATCTCGCAACTTAAAGATCTTCGGTGATTCTAAAAGGGGAAATTTTTTTAGCTCCAAAACTTACGGTATCCCCTCCTCCATACACCTGTAATACAAAATCTTATTTATCTCCAAAACAGCTATAACGATTTTGATAAAAACAATGAGGTGTGTTATTACGGGCATGGACTACATTTTGGTCAAAAATAAATTTAAAAAATGTTATTAATGGTACCTGTCATAGAACCGTTTTTTGATTTTTGATTGTGATTGACGTCTCTAACGATTTTGACCAAACTTTTTGGACAGGAGCTCCCTTAAATTTGAAATAATATTATATGGGTCATTTTTTAAAAATTGACATTTTTACTTGCGATATAGGTACTATAGGGCAAGTTCTGCATTTGGAAAAAAAATCGAACTCGAGATTTTGATCAAAGTTGACATTACGATGATAGCGAAGACGAAAAAAGTGGGTCCGACAATTCCGTCTGTCTGTCTGTATGTCTGTATGTCTGTATGTCTGTCTGTCTGTATGTCTGTATGTCTGTATGTCTGTATGTCTGTATGTCTGTATGTCTGTACCTCGAACTACAGCCTAAACTACCGGAGGTATTTTCTTCAAACTTGGTAGTTAAGAGTGATTCCCTAGAGGAGAAATTGAAATTTTTTTTTTAGCTCCAAAACTAAGGGTACCCCCCATACACCCGTAATGCAAAATCTTATTTATCTCGAAAACGGCTCTAACGATTTTGATAAAAAAAATTAAGTGTGATATTATGGACATGGACTATATTTTAGTGAAAAAAAAAATTTGGGGGGAAATGTTTTTAGGGGTACCTGTCATAGAACGGTTTTTTTGATTTTCGAATTTCTCACCAACGGCTCCAACGATTTTAACCAAAATTTTTATGCAGGAGTTGCTTTGCATTTGAAAAAATATAAACTAAAAATTTTTTCGAAAAAATAGTTTTTGGATTTTAAAAAAAAAAATACAATTTTTTTTTTGAAAATTCAATATCTTGAAAACCGATACACGATTAAATTTTTAAATTACGTTTTAAAATGTATTTTATTAAATACTAACAATTTGCATATCAATTTTTTTTATAAAAATTTTAAGGAAAATTTAGTACACAAAAAAACATGTTTCAGTGTGTCTGTATGTCTGTACCTCTCACTACAGCCTAAACCCTTGGATCTATATCTTTCAATCTCGGTAGTTAAGAGTCCTCGGTGATTCCCTAGAAGAGAAATTGAAATTTTTTTTTTAGCTCCAAAACTAAGGGTACCCCCCATACACCCGTAATGCAAAATCTTATTTATCTCGAAAACGGCTCTAACGATTTTGATAAAAAAAATTAAGTGTGATATTATGGACATGGACTACATTTTGGTAAAAAAAAAATTTGGAGCAAAATGTTATTAGGGGTACCTGTCATAGACCTGTTTTTTTTGATTTTCGACTTTCTCATTAACGGCTCTAAGGATTTTAACCCAAAATTTTTAGCAGGAGTCCCCTTAAGTCTAAAATAATATTTTATATAAAAATATTCGAAAAAATATTTATTGGGTTTTAAAAAAAAAAAAAAAAAATTTAAATCAATATCTTCAAAACCTATGAACGATTATTTTTTGAAATTATTTCTTAAAACCAATATTATTAAAAACTTAAAATTCGCATCCCACATTTTTGTCTTGAAAAATTTTAGAGAAATTTCTTATATAAAAAATTTATTTAATAATAAAACGATTTTTTAAGGTTTATTTGCATAAATTCATACTTTTCCGGAAACCAGACGGCAATTTTATGTATTTAAACATTATTATCTCATTAAATACATGTTTTATATTTATAAAATGTACGAGTATCTTAAATTCCAAAGTACTTTTACATAAGAGCAAGTTCGTGCGATCCAGTCGTGCATTTTATTTTTTTATAATCTACACGCGCTCAAGAGATTATGATTACCCTTTAAATGTTTCAGCACAGCGCGGGCGTGAAGTTAAGGAAGAGAAAGAAGGATAGGAAAGATGTGTGGCACGATGTTCTGAGACTATAGGTGGTTGTCTCAGATTTGAATCTCCAGGGATGGCGGCTGAACTAATGCGGAGAAATGCCGTGTCTTATTTCTATGTCTCTTATAATTCGCATTATTTTATTCGTATTCATACTTGTTGTTCATGATTGCAATGACAAACGTAATGAAAAATATATTGGAGCAAAATATTAGTCAAATTAGTACGAAAACTCAACTGTCCTAAATTTTAATCGAATTTAGCATCAAACATTGTATCAAAGTTAAAATCATCCAATACCTAACATATTTCATATTTTAAATTTTCTTAAAAAAATAAGCTTTGATATACAAGTTTTTTGAAACATTTTTGAGAAAAGAATTTGGTACATGGAATAAAAATTAACTTTCCAAAAAAGAATATTGACCCGCTTTTGAGATATGGAATTAAAATAAAAAATATTTTTATTATTAAATTAGTATTGAGTGCTATGTAACTGTGTTATTAAAACAAATAAAACAAAAACACCTTTTAAGTTACATAAATTTTTTATTTTTAAAAATAGAGACAATTGTTTCGATGCATGTGCGCATCATCTTCAGTTTTCATGTCGACTGACTAGATGTGTCAATTTAAGAACAAGAGTAAAGCAAAGAACAACTAATAATAACATATACATAAATAAATGGAAACTATTGAAAAATAATAAATATATTTTCATTATGTATTAACAAGTGAAAAAAGAGATGAGACAAATGGGCCATTGTCTCTGGTTACAGCATTATCTCCATGCCAGTATAAAAAGAGGGACTCAAGAATATTTAAACGTGTTACATTTTGCTCGTATTTTTTAAGAGAAAAATTCTCAATAGTCAAAGAAAGTTTTGATTCTAAAATATATATGTTCGGCTATTCCGCTTTTCTATGGTTCGTTATTTTTTATATAATTTAAATGCTCTTTTATTCTAACAATTAATTCTCTTAGAGTTTGCCAAATATAAATACTATTACAATTTTTGTTATTACATTCTGCAATATAAACACCTGGTTTTTCTAATGAATTTAATGTATCTTTAGTTGACAAAACTAATTGGCTGGTTTTATTATTGCTTTTTGGAACTTTTTTTTTTATTTTTTTTTTTATTATTAACTTTATTTCATACCAAAATCTTAAGGCTACGTGAACAAATTTTATCAAAAATAAAAAAGAAAAGCTTAAATAATATTACATATGGCTTCTAAATAATTAAGTTAGTATCTTTTTTTCTTTTTGTGTATGAGTACCTATACAGTTAAAAGATAACTTTTAGCAAGATTTAAGATGAAATAGTTAGGTTTATTCTATTATTCAAAAGAATAAGTGTCGAAGAAACCTTTAATAGAAGAAAACTTAATTACAATTATTTTTTTGTGGGGATTTACACAATAAATTTAAATAAAAATTAATATATGTAATTGTTAATTTCAAATTCACATATCATATATACAAGATAAATGAAATAAATGGATTAAGAATAATATCTATTTCAGAATGATTAAAAGAAAAAAGCCAACATTTAATTGAGGCTAAAAACTTAGATTCATTTCTCACACATCTGAATTCATTAGGCAATTTATTAAATAAGCGGGGCGCAGTAACTGTATAAAAATTCCTGAAGTGAGATTTAAAAATCTTAGGAACATTCACGAGACGACGTAAGTTAGAACTCAAACTAACTATCTCTAAAGCTCTTACATTATTATAACCTTTACTTTTAAAAAATGATTTTAAAATATTATAAAAATACAAATGTTTAATAGGAAAAATACCGAGGTTAGAGAACAATTCGAAACTGGGTGTCATACGAGACGCCTTAGATATAATACGAATCGAGTGTTTTTGACTAATGAGCAGCGGTTTAATTTTACAGGAATGAGTTCCACCCCAACAAGAAATACCAAATTGAATTTTTGATTGCACTAGGCCATAATACGCAAGTTTTAAGATTTTTTGAGGGCAATACAAGCTAAGGTGGTAGATCTGTCTCACAACTTTATTAAGATAAAGTTTTAAATTAGTTGTATGTTCAACCCAACTAAGCTTCTTGTCGAGTAAAATTCCTAAGTATTTAAAGTGATCAACACATTCGATATCGAAGCAACCATCACAACACCGAAAAGCTGGACAATTCATTTGTGAACAGACTTGAAAACCAGAACAGTTGGGTGCATGATAAGTTAAGGAAAAACCTGTGGGAATAATTCCCTCTAAACTAAAGAACATGAATTTCGTCTTGCTGCTTATGATTAACTTATGAGACCCAAACCAGTGGTGTAGAATCTCTAAGTCGTGGTTCATACTGACAAAAGTTTCAAAGTTATTATTATTTGAGTACGAAAGAGCAGTATCATCAGCAAAAGCAGATAATTTTCCCTTAAAAGGCTGTAAGAATAAGGAATTAACAAATATAAGAAACAAGATGGGACCTAAGACAGAACCTTGGGGAATACCCATTCTAAGATAGGATACCGAACTTAGAGAATTTTTTATCCTGGTCATTTGGTTACGATTTGTTAGGTACGAACAAAACCAATCATAAACACAGCCTCTGAAACCAGCCATATAAAGTTTTTTTTAGTAATAAGTTATGGTCAACCGTATCAAAGGCTTTTGTTATATCAATAAATAATGCCGTCGTTACCTTAGAATCATTATCTGAGTTATAAATTTTACGACTGGAAATCATGTCATAAGAAGCTGAGTTTGACGATTTGAGAGAACAAATAATTTTGTGAATTTCAAAGGCAGTAAAGTCATAAAAACAGAAACTGTCTCTGTAGAAAATATCATTGTGAACGGCATCATCATGGATATTTAAATTATCGAACTGTAAATTGGTGGAAATTGTTGAAAAATGCTGATTGAAAATATTAGCTACATCAATAGGATTTGCGATTATTTCTGTATCTTTATTAATTTTGAACTCGACATCTGCTGGATTTCGATTCAAAATTTCATTTACTAGTCTCCATTCCTTTTTAATATTTCCAACGTTTTCAGCAAGTTTATGAGCGTAATAATTATCTCTGCACTTAGGTATTTCAGTTTTCAAATTGCAGCACAATTTGTGATAAAAGTTCTTAAGCCTTGAATTGTTAGGATGCTTTAAAACAGATATTCTAAGACGATTTTTTTTTTATTTTATTCAATAACGGCAAGGATATCCAAGGCTGCAATTTGAAATATGGGTCTGCAATTTATTCAGAAATAGATCAAACGCTATAGATGGATCACTTGAATTATAAACTTCATCCCAAAATTCAAAAGTTAAAGACGATCGCAATGCAGGATAATTTATATTTTTAAATTCAGAACAAAACACACTATTTTGCTTATGCATATTATAATCGAGTTGAAGATTAGTCAGAGAATGATCAGTTAATTTCAAATCATGCACAGATGATTTAAAACCTATTTTGATTTTTCTATGCAAGCGTATGAAAATATGGTCTAAACATGAACTAGAAGTTGAAGTTACCCGCGTTGGTTCTGTAACGAGAGAACTAAACCCAAACGAAGACAAGATTGAAATGTAACTATAAGCATCAGAAGATTGTATATTGGTGCCAATTAAGAGATTTTTTATTTTATTATAAACAAATGGATCATATGTAATGGGAAAACATTTTATGAGCGATGTTTTTTCATTTGATGATAAAGATGTCGTCTCGAGAAGTTTAAGTTTTTTCTTTTGGTTTTTACATAAGCTATCGATCATATTTTTTCCAAAACCATTTACTCGTGCAGTGTCATATATGAAATTTTGTTCTTTTATGTAATTTTCTTTGGACAAAGGTAACTTGAGCATTCCATTAATCATAGAGTTGAAAGCTGCATGCTTGTGTGTGTTGTGATGGTTTGATGTGTTCCTTATATATCGTTGAGTGCTGGTGTTTTTTCGATAAATATCGAAGCTTAAACTGCCGTCTGATTCTCGTCGTATCATGTTGTCCAAAAATGGCAAGCATTCATTTCTTTCCGTTTCGACGGTGAATTTTATATTTTCACAAACGGAGTTCAACAATTGAAGCGTTTCTTTGATGTTCTTCGTCTTCACAATCGCAAAAATATCGTCGACGTAACGGAACCAAATAGATGGAAATGATGTGTTTTTCGAGAGTAACTCCTCTAAAGCATTAACATAAATATTACAGACGAATGGGGACAACGGATTACCAATAGCCGTACCATCTATTTGTTGGTAAAATTTTGAGCGAAAACCGAAATAAGTTTGCTTCATACACAGTGTAGTTCGCTCCAAATATGCCAATCTCATTAACGAGTTTGTGTTTTGTTCATCCAACCATTCTTCCATAATACCTAATGCTTTGTCTAGTGGAACACTGGGGAAATATGATATTATATCAAAGGAAACTAACGATTCATCTTCCTTTATTTTGATTCTGATGGCGCCACGCTTTGGAACTTATTAAAACACTTGTTTAATTTTCTGGCTGAGTTTTAATATTCTAATATAAAAGGTTGATATTAATGAATAATGATACATACAATATTTTATATGAGAAACTTACAATTTTGTGTCCAATGTCGGCGGCGTGGTCCATCAAAATGAATGCATTTCCTTTTACTTTATATTCTAGAAAAAGGGGAGTGCATTCAGTGCATCAAATAAACTTTAACGAAAGTGTGTTCTAAATGCATTCATTTTGAGGACACGTCTGTATTATTTCAATTTTAATTTAACGATACTTTTAAATTCAATGATTTGCTTTAATGATAATAATAATAATGATAATAATAGTAA
Organism: Chrysotoxum bicinctum; assembly: GCA_911387755.1. Taxonomy (NCBI): domain Eukaryota; kingdom Metazoa; phylum Arthropoda; class Insecta; order Diptera; family Syrphidae; genus Chrysotoxum; species Chrysotoxum bicinctum. The sequence continues at coordinate 115,748,097 of OU426988.1, forward strand.
ATGATACAATTATTTAAGCGGCGACATCCCGACCCCCGTGAATCTAAGAAGTCGATTCACAAACAATGTCTAAAACAGCTAGTTTTGAGGCAGGCCGTTTGATTGTTGCCGATGAAGTTTTAACCACAGCGGACCGTACTTGCCCATCAGGCGCAGGATATACATCCACCACTCTACCACGCTTCCACTCACCTCTACTTTCATTTTCATCGCATATAATTACACAATCACCCACCTGTATAGGTTTAGCCCTTTGATGCCACTTTGTACGCCGCGTCAGTGTAGGCAGATATTCCAGGACCCACCTTTTCCAAAAGGTTTGCTTTAACTGTTGTAAAATGTACCATTGTTTACGAAGACAAATATTTTCTTTTACCGCTGGAGTTTGTATATAGTTAGGACATCCAAGTAAGAAGTGATTCGGCGTCAGCGGCTCAGCTTGATTACTCTCAATAGGTATGTGGGTAAGAGGACGTGAATTCACTAAATTTTCAGCTTCAATTAACAAGCTTAGAAAAGTTTCGAGCTGGGGAGCCTTTTCCTTTAGGGTAAAATGAAGAACGCGCTTCACGCATTTTACCAGACGTTCCCACACCCCACCTGCCGACGGGTTCCCTGGCGTGTTAAAAATCCACTCGATACGACGTTTCTTACATTCTCCTGCTAACGTATCATTAACTAGGACCCAATCCTCCTTACTTGCGCCAGTGAAGTTCGTGCCGCAATCACTTCTAATTCGAACAGGTATGCCGCGTCTGTTCACAAAGTTGCGTAGGCACAAAATGGCAGCATCGCTTGACAAATCTCTTGCCAACTCGAGATGTATTGCCCGGGTTGAAAGACAGGTGAATAACGCGACCCATCTCTTTTCTCTCCTACGTCCAATCGCAACTTGGAAAGGTCCGATGTAATCCACTCCCGTATATGAAAATGCCCTAATGTACGGTGTAAGTCTATCGCGCGGTAGTTGGCCCATTTGCGGTGGCTCAGGAACTGCTGTCATGTTTTTGCATAATTGGCAACGCGACTTTGCGCCTCTAACTAAACGCCGGATGCTTGGTATCCAAAACTTAGAACGAATTGCACAAACAATGGCTTCTTGATTATGATGTTGAAAGATTTCATGGTAATATTGAACTATTAATCTAGAAAATATGTGATTGTTTGGTATTATTATAGGCCTCTTTGCATTGTATGACAAGCATGTGGCATTATCTATGCGTCCTCCGAGTCGAATAAGGTTGTCCTGATCGAGCGTTGGCGATAACTTATATATTGGGCTTCCTTTCGACACTTGTTGTTTAGACAAAAGTTCACTTATTTCGTCGGCATAAACAGAATTTTGAACTAAGCGACATAAAAAAACTTCAGATCGATTAATTTCTCTTACTTCTATATGTTCTGAGACTGTACTATCATTTTTATCAGAATTCTGTATTGCTCTTTTGAATTTAACAACAGCCCTTAAAACCCAACCAGTGACCTTAAGAAGGCGGTAGTAGCTCGAAAATTGTTCAAATGGTATAACGTAAAAGTCCTTTGCAACCGTCAGTATAAAATGTTGGCGCCTTTCTTCCTTTTGTTCATGGGCAGTTAGATCTTCTGGTAACCTTGGCCAGTTTTTTGTTGATGTTTTCAAAAATGATGGGCCTGTAATCCACATCGATTGGTCTTGGGATCCGAAAATCATCTGCGGCCTTGTTGCTTCATCAGCTGGGTTTTGTTTTCCCGGGACCCACCTCCATTGATTAACTGCCGAATGATCCAATATTTCCGAGATTCTATGAGCAACATACTGTTTATAACAACGACTATCGGATCGAATCCAGTTGATAACGGTTTTTGAATCGGACCACAATGTGATTTGGCTTGGTCTCAGTTCGTGGTTGTTACTTATGACTTCCTTCAGTCGCACTCCTAAAACAGCTGCCTGAAGTTCCAACCTCGGGATCGAGAGTGCTTTGAGTGGACTGCACTTCGTCTTTCCCATGATAAAACTCAGCTCTATCTCGTTGTTGTAGCTGACACGCCAATAGCCTACGGCAGATATGGCCAGCTCGCTCGCATCAACAAAAATATGAAGTTGAATTTCTGTGCCCAAATCAGTAATGTTCAAATGATAGCATCTTGGTATTTGTAGATATTTCACGTTGTCTAATTGCTTATACCATGCGTACCATTTGGTATAAATATCTTCTGGTATCAATTCATTCCAGTCCGTATTTATTTTCCACAGCTTCTGCAATAATAATTTAGATAAAATCGTTACATTCGCCAAAAATCCAAATGGATCAAATATCGACATGGCAATGCTTAAGACTTGACTTTTTGTAGGACGTTTTATGCCCTCTAATATCGCTTGAGGTATTCTTCTGAAGTTTAAAATGAAACAAAACATATCGGTGCTTGGGTTCCAATACATTCCAAGTATTTTCTCAGTAGTCGATTCATTTCGGCATAAACTCGTGAGGTTAGTTCCGACGGACATATTATTCATAGCGTGAAGAAAATCCATTGAATTCGACACGAAATCTCTTATCTCAAATCCCGCTTCACTATGTATTTGCTTAACCGTTTTTGCAACATCAACTGCTTCCTCAATCGTGTCAAAACTATCAACATAGTCATCCACGTAGTGATAGTCTATAATCGCCTTAGCGGCCCTTGGATAAATATCTCTGTAATGATTTGCATTTAAATTTTTAATGTATTGTGCTGAACACGGCGAACTTTTAGATCCGAAAATCATTGCTGTCATCACGTATATATCTGGTGGCCGAGAACGATCTCCTTCCCTCCATAAAAATCTTTGTGCATTTTGATCTTCCTTTCTTATGTTCACGCGAAGAAACATTTCCCGAATGTCGGCACACACACCGACTCTCCTTTCGCGAAAACACAATAATATAGATAGTAACGACTTCGGTTGATAAGCAGCAGGACCCTTTACTAACATCGAATTGAGTGACATTCCATTTGTTTCAGCAGCAGCATCAAAAACGAGACGTAATTTGTTGCCCTTGTTTATATTACAAACTGAGAAATGAGGAAGATACCAAACGCGGTCAGATGTTACTAATTCGCCCTGTGATAATTTTCGGGCATAATTCTTTTTTATATATTCGGCAATTTTACCCTTATACCATTCCCCTAATTCAGAATTCCTTAGCATTTTATTTTCTACAAGCTCGAGGCGTCTAAGTGCCATTTTATAACTCTCACTAAATTGGATATTATCACTCTTCCATAAAAGGCCTGTCTCATATTGATTATTTATTTTCTTTGTAGTTGTCTTTAATATAATCTCTGCTCTTTTATCACTTTCAGAAACTACTTGCTTTCGCGGATGGCATTCTAAACTTTCTAACGTAAAGTATTCGGCTACCTGGTTGTGTAAATCATCTAACTCATTTTTTGCAGGAGTAATGCAACTGACAACGGCTTCTGTTTCGTAGAATTCATTACACCCGAAAAGAGTCCAGCCTAATTTAGTGTTGTGCACAGCGAAACCCTTTCCAAAGTTTAAAATGTTAGTAGGTCTTACTAAATTCGTATGCGGAATTCCAATCAGAATCTGTGGAACGGCGTTCTCATAATCATCAACAAGAATTTTATCTAACTCCGAATATTCTCTTTTAAATTCTTTGAAACGTAATGTTTGGGCTGGCAAAAATAAATTTTTTGTTGTGCGAATATCTTTCATATGGTACTTTATCGCATTATTATATATACCTGAAATCTCAATGTCAACGTGTTGAGAAATTTCCGTCGTCATTTTATTCGAAATCCACCTCAGAGACAGCAAATCAGAATTACCCCTTACACCGATGCGACGTGCTACATTTTCTTCCAGTAATGAAACCTTGGCACCTTCATCAATGAATGCTATGACAACACATGAACCCAACGGTCCGCTCACCCTAACAGGCAAAAACTTAAAGAGGGTTTTGTCTGTTCTCCCTTCACCGTCAATTGAACTTACTACGACATCGTTCGTTTGTACATTCTCAAACGAAGGAACAATACCTACTGTAGCCACGGAAGCAGCGGCGGCAGTGATAACTGTGTCCGTTTGTTTTGTCACAGAATTTGTTTCTGTGGGATCGTGAAGCAAACGGTTATGGCTTTTTTTACAGTAACCTATCCCACATAATCGTCGAAACGAGCATTTTGCAACTGCATGACCTGAGCGCAAACAACAAAAACAGATATGTTTTCTCTTGACTAATTCCCAACGATCGTCAATCGAAAGATTTCGGAACTTGGAACACTGATGTAAGGAGTGATCCTTTGCGCACGCAGCACATTTCCATTTGCTTTCAGTAAAGGCACAAACAACGTTTGTATTTTTGATTTTTTTATTAGTAGACCCCATATTTGTAGAAATGTCTGTAGCGATAGCTACATACGTTGCTATTCCTTTAAGCCAGATGTTAAAATCGCGAATGGAAGGATGTGAAGGCAAAAGATTTACAGTATGGCGGGCCCATTCTTCCCGTTTGTTTAAAGGCAGCTTCATAACCAATTCATCGAGCAAGGTGGGGTTCAATAAATGGGTCGATGCGGAGGCGTTTTCTAAAAACACGGTGAGATTTGAGACCATCACACTATAATTTACGATTTCCTTCAAGTGCGATTCACAAATGCTTGGAAACGATCTGACTTTCGCCAATTGGCTTCTTATTAAGACTTCAGGGCGACCATAGTGGAACTCTAGAGTTTCTATGATGGCACTCACACTGTTTGGGTGTATTAAAAGCGCTTCGACTTTGAATTTGGCGTCTCCTTTGAGGGCGCGTTGTAAACGTGAAAGATTTTCTAAATCTGTGTAGCCATGAGCGGCCGTAGTTTCTTTGAAAGCCACGATAAACATTGGCCATTGTTCCGGTTTTCCTGAAAATTCAGGGAGCTCTTGTAATTTTCTAAGTCCTGTATACGTAGTGGGCAGATTGAATGGGCTAAACGAATTGGTGGTGGTGGCGGAAGGCAAACGAGAAGTCGGTGGCGGTGGAAAATTATTTGACGCATTGGGGTAGGCAGTGGAAGCGTTAATAAAGTGATGGTACATACCTGGTAAATCCGTGTCTACATGTTGAAATTGCTTTGATTGTGATGTTGAGGGCACAAATGAGCTAACGGTGGCGGTTGATGGCGTGATGGCGGTGTTGACTTTGGTGGCGGCGGTGTTGTTGGGAACGGCTGCGGTATTGGCAGTGAAGTCGTCCGTTATGTTGGTGGTTGTAGTGGTGGCGGTGGCGTAATGTTTCAATTGTTCATTTAGCTTCCTTCTTTCTTCCTCGGCAAAGGAAAAGGAAGCTTTAAGCTCGGCAATTTGCAGACAAAGTTCTTTTATTAAAGCTGACTGGTCTGCGGGTGTTGGATTTCGTGGCAGAGGTGCCTCTGGTGGCGTGTGTGCATCTCGTGGTGGAGGTGCCTCTGTTGGCGGCGATGCATCTCGTGGCGGAGATGCCTCTGTTGGCGGCGGTGCATCTCGTGGCGGAGATGGTGAGGCTGAATCGAATTTACTAGAGTCTTTCGCACCAGTGGCGACTTTGCGACTTCGACTACGGCCTGTCATATTAATATTATCGAAAATTAATATTAAAAGATGATGGCGCCACGCTTTGGAACTTATTAAAACACTTGTTTAATTTTCTGGCTGAGTTTTAATATTCTAATATAAAAGGTTGATATTAATGAATAATGATACATACAATATTTTATATGAGAAACTTACAATTTTGTGTCCAATGTCGGCGGCGTGGTCCATCAAAATGAATGCATTTCCTTTTACTTTATATTCTAGAAAAAGGGGAGTGCATTCAGTGCATCAAATAAACTTTAACGAAAGTGTGTTCTAAATGCATTCATTTTGAGGACACGTCTGTATTATTTCAATTTTAATTTAACGATACTTTTAAATTCAATGATTTGCTTTAATGATAATAATAATAATGATAATAATAGTAAATGATACAATTATTTAAGCGGCGACAGATTCCCTTCAACTTGTTGGTTAGATCAATTGAGTTTTTAACCGAAAACTTTTCAAAACAGCGCATACTTTTAAATTGACCAACAAGCCATTTGGAGAGATTGTATGTGTGTGCGTTAATGTTAGAGACCACTGGGCGCCAGCCATCCTTATGGATTTTTTAGACACAGTATATGCGAGGCACTTTGCTATATGTCATACGCATTCTTCTCTTCCAGGCCGGACCGAAAATTTCAGTGTACTTGTTAATAGCATCATTGGTAATTGTTTTTATTTTATTTAATGGGTTCCGGATAATTGAACCGCTGAGAAGAAAAAGGAAAACGTTCCACTAATCATAGTTTTTGGGAAATCGAAGAAAACTGTTTATTTCTGAAACCGAAAGTTATTCTTCAAAACATTCTGAAGGACAAATGTAAAGCTAGTAAAGAAGAGTAACATACAAAACAATTGAAATTAAAAACTTTAAGCTCTGGCTAAATAATTCCTGTTAAAGTGAGTGGAATGTTTTCCTTTTTCCACTAATTGAAAAAAAAAATCAAATAAAATATTTTAAATTAAGTTTTTTTATTCAAATAATATAAATAATGGGTTCAAAACATTTTATTTCTTTAATATTAAATAATTCTGCAATATGAAAACTAAAACAATATTTTAATAATAGTTCAAGGGAATAAAAATAAACAGAAATAAAATGCACGAATGGATCGCACGAACTCGCTTTTATGTTAAAGTACTTTGGAATTTAAAATACATTTTATAAATATAAAACATGGATTTAATGAGATAAAAATGTTCAAATGTATGGAATTGCCGTCTGATTAATCCTTTTAATATTAAAGTAATTTTTTATATAACAAATTTCCTTAAAATTTTTTGAGAACAAAATTTGGGATGCCAAATTTATTATTTAGCAGTATAGATTTTAGAAATAGTTTCAAAAAATAATCGTTCACACGTTTTAAAGATATTGGTTTTTCAAAAAAAAACTTGGAATTTTTTATTTTTTATTCCAAAACAAATTTTTTCGAATATTTTTATATACAATATTATTTTAAACTTAAGGGGCCTCCTGTTGAAAATTTTTGGTTAAAATCGTTAAAGCCGTTGATAAGAAAGGCAAAAAATCAAAAAACGGTTCTATGACGGGTACTTTTAATAACATTTTACACAAAAAGGAAAGGAAAAAGGAAAATATTCCTGGAATCTTTTCCTTTTTCCACTCAATGATATTTTATAATCGCATTTAAAAAGTAGGTTTACACGGAATTTTTTCATTTTTAGGCTTAAAATGTGCGCTATAAAAATAGCTACGCTTTTGCATCATTACTTCAATTTCCCATTTTTGTGGAATGTTTTCCTTTTTCTTCTCAGCGGTTCAATTTTGTAAGGACCATAATCGATTAAACTTTGAACACTGTTGTCATAATCACTTTTGTCAATAATCTGGCATCGAGATAATGCTGTAAACAGAGACAATGACCTATTTGTCTCATCTCTTTTTTCACTTGTTAATGCATAATGAAAATATATTTATTAGTTTTCAATAGTTTCCATGTATTTATGTATATTATGTTTTTATTAGTTGTTCTTTGCTTTGCTCTTTTCTTAAATTGACACGTCTAGTCAGTCGACATAAAAACTGAAGATGATGCGCACTTGCATCGAAACAATTGTCTTTATTTTTAAAAATAAAAAATTTATGTAACTTAAAAGGTGTTTTTGTTTTATTTATTTTAAAAAATATTTTGTTTTTTAAATTCAAAAAAATTGTTTTTTTTAATTCCAATAAAATCCGTTATACCAATAGCGAGAAATTCATAATTCGAAAATATGGTTTTATGATAGGTACAGTCAGTAATATCTTAATTTCATACATTGTTTTTATAGAATTATAGATCGTAAGAATTAATCGAAAGAAAAAAAAATTTATCAAAATTCTATGGGCCGTTTTCTAAAAAATACGATTTTCCTTAACCATTTTTTAACATTTGTATGGTGGGTACCGTTATTTTTAGATAAAATAAAATTCTACTCTCACATCTTGTAGATTATATGAACAAAATTTTAATCGTCTTATATTCGAGAAGAAATTTTGAATTAAAAAAAATTTACTATTTTTTTTTGAATTGTTTTTTTTTTGGAAAATTTGAATATATGTACAATATACTATACTACATATCAGTACCTGCTTTAACTAAATGAAATTTTGTGCCTTTTTTAAGACCAAAAATTGAACTATCGGTACCTGCCACACATTATTTTTGAAATTTAAAAAAATATATTTTTTCAGTTTAAAAAATTCAAAAAAAAAAAAATACAGAAAAAAACTAGATAATAGCTTTGTACATAAAACTTATCAAAGGGCACGGTAGTGCCCGGCCAAGTTCTGGCACTACACCCTTTTTTACAGGAACAAACTCAGGCGATTTTTGACCCCTTCTTATCTTCAGTACCAATGAAGTCAGAAACTTAAAACTACGAATACATACTAAGCTAGTCAGGCACAGGCGCCTCACCAAATATCAATTTTCTAGCATAAGCGGTTCCTGAGATATAAGGCCTCAAAAATCACAAAAACCGTAACTGACTGACTGACTGACTGACTGACAGATCATCAAAATTATGGAGCACTTCCCGACATCGTAGAATCTTGTAATTTTGCACAACGGTAGGTCTGGCCATGCAAGCAGAGGAAAAAATCGAAAATTTGTAATTTTCCATTCAGGGGGCGTGGTATCCGCCCACTTTCACCGAATTGTCTCCGAATTGGTGTTGGTTGAATGGAGCACTTCCTACTGCTGTAAAACGATGAAATTTGGTGAACCGGTAGGGCTTATATTTTATATAAAGAAACAAAAATAAACACCAAGGTTTTCCTTTCGGGGGGCGTGGTATCCACCCACTTTCTCCGAATTGGTGTTGGTTGAATGGAGCACTTCCGACTGCTGTAAAACGATGAAATTTGGTGAACCGGTAGGGCTTATATTTTATATAAAGAAACAAAAATAAACATCAAGGTTTTCCTTTCGGGAGGCGTGGTATCCGCCCACTTTCTCCAAATTGGTGTTGGTTGAATGGAGCACTTCCAACTACTGTAAAACGATGAAATTTGGTAAAGTGATTAGGCTGAAATTGCATTCGAAGAAAAAAATATAAAATTAGCGGTTTTTATTCAGGGGCGTGGTATCCGCCCACTTCCTCAGAACTGATGTAAATTATATATGGCGCACTTCCAATTGCAGTAGAACAATGAAATTTGGTAGAACGGTAGGGCTCAAGTGGCATATAAAGGACCAAAAATAAAAATTGATGTTTTCCATTCAAGGGCGTGGTATCCGCCCACTTCCTCAGAACTGATGTAAATTATATATGGCCCACTTCCAATTGCAGTGGAACAATGAAATTTGGTAGAACGGTAGGGCTCAAATCGCATATAAAGGACCGAAAATAAAAATCGAGGTTTTCCATTCAGGGGCGTGGTATCCGCCCACTTCCTCAGAACTGATGTAAATTATATATGGCGCACTTCCAATTGCAGTAGAACAATAAAATTTGGTAGAACGGTAGGGCACAAATCGCATATAAGGGACCGAAAATAAAAATCTAGGTTTTCCATTCAGGGGCGTGGTATCCGCCCACTTCCACAGAACTGATGTAAATTATATATGGCGTATTTCCAATTGCAGTAGAACAATGAAATTTGGTAGAACGGTAGGGCTCAAGTCGCATATAAAGGACCAACAAAAAAATTGAGGTTTTCCATTCAGGGGGCGTGGTATGTTTAATTTATATGGAGCACTTCCGATTACTGTAATTAAGGTAGGTATGTTAGTGTTATGTATCTTGCCAGGATAAGAAGAAATAATTGAAGCGCAAATCAAAACAAACAATAACAAAAATTAAAAATTTGATTGGCTTACTTGGCAAGTTTTTTTTATACCCAATTCAAACGGTTTTAAAAACTTGACCAGTAAGCCCATCAAATTTTAGTCAGTAATCATTAAATAATAAAATTTCTCTATTACATTGTAGCTGTTTCAATATTATTCTACTTTAAATATTCGGTATTAAATCTTCATAAAGTAAGAACTTGGCGCACTTTTAGATCTCAGTATACTTTTATGGGCTGACTTGTTACACAAAGGTTTTTGTATATAAGAACTTGGCTCTTTTTTAACATTTATGTTTTTGGTCTGATAGTACTATCAAGAAGACGAACGATTGTGGCGACACCTTAAGCATAGGGACAGTACTGGCTAGATTTGTCTCTGCTAAATTTAATAATAAAATATTCTCCTTTTTACTACTTGTTTTGTTTCTTATCCTACTCTCCACTGTAAGATCGTGCGCTAATTTCAGCGCCACCACCAGGATAGCGTTGGTAACACGAAATCACGCTCCATTATAATACTATAGCTTATACAAGGTTATAACAATACAAAGGCACTATGTAGGGAGTATAACAGTCGACAAGCTAAAATTTAAATTTAATGTGAATTACGAAAAGGTAAAATTGTAGGTATTTTAAGGGTTACAACATATCTGTTGACCAATCGAATGAACTGGTAGAAGTTAAGTTTCAGAGAATAAGTTAGTTTGAATTTTAAGAAACATATCTTAAAAAAAAATAAAGAGCAAAAAATATATAATAAAAATATTGAAAAGGAGATATGAACCTTGGAGTGTGAAGTGCGCACGGTTGGATCGACAAGACCACTGGAGCTAGGAGCCCCAAGAAAGATCCCAAATCAAACCCAAAAACCCAAGCTCCTATTGCTCATCCTGAGCCAACAAAACCTAAACCAATGAACCCAATTGGTTTCAAAACGTTTAGTGTTCCCGAGACCACAACGAGCTCGTTCTTGAACGACTCGCAAAAATTTTATGTGACTGTCACAATTCTGTCAAAAATCACAGATTTTCTCCTTCTTTGCGAGGCCTACCCCGACACGGTACCGGCAAGAAATATGTTTCTGGGCTTCTGCTTTAAAATATAATTAGGATAACAAACCAATTAAACATTATCGCGTTTAACGTTGGATCTTTAATATCTCATCCTAAACGGATTTCCGTAGAAAAATTCCTCACTAAAAACAAATCCGACGCCGTTTTGCTATCTGAAACTAAACTAGTCTCAAGGCATCGGCTTTACTTCAATAAGTACACTCTTTCCCGCACAGACAAAGATCTTGCCAAAACTGGTATGCCATTCGGGTAAAATCAAATTTTCAATGTCAAAAGTTCAGTATCAACGGTTTGACTACTTTTGAAGTTACTTGTGTAATAATAGTAGTTGACCACAAAATATAAATAATAAACAAGAATAACATATTTTTTTGTTTCATTCTTTATTATTTAATATTTTATTATTAAAAATATTGAAAACTAAATTAAGAGATTATTGTCCATCGGTAACTCTGCAAAGAAAATAAAATAAAAAGCTTTGAGCCAAATAATAATTAAAGGAAACTAAACGGTGATGTAAAAGAGGCAAACAAAATCTCATGCTTAAAAAGACGAGAATATAATATGCTTTAAGAAATTAAAGAGTAAAGAAACTAAAAAGAAGAGTAAATAAATTAAAACAAAGAGTACGACAACGGAACCACGCCAGTGTTGCCCCCTAACTGATCGAAAGTGTAGTGTTAGGAAAAAAAGTGTAGTAGAAACGTAGTAAAAAATAAACCAAATAATATTACAAATTTTTTAATCCTTTAATTCACTTTTAAATATACCTACATACATACATATGTAGGTATAAAAAACTATGTCTACACAACTCATAAAAAATTCGTTTATGATAATAAATAGACTATTTACATCTTTACAAACCAAAAATATACATTTAAGGATTATTTTTTTCTAAAAAGACTTAAACTGTGGTAATTGAATTTGTGCGAAAATGTATTAATTTTGCGGGTGGCTCGAAAATTCCCTCTAAGTCTTTCAAGAGTTCTTTTGATTGTATAATTGCATCAGCTGTTGCTCTGACGTTCTGATGTAAAAAAAAGTGTAGTGTTTGGAGGAGCGTGCGTAGTATGTGCTTTTGAAAAAAAAGTGTAGTAAAAACACAACAATTGTAGTAGGGAGGCAACGCTGAACCACGTCAGCCTGCCACACACTCCTTATCTATCTCAGTTAAGGGAAACCGGCAATGCAAAGCGGCGCATACACGATGTTCCACTCTGTTTCTTAAGAAATCAAAGAGTAAAGAAATTAAAACAAGGAGACCTTTGTAATAAACTTTATAGTATTCTCATGAGGCAGATTTTTTTCTTTACTTGTCCGCTCACTAGTATCGCTGTAAAGTTTATATACAATGGCCAAAACGTTGCGAAGAGTGTGAGCATTGTATATAAACTTTGAATTTTAAGAAGTAAAAAAATGAAAGGGTTGATTATTGATATCTATGTATATCAGTAAGGCGGCAAAGGGAGATGATAAATACAGCTGGTTTCGTCTTTACAACTGTAATACAATGACCAGAAAATGCAGAAATTGCAGAAAATGCAGCCTGGATTTTGCATTTTTTTGTTTTGATATTTATTTGATTCAACGATTTTGAATTTTTTGTATGGAAGGATTATTTACCGACGCGACGCGACGTAGGAAACTTGAAAGAGGTAGGTATTTAGGATTTAAAGAATGCAATTTTTGGCAGTTAGAATTATCGAACTTTGTATGGAAGGTATTAATAAACTTAATACGTACCTATATTAAGTTTATTAGGTCCAGATTTTGACTAACCATGACATTAGTCAACGAAACATAAGTTTTAAGAAACTTTGAAAGTTTGTGAAAGGACTTTGTTGTTTTTTTTTCTTTAGTTTTTTGTCAGTTTTTTCAATATTTATAGATTTCAATAGGAATATTTTTCAATTGGATTCTTATTAGAATTTTTTTGATTTGTATGGATGTGCATGCATGTGCAAATATATTAAGTAATTTAAATTGATTAGGTATGATTATTATTATTTCTGCTGTTCGAAATTTCAATTGTTTTCATTTTGAAGAACAAAACTAATAATTACAATTAACCTACCTGCCTACATTTTGGTAGGTACCTATGCCAAATATAAGACATAAACAAAGAATTGTTTTTATCCACATAGTCAATTATTTAAAAAAAAATAGGTATTTGGTCTGCCTTAGCTTTCAGAGCTAATCTTAAAGTTAGTTTATTCATAAAGACGCTCTAGATGCGCCTTTAGAGCAAACATGGAACTCACTTGCACCAAATACATTGAATTTGAGAGTGCTTGTTTGCATTTTTGCCAGCTAATAATTATATATTAAATAGTTTTAATATACGCTCTTAAGCTGCCATAAAACTGCGTGCTTTTACTTCGATATATAAATTATATATTTTGTTAGTTATAGTAAATACGAATCATACCATGGTATGATTGTGGTATTATCTTAGAGAATCAAAATTTGACTCAGAACTTCTTTTTATTTACATAAAACAATAAGTAAATGTAATAAACAAAAGCTATATTATAAAGTGGGGTGATTTCTAAGTGCGATTTAAAATAATTTGTTTTAAGTTGAAAATAATTTTTTTTTATTTTAATTTTGAACTTGAGGAAAAAAGTATTTTTTTGTCTCGTGAACTTATTTTAAAAAAGCTTCTGTGTTTTTTCTGGATTCTTTTGAGAATGCACAGTAAATAGTTTTCTTTTTCTGTTCTATATAAATTCCTCAATATTCGCCATTTTCTTAAACATGCATTAATTAAGGTTTCAAAATCTTAAGTCAATTTTTAGCTTTTAACAAGCTAGTGATTATTAATTAAAAGATTGTAATGAATTAAAAAAAATTGATTCATAAGCTAATCGATGAATTCTGATTAGAAAAATTATTAATTTATAAGTTACGAGTAGCATGACAATTTTATTATTTATAAACTAGAGTTGAAAGCTAAAAAGAGATTCAAAATCTAATTTTATATTTATTCGGCAGGTACAAAAGTTTCGAAGTACTTTTTTAAGAAAACGGAATGTTTTTTTTCAATTTTATTGAAAATACATATTAAAATATTTTTAGGTACTTTAGTGAATAACTAAATAATTATGTAGTTAAATCAAGTTTAAGAATTTTGAATCTAATGATTTTTTTTTTAAATTCACAAGTCATCTACATATGACTTAATGTTTTTTTAATTGAAAAATTCGCCAGCCTTATGTAATTTCATTTAATTTTGGTGGGGGCAATACCCCCATTTATTTGGCTTAATACAAGCTAATTCTTAATCTTACTTAAGTATAGCTCTTAAATCTAGGTTTGGGAATTGGAAGGATGAATGAGACGGAGTTTCAGGCAGGATGAACTGAGGTTAAAGTCGAAGCAGTAAATGTTACAATTAAGCCTCCGAAGCATGCGAGTAATTCGTTCGTTGGAGTGCTAAGAAGTACGGTGGCTAGGGAGATAGAAGAGCCGAGGATTTATTATATTACGGGAATTAGTGTTGAAAGAGATGGAATTGTAGAGAGTTGTGCAGTTAACAAACCCTGAAAGTAATCGATGAATGAAGAGAATGTCGCTTATTGCGCTCTTCGTTCTTCCAGAGTATTCAAGTTGATTAACAGAAGTCGGTCTTGATACTGGGGTAAAATAAGAGGGTTATTCCAAGACAAACCACGATGTGCGAAACGTATGTAGGAAACGACGTTGAATTCTCTCGATTCTGGATATATGAGTTTGTTGATAAGGGGATCATACTTGACAGGCGTATTCAAGAAGCGGGCGAACAAAGGTTATGTATGTATAAAGAATTGGTCACGTAGGGGTCAGAGAATTCCTTGGACCAACGTTTCACAAAGCCTAGTGTAGTGTTTGCTATAAGTATAATCTCGTCAGTATGTGTGAGAAAGGTGAGTTCTCTATCATATAAAATACCAAGGTCTCGAATTGACTCAGCGGTGGATATCTATGGGCTGATAATGTAGAAGGTATCGACGAGAAGTAAATCGGATGCGTTTTCGTTTTTTTCAGGCACCAGACAGAGAAATTGTTAAGATCAAGTTGTAGTGTAGGAGAGTGGCATCATGTGTGGAAGAAATGGTCTTGAAAAAATTTGTATCGTTGGCGTAGAGTAAGATATGACAATGTTTAATGATCATTTCAATATCATTAATAGTAAGAATAAAGAGGAGAGGTCCTAAATGGCTGCCTTGTGGAACCCCGGAGGTAGCTAAGAAATCATCACAGATCGAACTTTGTAGTAACGGGTGTTTAGGTAAGAAGAAATTCATCTTAAGAAGATAGGTTCAAGGCCAATGGTGGACAGTTTGAATAGAATAAGCTTATATGAGATTTTGTCAAAGGCCTTACTGAAATAGGTTGAGACAACATCGACTTCCTTTCCGTTTTCTAAGGCTGAGAGTCTGAAGGATACGAATTCAACAAAGTTAGTCGTTGTGGACCTACCCTTTACAAAGCCGTGTTGTCTAGGGGAAATGAGAGACTTGCAACTTACTTACTTACAGTTTGTAATTTCACACTTTTGGCCCTTTGTATGTATTGGGGTTATAAAAGAGGACTTCAATAACTGAGGGAATACTCCTTGAGATAGAGATAAACCGAAGATTTTTGAAAGGGGAAGAGACAGTGTTGAAGACCAGTTTTTGAGAAATATGGCGGGGATACCATCTGGGCCGGGAATATACTCATCATTGAGTTGATTCAGCTTATTTTCGATGAGTAATGAGTCAACGGTATTAGGTAGAAATGGTCCGAGGGAGAAATTCGGTAAATAATTGAAATAATTACAATCAGGTATAAATGAGTCGTCGATAAATGATTTTTTAAAGAAACCAGCGAAAAAGTTGGCGATAGTCTGTGATTCGTTTGAAATTTCGTTATTGAAAGAGAGAAAGGGAGGATTTTCGTTTAAAGTTGACAAATTGGAAGAACGATTTTGGGAAGGATTCCTCTTGCGAGGAATTGACAAATCCTCCAAGAGTATCTCTTGTCATGGAAAGTGGTGCTCAACAGCCGTTCGGAATCGGGAGAAAATTGTAGGTCCCCTCCGTTCCTGGTAACACGCACACATGAATGGTTGAGAGTTGTAAGTCACTAGGTCCTGGTTCACTCCGAGCTGTTGCACCACCAAATTTATTTAATTTTATTTATAACATTGCTTTGGGTTTGGATTAAATAGCTTTGATAGAAGGAGTTGTAAAGTTCGGTAAATTGCAGATAGACACCAAGATAATAAAAGTAGTCTGTTGGAGATCGCGAATGAAGGAAAATCTGACCAAAGCTAATTTCTCTTACTACGCATCGACCGTAGCCTGTGATTATATAGGTGGGGAAGAAGACGAAGTATTACGACGAGAAACGGGTACATGAAGAGAAATAGGATTAAATATTTCTCTATAAAATATGTCTATTGCATCATTCACAGTTAAGTTGTCAAAATTAAAGGAAACTCTGGAGCTATATTCATTAATTTGAGAAAAATTGACTTTATGGAAATCATGAGAAGATACATATATTTGTGGGGGGAGAAAATTTTCTAATTAATATTTTTTTAATCAGATTTCATCCATTAGCTTAAGAATTAAATTTTTTTAATTCATAAGTCACTAGGTAACTTTTGAATTAATTTTTTTTTAATTCTTAAGTCACTTACTTGCTCATGACTTAAGTCACTAAGAAGCTTATGATTTAAATTTTTTTGATTCAGAAGTCACCAACTGACTTATGAATTAGATTTTGTTAATTCATAAGTCAGTAACTAGCTGCTGAATTACATTTTTTTAAATAAATAAGCCACCCACTAGCTTGTGAATTAAAGTCAAGGTTAAGCTAAAAAGTGACTTAAACTTTTGCAACCCTGATTAAAAGTAGCATCAAATATTTGAATTGATATCAAAAGCGAAAAAAGCAGAATATAGTTTCCTTCTGAGTAGGTACTAGGGGTTTTAAATCAATACGAAGGATTCCAAATAACACAACAATTCTCTAGGAGAGGTCTAACAATGTATAAATACAGAGTCTTAAGAGTGTAAGGATCTTCAAAAGCCTTGGCGTAAGATCTTAGTTCAATTAGTACGGTGTTAAAGCTGTTTTAGTATGATTTTATAAATTTTAATCGAATACAGCTCATTCTTTCTCAACCCGTTTATTTAAGTTAAAATTATCGAATACCTATTTTATTTGTTTAGTATCGTGCTATTTACAAACGCCACAAAAGGTCTATTTACTTAATTTTTTTGCACGAACTGTCATTGATTTAGGTGTTCAAATTGAATTGAATTGTTCAGAAGCAATTTATTAAAAAAATTGGCTTAGTAAGAAACTAGTTAGAAAATGGTTAAAATTTAGAATGTGTTAGTAAACTACTTTGAAGTTAGCAAATTGCTAAGTAGTATCATACTAATACCTTAATAATAGGCTGTTTAAATATTTGCGGCTTTGAAATTCTAATTATAAGACCCAACATCGAATTTCTCTGGAGATAACTTGGTAAATTTTAAGGGAAAAATTCATATTAGAATCAAAGATAACTCTAAGGTCCTTTTGACTCATTATTCTATGTAGATATTAACCATCAATTTCGTAATCAAAACAATTAGGATTGAGTATTCTTAATCCACAACACTTCTACACTTATTTATTATTAAATTATAATCCATCCATTTAGATTACATTATTAAGATCATTTAGATTATTTAAGGTCATTAAGATTTTTTGTAAAGAGAACAATTTTAAAATGATATTGCCAAGTTTAAAGAAAATCCGAAAATCAAAATCAAGTTTAGGCTGCCGCTATCATCGTAGTGTTAACTTTGATCAAAATCTCAAGTTCGATTTTCTTACGAATGCATAACTTGACTTATAATATGTATGTAATTTTAAGTCGCAAGCAAATATTTGGCTGAAGAAATTAGATGCTATATGTTCTTATATGTTATACCTACCTCAAACACCATTGAGTATTGCAATGAGACAAAGGGCCTTACCAACAATCAAATTAATATTTGAGCTAAATGAAGCATTTTTTAATGGACTCTATATAACTGACCATATATGCTGCATTTTACTTTTTAGGTTCCGTACAATAAATGGTTCATAATTTAGAGTTCACATAAATATTAAGTTCATAACATATATGGTTAACTTTATAGAGCTCTTTAAATAATGGTCCATTTCGCTCAAATATTAAAGTCGTCTTTTAATTTGATTGTTGGTACGGCCCAAAGCCAAATTAAAAAATTCGTAGCTGCAAAACTTCTTATACCTGCTATAAGTATTTACACTCATCCTCAATATAAAAAAAAATCAAAACACACAAGTCCTTTTTTTTTTTGTTCTTGTCTACGCACAATTTTGTTGTTGTCTTTTATAGTCCATACAAAAATCTTCTGTCTGCACAATTCTGTTATATTGTATACAAAAAACTTATTCTACTCTGTCATAATATGTTTTGTATCTGTGCTACATTTTCATTAAACGCTAAGAACATTGTATATAAACTTATAAAGCGACATTCCATTACTTGTCAGGGTGCCAGGTTGTGCTTCGATCGAATTGCCTCATGAGAATACTATCAGACCAAAAACATAAATGTTAAAAAAAGAGCCAAGTTCTTCTATACAAAAACCTTTGTGTAACAAGTCAGCCGTGAAAAGTAATGATATCTAAAAGTGCGCCAAGTTCTTACTTCATGAAGATTTAATACCGAATATTTATAGTAGAATAATATTGAAACAGCTACAATGTAATAGAGAAATTTTATTATTTAATGATTACTGAGTAAAATTTGATAGGCTTACTGGTCAAGTTTTTAAAACCGTTTGAATTGGGCATAAAAAAAAACTTGCCAAGTAAGCCCATCAAATTTTACTCAGTAATCATTAAATAATAAAATTTCTCTATTACATTGTAGCTGTTTCAATATTATTCTACTTTAAATATTCGGTATTAAATCTTCATGAAGTAAGAACTTGGCGCACTTTTAGATATCATTACTTTTCACGGCTGACTTGTTACACAAAGGTTTTTGTATAGAAGAACTTGGCTCTTTTTTTAACATTTATGTTTTTGGTCTGATCTCACTCCTTTTTGCAAAGATTTAAATATTATGCCATGTCAAAATCTCGAAAGATAAGGAAAGATAGAAGGGTGGACTCTTCCTACTAAAATCAACTTAGTTTATAGCCTTCCTATTTCTTTTGGTATATTTTCTTTTTGTTATTGGTTGTTTTAATTTGCGCTTCAATTATTTCTTCTTATCCTGGCAAGATACATAACACTAACATACCTACCTTAATTACAGCAATCGGAAGTGCTCCATATAAATTAAACATACCACGCCCCCTGAATGGAAAACCTCAATTTTTATTGTTGGTCCTTTATATGCGACTTGAGCCCTACCGTTCTACCAAATTTCATTGTTCTACTGCAATTGGAAGTGCGCCATATATAATTTACATCAGTTCTGAGGAAGTGGGCGGATACCACGCCCTTGAATGGAAAACCTCGATTTTTATTTTCGGTCCTTTATATGCAATTTGAGCCCTACCGTTCTACCAAATTTCATTGTTCTACTGCAATTGGAAGTGCGCCATATATAATTTACATCAGTTCTGAGGAAGTGGGCGGCTACCACGCCCCTGAATGGAAAACATCAATTTTTATTTTTGGTCCTTTATATGCGACTTGAGCCCTACCGTTCTACCAAATTTCATTGTTCTACTGCAATTGGAAGTGCGCCATAAATAATTTACATCAGTTCTGAGGAAGTGGGCGGATACCACGCCCCTGAATGGAAAACCTCGATTTTTATTTTCGGTCCTTTATATGCGATTTGAGCCCTACCGTTCTACCAAATTTCATTGTTCTACTGCAATTGGAAGTGCGCCATATATGATTTACATCAGTTCTGAGGAAGTGGGCGGATACCACGCCCCTGAATAAAAAACCGCTAATTTTATCAAAGGGCACGGTAGTGCCCAGCCAAGTTCTGGCACTACACCCTTTTTACAGGAACAAACTCAGGCGACTTTTGACCCCTCCCTATCTTCAGTACCAATCAAGTCAGAAACTTGAAATTCCGAACATTTGCTAAGCTAGTCAGGCACATGCGCCTGACCAAATTTCAATTTTCTAGCATAAGCGGTTCCTGAGATATAAGGCCTCAAAAATCACAAAAACCGTAACTGACTGACTGACTGACAGATCATCAAAATTATGGAGCACTTCCCGACATCGTAGAATCTTGTAATTTTGCACAACGGTAGGTCTTGTCATGTAAGCAGAGGAAAAAATCGAAAAATTGAAATTTTCCATTCAGGGGGCGTGGTATCCGCCCACTTTCTCCGAATTGTCTCCGAATTGGTGTTGGTTGAATGGAGCACTTCCTACTGCTGTAAAACGATGAAATTTGGTGAACCGGTAGGGCTTATATTGCATATAAAAAAAAACAAAAATAAACACCAAGATTTTCCTTTCGGGGGGGCGTGGCATCCGCCCACTTTCTCCGAATTGGTGTTGGTTGAATGGAGCACTTCCAACTACTGTAAAACGATGAAATTTGGTAAAGTGGTAGGGCTCAAATTGCGTTCGAAGAAAAAAATATAAAATTAGCGGTTTTTTATTCAGGGGCGTGGTATCCGCCCACTTCCTCAGAACTGATGTAAATCATATATGGCGCACTTCCAATTGCAGTAGAACAATGAAATTTGGTAGAACGGTAGGGCTCAAATCGCATATAAAGGACCGAAAATAAAAATCGAGGTTTTCCATTCAGGGGCGTGGTATCCGCCCACTTCCTCAGAACTGATGTAAATTATTTATGGCGCACTTCCAATTGCAGTAGAACAATGAAATTTGGTAGAACGGTAGGGCTCAAGTCGCATATAAAGGACCAAAAATAAAAATTGATGTTTTTCATTCAGGGGCGTGGTAGCCGCCCACTTCCTCAGAACTGATGTAAATTATATATGGCGCACTTCCAATTGCAGTAGAACAATGAAATTTGGTAGAACGGTAGGGCTCAAATTGCATATAAAGGACCGAAAATAAAAATCGAGGTTTTCCATTCAAGGGCGTGGTATCCGCCCACTTCCTCAGAACTGATGTAAATTATATATGGCGCACTTCCAATTGCAGTAGAACAATGAAATTTGGTAGAACGGTAGGGCTCAAGTCGCATATAAAGGACCAACAATAAAAATTGAGGTTTTCCATTCAGGGGGCGTGGTATGTTTAATTTATATGGAGCACTTCCGATTGCTGTAATTAAGGTAGGTATGTTAGTGTTATGTATCTTGCCAGGATAAGAAGAAATAATTGAAGCGCAAATTAAAACAACCAATAACAAAAAGAAAATATACCAAAAGAAATAGGAAGGCTATAAACTAAGTTGATTTTAGTAGGAAGAGTCCACCCTTCTATCTTTCCTTATCTTTCGAGATTTTGACATGGCATAATATTTAAATCTTTGCAAAAAGGAGTGAGATCAGACCAAAAACATAAATGTTAAAAAAAGAGCCAAGTTCTTCTATACAAAAACCTTTGTGTAACAAGTCAGCCGTGAAAAGTAATGATATCTAAAAGTGCGCCAAGTTCTTACTTCATGAAGATTTAATACCGAATATTTAAAGTAGAATAATATTGAAACAGCTACAATGTAATAGAGAAATTTTATTATTTAATGATTACTGAGTAAAATTTGATGGGCTTACTTGGCAAGTTTTTTTTTATGCCCAATTCAAACGGTTTTAAAAACTTGACCAGTAAGCCTATCAAATTTTACTCAGTAATCATTAAATAATAAAATTTCTCTATTACATTGTAGCTGTTTCAATATTATTCTACTTTAAATATTCGGTATTAAATCTTCATGAAGTAAGAACTTGGCGCACTTTTACATATCATTACTTTTCACGGCTGACTTGTTACACAAAGGTTTTTGTATAGAAGAACTTGGCTCTTTTTTTAACATTTATGTTTTTGTTCTGATATTTTTTTCTTCGAACGCAATTTGAGCCCTACCACTTTACCAAATTTCATCGTTTTACAGTAGTTGGAAGTGCTCCATTCAACCAACACCAATTCGGAGAAAGTGGGCGGATGCCACGCCCCCCGAAAGGAAAATCTTGGTGTTTATTTTTGTTTTTTTATATGCAATATAAGCCCTACCGGTTCACCAAATCTCATCGTTTTACAGCAGTAGGAAGTGCTCCATTCAACCAACACCAATTCGGAGACAATTCGGAGAAAGTGGGCGGATACCACGCCCCCTGAATGGAAAATTTCAATTTTTCGATTTTTTCCTCTGCTTACATGACAAGACCTACCGTTGTGCAAAATTACAAGATTCTACGATGTCGGGAAGTGCTCCATAATTTTGATGATCTGTCAGTCAGTCAGTCAGTCAGTCAGTCAGTCAGTTACGGTTTTTGTGATTTTTGAGGCCTTATATCTCAGGAACCGCTTATGCTAGAAAATTGAAATTTGGTCAGGCGCATGTGCCTGACTAGCTTAGCAAATGTTCGGAATTTCAAGTTTCTGACTTGATTGGTACTGAAGATAGGGAGGGGTCAAAAGTCGCCTGAGTTTGTTCCTGTAAAAAGGGTGTAGTGCCAGAACTTGGCTGGGCACTACCGTGCCCTTTGATAAAGTTTATACATATACAAAGGTATAGCTTGAACCAATTCAGTTGGCCAACGGTCGATTGCGCAGAGAGAGGATTAAAGAGAACAAAAATGGTGCGCAAGATATTTAATGAGTAAAGATTTTTCCTTAAATCTTACAGTGCCTAACTCAACTTTGCTTGATAAATAGTTTAGGGATTATTGATTATTTCTATGTTTTATGATTTGTGGCTTAGCAACAGAAAGGTTCCGAGGGCGTTATGTTTATATTTATTTGATGGTGTTAGTGTTTATTTGATATATGTATTTATTATTTTTTGACCTGTTTGAATAATTTTTACCTACGAGTTTTTAAGAATTTATTTTACCCTAAAATAATTATTATAAATTTGTACTTCAGAAATAAATATAAAACATAATAATAAAATAAAAACAATATAAATAAGAATAATATAATAGAAATAATGAATTTTCATTTACATATACTTAGTTTTAAGAACTAATGTCGCTTTCATAGTATCGTCACCTGGATTAGTTATAATTGAATCCGAAATTGTGTCCTCAGTTCTTATGGCTTTTTCACACACTTTTCGCCAGTCTTCAGCCTTTATTTTTGAAAATTCTTCCTCTGCTAATTTTTGAACATCCATATGATAGGGTGGTAAACGTAGAACCTCATGTCCAATGCCGTTAATGGTGATCTTATGCTTTGGGTTGTGTGTAGTTCGGTGTTCTTTTATTAGCTCATACAGTTCACATTTCAACATCTGTATAGTATGCGGAATATTGTTTTCGGTTAGCCATTGTATCATCTCGGATTTCTTGCTAGCGCTGTATTGAAACATTTAAAGGGTAATCATAATCCCTTGAGCGTGGGTAGATTATAAAAAAAAAAATAAAGCAGAAGTAATTTGTTTTTCTTCTAATTTATTGTGGTACGAGGCGTTGTCCATTACAATAACTGAAGGTTCTCCAAGTTATTCAAAACTTGTTCTTGGATCCATTTGCAGAAATTTTCGAAGTTCATGTTGTCGTAATAGTCTCCCGTTTTCGTTTTTCACGAAACCTTTTCCACCACCTGCATGC
This sequence comes from Chrysotoxum bicinctum, assembly GCA_911387755.1. Taxonomy (NCBI): domain Eukaryota; kingdom Metazoa; phylum Arthropoda; class Insecta; order Diptera; family Syrphidae; genus Chrysotoxum; species Chrysotoxum bicinctum. Next base: position 115,771,788 of record OU426988.1, read on the forward strand.
GCCATTATCAGCCTCTGTCCCTTTGAAATTGGCGTCTTCAACCCACTGCTACTGTCATCAGTCCAAGCCCGTGACCTTGTATGTGAGCTATGAATATAGCTTTCCTCCAAATAAATGATGTCATATCATTTTGTAACTCGCAGGATTTTCAAGAAACGAATTCTTTGCTTCTTCCAGTTTGTCATTATATATCTTAACAACTATCTTACGCGCCTGGCTTCCAGTACGTTTTCCTTTTCTAAATGGATCCATTAAAATTTATTTAAAATGTATTTCAATGTATTATTCTTGGTTGTTTTTTTAAACTGAATTGCAAACCAAAGCAAATTCATTTTTAAAAACTCGTACGTAAAAATTGTTCAAACTCGTAAGCACTAATCTAACTAACTAACACTAATCTACTATTAATCCCAACCCCACAGGTCAAAAAAAAAATATATCAAATATACACTAACGCCAAAAAATAAATATAAACACAACGCCCCCGGAACCTTTCTGTTACTAAGCCACAAATCATAAAACATAGAAATAAACAATAATACCTAAACTTTTTGTCATTAATCCTATGTCGCAGCTTGCAGGTAGTTTTTTTTGTCTAACCCAATTGCATTTTGCAATAGACTTATTTTTGATTATAGGTGCACTGAAATTTGTCCCACTAATAAAAACAAAAAATATTAATTTTATTTTTTCGAAGTAAAGTTTACACCTAAAAATCTTTTCCTTTTATCTCACCAGAGATGAAATAGTTTTTTAGACATCAAGCTATGAAAGAAAAGTAAACCATGATCATATCTTATTCAAAGAAAGTCCATCACTGGAAATTCATTTCTATTTTACTCTGAGCGAAGCTATAAACAAAACTCACCCTCCTAAGTGCTTCAGTATGATCGCAGCAGCGTCATTGACAACAACGCCGGCATGTACATCTTTTTTTTTCTTTTTTTTCAGTGATTTTTCTGTCTCTTTAAGAATTAAAGAGTAGAGCAAAGAAATTTAAAGAGACCAGCGCAGTAGAATTGCCAACTGAATTGGTTCAAGCTATACGACAACGGAACCACGCCAGCCTGCCACACACTCCTTATCTATCTCAGTTAAGCGGAACCGGCAATGCAAAGCGGCGCACACACGATGTTCCTCTCAGTTTCTTTATCTATCTAAGAACTAAGAAGGTCGGGTGGGACCGACGGTGACTCTCGTCTCACATCTCTCTCTTTCACACAACTTGAGTCGGCAACTAAGGAGCAGCCACACACACCATTAGACTGTTTATGTCCATACTGGGGAATTGGCTCTCGACGCTATTGCTTGAACCAATTCAGTTGGCCATTCTCCTGCGCCGGTCTCTTTAAATTTCTCTGCTCTACTCTTTAATTCTGAAAGAGACAGAAAAATAACTGAAAAAAAAGAAACATAAAGGTTCCGGGGGCGTTAGTGTATATTTGATATATTTTTTATTTTTTGACCTGTGGGATTGGGATTAATTGTAGATTAGTGTTAATTAGTTAGATTAGTGTTTACGAGCTTGGACTGATTACTTGGACTGATTACAGTAGCAGTGGGTTGAAGACGCCAATTTCAAAAGGACAGAGGCTGATAATGGGGCATGCAGGTGGTGAAAAAGGTTTCGTGAAAAACTCCTTACTTTTATTCAAATCTGGAACGAAAACGGGAGACTATCACGACAACATGAACTTCGAAAATTTCTGCAAATGGATCCAAGAACAAGTTTTGAATAACTTGGAGAAACCTCGTACCACAATAAATTAGAAGAAAAACAAATTACGTCTGCTAGCAAGATATCCGAGATGATACAATGGCTAACCGAAAACAATATTCCGCATACTACACAGATGTTGAAACTTGAACTGTATGAGGTAATAAAATGACACCGAGCTACACACAACCCGAAGCATAAGATTGACGATATCATTCACAGCATGGGACATAAGGTTCTACGTTTACCACCCTATCATCCAGATCTCAATCCCATTGAAAATATTTGGGCAACTGTCAAGGCAAGAGTAGGTTCACGAAACACAACATTCAATTTATTAGAAAGATGTTCAAAAATTAGCAGAGGAAGAATTTTCAAAAATAACGGCTGAAGACTGGCGAAAAGTGTGTGAAAAAGCCATAAGAACTGAGGAAGAATACTTTTCTCACGGCCTGACGTGAGACACAATTTCGGATTCAATTATGATTAATCCAGGTGACGATTCTTCAACCGACTATGAAAGCGACATTAGTTCTTAAAGCTAAGTATATGGTTACATATTATATTCCCACAACCCCATCTATATTTGCTTCCCATTAATGCTACTATTCCATTCTCTTATCCTTGAACTTTTTATTTTTATTCACTTTAAATGTAACCTAAGTCACAACTTAAGTATCGTATTAAAAAAAGAAACAAAATAAAAACAAAATTATTATAAAAAGAAACAAAATGTTAACAAAACTATTATAGAAAGAAACAAAATGTAAACAGAATGTTATTTGAATATTAATTAATAAATAAAGCTGAAAACAGATGATTGCACATCTAATTTTTTAAAAACTCGCGTTACCCAACAAAATATGTATTTGGCGCAGTCGGCACTCTTGATTATAAATTGTAATCAAGCTTAGAACCATAAAATCGCGATACCCCTATTTAAGGAACATGAAAAAATAACCAAAAAGTGAAAATTTTTGGATACGAAAAGGAAAATAAAATAACCAAAAAGTGAAAAGTTTTGGATACGAAAAAAAAAGAAAAAAAAAAAACAAACAACCAAAATTCTTTTGTGTGGAAACTCTTATGACTCAAAGTAGTAAGAAAATAAATACACCTATAAAGATAAAAATAATAAAAAGTGAATTTTTGTTTTTGTAATAATTTCGTTGGAATAAAATCAATCAAAATTAAAAAGAAAGATAAAACCCTAAACATTGGCCCAATATTCCTAACATGAAACAAGAAAATTTAGATCGGTTAGTGCAGGCTATTCAAGCTTTAGCAGTGAGAGCGCAAGAATACAGTGCAACTGTCAGGATCTTGAAGGAAATAGCATAGATCCGCGAATTTGAAGGAAATAGTGAAACTTTAACGCAGTTTATTCACGTAGTGGAAAGTCGAATAAATGCGGTGCGGGAAGCAGAAAGAAATGAACGATGGCAAGCGATATATAATTTAAAAATTACGGGAAGAGCTAAGGAGTTATTGCTACTTAACCAACGAGCATCATGGACTGAAGCTAGAGAACTTCTGAAACAACATTTCAGACCCAACATTAATTACAAGGATATTGCAAATAAGATATCATATTTAAAGGTAAATTCAATAGCAGATTTAAATTATAAAATTTAGCAAATAATTCAAGGTGTAAACACTTACTCAACATATGAAAATAATTCAAATGAAGCAAAAAAGAATTTCTATGTATTAATAATTAATAGAGTAAAACAATTAGCTATAGGGAACCTATTTAGATACGAGTAAATAAAAGACATTTATGACATTCACAAAATAAAAGAAATATTGTATACGTACATGTATAGGATATGACGAAGGAAATATACAGACAGACATAAGAGCTAATAGATTTAATAATTTTAGCAACTCTTAAATTATCAGACAAAATAGTAACAATTTTAATCAGAATTTTGCAAGACGAAATGAAAACAATAATAATTTCAATCAAAATTTTAGAAGACAAAATTTTCCAAATAATTTCAATCCGTCAGGACAATATAAAAACACATCAGGACAATATCGACAATATGGACAAAACAATGTCCCCAGACAGAATAATACTAATTACAATCAAAATAACAATAATTTTAATCCATTCAGACGATACCACCAAAATAATCAACAACCTATGTTTAACCCTTCAGGGTAAGTTAGAAATGCGGTGCAAAACCCAGCACCAATGTCTGTAGAGCAAATCGAAACTAGGCAGGAGGAAATCCATAATGTCGAGGCAGATGTTTTTCTTCTATAGGCCTCGGAAACAAAATTTTTATTAATCTAACAATTTACGATCAAATATACAAAGGCTTAGTAGATACAGGTTCGACAATGAGTATAATCAACTCAAATTCAGTAGACTGTAGTAAGTTTCCAATATATGAAAGAATTAGTATGAAATTACAAACAATTAATAATATTACAAACGAGATCGTGGAAAGAATAATAACTCCCATTCCAAAAGAATTTAACTATGACCACAAAGGAAAAACAAGATGGTATAAGAGAGATTTAGGTAATAAACCATACGATATTTTTAAGCAAAATTATCAAAACCTTGGATTTTGATAACAGAACGCTTATATTAAATAATGACGTAAGAATTCCACTTTATTCCGAAGACGAAAAAACGACATTCGATTGTTTCGAACTCTTAGGAGAAGGAAAAGAAATGGATTTAAACCATCTAAACGCAGAGGAAAGAGAAAAATAGAAAAGTTATTAAAAAATTTTAAAAATTTAGTTTATTACGAGGGCGATCAGTTAACAAATACAGATACGGTTATGCATGAAATAAAAACAACAGGATATCAGTCAGTACACGCTAAAATATATAGATTACCTTCAAACCACGAGGATGAAGTCAGACGGCATGTGCAATTGTTATGGTTGAAAAGAAAATGGATAGTTCAGGAAAAAAGAAGTTTAGACTGTGCGTCAGCGTTACCACTTCTGGAAAAAAAGTCGAAGTAGATTTGAAGAAAAAAGTGAAGTAAATTGAGAAAAATCGAAGTAGATTTCAAAATGGCTTTTTACATACAAAAATTTTTTTCCTTAAATGAATACATATTACCTATTAAATATGTATTTAAAATTGTCAATACATTTCTTTTAATTTTAAAGAAACTTCGCATAAAATTACTTATTTGTGTATTTGTATTGTGTTGACGTTCTTTTATTTTATGGTAATTATGGGGTTATACAGGGTGATTGGCATAAGGTGTGACAAAAAGCTAGGGCGTGTAGGTTGGACTTAGACAAGAAAAAAATCGTATGGGAGGGGGGGGTCTATTTCCCTCCGTTTAGGCGGGAGGGGCAATTTAAGAAAAAAATCACTTAAAACAGAAAAAAAATTATTAAAAAATAACGGTGATACCTACAGAGTAATGCTATAGCATTTTGAAAAGGCAGAAATACATTCTTTAATCTTGTTTTTAAATAAAGTTCTTCGAGTGAATAGTTTTTGAAAAATTAATTTTCAAAATCAAAATTTTGAAAAAAAAATGAAAAATTTTTTTTTTAAACAAATTTTTTTCAAAATTTTACGTAATTAAGTATTATTTTTTTATTCAATATTCAATGCTCATATTAATTTTTGATCAAACACAAAAAACCGGATGTCAAAATGTTTTGCAGTTTTTGAGAAAATCAAAAATAAGAAAAACTACTTTTGTTCTAAGAAAAGCCTTTTATTTTAGTTTTTATACGTTTTTGGATTCTTAGGTGAATTTACGATTGAAAGGATTAACTTTCTTTTTACTATTTTTTTAATTATCGTCTTATAAACATACAATAATGTGACAAAGTACTGGATTAACCATATTTCACACATTTTTTCATTCAGAACACCTGCGTGAGAGCATTGGTTTAAAATTGACCTGCCACTTTTTTATTATGGTGGGGTCGGCTTGGCGTAGGTGCATTTACGAAAGAAAGGATTAACTTTTTTTAAAATTTTTTTTATTATCAGTCTTATAAGCATACAATAAAGTGACAAAGTACTGGATTAACACATTTTTTCATTGAGAACACCTGCGTGAGAGCATTGGATTAATATTAACCTGCGAATGTTTTTCAAATAATTTTTTGTAATAAGCTTTAGTTAAAAAATTGTTAAAAATTTAAATAAACAATAATTATGTATTTTATCTAAATATGCATGTATTTCTTATTTTAATTGATTTCAAGATTCAGGAACATTCTTGTTCTTATTTCGCAATTGCACTTTTCTGTCACTAGTTAGGGCGTGTAACGTTGCATTACTTAAAAAACATTCGCAGGTCAATATTAATCCAATGCTCTCAGGCAGGTGTTCTCAATGAAAAAAATGTGTGAAATATGGTTAATCCAGTACTTTGTCACATTATTGTATGCTTATAAGACGATAATTAAAAAAATAGTAAAAAGAAAGTTAATCCTTTCAATCGTAAATTCACCTAAGAATCCAAAAACGTATAAAAACTAAAATAAAAGGCTTTTCTTAGAACAAAAGTAGTTTTGTTATTTTTGATTTTCTCAAAAACTACAAAACATTTTGACATCCGGTTTTTTGTGTTGGATCAAAAATTAATATGAGCATTGAATATTGAATAAAAAAATAATACTTAATTACGTAAAATTTTGAAAAAAATTTGTTTAAAAAAAAAAATTTTTCATTTTTTTTTCAAAATTTTGATTTTGAAAATTAATTTTTCAAAAACTATTCACTCGAAGAACTTTATTTAAAAACAAGATTAAAGAATGTATTTCTGCCTTTTCAAAATGCTATAGCATTACTCTGTAGGTGTCACCGTTATTTTTTAATAATTTTTTTTCTGTTTTAAGTGATTTTTTTCTTAAATTGCCCCTCCCGCCTAAACGGAGGGAAATAGACCCCCCCCTCCCATACGATTTTTTTCTTGTCTAAGTCCAACCTACACGCCCTAGCTTTTTGTCACACCTTATGCCAATCACCCTGTATACTACTACTTAGAGTGCAATAGAGAAAAAGAAGTAGATTTGGGCTTTATTTTGTAAAATTGAAGTAGATTGAAGAGAGATTTTTAAAATGAAGTAGATTTCACTATTTTGCTGATGGTGCGAAGTAGGAAGTAGATTTTAAAATATTTTGGAAAAAAGAAGTAGATCTACTTCAATTGAAGTAAAGTGGTACCACTGCTGTGCGTAGACTATCGTAAGTTAAATGAGATAACTATTGACGATAAATTCCCCATTCCAAATATTGAGAGTATACTAGACAAACTGGGTAGAGCTCAATATTTCTCCTAGATAGACCTTGCAAAAGGATATCACCAAATCAAAGTTCAGCCTGAAGATATTGCAAAAACGGCTTTCGTGACACCTAATGGACTCTATGAGTACCTCAGAATGCCATTTGGGTTAAAAAATGCGCCGGCAACCTTTCAGAGGTTGATGAATGAAATTTTAAGGGAATATATTAATAAAATTTGTGTTGTCTATTTAAACGACATTTTAATTTTTTCGACAAGTCTAAAAGAACATTTGCAATCTCTAACCCTAAATTTCAGAAAACTTTCTGAACACAACCTAAAAATTCAGTTCGATAAATGCTCTTTTATGACAAAAAATATACGGAATTCCTAGGACTTGTCCTGACATCTGAAGGCATGAAACCAAATCCGAATAAAGTCAAATGTATTGAAGAATATCATCTTCCAAAGACCGAAAAACAAATTAAATCATTTCTAGCAGCCACCGGTTATTACCGAAAATTTGTCAAGGACTGTGCAAAAATAGCATACCCTATGATCAAATACCTAAAAAAAGATTCAAAAATTTACATTAATGATCCAGAATATATCCAATCATTCGAGACATTAAAACCTAACATCATCAAGCATCCTATATTAAAATTTCCATATTTCGAAAAAACATTCACAGTCTACACCGATGCAAGTAATTACGCAGTTGGTGCAGTCTTAACGCATGAAGGTCAGCCAGTGTGCTACGCATCACGATCTTTAAATGATCATGAAAAAAAAATATTCGGTAACTGACAAAGAGTTTTTAGCAATAGTATGGTCAGTCACGTATTTTAGACCATATCTATGGGGGAAAAAATTTAATATTATAACAGATCACCAGCCAATTAAATACCTAAATAAAAAATATAATGGTAAAGAATTAAGCCAGAGAAATCAGAGATGGTTACTTAAATTACAAGAATACCAATTCGAAATAGAATATCTAAAAGGAAAAGAGAACAAAGTAGCAGACTTTTTGTCTAGGATACCAGAAGAGGATAGAGGAAGTATCAATTGATAAAATATCTAATATTGCAACAGTACACTCACAACAACAACAACTTTTAGATCACATTCCGATTAAAGAAACAATAGTCAACAAACATAAAACACAATTAATATTAAAAAACAATGTTATTCAGGAAATAGAAATTCTAAACGGAAGGAGAATTATTCACGTTGTTATGACAAAAAGGAAAGAAAATTGGATAGATTTACTTAGATGTTTTATAAAACCAGAACTTGGATATTGAGAATTTAATAAAATCCATCAGTTGTTAATAGAACTATTTAGTAACGATAGAAAAATAAGATTTATTAAAGTAACTCTTAGAGCCAGAGAAATTAGTTCATTGAACGAACTCCATAAACAAATATCGTTATACTACACTAAAGAAAGTATGCACTTTAAGTTAAAATTTTGATTAACGGATTAACTTTTAAGTTAACTTTTAAAAATGTTAACGGATACGTTAAATCCGTTAATCCACGTTAAGTCCGTTAATCGTTAATCCAATGCCTACTATTTACCGCGCGGCGCGAAAAACAGGTTCAGACTAGTATGAGACAAGTGCCGTGCGGACCGTGCCGCGGGTGAAACAAAAACAGCTGTAGGTATGTATTATATTTTGACGACGCGTGCGAGTGAGAAAACTGCGAAGAGATTCGTTTCGTTTAATCATTTCATTATGCCGGTCGTCCACTATGTGCGCGATAAGTTCAACCAACTTCGTTCAACTTTTTATTCAACTCTTTCGTTGGATAAACGAATTTACAACCTGTTACACTAGTGCAGGAACTTACGTAATTCACGTTGAGCAACTAAAGTTGAACAAAATGCGTTTGGAACCCCGTACACATAATTGACCAACTTTCCCATATGTTGATTAACCCCGCACACCTAGTTGATCAACCCTTAAAACTTATTTCAATGTTGAATAGCTTCGTACACCTAGTTGACCAACTTACTCAAATGTTGAATAACCTCGTACACTAGTTGATAAACTTGTTCGATTTTGACAGAAAAAAATTGTTTCGAGTTGATCAACTGCGTTTTCGATATTGTTGCTCAACCAGTTGATGAACGAGTTGATACCTTCGTACACTTAACCAAGGATCACTCGTTGGGTAACGCGTTGAACGCACTACGATAAACAAAAAACTCAAACGTCAAACCTGAAATAATTTTGACTTTAGTTCGGTACATACATTTATTGTCGACGCACGCCTTCGCTTTAAAATATTCTTAAATTTGTTCCGTATGAGTATGATTTCCTCTAAGAAAAAAAAGTGGCTGCCGCATAAATAATATTAGAAAATGAACGACAAAGGAAGAAAAAACAGCCAAGACGATTCTGGGTATATGATTTTTTCTTGAGTCGCGAAGAAAATTATTTTTTCAATGAAATATATGAGAAATTAAAATCGATTGATCCCATCGCGCCCGTGAATTCGAATTCAAAGTTTAGGCAATTGCATTTTCGAGGAAATTTGAGACCAAGCCAATTCCCTGGCATCTCGATTTTTATAAGAGGGGCTTTTAATGTCCCATATATTGGACTTTTTCTCATTTGCTGAAATCATTTGCAAAATTAATTCCGTGGTCCACTCTGATTTTTTATCACCTTGCATGACGAAAAACCAAAATAAACTACAGTTTGCAAGTTGCAACGACTGCAAGTTCATGGCAACGCAATAGTTCAACCACGTAGACACATTTCACTGCAGCCAACGCAACGCAACACAATATTACGTCAAGAAATCTCAGAGAAATTTAAAAAGTTGATCAACGGGTTGAACAAATAATATGTGCAACACATTATCTTGAAAATGTTGTTCAACGTGTTGATAGAACATTTTCAAGGAGCAACACGAGCTCGTACACTACCCGTACAATTGTTGCGCAATTCGTTGAGCAACGGCCAACAACTAGATCCAACCCGTTGGTTGAACAGAATTGAAGGCACCGTACATTAGAGTTGAATGCGTTGAATTCGAAATTTGTGCATTGATCGCCTAGTGGACGACCGGCATTACTTAGCGCCGGTGCTCAGAGTAAAAAAGTGTAAAAAATGCAATTTTTATCACATGTTAACGGATTAACGATTAACGTTAACTTTCGTTAATTCTTTCGAAATTTAACGCTTTAACGTTTAACGAAGCTAACTTTTTTAGTAGCGGATTAACGATTAACGAAGTTAACTGTTTGATTAACGGTGCCCATCTATGCACAGTGGCATAATTGAAACCTATCATAGTTTGAAAAACATATTTTCATCATCATCGGCTCGACAACCGGGTTCCGGTCCTGGCCTCTTTCAACAAGTCTCTCCACCTATCCCGGTCTCTAGCCGACAACATCCAGTTGCGCACCCCAAGGCTTCGGGCGTCCTGGTCTACGCCATCTCTCCAGCGCAAGCATGGTCTACCACGCTGTCGTCTACCATAGAATGTACCACAAAGAACTTTCCGAGCAGGTTCCTCTTCGCTCATGCGAGCTAGGTGCCCTGCCCACCGGAGTCTACCGAGCTTAATTTTTGTCACGATATCTGCTTCTAGGTAGATTGCGTACAATTCATGATTGTACCGTCTCCGGAATCGTCCTTCCTCACATATGGGGCCAACAATTCTCCTTAAGACTTTTCTCTCGAACGCAGCTAAGAGGTCGGAGTGCCTTTTGCTAAGCACCCAAGTCTCGGATCCATATGTGAGTACTGGCAGGACCATGGTCCTGTACAGTAGCAGTTTTGAAGTTATGGTGAGATTTCTGGATTTGAAGAGCTTTGACAGACTATAGTAGGCTCTGTTGGATTTGAGAAGCCGCCCGCGTATTTCTTCTTCTATGTTGTTATCGGCTGCTACTATTGACCCAAGGTATTTAAAGGATTGCACCACAAATTCGTGCTCCGCTACCTTGATTGTTTGACCAACTGTTCCTCATAGCATTCGACGCCACCATGTACTTTGTTTTACCTTCACTAATGTGCAGCCCCAGATTTTGTGCCGCCTGCTCGATCTGGATGAAGGAATCGTGTACAGCTTGTTCGGTTCTTCCGATGATGTCAATGTCGTCTGCGTAAGCCAGTAACTGGCTGGACCTGTTGACGATGGTCCCTCTTGTTGCCGTGCCAGAGTCACGGATTGCTTTCTCCAAAGCCAGGTTGAAGAGGAGGCAGGCCAAACCGTCCCCTTGTCGGAGTCCATTAAAGATGTTGATTGGTCTGGATAGCAATCCGGCTATTTTTACTTGGCTTGTTACGTTGGTCATGGTCAACCTACATAGTCGTGTCAATTTATTTGAGATGCCGAATTCTCTCATGGCTTTGTAAAGTTCTACCCTGGCTATGCTATCATAGGCGGCCTTAAAGTCTATAAACAGATGGTATGTTGGGATGTTAAATTCTAGACATTTTTCCATCGCCTGCCTAAGGGTAAAGATCTGATCAGTTGTTGATTTGCCTGGAATGAAACCACACTGATATTGCCCGATGACGGTTTTAGCGTATGGGGTTATCCGGTCTTGTAGGATAGAGGAGAGTATCTTATAGGCGGTACTCAACAACGTGATACCTCTATAATTGCTGCACGTTGTGACATCTCCCTTCTTATGTATGGGGCATATTAAACCTTTTCGCCAGTCTTCTGGCATTTCTTCCTGCTCCCATACCTGTACTATAATATCATGAATTGCTTGACGTAAGGCTGGCCCGCCGTGATGGAATAATTCGGCTGGTATGCCATCGACTCCCGGGGCTTTGTTCTGCTTAAGCCGGCCTATAGCCTTCTCAACCTCTTCTATGCTTGGTGGCGGCAACATAGAGTATTCTTCTTGAAGTAGTGGAGCCTCCACTTCTGCAGTGAGCTGACCATTTAGCAATTCATTAAAGTACACTTCCCATCGCTCCAGTATGCTTTCAGGATCGGTGATCAGATTTCCCTCTCCGTCCTTGCAGTATGTGCAGCGTGGTGTGTACTGCGTCATGTTTCGGACGGATTGGTAGAACTTCCGCGCCTGGTGCGGACCTCGCTCTCGGCTGTTTTCTATTTCACAGATTAGGTTCTTCTCCCAGGCTGATTTCTTTTGTCTGTGAAGCCGTTTTTCTGTTCTTCTGAGCTCTTTATATTCCTCTTCGCGTGCCCGCGTTCTATGAGATTGTTGCATTGCTCGGTACGCAACATTCTTACGTTCAGTCGCTAGCTTGCATTCATCATCAAACCAGTCGTTCCGATTTTTACGACTGCTGCCTAAGATGGAGTTGGCAGTACTAATGACAGTATAACATATTTTACTATCCCAAAATATTTAAAAATAACAAAAATTATAAATAACTGCAAATCATGTTTAGAAACCAAATATGAAAGAAACCCAATAAAAAAGAAATACGAATTAAGTGAAACTCCTAAGAGACCAAACGAAATCTTACATATAGACATTTATTATTTCATGAAACACCCATTTCTTACACTAATAGATAAATTTACAAAAAAGACATACGCTTATTACTTGCCAATTCGAAATTGGGCAAACAAAATAGAGATATTAGAAGAACATTTCTCAAAGTTCGGTAAACCAAAGAAAATAATTGCCGACAACGAATTCAAATCGGAAAACCTTAAAGAATTCTTTAACGAACAAGAAGTAAACCTCCATCTCACAAAACCCAATATCCATACAGGTAATAGTGATATCGAAAGATTTCATTCTACATTGCAAGAGAAATTGGTTACGATGAGAAATTTAGATATTTCATTAATTCAAAAAATTCATAGAGCAGTCAACAATTATACTCGTAATAATAGATATCATTCAACTCTTAAAATGACACCAGAAGAAGCGATGTTTGCAGGCATAGCTACTTTAAGAAGACAACTTCAAACAGAAAAGGAGATACGAACTGAAAAACTTAATGAAAAGCGTGAAGAATACAATGAAAATAGGCGGGTTGCGGGTAGCACCAATTAAGAACTATAAGAGGAATTACTATAAAAATGAGCCAAGATATAGGATTAAAATATTAGAAAGAGAACATCCAATTAATTTAAAACGACCTCGTCTATTTGCAGATGACAATCTTAGCGTATCTACTACTGACACTCTGGATGACAACGTAATCATGGACAACGAGGAAGTAGTCTCGTTCTACTCTGACATTGGGTCAGACTACCACCCAGGGGCGTATTTACCCTAGGGCTAAAAGGGCTGCAGCCCGGGGCGGCAAGGCTGCCCGGGGCGGCTTGCGCTTGGCCAATTTATAATATTTTTTTTTGAAGCGATTGAAATTTCAAAACATACAAGCAAAAGGGCACAAGCCGCCCCTAGCAATTGGCCAATTTTCAACATTTTTTGAAGCGATTGAACTTTCAAAACATAGAAGCAAAAGGGCGCATGCCGCCCATAACAATTGTCTTATATACAATATTTTTGAAGGATAAACAAAAAATACAAAGATTTAAAAAAAAATGCGATTTTTTGTGTTTTGCAAGCATGACAATTTTTTCAGTGCCGTGGGTGTCCGGCTTTGAGAGAGTTCACTGTAACATGTCACTCACTTTTTTCACCATTTACTATTCTTATTCTTTATAAACGATTTTTTATAATGAAAATTCATAGCAAAAATATTTACAGACATGTACCTATTCTTTGGAACAAATTCCATTGAAACGAAAACATTATCTAAGAAAAACACTTGTTGCTATGTAGCTCTACAAAAATTATCTAGAACGGATCTTAATTTTTTCTTTCTAAGCCATCTACAAAAATTCCCTTTTTATTAAAAAAAAATTTATAAAAGTCCATCAAGCCGGATTCTAGACATAAGGTCACACACAAATTTTAAATCTTTATATACCTAGCAAATCATACCTCAATTTTTTTTAAGTTTTGGCTGCCTCGTGTCCCTATATACAAATACCCTTCCCTTCGTCAATAGTTTCGAACGACTTAAGAAAGAATATAATGATTGTTTTATGTACAATAGTTTATAATGATGGATAAATAAAAGGATAGGTATTATTTTCAAAACTATTGGCGCAAAATTTTAATCAAATTTAGCATCATGCTACTCGTATCTCTAACATTTTACTAAAGTTAAAATCGTCGAATACCTATTTTATCTTTTTAGTATCGTGCTCACTTGTCCCAATTGAAGTCCCTTGAGACATAAATATTGTCTTAATTTTGGGGTTCTATACTCAAGCAATTCAATATTGTATCAAAAAAAATTCAAGGTGTTGATACAGACGTTGAAACTGTGTCCAGGCTCTACCAGGCACTCATATCGTTTGTGAGAGAAAAACGAGAATGCTTTGATGTTTCTGAAAAGATGGGAAAAAGCAAAAAATCTGAAAATTACAAAATGGACTAAAAAAGAATCGTCAAGAGGAAAAAACTAGATGATGAGTGTCGCGAAGGGAGGTTCTTTTTTGTGGTCGTGAAAATTGCAAAATAAATACATTCATTCCTATTTGCGACCAATTATTGAGTGCGCTGCAGAGAAGAAATTCATCCTATGAAGCAAAAACAAATGGTTTTATTTTTGTATCAAGCTTGATCACATGAGTGAAGAAGCAATTCGTAAAAATGCAACCACTCTTCAGAAATTATACCCGGTTGATCTTGGGGAAGATTTTCAAGAAGAATGTGACTTACTTAAACATTTTCTGGAGCAAAACAACTCTGAAAATATGAGTTTAAGGCAGCTTAACCTTCATATAAGAGAAAAAAAATTGAAGGAAGCATTTTTATATGCTGAAGTTGCTTTAAGAATATACTTGTGCACTGCAGTGTACAGCTGTGTAAATCGTTCATTTCAAATGATCGAATCGTTCAACAATCGATAACGAAAATAATTCCATAATTTGAATCGATCGATCATTCGATCATTTTCATTTCACTCAAATGGTTCAATACTGTTCCGATTCGATTTTCATTTCGATTTCGTTGTAAGATTGAGTTGAGGCTTTCACAAAATACTCTATATTGAGATTTCATTTGTTGTTCCTTAAAAGATCAATTTTAGGACTAATAGTTACTGAATGACTTGGTACTATCGAATAAATTTACTTTTGGATACTATCGCATATGTAAGTCGAAAGTTGTTACAGTTAAACCCGCTTAAGAGAAAAACCCGCTTACCTGGAACACTTTTTTCATCCCCAAGTAGTTTCCGACCAATTTCCCTTAAAACACTCCGCTTAAGTGAAACTCGCTTAAGCGAAAAACCCGGATAACTGAAACATATTTTCAGTTAATTTTTAATATTTTTCATTGAAAAAAAAACTCTCTCAAGTGAAAAAGTTTGCTAGTTTTCGTTTTTCAATAAATTATTTTTGTGTTATTTAATCTTCTTTCAAGGCAAGTTTCTAGAATTAAATCTCCGCTTAATGGAATTTTTAAGTGAAATTTTGTTTCACTTATCCGAACTCCGCTTAAGTGAAATTATTTTTCACTTAAGCGGGGTTCGTTTAAGTTAAAATCCCGCTTAAGTGAAAGAAAGACTGTGACATTTTGCCGTTTCTCTTAAGCGGGTTTTACTGTATTCTATAAGTCTCATTACTAGTTCAATTCCCACAGTAAACATACCAAATCCTGGGCCCGTATCGCGTAAGAGTAAAGTGATCACTAAATTAATTGATTGTCGTTTTGACAATCGCTCTCTCTATATTTATTTATTGATATGATAGAGACAGCTATATTCAAAATGACAATCAAAAAATCGACAATCAACTAACACTTTACGCGATTCCAGCCCTGATACATCAAATAATCATGGTCAACTGATATTAAAGATCGAGACTCATTGAAATGATTGAGATTGAAATAGAAAATCGAGAAACAAGCATCATCTAATGATTGAGATTGGGATTAAAATGAAAATTTAAAATGAAAATTTCTGATTTCGATCATCAATACTTTTCGATGATCGGATCGAAAAAATCGAATCGATCCTGATTGACACAGCTCTACTGCAGTGATGAAATTGTAGTGCAGAAAGATCGTTTTCCGTATTGAAAAAAAAAAAAAACTATTTAAGGTCTCGCATTAGCCTCTTAATAGTTTAGCTTTATTAAATATAGAAGCTGAACTGACAAAAAATTTAGATAACGAATCTATTGCTAATGAATTTTGTAATGAATAACACATAAAAAAATTGAAAACATCAAATATTACGCATTTTGTGTTTTTTTATTATTATTTTCATTGTTCTAAAGGGCGGCAAAATTTATCAGCCCGGGGCGCCAAATCCTTAAATACGCCTCTGCTACCACCGCGGCTAAAACGCCATCCCTGCCCACAACCCACAAAAATCACCACTGACAACCAGGAATGAACACCCTGAGGACAATACAACCGACATTTTAAATTTAATTTTTTTTTTTTCGTCATGTAAATTTTATATAAAAATAATTATGTAAACTTAAGTCACTGTATATACATATAGTTAGGCCCCCTATGAGCCAACAAATGTATACTTTCATACATATGTAGTATCTTATTAGTTGTAAGCCAAATTGTAAATAGTATGTTCAATAAAACAAAATTGAATTGACTACTGACACAAGTAACACCAGGACTGTCAGCGCTGACAATTAACAAATTGACTACGGAAAATGGATACTCCATTATAAATATGGGACAAACTGACACGACACACAAACCATACTTCACATTATAAATATCCAAGACCTTAGACAAACTCTTGATTCAATAAAAAATGGTGTTAAGGATTTACAAATAGGAGATGACATGACAATAAGCAAGCCAAAATTTCTTCAATAGAACCAGAAAAGACTAGACAAAAACGAGCAATTAATAATATCGTAGGAACAGTACAAAAATGGCTTTTTGGAACGATGGACGACAATGACAGACAAGAAATTATAAAACATTTGAATACTATAGAGGAAAATGATAGTAATGCAATTTTTAACATAAACAAGCAAATTAAAATAACTTCCCATTTTAACGACTCGATCTTTGATCTTAAGAATATAATTGAAACAGATAGAAAACAATTAGATCAAACATACAAAGAATTATCTATTAATGAAAAACGCATTATTAAACGGCAATTTAAAACTGACCAAATATTAAAATTACTATTTTTAAAAGAGAAAGTTAACCAAATTATAGATACTATAGCACGATAAAATTAGGAATGGTTCACCCAAGCATATTAACAGTAACAGAAACAGGATTGGACTTTTATAAATTAAAAAACGTAAGAGTAGGAATTTTAAAATACGATAAAAATAGACTCATAATAGCTATGAAAATAACAAACACTTACAAGTTAGTCGATTTTAAACTAATAACAGCTAGCCCCACAGAAACTAAACACGAAGTAATAATTGAAGATCAATAAGTCATAGAAATTAACGAAACAATGTATGAATATGATGCAAAAATCCTATATGAAAAAGAATTAATACCAATTAATAATTGTATTTTAAATTATAACTGTAAAATAAAAGAAAATAATGCTATTGAAATAAAATCACTAGATGATTATACTATACTTTGTAAAAACATGAACAATATAGAATTAATAAACAGTTGCGATGATCGTAAAATAAATCTTAATGGAAACTATTTGTTTGTACTGAATAACTGTTCAATACAAATATTAAATCAAACTTTTAGTAATAAGAACGTTAAATTTGTTGATAGATTGTTTTATGAAGAAAATACGAAATATTATTTTTCTAAAAGTTTAAATTTTGAAGAAATAATACTTAAAAACTTTGTAAATCTAGAAAACATACAAATACTCAGATTACATAAAAATGTACACTATTCTGTAATTTCATTATTTTTTCTAATTATTATATTTCTTAACATTTATTTTATAAGAAAAAACAAAAATTTAAAAATTTCAATCAATAATATTAGTAAAGATACCTCCAAAATTCAGGAGAATTTAAAAAAAAGGGGGGAGAGGTAACATATTATTCCCACAACCCCATCTATATTTGCTTCCCATTAATGCTACTATTCCATTCTCTTATTCTTGAACTTAATTTCCCACGGAAATCAAGTTCATTAACATTTCCATTTATTCCCTAATGCACAAGCATTTGTTATTTATATTTTTATTCACTTTAAATGTAACCTAAGTCACAACTTAAGTATCGTATTATAAAAAAAAACAAAATGTAAACAAAATTATTATAAAAAGAAACAAAATGTAAACAAAATTATTATAGAAAGAAACAAAATGTAAACAGAATGTTATTTGAATATTAATGATTAAATAAAGAACAGCTGAACACAGATGATTGCACATCTATTTTTTTAAAAACTGCCGTTACCCAACAAAATATGTATTTTATGTAAATGAACATTTATTATTTAAATTATATTATTGTTATTTATATTATTTTTATTTTATTATTATGTTTTATATTTATTCCTGAAGTACAAATTTATAATAATTATTTTAAGGTAAAATAAATTCCTTAAAACTCGTAGGTAAAAATTATTCAAACTCGCAAACACTAATCTAACTAATTAATACTAATCTACAATTAATCCCAAAACCCCACAGGTCAAAAAATAAAAAAAATACATATACAGTGAGCGTCAAAAGTGAGTAAACACCAATATGATTTCTGCAGTTACATGGAATGGATTCTATTAATAAAAATCAATAAAAATAAATCAAAACACAACTAAAAATTCAAAATATAGCCTCTTACAGTTTTTCCTAATAAAAACTAAACCTACTCCATATTAACGCGTCAGAAGTAAGAAAACATCATAAACAGAATATAAGGAGCACAGTAAAAAATGATGGTGTGGGATGTATGGCAGCATATTCGATCGGGGATCTTGTTTTCATTGAAAGTACAATGAATAATCAAGACTATCTAAACATCCTAAGCAATACCCTTCAAGACCTTACGCAAATTAGGGATGCTTAGCAATTGGATCTCTTAGCAGGACAGTGATTCTAAGCATACCTAGCAGTTCCTTAAAGAATGAATACTTTATAGGACCTCAAAGCACCTCGAGCACCCTCTCCAATCGCCAGACCTAAGCCCCATACAACATTTTTGGGATCATTTGGACCGGAAAATTTCACAAACGGGCCAGCAAGAACAAAGATGACCTTAAAAGGCTTTAATTCAAGAACTGTCCCAGATCTCCTCCGATGTTAGAAATAAAATACATATAAAATACAATAAACGATCTTGAAAACCAAAACAAACTTCCGACCATGTTCACCAATACATGGCACTATTTTTCTATCGAAAATACTGCCTAGGAAGGAAATATAAGGACGACTGGGGTTCGCAAATAATAGAGTTTTTATCAGATGTAAAAAAAGTTTACCCTTGTTATACCGATATGGTGATATATGTGAGGGTTTACAGTTAAAAGACATCGATCCTCCCACCCTTCAGAGCGAAAATTTAGAAAGTGTTTTACCGCCAAAACATCCTCGGCTTCCCACCATAAAAGAGTAACTCAACGAACTCGACAGTTATAGTACGGACGATGGCTTTATTGACGAGACTTACACACCTTTTTAATACATTGTGACTGACTAACTGACAAAATAACTGACCCAGATGCAATTCTACCTCCTCATGGTGCATTCTAGGTAACGCTAAATGAATTGCGGTACTGAACTAACAAAGATTCTCGATTAAGAACTGATATTTACATGGATCACGTTTTTTTTTTTTTATCAAAATTTGGACTTTAAATGCGAATTTCTCAAAAACCATTGGCATAAGTAATTTAATTTAAATGCACGATTATAGAACAAATTTCCGGCCTTCAAATGCATTATAGCACTTTATTGTAAGTGTTGCCGTTGTTTTTTAATTTTTTTTTTTTTTTTTCAATTTAAATAATTTTTTCTAAAAGTGCCTCTACCTCCTAAACGGGGGGAGATAGACCCCCCTCCCATAGTAAAAAGTGCTTGTTTTTGACCCCTCTACAAAAACCCGTTATCAAATCTTGGTGTCCAAGTTATCGTACTCTCCCCAAATCGAACGCTGTAATAACGGTTTTCAAGGTAAGAAGAGATCCACTGTAACAAAGAGGGTTCAAAGCCGAGAGTGGACAATTTGAAAAGAATAAGCTTATGGGAAATTTTGTCGAAGGCCTTGCTGAAATCGGTTGAGATTACATCGACTTCGTAGCCTTTTTTCTAAGGCTGAAAGGGTGACGGATACAAATTCAACAAGGTTAGTGGTTGTAGACCGGCATTTGAGAAAGCCATGTTGTGAGGGGGAGATGAGAGATTTGCAGTGGAAACTTGAGGTTTCATACAAAATACTTTCAAAGATTTTGGATATGTGTGAAAGTTTGGCAATAGGACGATAATTATTAACATCGCTCTTCGGACCCTTTTTGTGAATAGGGGTTATGAAAGATAATTTCCATATCTCAGGAAACTCCCCTTTATTTAGGGAAAGGCTGAAAATTTTTGAGAGAGGAAGAGAAAGGATGGAAGAGCATTTTTTTAGAAGTATGGTAGGGATACCATCTGGACCAGGATTGAATTCATCGTTAAATTGATTCAATTTATATTCGATGAGATGGGGATCGACGAAACGAGGGAGAAGCCGTCCAACAGAAAAAACTTTGTAGATAATTGAAATAGGCTGAACCAGGAACACAGCAGTCATCAGCAAAAGATTGTTTGAAGAATGTAGCAAAAAGGTTGGCGATAGTGTTAGGATTTTCTTTTGTAGTTAATAAACTGAAAAAATGACTTAGGGTCTTTGATAAGGTTGGATTGCATTTCAATTAGATAACGCTGGTAAAGGGAATTGTATAGCTCGGTGAAATGGAGATAAGAACCAAGATAGTTAGAGTAAGAGTAGTCAGTAGGAGAACGAGAGCGGAGGTAACTTTCCCACAACTTATTTCTTTTATTTTGCAGAGAACGGAGTTTGCGATTGTACCAGGGTGGAGAAGTAGACGAGGTTTTCTGGCGGAAAAAAGGAACGTAAAGAGAAATAGAGTTAAATATTTCTCTGTAGAATAAGGTTATAGCATCATTTACGGTTAAGTTGTCAAAATTGAAGGAGACTTTGTTGAGGTATTCATTTATTAGACGATAGTTTGCTTTATGGAAGTCGTAAGAAGACAGATCCGCAGGAGGGGTGGACTGTAGTGGAGAATCGTGAAAAAATGAAACAAGAAGGGGAGGGTGGAAGTTGTCGATGGTTGATAGAAAAAGGGGACTAGGTAAGAAAGATGAGTTAATGGGGTCTGTTGTGAAAATAAGGTCAAGTTGCCTACCCATGAAATTTGAGTGCGTATAAATCGAAGGGTAAGGCATGGGTTTGTTGCAAAACTGACTGAGTTTTGGAACGAAGGCCTCTTACATTTTGGTAGTAGAAAGAAAAAGGGAGATTTTTTGGAAGAAGAAGCGGAGGTTGGGAAAATATTAGAAGCGAAAAAACTTATCATGGGCAGCTCTGCTACGTTGAAGGTGCGAGATCCGCTTTGAGTGAATATATTGTCCTAAGGCCTCAAGATCATTCGCAACTTTTTGGGGAGACAAATTAAGAAAATCATGATATTACATGAAGAGGTTCCTAAGACTGGGGACATCGGTTTGGAGACCTTTCTGTTGAATCGAGACCATTACACTTGTTTTCGTTTTACCTTCAAAGCAGACGGAGTCCGGTTTATTGTGCAGATATGCCAAAAACAGACGAATGTTTTCATAGGTTTTTTCATCTCTAAGCCTAGAGAGAGCATAGCGGCATTCAGTGGATTCACTAGATTGTTGGGTGCATTTGACTGAAGGAAGATGAAGGTGAGATTGCCGTTGGGAAAGTTGTAAAAGACTGAGTGGTGATTAAGGGAGGGGTAATTGATGTCGGGGGAGAGGTAGAGTAGACTGAAGAATAAGAGACGGGGATTGATGGGTTTGGTGTAGAAGAGAATGTGTGGTTGGGTGTTTTAGAAGTTGGTGAGGGGTTAAGAATATGAGATCTGCGAAAGTTAGAATATTTGGCTCCAGAATTGAGGTTGAACTTTGAATTAGAATTTGTTGGGGATAAGAGATGAGTTGAAGGAGTTAGATTAAAGGAAACCCTTTGACCTTTAGGTTTAGATGGATAACCGGATAGAGATGAGTTCTGGAATAGGGAACGAGAAAAGTTAGGTATGATGCCCATTTTGAAGGACCAGTTATTAGGGTTTTGTTTATTTCTGGATGTCGACGGCTGATGTGGCTTACGAAAAGGGTTTTGACGTTGCTTTGGTATAGAGGTGGGGTCTGGTATGGATAGGTTAGATGAAACATGTTTCTTATAACTAGGATTTTTATCTTTAAAAGTTGAAAGGCCGGTCTTCCATTTGGATAGCATCATGTTCTCTAGGCGAAGCGATCCGCTAGAGTGGTGAAATATCCAGGTGTACTTTGAGGAAAACTGAATTTTATAACATCTGGGCGACATCCGATGACATTCAGAGACAGTGATGGAGAATCGACGCTTAAAGTAAGACTTGACCCATTAAACACACAGAACCAAATACATTTCCTTTTACACTTTTATTGTTTCGATCTCTGTTGTTAATGACTAACTCAAGACTACTGGCTGACTGAACATATTTTTGATTGCCTCTTGAAAGAGACAACCGAACGTACAAAAGAAAAGGACGGACAAAGGGATGGGAGTTAGGAATAAAGCAGGAATGACTGCTCGGCCCTTCCTGACTTAACTCGTCCCGAGTTCCTCTACGCTATTGACGTCATCTTCCTCATCAGATTCATACTCATCGATTTCTGGATACAATGCACATCATGGCTTCAATTTATCACTGCTTGCTATCGTACTAAATCTTCGCTAATTCAATCTCGTACCTTCGATATCTTCAACCACATATCGGTCGAATCGAAGGACTTTGGCTATCATGTATGGCCTTGGCCCTTTGTATTTATTTTCGAGTTTTCGTGATTCGCCTGTGCTCGCAATCGCACTTTCGACCAATATCAGATCTCCTTCTTCATATACATGCGACTTCTTATATTTAGCATTAAAACGAAGCTTCCATTTCTCTCGTGCTTTCTCGATATTCTCGATAGCTTCTTTTCGTCTAGCGGCGATTGAGGGTTTCTCGAAGTTAATGTCTTCATCGTGTATTGCTGCTAATAACCTATTACCACCAATATCTCGCAAGAGAAAATCATAAACAAGTTCAAGTGGCGAATACGTTGTTGTCGTGTTGATTCTAGTATTAATAGTCCATTCGAGACTACGCACCTCGGAGTCCCAGTTCTTCACATCACTCGATGATGTTCTGAGGTACGCCAAAATACTCTGGCTTACTCGTTCAGCAAGCCCATTTGCTCTCGGAGTTCTCACAATGAAATACCAAACGAAACGTTACTCACGAATCAGAGTCGTTACTCGCACGATGTCGTTACTTTTTTTTGGCACAAATTCAGTATCTAATAATGCACGCAAGTTCTGCATACCAGATACGACATACGGAATGCGTAAAGTATACACACAAATCAGAGTCGTTACTCGCACGATGTCATTACTTTTTTTGGCACACAAAAAACATGTTTCAGTGTGTCTGTATGTCTGTACCTCTCACTACAGCCTAAGCCACTGGACCTATTTCTTTCAATCTCGGTAGTTAAGGGTCTTCGGTGATTCCCTAGAGGAGAAATTGAAATTTTTTTGTTAGCTCCAAAACTAACGGTACCCCCCATACACCCGTAATGCAAAATCTCTAACGATTTTGATAAAAAAATTAGGTGTGATAGACCCGTTTTCTTGATTTTCGACTTTCTCATTAACGGCTCTTACGATTTTAACCAAAAATTTTCAGCAGGAGTCCCCCTAAGTTTAAAATAATATTGTATATAAAAATATTCAAAAAATTATTTGTTGTTTTTTTTTTTTTTAATTTTTTTTTGAAAAATCAATATCTTCAAAACCTATGAACGATTATTTTTTGAAATTATTTCCAAAAATCAATATTATTAAATACTTAAAATTCGCATCCCACATTTTTTTCTTGAAAAATTTTAAAGAAATTTCTTATATAAAAAATTTATTTATTTAATAATAAAACGATTTTTTAAAGTTTGTTTGCATAAATTCATACTTTTCTAGAAATCAGACGGCAATTTAATTTTAAATTCATGTTTTATAATTATAAAATGTATCTTAAATTCCAAAGTACTTTTACATAAGAGCAAGTTCGTGCGATCCAGTCGTGCATTTTATTTTGATATCAATCACACCTACAAATTGCTGTGGGCTCTTAGTCTAAATGTACTTTTTGCAGCGAAAATTTTGTTTTTATTTTTTTTGTGTAGTTGTGTTTGAGTTATGTATCTGCCAAATTAAGAGATGTTCAACGTAAATTCTCTTAGGTTCTGTTGTAAAACCCATATTAGTTAGAAGAGTTGTCTAACGTGTTTAAAATTATGAAAAAGTTAGACAAAGTCTCCAAGCTAAACGACTGCGTTAAGTAGAGTCGGTTTTATTCTTTAAACGAGAACTGTTTAAAATTTTGCGCCATAGACTTAATTTGAGAAAAATGTTCAATTGCATAAGATTGACCTCTTATTTCTAAGAAAGTATGAAACTCAATTTTGTATAGAAGAATTTTCTATAAAAAAATTTGGGATTCCAATTTTGGGCATTTAGAAATATAGATTTTAGGAAATGATTTCAAAAACCAATAGTTCACAATGTTTTCAAGATATTGATTTTTCAAAAAAAAAAAAAAAAAGATTTTTTTCAAAAACTTTAAAGATATTTTTGGGCATATTTTTATATCTATACATTATTATTTTATATTCAAAGGAGCTTCAGTACAAATAAGTTGGTCAAAATTGTTTGAGCCGTTAATTAGAAAGCCGAAAATGAAAAAAAAAAACGGTTCCATGATAAGAACTGTTGATCAACATTTTTTCCTAGTTTTTTTTTACCAAAATATATCCAATGTCTAACATTATACCTCACTTTTTGTATCAAAATTGTTTGAGCCGTTTTTGATGTAAATAAGATTTTGAGTAATGTATTTAGTAGTAATGTATTTTAGGTTTGGAGCTTTAAAAAATTTTTCAATTTCTTCTCTAGGTTATCACTGAAAACCCTTTACTACCCAGTTTGAAGAAATTACTCAATGGTTCAGGCTGTACGTCGGAGAACAGACGTATAGCCATTAAGACACACAGACAGACGGAATTGCTGGACCCACATTTTTCGTGTTCTCTACCATCGTAATTTCAACTTTGATAAAAATTTCGATTTCCATTATTTTTTCAAATGCAAAAGTTTTCTTAAAGTACATTAAGCGCAAGTAATAAAAAATAATAGTCATAAAGTCAATTAAAGTAGAATTAACAATTACCAAAAAAAAACTACTATTCATTTGCATTAAATCCATAGGTTCCGAAAATATTAAAAGTATAATTTTTGGCGATCAACTTTACAAGACGTAACAAACAATGATTTTTTTTACCATTTTAGTAATGTTTTAATTATAAGAATCTTCTTATTTTAAACTCAAATATATATATTTCATTACAGTTCCGACACATATGTACATTTTGAACAATACTATAACTTGATATATACGAAATGTATTGCAATACCTAAAGTAACGATAGTAACGAGTAACGATATTTTTGTAACGGGTACTCATACCTAAAGTAACGTATGCATGCGGGTATTCATTTTGTCATTACTTTTACAGCTCTACTATGGGGGAATAAATTTATGTTTTTCGTCAGCCGAGAGATGATCACCAATATCGATTTTTTTACTCTGCATCGCAACCACCTCACATTGTCCATTTTCAATCACGACACGACTCTTACACAAAATATCTGTTCCGATAATGACATTGTAATTCATTATTTTATCGTCGATGATCATAAGCTCACCTTTAGAATCACAATAGTAATTGGAATTTTTAACATCTCGCGACACTGAAACTCTCCTCGCAATGGAATTAACCGGGGCTCTATTGAGTAAGGTACAGTTTCGTGTTTAATGATTTGTTGTCGAACACTTTTCGCAACGAGGCTTCCTTTGCGCTTGCGGGCAGTTTCTAGATACATGACCGCGTTCGGGACAGTTTCAACACACAGGACCTACATTTTCTCACGGTTGTCCTACTACTTGCGTTTTTGAAACTGGAGCATAGTATGGTGCATTTTGATGAGGACCTTCACTCGCGTATACCCGGTTGCGCGAACGAATAGGCCGAAAGCATTCTACGCAATCCATGTTCTTTAATTCCATTTATTACATAACTTATAATTGAATTATCATCAAGACACCCGCGACGACCGATAGACAGTGCTGTATAGTAACATTCGATTAATGTTTCACCTCTCATTATGTGCATCTGCATCATTTGCCTATGAATATCGGCTGTATTTAAAACAAGGAAAATCTGAAAAAAATGCAGTTACAAAATCTGACCAATTATGGAAAACGCTTTGGGAGTCAACTTACATTCTTGCGGCACCTTTCATCTTGGTTTGCACTGCAAAGAAAACCGAAATTTCTGACCATTGATATGCGTTTTTTAATTGTTCAACACGTTCGATAAATTGTATCGACGACAGATTTCCATGGCACGGATCAAAATCTGGTATAACGTATAACAGTTCGCGAATATTATTATTTTGCACTACTGGCAGCTTCATTCGATTTACTATCTGTTCGCTGTTTTGGTTGTTTTCTCTTCCGAATACGATCAAATCATTCTCACGTCTTTTCACACCACTTGACGATTGAGGGACAGATATAGTTTCGTTTCGTTAGACAGAACGTTGGTTGTAAATGTATTAGTGTTACTTTGCGAGACTGAACAATGTGTTTGCATTTGCGTCGTTAGCATATCGACGGATTGTGCTTGTGCAGACATGTTGCTACCACGGTTGCAACTTGGTTATTTTTTATTCTATTTGGTCATTTTTTCTACGAATTAAAAAAAAAAACTTTTTTTACTTTTTATGTTCTTAATGAAATGTATATCTCCCAAAGGCAGTTTTATTTGCGTATGATGTAAACAGTGCATTAATGTGTTTAATTGAACCGCAGTACCCCAGCACGATCACTGAATGCACAAAAACTGCGTTCATTTCCATACCTTGCGAATTTAATGACAGATAGCTGGAAAACTTAAAATTGTGCGTTAATTTTGCGCAATGTTGCTTCTTCGCTGGGTAAAAATAATAGGTGCGTTTTATTATTCACAAATCTATCTGGATCCGGATCTGGATCTGCCCTTAAAAATAAAACGATACGGATCTTAGTGACAGCAGTGTTATAAGTCCGTCTCTTTTTATCCTTTGGTTTGTAAATTTTCAATTATTTCTTGTCTTTTTTCTTTACACTATACCTCACACTACCTTACCATAAAAAGCCATCTACTCGCCAGTGTAATAACTGATTTTTGGATCTTTGAAATAGATCCCGATAGAAAACAGGATCCCAAATTGTTTTTGTAATACATGTTAAAACTTAATCCAGATCCGGATCCAGATAGATTTGTGAATAATAAAACGCACCTAATATATACTATTTGAAAATTAAATTGGTCTTTCAACTGACGAGGCTAGTGTTATGGCTGGTGAGGTTAATGACTATCAAGCCAAATTGAAAAGCAATGTCAGTTTCTTTTTAATGCATTTGCCATTCGCTGAATTTTCGCTTTGCATATTATTGCAAAAAGTTCCTATTGAAGTTGAAAAAAAGTGTCGCATATTATTCATTTGTTGCTTATAGTGCCAACCGCATAAACCACTTTAAAGAATTTCCAAAAATACTGTGCAGTCCCACCGCACATAAAATTGGGTGTTTTGCGAATTAAGTTTAATAAAAACTAAATTAAGAATTGGACTCAATTTTGAAACCATTAATAATATAATGCTAGCCAAAGAGCCTGAAGATCAAAAAATTAGTAATGGTGTTTGGTCTGCAAAAAAATTGTTTTAAAATAGCGTTTGTGAAAATATATTTTTATGTATATAGTTATTAAGTGGCAAAAATTGATCTTCATACATAAACATATGGCGCAAAATTTTAAACAGCTTAGTAATAAGCAGGGCAAGGATTTCTATGTTAAAACATATTTTTTTTTTGTATAAACATAGAAGAAAATAAATAAGATAGTTTTTCGAATCAGTAAATTTCCTTAAAATTTGCATTAAATCGTTAGAGCATATTTTTGCATATTTTACTATAAATGCATATATTTGCATTTTTGGGTTTATTGGACATATTTTTAAAATAAATGCATATTTTTAGTGAATATTTTTGAAATATTCAAAAGACTTAAAAATTTAAATTTTTACTTTTACAAAATTACGTGCGCACGTTAACACTATGAATTCCAACTTCAATAGAAGTGCCAACTTTATAGCACTAAACACAATTCCAGATGTCATGTTTTTCAATACCGCTCCGTGCTCTTTACTCCAATTCTATCTTTTGCGATTTTCTTTTTAAGTTCAGAGCAGGGAACTGAACTGTCAAAAAATAATCAGAGCGCTCAAGTTATGTTTCTGTTTTCAATCAGAACGAGCTCGGAGTGCCCTCTATGAGCTCAGAATAAAATGACCGATATGACAGAGACAGCCGGAGAGAAAAAAAATAAACAAACATATAAAAGTGGAGATCGACGCCTTTCAAAGTTCAGTGCTCCAGTGTGTTTTATAAATAAATCATAGAGCTCTCGTCAAACTCTGATCAGAGCGTACTTGACATGCTCAAGCTCTGGTCAGTTCTCAGCTCAGAAAAAAAACGCCTCCTGCCAAAATAAATTACTTGGAATGAGAAAGGGTAAAGAGTTGGATGGTTCTAAAGCTCTATCTATTAAAAAAAAAAACAAAATGAATACTTAACCAGTCATTGTTAAAAAAAACATTTATGGTAGTTATTATAAATTCCAACTATGGTTTTCTTAATGAAATATAACTAGGCCGCAATGCCGGAATACACTCAAATTAATGTGATGGAAGATACAATTTTATAAATTAATTCGGTTCAAGGTTTTGAACAAAATTGAAAATGAAGAAAAGAACCTGTAGAACTGTAGAACTGTGAAATTCTTTCATTCAAGAATTGCTCCTATCACATCTGTTGTGTTGACGTTGAAAGATCAATTTTGATTTTTAAAAGTTTTTTTTCGCGACCAAATAGGAAGTTTTCTTTTTGAAAATTTCAACAAAAAAAACTGTATGGTATAATATGTGAACAAGAGATATTTAAAGAATTTGGACAATTATTCCTTATTTAAACGAGATTGGAATATGATTTTTTAAGTTTATTTTATATCTATTTTTTTTTTAAGTAAGAAACTGATTTTTTTTTTAAATTTTCAATTCATTGTCTTTCAAATTTTTCACAGCATATTTTTAATTTTTAAGCGCATATTTTCCCTTTTTACGTGCATATTTTATGCGCACATTTTATGTTTTTAAGCGCATAAAAATCCTTGCCCTGGTAATAAGTAGATAAGAGATAAGTGAATTACTAACACTTTCTTAATTTTAAACATTTTCTAACTAGTATAGTGCTAATGCAATAATAATTTTTGATAAATTGCTACTAAACACTAAAGTAATGGCAGTTCATGCAAAAAACTAAACAAACAGACCTGTTTGGATGAAGTTAGCACGATACCAAAAAAAAAAAAAAAAAAAAAAAATAGGCATTTTATAAAAGGGTAGAGAAAGTATCATGCTAAATTCGATTGATACTTGCAAAATGGTTTTACCGATACTCATACTAAAACAGCCTTAACATCGTACTAATTCAACTAAAATTTTGCGCAATTGTGATCTTATTTCAAATATCTGTGAGAAGTTAATATTCAAGTTTTATTATTTTTATTTATGTATATAAGGTGCTTGTGAATTTTTTTTACCTGATTTTTTATGTTTTTGTTTTTTAATAATAATTTCAAAATAACGTGTAAGCTGTATAATATACATAAGAATATAATGCTCCGAAAAATGTGATGAATTAATTGTTGTGTGTTTTTGTTTGTTTGTGTTTCTTTTTTTTTATTTTGGTCATTTTTAGCTACATTTGGTCATTTTTATTTTCAAATTTGGACATTTTTTTTCAAGTGGCAACCGTGGTTGCTACCGAGATCCGTTAAAATATTTCTCGAAGGAGTGACTGGAACTCCTTCGAGAAATATTTTAACGGATCTCGATAGCAACCACGGTTGCCACTTGAAAAAAAAATTTATTTTAACGTGGCACATACACCATCTGAACTGGAACTGTTCTGTGCAGATGTTATAGCTTGGATCTCCTTCGCCAGCCAAGCGTTTTCATTATGACTTTGGGACGTCAGACTGATGATGGTAGTAAGTTGTTGGGTTAGCAATTCCAATGACGGATGGAGCGTTGCTACGTCGCACTATGGGACCAAATGATGAAATCCATCTCAAAAATGGTTTTGGTGAATTTCGTAATTTGAAAAATCTAATGATGGGATTATATACTAGAAATAGGGTTCTTCCAAACACAGTAAATTTTTTGTATCTTACTTTTGTTCTAGGTAACTAAAATTACTATTAAAAATGACATTTCGATATTTTTATTTTTTAGAATTATTAGAAGTGAGAGTTTGAAGTCAATTATTTCTTATTTTTCTGGACAGAATGTATAAGTATTATATCTTTTTGAAAAGCCCAAGCCCTCTTCTTTACAAAACAGTTATATTTTTTTTAATTAAGTTCACCAGTAAATTAATAAAAAAAAATGAGTAGATGCAATATCTTTTTCATTTTTTTGTTTTCAATTGAAGTTTTCTCTGTTAGCTCCGGCTGCCTCCGTTTAGTTAATGGCTGTTTAGTATTCTAAAAATATTCTAAATTTGGAAAAAAAATAAAAACTTTCGCATTTTCATGCATTTTTGTTTAAGAAGAAAAAACGTATGATGAGAAAGAAAAATAAGTTTTTAGAATAAAAATTCGTATTCTTATAACTTTATTGTTAAGTGATAAAAAAAACTAAAATTTGGCAAAAATGAGGTACCTTTATTGATGCACATAAATGTGTATTCCAAAAAGTTTTAGACTATTATTTTATTACTTTTAGCTCAAAATTTAAAAAAAAATGTTATTTTTTGTCGAAGGTTAAAAAATACATATAACTGTTAAAACATGTGCAACACATTTTCATAAACATCATATAAGTGACTATGTTTCCACACAATTTATAAGTTTTTATCAGTTATTTCCAATATTATTAAAATTCAAAATTTTATATTTAGAATAAAATATTTTTTCTTTTCCAATTTGAACTTCATTACTCATATTTATATTAAAACAAATCATAATTAAATAAAAATTATTGCCAAGCATTTGAGAGAGGGAGGGGGTGTGTGGAGTATGTTGCATATAATACAAATGTGGGTACATATAAACAACGCAAAACAGAAGAAGAAAAAAAGGTAACAGTTCACTTAAAAGAGAACTGCATACAAAATGGAAACTGAATCGTAAACAATACCAAAAGCAACAACAAAAGCATGCGAAAAGAGTCTAAAAGGTAATAGAGTTGGCATGGGACAGCCAAATTGTTGTTGTAACATTAATCAATCAAGAGGCAAAATTCATAAATAATGTAATGAGATGATTACTAAGCTTTTATTCTCAATAAAGCGTTTGAAGTATTCGGATTAAATTAAAAAAAAAAACAAAATGAATGAATTTATTTGCAAGGAAATGTTCAAGATCAGCTTCGAACGAAGATGTTCTACACACTTTATTATATACATCTGATCCGCATATATCTAGTCTGGGAAAACCAATAACAAAAAATGATACCAAAGAATTGTTGGACGAGGCTAAAGAACTTTTAGACATTAATTAATATACCTAGTAATAAGGTGTACTTTTGAATTCCTTTTTTTTGTCTTAAGGGCGAAAAACTTTCATATATCAAAAAGGGGCGTGGAAGTACACGGATTTAACTAAAAATAAATAACACTTCATAAATTCACTTCTACATATAAAACTTAATTTAAAAAATGGCTGCTTTTAATGAACTTTAAGCTGAAAATAAAAAAAAAACGGAGTGAAAGTAGGCGGGAAAGTGGGCAGAAAAAATATACATGCGATGTCTTAAAAATAAGAAAATAACAAAAATCTGAAAAATATGGGCGTGGTAGTGGGCGGATTTTACAAAAACTACTTTCAAATGTTTTCACCGGTTAAAGAAAAAAACTGTACAAATTTCATCCAAATTGTTGCAATAATTCTTGCTCCAACAAATTTTGTCCATATAAATTAAACAAAATCTACCAATTTGTTATTTTATTTTATAAGAAAAAAATAAAATAATTTATTTCTATTTAAAACGTTTTAATATTTTAAATTCTTGGTTATACAAGTATAAGTGTGCAAAATTTCAAAAAAAATATTGAGAAACGAAAAAGTTATGGATTTTTGAGATGGTTTGCACCATTTGGTCCCATAGTGCGCCGGTCGCAAAAACGTCATGGTTTGGTTCATATGGGAGGGCGGAAAAAAATCTGTAAAATCTAAACTACTTAACGGATTTAAATGAAATATTTGGCACACATGTGAAGATTTATCTTATACATATGTAGTGCAAATTCAATTAAGAAATAATTATTAGAAAAAAAGTTATTGACATTTTTCTAAAATGTGTGCGTTCGGATTGTATGGGAGAGCGGAAAAAAGTCTGTAAAATCCGAACTACTTAACGGATTTAAATGATATTTAGATCTATCTTATACATATGTGGTCTAAATTTGGTTAAGAAATAATTGTTAGAAAAAAAGTTATTGACATTTTCCTAAAATGTATGGGTTTTTGATGTTGTACTGAAATATATTATTTGTTTTTTTTTTTTTTTTTAGTAAAATATGAACTTTTTCCTTTGAATAAAGTAGAACAAACTATGTTTGTATATTAAAAATATAAGAACAAATTTTTCAAAAATAATATTAAAAACATAAATAAAACAATAAATTAATAATTAATAATTAATAATTAATATAAAAAAGTAAAAACAGCTATTTTACTGTGCTAAAATGAGGTTTCTAGCATCTGCTCTCATTGGTAGTATTTGCTTTTTTGACTGCGGCCTCAATCCAGTTATTAGTGGATCTGAGGATACGGTGCATCACATCTTCATTCGTCGGAATCCGACTGCATTTTCTTGAATTAAAACTGCGATAGATTTTATAGTCCTTATTTCGGCATTCTTGGTCTTTCTCGGAGAGTGATCCAACAGGAAATGCACAATTTTTTATGATTTCTTCTCCATGGATCAAAACCTTATGTACGGTTGCTGGCATATGGTACCATTCATAATTCTCTACAAAAAGTTGTTCAGTTTCCCACGCGTACTCAGCATATTTTTTGAAATCTATTTCTTAATTCGCTGTAATTACTTCAAAAATAACAGAAAACCACCGTATTAGGTCTTCATTGACTCCAGTGATTTCTGAAGTCATGGTTGGATTGGCAAAGAACCTCCTGGAAGTTTTGCTGTCATTACTTGTCTCCGTACTCTGTTTGACAACATCAACAATTAAGCCCAGTTTTTGAGAAACTCCTGCTGAATTTTTTTCTTCTGAGCATCTCTAATTTGGCGGGTCTCATTGTTAGTTCCCCATGCTTTAAATGGCAAATTGTAGGCAACATGTAGGATACACTCCATAAACTTTATACTAACGTGGAGAGGAGACATTCCCAACTTCAAAGCTTCCATGTTTGGAGGTTTGTTTCTTATTTCTGTCAGTTTATTCATTCCCGAAGTTGTAGTTCCACATATGAAACAGGAAGAAGCTGCAGGTGTACCTGTTACAGATTGGGCTGTCTTCCCGTCCAGCATTGTGAACATGAGTTCATGGTTGATTGTGAACTGACGGTTTTCCCGACT
Source organism: Chrysotoxum bicinctum (assembly GCA_911387755.1). Lineage (NCBI taxonomy): Eukaryota > Metazoa > Arthropoda > Insecta > Diptera > Syrphidae > Chrysotoxum > Chrysotoxum bicinctum. The sequence goes on from OU426988.1 coordinate 115,805,672, forward strand.
ATCGTCTGATATAAATTACTGATTTCCATGTCAATTCTTTCTTTCTCGTCTCGTGTGATTTCTGCAGTTTCTTTAACAAATGAAAATTGGATGGCTCCGTAATATCTGGCAGAGGATGGTCGATCGTTATTCCACACAATAATATCATTATTATCCCTAATAATCATTTGAATTGGTACCAAAGATGTCATAAACATTTTAGCGTCCGAACTTTCCTCATGGTCAAATTTTTGACTGTACTGGGTTTGTCCTGAGGCACCATCACATCGCCATTTGGTGTATAGTGTTAAAGACTCTTCTTCAATTTTGGTCATGTCTTCCGCTGTATTTCTTTCGAATAACCTTGTTGCAGTTTGGTCTAACAATTTTTGTAGTTTCACACTTGCTGAGCTTTCTGTAATGTTTATCTCTCTAAAAGATAGGATAAGGAGGAAAAACATCATGCCCTTCGTCTTTAAGGACATGTCTCAATGCTTCATATTGGTGCTTCGACACTTCTGCTTGCATATATAATGCAAGGGCCTTATCTGGGTGAAAATGTAATAAAGAAAAGCTTTCTGATATTGCTGGATAGTTTATCTCTTCTTGAGTAAATAAATTTCTAATTTGGTCTCTCTTATACCTCTTAGCTCGCTCACAGCATTCTTCAAATCTCTTTCGTGGTTTTCCACAACCATCAGTTGACGTTTCAAGAGTTCTACTTCCAAAACTCCTTTTTTCTAAAAACTGCGATCCACTGTTTTGAAAATTGAGATAAAAACCGTTAATGTACTTCTGACATCACAGTATCTATTTGCTCAGAAGTTAAGTTGGGATAGTCTTTCAAAATATGGTCGCATATTTTTTACTTTGCGACCATTAGTCATAAGTTCGGAACGCAAAACCGAATAAGGAATTGCGATTGAATCCATTTTAATGGAGGGAAATTATCGCTCGAACTCAAAAACAGCCGCTGATTAAACTCACTTTTTGTTTTTATTTCACTTTACTTTTGCTTATTGGTTGATAAAAGGGTTACAATTTTTCTTACACACCTTGCACAAATGCACAATCAGTCAATACTGACTTATCTTATTATTAATCCTTTATATGTATGGGTGATTCTACAAACAATGGAATGAAATGGTACAAATTTCAGCACTACATTTTTGGAAGCCAAAAGACGTAAAAGTTGTTCTAGTTAATCATTAGAACTTCTCTTTGCATTGTTGAAAGCGGCCAGTCAAAAAATAAAAAATGACGATTTTAAGGAAATTTTTTGAAAAAGGATGTTCAGGGGACTGAGTTTTTTTTTAAGTGGACTGAATAAATCTTTACTTTTTTTGTATTTTCTCTTGGGTACATATTAAAATATAGAAATTAAATTTAATTAGTCTTCATAAACATACAAATTCACGGTTAATACATATAACTTAGCATTTTATTAAAAGAATATAATATGTTATAATAAAATATTTTTTTCTACTTAGAATCAATTTAAAATAAATTATATTCTTTTTAAAAATATTTCGCAATGAAGTTCGAAGTTCAACATAACTGAAGGTTTCTGAATAAAATATCATTTGTTCATTTATTAGGCAGGGGGCTGAGGTTTTTAATAGTTTTTATGCAAAAAAGATATTAAGGTTTTACTTAATAAAACAAAAAAATACATATAATATTACAGTTTTATTAAACCTATACTATACTGCTAACAAATATGCCTACTGACATACAAATTTGTTTTGTACAACCTCACCAGAGGACTGATAAACTAAACGGACAATCCACGACTTCTTGCATAAATGTCTTTTTCACAATACTAACATAAGAAACAGAATCGAGTTGGACCACGATTTTATTCCAGTACTGGGAACTCGATCTATATCCTAGTTTTTGATTTTTTCGACTGTTTCAATATTCCAGGGGACTGATATGAAATGTGGCGGACAAAGTTTGATGAAGTTTTTTTTGTAATAAAATCAATTACTAAAAAATATTTATCTAATTCGTAGCAAAGATGTATTATTTGCCCTAACTTCGGTGGAATTCATCTTAGTATGAGACCTGAAATAAGAGAAGGGTAATAATTTTCATTTGCGAAAACGCACTGGGGATAGGGACACGTCAGGGGACTGAGAATCAGACACTTTGAAGAATTTTTTGAGCAAAATAAAATAAGGTAACCCTAATAATATTTTTAGGACAGGTAGATATCAATCAGATTTAATTTTATTAAAAAAAATCAGATTAAATAATTGGACGTATTTTAAAATATTTCTTGGGCCGCCGAAAATTCCATCGTTTGTAGAATCACCCGTATATATAGTTTTAAACATTCTTATGTGGCATTGCCTACTAATCCTTAAAGGTCATAAAAAATTGTGCAATACACAACAAAAACAAAGCAATAAACCTTTAAACAACAACAAAAATTGTTAGTTTTCGATTTATGCCGGAAACGGAACAGGTAGAGAAAACCTACTACTTTTTGCGTGAAATCAGGAAAACTGTGAGATTATCCCTAATCCTTTTGTTTATTTTTATTAAGCTCTATCATATAATTCTAACTATCATACAATAATAAAATTTATAACATAATTTTGCCAAGAAAATTGAGTTGAAAGTTGAAAAATTTTCGAGGCAGAAATACATTAATAGTTTTGCAAAAAATCGAATTTCGCAGACCTTGTCAAGGTATGCATTTTATTTTATTTTTAAAATAAAGGTACTCATTTTTTCTAAAATAATGGGTTTAAACAGCTCGTTATGATAATTAGAACCGAATAAATTATTACTATTTGATATACATACACCACCCTCAAAAACGAGTTTTTTGAAAACCGATTCAATAAGACAAATTTGAACATAACTTCCAGATTCGCAGGCATCCGCAGCTGATTTTTTCTGTGTTGTTACTTGAAGGTATGGAGCACAAATTCACTACGTGTAGGCAAGTGTAGCTAAAATTGAAACTAAAAAAGTTTTCATCAAAACCATTTTTTGTTAGTACCCATATCTGACGCTTCTTATAGAAGGCTTCTTTTATAATTCATAATTTTTTTAGATAACCAAGATCAACAAAACGGTATATAAAGATCAACAAAACGGTATATAAATTTTAAGAATTTAATTTAAGGAGCTTCGGTAAGACATTTAAAATTTTGTTGAAAATACGGTTCGTGACTTGAATGTTTTTTCTTTGACTTTGAGAGCTTGTAAATATGTACACATATAAAAAATTTAGGTATATAAAAAGATACTCTGAAATCATATGTTCCGGATATATAAAAGTACTTAGACATAAAACTTAAAAGGCTATTCATTACTTTCTGAAATGGATTTTTTTCCGCTCTCAAACCACTCTGCGTCGTCCCTCAATTTACCTACCTCATCCTCACGATCTGTTACCTCATCATCTTCGCTCGGTGGAATTGATTCGTCTACCTTCTGCAGTTCCGCGAACTCGAACCTGTGCAAACGTGCAATTAATTCATTCTTACTACCCGTCGTCTTTTCGTTTAACTGTCTCAAAATTTGCTTTAACTCTTTCACCTCCAGATCTCTAAGCGTCGTGAAATTCATTTTTTTACAACCGATTTATCAATTCACTAAAATTTTATCTGATTCTTTAAATTCATCCTATTCTTAATTCCACTTCTGATATGGGCAGAAAATATATAAACAGAGTCCACGAAACATTAATTAATTAAAAACACAGAACCAAATAAATTTCCTTTTACACTTTTATTGTTTCGATCTCTGTTGTTAATGACTAACTCAAGACTACTGACTGACTGAACATATTTTTGATTGCCTCTTGAAAGAGACAACCGAACGTACAAAAGTAAAGGACGGACAATGGGATGGGAGTTAGGAATAAAGCAGGGATGACACTAGTATGTATATTTTTTTCTTTTGAATTATTTGTCTATAGACTAAGAGCCCACAGCAATTTTTGGGTGTGATTGATAACAAAAAATAATCAGCATAATTAGATAGGCCTTTTATAGTTATTTACAAATGTGAACGTCTTGCATACTCTAGTGGGCGCAATAGTGCATAATAGTGCATCAAGTATGCAGTTCTTTACAGGTCCTAATAATTATGATAAAAACTTTGCCAAAATTTAGAGTTAAGCCCCCTGATTGAAAATATCGAGGTCCAAGACGTTTTACAGACAGCCTTCTGCCTGCCAGACGCGATAAGAATAGGCTACTTTTTGCACTAAGAAGGCCACCTTCAAAACGTCTTGGACCTCGATATTTGCAATCAGGGTACTTAGCTCTTCATTTTGAAGTTATGGCAAATTTTGTATCCCAAGTTTTTAGACTTTGGAAAAAACTGCATGCTTGATGCACTATAATGCACTATTGCGCCCACTAGAGTATGCAAGACGTTCACATTTGTAAATAACTATAAAAGGCCTATCTAATTATGCTAATAATTTTTTGTTATCAATCACACCCAAAAATTGCTGTGGGCTCTCGGTCTACTAGGTTAGAATGAAACAAGCGTGATTGGATACGCGACAATACATATGTGAGTATTTAATGTTTTGTGGTAATATTACAATAATTTATTTAAGATTGGATTGCGTTTATAGTGGAATAATTCGAGAAAGCCTACAAAGTCAAATAGACCGTTTTATCGAATATGCACTTTTTAATTTAATTTTATTAAGGGTATTCATGTAAACGCTGATAAACCTCGGAAACCAGATAATTTTATCTCCGCAGAAATGGGCTGTCAAAATTTGTATGGGAAAAACTATCCGCAGATCTGGTAAAATTACCTCATGAATTTGATGTGAGAGAAAAAATAAACTGCATAAACTAAAGAAGGCAATTTCTTCATACTGGTTCTTGGCATGTTTTAATCAACAGAATCACTTTTTAAGTTAAAGTATTGAACGAAATACGTTTTTGGTAAACAGTTTTTATGAGTTGACTTTGACGTTTGAAGAACAGTTGCATATTTCCCACATTTACGCAAGTATTTTCAGGTGGTGTTCATGCAAACATGTTGCGGAAAGTTATATCTTTCTGCAAAGCGGAAAATTATCTCGTTGCATGAATTGATTACCCCTATTATTTTCTTATTTTTCCAACTTTTTCAGAAGTTTGTGAAGGTGTCAAGTCATGTCCAACAAATCGCTGCTACTATTGAAGAATGTTAAAGCTGCAAACAGTATTAGATATGAGGGCAAACCATATGCGCCTCCATCCCTTTAACAATAGAGAAACTTTATCGATTAATTCTCGACAAAGATGCTAACACAAACGATATAAGTCCATAAATTCTTCTTTCGATTTTGGGTGTTTCTGATATTTCTTCGCAATATTTTCTTCATAAACCTGAAATTAACCATTTAAAAATGTATTTCATTGCATACATGTTTTATAGACATGGGTAACGCAGTAAAAATTGGTGCGTTGATACAGTAACGCAAGCGCACTTCACTGTATCAGCGAAATCCGTTAATGCAGTTTGCGCCATAACGCAATTTTTTTTAAACTCATTTGAAGCAAAAAAGCGCAGCGCAGCGCAACGCAGCTGTATTTTGTTAACTGTACTTGTTAACGAGTACAAACTTCGTAGCGTACAAAAGTTTTTCATCGCCGACCAAACAGTCTGAGTGAGAATGGGGGTGTCTTTTCAATTTTTTTTTTTCGTTCGAGGTGTGGAGATGTTTGTACTTATATCTTTAGTTCTAATAATCCAATCTTCAAGGTTAAGGTTTTAAATGAAAGATGGAATGTTTTCTTAACCGTTTTTTATTGACCTGGAGCCCACTATAAAAACATTTGGTTATTACAGATGAGGTCAGAAATAAATTCCCAAATTTAAAAATAGAACACAAATTTTTCGTAAAATAGTTGAAAGAAGTGTGAAGCTGATTCTGATTTTATCCTAGGTAAGATGTACCATAAACAGAATCAACTTTCTGGGTAAAATGTCGAATGAAAACTCGCTTAATAAAAATTGTATCATTTTAATTTATCATAGAACCGGAATAGGGGCCCAGGGTTATAATGTAGTACCACTTCTTTTCTCACATATTTGACATTCCATACCAGCTTCAGCTCAGGGTGACCATAATTCTAATACGAGCTTTGTTTTAACGTGACTTACAATAATTTTAATCTTAGTTGGATATAGTTCACATTGGATTTTTGTCAAAAAATCGATGTAAGATGAACTGAATTTAACAAAAATTGCGTATTGACAAGGTCCTCACAGTCAATTTATTAGTCCATGTGAGATCGCCGGGACGAAACGCCAATTTTTGTGGACTAAAGGCAAAAAAAAAGCTATTTTGAATCAATAATTCAACAAGTCCATTAATAGTGCTAAGTCTTCTACTTGGTGATTTATTTCAGTAGTATATAGAATTTGTATTATAAAAACCTTCATATACATACAAATAATGTACATATGTATGACCTTGCTTTTTAACGTTTTTCTTCGCATGATTATTGCAGTTTTTATATGTAAAAATACCTTACTCAGAAAATATACAAAAAACTCAAAACCAACCTTTGAAAATTTTGTCGTTTAACATAGTTTTCCCTGACGAATTCAATTATTTGTTTCTGGGTCTTGCCGCTGTACCTGTAAATAAAAACGATTGATTCTTGTTTACAAACTAAAACCTTCGATTGAATTCATTTATGAAATTTACCGAAATGAGCTTCCTCTTGATAAAACTCTAGTTTTTCGCCTGGGTAGATTTTTTACGGAAACACAACGAAAAAAGCCATGGTTTTCAACACATTTTTTCCAAAAATTTTTGCACTCGTTTCTACCATCAAAAAAAAACTCAACAGTATCCTTATAATAACCCTATGAAATACAATAATTGTCGTATCTTGATTTTTTAAATAAAACAAGTATGTGGTAGAACACCTACATAGCCCTCTGGGTGTAATTTTATGAGAAAACGCTTTCGTTTGAAGGAAATTTTTCTAATTTTCGCCCAAGAAAATATGTTGATTCGCGTGAATCCTTGAAAAACTGCAACACCCATATGAGCTACGGACAAATTTAGAGGGACACCCTCCATGTCCTTTGCTGAGTGCATCTTCATGCCGTAGAGTTCACAACGTCTTGCTGTTTCTAGCAAATTCATATCAGCTTCGGCTGGTGATTGGCCACTAAAAACAAAAACAGTTTTTTCGTTATAAAATGAACTTACACTGCCGGTCATAAGGTTAGAAGCAGGCATTTTTGAGAAGTAAAATCGACATTTCTCCCGTTACATGATGGATTAGAAGAAAACAACTATGGTAAATGAGAGACTATTTTCTTAACAACAAAATATAAAATTTGGGTATAAGAGAGATTTAGCTAACGGAACTTTTATGACAAATTGTAAAGTGAGTCAAGAATATGCGAAAATAAATCGGGTCATTAGATTAGAAGCATTGAACAAATCAACGTTGTTTTGTAAAGTGAATAAATTTTTGTTCGGTTTAAACGGTACATTTTATAAATTAATTGTTCTTGATTGAGTGTTAGTAAAAATGGGCAAGAAAAAATGTTTGACAGTGGAGGAAAGGGCAAGAATAGATGTTTATTGCTCTGAAGGTCTTTCATGCCGTGCTATAGCCCGAAAAATAAATCGAAGTGATCATTGTGTCAGCAATTATTTAAAAAATCAATCGTCTTACTCAAAAAATTATAAAGGAAACACTTCTTCTGCCTTAACACTTCGCGAAACGCGAAGTATCCTCAGAATAGCGTCAAATTCAGCTTTATCGGCAGCTAAAATAAGGGAGAAAGCTAATGTTAAGGCCAGCTTGTCCACTGTTAAACGCACGATTCGCCATGCTAAGCACTTAAAGCGCCTGAAGCTTAAAAAAAACCACCACTTAATGACGCAAGGAAGAAGCAACGCTTGTGTTTCGCGAAAGATCACATGAGCTGGGATGTGCAAAATGGAATGACCACAAATGATTGGCGGAAGGTTATTTTTTCCGACGAAAAAAAATTTAACCTAGATGGGCCAGATGGTTATAATTATTATTTCCATGACCTGAGGAAAGAGGAGCGGTTTTTAAACCGTCACCATAGCAGAGAAGGAGGCGTTATGGTCTGGGGCTCAATTTCATTTTATGGCGCTATAGACTTGGTAGTCCAAGATACAAAAATGATTGGGAAAACCTACAAAGCCTTGCTTGAATCAGTATTCCCCAAAATTAGCGAGGTGTTTGGACCAATTCCATGGATTTTTCAGCAGGACAACGCTCCCATACACACAGCCCGAGAGGTAAAATCCTTCATTGCGAACCAAAACGTCCACTTGCTGCCTTGGCCACCATATTCCCCGGACCTAAACATAATTGAAAATGTGTGGGGCTGGCTTACACGTAAGGTATATGAGGGAGGGAAGCAATACGATGACAAGGAAGCGCTAATTCATGGTATCAAATTGGCCTGGAGTGAGATTTCACTGGACTACTTGGAATCTCTTTATAAATCCTTAAAAGATAGAATTTTTGAAGTTATTTTGAAGGCTGGTGGCAGCACACATTATTAAAAATCTAATAAAAGCTAAAATAAATAACAAATTATAAATAACTGCATTTTATTTTCATTTATTTGATGTGCTTCTAATCTAATGACCCGATTTATTTTCGCATATTCTTGACTCACTTTACAATTTGTCATAAAAGCTCCGTTAGCTTAATCTTTCCTATACCCAAATTTTATATTTTGTTCTTAACAAAATAGTCTTTCGTTTACCATAGTTGTTTTTTTCTAATCCATCATGTAACGGGAGAAATGTCGATTTTACTTCTCAAAAATGCCTGCTTCTAACCTTATGACCGGCAGTGTATGTACATACTGTAATAGTATAAAGTTATTTAATTATATGTGTTATAATAGTTTACTCACGAGTGTTTTTTGTGATTCTCCATTATTTTTATTTGCATTAGAGTATCTTGGTGAGGCACAAATCGATGCGATGATAAATAAGTGTGGTCAGGGTAATCTTCAGGTACAAAGTCACCGCAGGATGCTTGAACAATGTAGCTTACCATTAATGCTGCAGTATTATCATTGCATTGCAAGCATCCCGTTGCTAAGTCGCGTTTTATTTGAAGACAAAATAGGTACCTAAAAAATGTAAATATATTCTGGCGTTATTTATCAATTCTTTTATAAAATAGTTAAAATACATTTAATTATTTCCGGGTCGTTAAATGTCTGGTGTTTATTGCTGAAAATTCAGGAGTGTTTATTTTCTGAAACTTCCTATATTTCCATATTTTAAGTTACAACACAGCAGGAATTACTAATAAGTTTATTTATGGAAATACGAGTATGTATGATTTAATATATTGGTATGATACAAAAATATTGGTGGCATGATAGCTCGTGAAGAACTCAGGGTCGTTACAACTTTCAAACCTATGTGCGAATTGTATTAAGGGCTAGTATGATGACATCCTGGCCACCTCTGACATCGCCATTTTTGAATGGGGTTGCTTCACACCATAATAAATGATTTTTATTTGTGTTTACTATATTCACTTTACTATTTATTTTTTATAAAATGAAATTAAAATAACTTCAAATTACTTAAAACTAAATTGAATTTAAGTTTAGCAAACTACAAATCGTCCTTTACCGGCGGAAGATAAAAGAAAACTTGTCAAATGCCAAAACTAAATGTAGAATCTAGTAAATTGGTCCTTGTTTTTTAATATCTTTTAACAAACACTTACAATTTCATAATGACCGAATAAAATCAATATACATATGTAGTTAAATTTTTACTCTACAAGTAACTTATAGGGGGCATTGTTGAAACAAAAACATAGAATTTTGAGAATGTATAGTATAATGTAATAATGTAATTTTAACTACATATCAATACACAAATACTTCAAATGTATGAAACTAAACGGTGATTTTTTAAGAGCTTGAGAACTTTTTAAAAAAAAAAAAACGCATAAAATTTGCAAAATCTCATCGATTCTTTATTTGAAACGTTAGATTGGTCCATGACATTTACTTTTTGAAGATAATTTCATTTAAATGTTGACCGCGGCTGCGTCTTAGGTGGTCCATTCGGAAAGTCCAATTTTGGGTAACTTTTTCGAGCATTTCGGCCGGAATAGCCCGAATTTCTTCGGAAATGTTGTCTTCCAAAGCTGGAATAGTTGCTGGCTTATTTGTGTAGACTTTAGACTTGACGTAGCCCCACAAAAAATAGTCTAAAGGCGTCAAATCGCATGATCTTGGTGGCCAACTTACCGGTCCATTCCTTGAGATGAATTGTTCTCCGAAGTTTTCCCTCAAAATGGCCATAGAATCGCGAGCTGTGTGGCATGTAGCGCCATCTTGTTGAAACCACATGTCAACCAAGTTCAGTTCTTCCATTTTTGGCAACAAAAAGTTTGTTAGCATTGAACGATAGCGATCGCCATTCACCGTAACGTTGCGTCCAACAGCATCTTTGAAAAAATACGGTCCAATGATTCCACCAGCGTACAAACCACACCAAACAGTGCATTTTTCGGGATGCATGGGCAGTTCTTGAACGGCTTCTGGTTGCTCTTCACTCCAAATGCGGCAATTTTGCTTATTTACGTAGCCATTCAACCAGAAATGAGCCTCATCGCTGAACAAAATTTGTCGATAAAAAAGCGGATTTTCTGCCAACTTTTCTAGGGCCCATTCACTGAAAATTCGACGTTGTGGCAGATCGTTCGGCTTCAGTTCTTGCACGAGCTGTATTTTATACGGTTTTACACCAAGATCTTTGCGTAAAATCTTCCATGTGGTCGAATAACACAAACCCAATTGCTGCGAACGGCGACGAATCGACATTTCACGGTCTTCAGCAACACTCTCAGAAACAGACGCAATATTCTCTTCTGTACGCACTGTACGCATTCGTGTGGTTGGTTTAATGTCCAATAAAGTAAACTGAGTGTGAAACTTGGTCACAATCGCATTAATTGTTTGCTCACTTGGTCGATTATGTAGACCATAAATCGGACGTAAAGCGCGAAACACATTTCGAACCGAACACTGATTTTGGTAATAAAATTCAATGATTTGCAAGCGTTGCTCGTTAGTAAGTCTATTCATGATGAAATGTCAAAGCATACTGAGCATGTCCACCATGTCTGAAATCCCGCGTGATCTGTCAAATACTAATGCATGAAAATCCTAACCTCAAAAAAATCACCCGTTACTATGTATTATTTGGTTTAGTAGTCTCCATGTTGTGTGTTTATTAGTAATAAATGTGAAATCGATACAAAATTTTTATAATTGTATATAATTTATTTTATTTATTTAGTTTTCGACAAAGTTTTAAACACAACATTAATTTTATATTTAATCGTAAGCGACGCGTTTCGGATCTTATGTATCCATCTTCGGGCTTGATTTCTTTACTTGTGCGTTGTTTGCTAAGCTTAACTTTGTGTGGTGTAGTGTTGTTGCTTTTTGTTGATCTTGGTTATGTTGATGGTCCATTTGTCTCGTTTTAATTTTGTTGACTGTTTTGGTATTTGATAGCTGTGTTATACAGTATGTTTGGTTTAATTGTTAACTTGTCGTTGAGTATGTTGTCTTGTTCAGTCTTGTACGATTTGTATATTTCATACTCTTCTAGTGCGTCTAGTTTTGTTCCTTTTTTACAAAAGTGAAGGGGTATTAAGTTCGTCTCAAAGTCAGTATAATTGTGATTTTTGTCTATTAAGTGTTATGCAAATGTAGATTTAGTGTTTTGTTTCGGTCTATGTTCCGTAAATCTGTCATAAAATGTTCTACCTGTTTGTCCAATGTAAAAGCTATCACAATTATCGCAATTTATTTTGTATACACCTGATGAGGATTTTGTGTCGTTTGTTGTTTTGATTTGGAGTATTTTTTTGATATTATTTCTGGTTTTAAATGAAATGTTTATGTTTATTTTCTTTAATTCATTTTGTAGAATATGTGGGAGTATATTTGTGTAGTGAGAAATGTATTTGTTGTTGTTGTCTATTATGGTTTCATCTGTTGGTTTTTTGTTTTTGTTTTTAATTTTCTTTTTGTTTATTAGTTTGTCTATTAATTCTGATATATAGCCGTTTGTTGTTGCAATTTGTTTGATAATGTTTACTTCTTCATCGTAATCTTTTTTAGTCATTGGTATATTTAAGAGTCTATTGATAAAAGCATGGTATGCTGCCATTTTTTGTGTTTGTGGGTGGTGGGAGTTTTTGTGTATAGTTATATCTGTTGTTGTTGGTTTTCTATAAACTTTGTAATTTAATTTGTTGTTGTTTTTATAAATGTTAAGGTCCAGAAAGTTAATTGAATTATAATTTTCAATTTCTGTGGTGAAGTTTATTTTGTTGTTAATATTGTTTATATATTTTTGTAGCATGTCAATTTGTCTGTTGGTTCCATCGAAGATGACGAAGGTGTCGTCGACATATCTCGAGTAGAATATAATTTTTTGGTATTGTGTGTTTCTGTTGTTTAGTATGTAATTATTTTCAAAGTTGTTTAAGTATATGTCAGCCATCAAACCGCTTGGTGGGGAACCCATGGCTAGACCTTCTTCTTGTGTGTAATATTTATTGTTAAATTTGAAATAGTTTTGTTTGAGTGTTATTTGTAGAAGTATTATGATTTCGTTGATTTGCTGATTGAAAATCAGAACAATGACACCGAGGCAAAAAGTTTTCAGCCAGCAGATTTATGTTCATTTTTTCGAAAGTTAAGCAATAAAGCGATTATAACGTGAAAGAGAGTTTTATTTTAAAGTATTAGAAAAAGGGAATGATATATTATTAATTGGCTACGTCTTGGTCATAATAATTATTCATTTAAATTTTAATTTTAACAATCTAAAAGGACTTCATATCAGCGTTGCGCCCCTACTAAAATTGTTGTATTCTTACTACACTTTTTTCAAAAGCAGACACTACGCACGCCCCTCCAAACACTACACTTTTTACTTGCGACTTATAGGTACTATAAGGCAAGTTATGCATTCGTAAAAAAAATCGAACTCGAGATTTTTATCAAAGTTGACAATACGATGATAGCGAAGACCAAAAAAGTGGGTCTCGGAATTCTGTCTGTCTGTCTCTCTGTCGGTTCGACTACAGCCATAACGGCTCGGCCGATTTTCTTCAAACTTGGTAGATATGGGTTTTAATTTTTTTCCCCCGGATGTTTTTTTCTGTTTTTTTTTAAGACCAAAAATAACGGTACCTGCCTACGATTTTTGTTCGAAATTTTATAAATATTTTTTTTTCTCAAAAACTGTCTTACAAAATTTTTTAAAAAAAATTTGAAAAATTTCATTTGGCTAAAACTAGCTAATGGGTGAAAAAAATTTACAACAAATTGTTATTTTGGGTAGCCCTCCTGGGTCCATTTTTTTTGTTTTTGATTTTCTCGAAAACGGTACAGCCGATTTAAATCATTTTTTTTATGCCAAAGCTCCTCCAAAGTTTGAATATTATTACATATTCAAATTTTCAATTTTTTATTTTTTGGATTTAAAAAAAAAATTCAATTTTTTTTTTTTTGGAAACTCAATATTTCTAAAACCCCATGCTCGATTTTTTTCAAACTTGACAAATAAAAGTTTCTTGACATAATCTACATATAATCGTATTTTTCTCGAAAACGGTTCCGAGAATTTTGCTAAATTTTTTTTCTTTTGATCAATCTTTACGATCTATAATTTAATAAAAAAAATTGAAATCTAGATATTACTGACTGTACCTACCATAGAACGATTTTTTCGAATTTTGAATTACTCATTATCGGCATAACGGATTTTAACGAAATTTTTTATAAGGCAGCTCCTAAAAAGTTTAAAAAACATTGCATTTGAAAACTTAAGAAAAAATATTTTTTCAATTTTTAGAAAAAAAAAATATTTTTTTTTTTTCGAAAAATTCGATATCTCAGGACGGCTTAGTATTTTTTCTGGAAATTAGACTTTTATTCGTACAATAATAAAAACTTAAGGTTGGTGTTACAAAATTTTTTCTTAAAAATGTTCTACAAATTTTGTACATAAAAGCTTATTTTTTTAAGGAACCACTACAACGACTTATAATTTTTGTTCCTGCATGTATTCATATTTGCATAGCATTCTGTTTTTATCTCTTACTACTAAAAGAATTTAAAAAATTCATTTTATCCTTATGAACAGTTTTCTTTAATAACATACGTTTTTAAAATTCCTAGTCTATTACATAGGAGCAAGTTCGTGCGACCCAGTCGTGCATTTTATTTCATTTGTTTATATATTACAATAATCTGACTTCAAAACTATGGCTTTGCCGTCAGCTCGGTAATCAAAATTTACTAAATATATAAATATTGAAAACCCAACTTTATATATTTTGGCTCCTTGCCGATCTGATAAAGACCATTACTTTTGATTTGTTTCAGTTTATTTCAAGGCCCCAGCAATCACAGTATTTCGCCAGGCGATTGATCATAAGTTGGAGGTTTTCTGATTCAGATTCTGATAGGATCACAAGATTATCGGCATACAAATGAACATTGATGTTTAAATCAGCGATTCAAATTCCACCAGGAATGTAGGTTACCACATCGTTTATAAAAAGTGAAAACAAGAGTGCACTCAAAGGGCAACCTTGTTTCACTCCATTATCAGTTTCAAATCATTATAAGTAAGTAGAACCATCCCATACAGCTGCTTTTGTCTCTGAATACAACTCTTTTATAACATGTATAAATTTTGTAGAAAGTCCTAGTTTCGAGAGCTTATAAAACAGAACATTTCGATTTATTAGGTCGAAGGCAGCCTTAAATTCAACAAAAAAGGCATACACTTTCTTGTGTCTTGTTTGGAGCGCTCTAACAATGGATGTTATTGTGAAAATATGGTCTGCCGTCGAATAGCTTTTCCGGAAACCAGCCTGAAAGTCTGAAACGATACTGTTTACATCCACCCAGTCTCTAATATGTTTACAAGTATACCGCAGAATAATTTTGTAAGTACATTCATGAATGAGATGCCTTGGTAATTTTCAACATTGTTCAAGTCTCTTTTTTTATGGATAGGAAAGATTACCGACCTTTTGAACGATGACGGAATTTCTTCTCTGGAAAATACTCTGTTTAAAATCGATTGCAGTTGCGTATGAAAAACCTCAGTCGCATTCTTGAAAAATTCATACGGAATACCATCTTCTCCAGGCGCCATCCCATTTTTTCCTTTACAAATTACAGATTTTAATTCATCAAGAGTGATTTCGGAGT
This sequence comes from Chrysotoxum bicinctum, assembly GCA_911387755.1. NCBI lineage: Eukaryota > Metazoa > Arthropoda > Insecta > Diptera > Syrphidae > Chrysotoxum > Chrysotoxum bicinctum. The sequence goes on from OU426988.1 coordinate 115,820,918, forward strand.
CCAAAATTCGTTTTGAGTCAGACTTGTCATATAAAAGAGTTTTAAAGTGTACAGATAGATCACCAGCAGACACTCCAGTTCCAATTGCAAAATTTTCACCATTTATCTCTCTGACAGTCGACTAGAATTCCTCTGTACTTTTTATTTGGCTAAGAGTACCAGCTTGATTGTTTTCAAAATCAGTTTTTTTTAGGCACAGTTTTTTGTATGCTGCATTCTAATTATAGTACCAATTTTTAAGATTCGGGCAGTTTCTCAGCGCATTAAGCAAAGCAAACATTCTTTGTCAAACTATTTTTGTTTAAATTTAGTGACTTTTCTTGCAGCGACGTTGTTTGTGGATCTCTTTATGCAAGCGACAAGTTTGTTTGCACTAACTTCAACTGACTCTTCTACTACATTTAATGACCCTGAAGATAGATTTTCATCTAATTTCTGTTGATAAGCATTTACACTTTCCTGCTTCCATTTCAGCCGTGGCAAAAGTTCAAGGTTTCTTTGATTTGTCGTTGTATCATCGAACCAGTCTACAGTAATCGGCATATGATCGTAAAAATTTTTGCACTGGTATTCGAATTTCTTCACTAAGCCATTCCATTCATTATTGATCCGTTTATTATTGACCTCCAAGAAAGGTAAAGTAACCTTCAGTGTCCCCATTAGTACATCCGTTTAATACTGTACTGCCAAACATCTGAAAAAGATCTAATAAATTCGTACCATTCTGGTTGCAGATTTCATCCCTTGATGTTCTCTGACTGGGGCTTAAAGCAGTGTTACTTGTGTTAAGGGCTAATGTAATTTGCAAATTAGCTATACTGGCATTGAAATCTCCAACTATCAAAGCACTTTTATTTGTCAGGTACATGATAATATTGTTGAAGCGTTCAAAATCCTCACTCCACTAGTTGCAGTTGATATAGAATGGAATAATAATCAAATTTGGTTTATGAATTAGTTTTACTACTGTAACTCCTTCATGCTCCTGAAAATCGTAGCTGTTTAACAAAAATATTTTGATTCCATAAAGACTTCCCCCACTAGCACGCCCTTTGTTATGTGTTTTTACTGCTGCCTTCCAATTTAACTTGTACCCATTAAAATATTTAGTAAGCTTATTAATATTTTCTAAAGTTACATGAGTTTCATATAAAAAAAAAATCAAAACTTTTTACATAATTAAAAAATTCCACAAATAATAATTTATTATTGAGGCCTGAAACATTATAAGACAAAATATTACTATTACTTAAATTAATTGAGCTGATGGCATCACAATTTCAGTTCTGTACTTACGTACTACAACTTGCATTATTTTGATAAAGTGGCATCCCTGGTGCATCTGCGTTGACTGGTCTATACCATTCATTTTGACGTCTTTTTGGCAGCGACAGGAGTTTGACAGATTCGAAGTCCATCTCACCAAATATTTCGCGAAGTTGTTGTTCTCCATCCACGTTTTCAGATTTAATAATATTATAATTGTTCAAATAAAATGTTTTATCAGCAACCACCATCAAACTGTTTTTTATTTGTACTTCTTCATTTGTTTTTTTTTTGTTTTTTTTTTGTACTGCATATGCTTTGTCATGTCTCGTTGAATGAAAGCACCAGAGCCTTTAAGCTTTGACAAGTTCTTTAGGATTTTTGTTGCATTTTCACTTCACTGGAGCCGGTGTTTATTTTTAATTTAATTTAACAGAGCTATTTTCACTTAGCTTTATTGTCTCCGTGATCTGATGTGCATCACCAAGCAAAAGTTGACTCATGTTTTGTACTTCCTCTTGAGGGTCGGCATTGTTGTTCGGGATAGTGAGAATGATGTTTTTTTCTTGTAAAATCCGAACTTTGCATCTCAAATTCGTCCTCCAGAATTCCACATCTTTCTTCAAATATTTGCACTTTCCTTCTCAGGTCTTCGTTTTGTTAACGCAAAATTTTTATTTCATCATTCAAAGTTAGCACGTCATCCTTTGTAGCTATTTTTGCGGTCGCTAATGAGAGCTCTTTGTGAAGTGATGTATCGATATTTTTTTTTAATTTTCTGAAGAATCGATTCGGAAATTGGCGTAATTGAATGGAACCTGTTTGTTTTTGTTGATTTATTAGCAATTTTTGATATTGGGGTAGAAATATCGTCGGGGCAAGTTTAGTCAATTTTTTTTTTGTGGTCGGTCATCTGACACCGTCAACAGCAAAGAACTATGGTGTTATGTTTATTTAATAGTGTTACCTGATTAATCAGCAAATTATTATGGTTACTCGATTGAAAAGACACTTGCAGATTAAGGATTTAGCAGTTTTTTATGTGATTTACTGTTAAAATTAGAAAACATATCAGAGCCATACAAAAATTGAAACAATCACTTTCACACTTTCCAGTGTTGCCAACCAAATAGAATGTATTTGGAGCACTTTGAGTAAATATAGAATATAAATATGAAATCAATTTACAATATTATGAATGAGATATTGATGTTTTATTAAAAAAGTTATACGTAAATTTAAATTTCAAGTTACAAACCAACATAATCGTGTCTTTTACTTGTTCAAAAAAATAAGCAAATATGCGTTTTCAGTGGTTTGGTACCTTTAATGTTTGTTTTTTCTTGGTCATAAGGCAAGTATTGGTCTCGTATCAAAAAAAAAAATTGATATTTTAATCAAAAGTAACTTTTTGATGATGAAGAAGTCCAAAAAACTGATTTTCGACACGCCGTCCGTCAGTCCATGAGTCCGTGTAACTTGATTTGCTTCAAAATTTGGTATACTTTTTTGTGGTTTCCTAAGGCGAAATCAAAAAATTTTGTTTAGCTCATCTAGAACGTGTACGAGAGCTTGACGGAATCCCGCTTTTTATAATCCCGTTTTTCAAAAATTACGCAAAAAATATCGTCCTCTATAATACGGTTTTTTTAAAATACCGCTTTTTAAAATCCCGTTTATTCAAAATCCCGTTCTATTATAATCCCGCTTTTTAAAATCCCGTCTGTAGTGTATGCGTAAGCTAAACTACATAATTAACGAATGTAAGTATAAAACATCTCATTACTCAGGTACCCTCGCTACTCCAGAATAGAGAGGTATACCTGTCATTGTCTCGAGCGCATGTACGTATGGCTATGGATACACAGAGAGAGGGTCAGTCGATGATAGAGATCTCTGTTGTGCGGGTGCGTGCGTTGGCGAGCCAGTGAACATTACAGAGACAATTAACCAACCCAAGGGGTTGCAACAAATGACAATCAATTCATCTTTAACCTGCTACATCTTTAACCTACTACATCTTCAACATCTTTAGCCAACCAGCATCCCAACTATAATACGAGTATCTAATAGATAAAGCAACAAAAAAAAAAAGAGGCAAAAAAATTTGTTTTTAAAGAAAAATATATAAAAAAAAAAGAAAAAAAAGTATTAGATACATATTGATTTTACCAAATTATTATTAGGGTGGGTCAAAAAAATCAAGTATTGTTTTTTTTTGGATCCGACACATGAAAACTAGTTCCTAGGTACCTCTAGAAAGTACTTACCAAATATTAGCTCTTAATATTAACGGGAAGATTATGCTCATCATAGTTTTCCATTTCCAATTTAGTATCATATAAAAATGGTCATATCTTATCAACAATAGATCGTTTAACCAATCGCATAGTCAATATTTGTAGGAAATTGAACGCTCTACAAAAATGGTCTTCTATACTTTTTTCATTAATCCAGCCATTTAAAAGATATTCAACGTCAAAGATTAAAGTATTTTAAGGAAAATAGCTTTTTTGTTTTGAATTTTGTAACTTATTAAAAAATAATTATTGTCAAATGAGTTTCAATTATTTCTATAGGAAATTGAACGCTCTACAAAAAATATCTCCGTAGTTAATCGATTACTCTAGCCATTCAAAAGATATTCGCAGTAGAATTCCAATGCCTACTGATTTTAGTAGTTTTTCAATAAATATTTCCAATTTATCCAGTTAATTTATGAATTTTGACAATATTCATGAGAATTTGAGTTTATTTCGATAGAATGACGGTTTGCAAGCTACCATATATCTTATCTTTTGTTTTAGAATATATTTTTTTTGAATCAATTTTTTAACGATATTTTCTTTTTATAACTTTTATTACAGTTTAGGATTGTTATTTAATATTTTTCAACGGGTTTATTTAAAATGTCATTTAAATTAGTTTTTTCCACAAAATTAATAATTGAATATTTTTTGTTTGGAGAATTTGAAAATTTAATTTCGAATGTTGGTAGTTCTGTTACTCAGTACTTGTCATACTAGCGCCATCTGTGGTTTCAGGTCATTTCTATGTTTCCCCTTATATTTCTACATTGCATACATAGTTTTTGGAGCTCTGAGTTGTCTTCTTGTGTATAACTAAAACCAATTAACTAACAGCTGAGTTTTAATATATTATTGATTATTGCAATTCGGATGCTACTCATCTAAAATGAATAAAGAAATCCCTTCAATTGGCATACCGATGTCGAAAATTCTTGAACTGAAATTACCAACAGTGAAAGAGGTTATGTGTGTATTTTTTCATCAACTTAATATCCTTAAATATTCTGTGAAACAAAGTGCTAAAAATGTAGCAGATCAGGTTATATAGCTATGGAGAAAAAATGATATTCCGACTTCTAGTGATGATAATGTAGTGAAAAGAATTCTTCGATGTCATAACAAATGGTTATGGATAAAAAACACTGCACGCGTAAAAAATCGCCAGCACAAAAAAAGAAAGAAGCAACATTTCAGAATGAACTCAAAATATTATTCGATATTGTTGATCAGAAGTCTTTAAAAGTGCTCGATGACCTAATTAAAGACTTATGTACATATATTTGAATCAAATTTGAATCATTTTGTATCAATACTGTATTAAATTATAAAATTTCATATGGTGAAACAGAATTTTGTTTTCTGCTGACATGTTAAATTATATTTCTTAAATAAAAACCTTCTTTTCCTGGAATAGAACATGAACTATCTTAAAATTCAAAAATTAAGTGAATAAATTGGGAATATTTATTGAAAAACTACTAAAATCAGTAGGCATTGGAATTCTACTGCGAATATCTTTTGAATGGCTAGAGTAATCGATTAACTACAAAGATCTTTTTTGTAGAGCGTTCAATTTCCTATAGAAATAATTGAAACTCATTTGACAATAATTATTTTTTATTAAGTTACAAAATTCAAAACAAAAAAGTTATTTTCCTTAAAATACTTCAATCTTTGACGTTGAATATCTTTTAAATGGTTGGATTAATGAAAAAAGTATAGAAGACCATTTTTGTAGAGCGTTCAATTTCCTACAAATATTGACTATGCGATTGGTTAAACGATCTATTGTTGATAAGATATGACCATTTTTATATAATACTAAATTGAAAATGGAAAAATATGATGAGCATAATCTTCCCGTTAATATTAAGAGCTAACATTTGGTAAGTACTTTCTAGAGGTACCTAGGAACTAGTTTTCATGTGTCGGATCCAAAAAAAAACAATACTTGATTTTTTTCACCCACCCTAATTATTATATCTATTAGCCTAATTGTTTCTTTGAATTCGATTTAAATTTTTTTTAATGAAAATATTTTTACATTTTTTATTATAATATTAACAATTTATGTCCGAATCAACGTTAAACTCGTCCGAAACAGATAGTGATACAGAATCCGACATTCCTTACAATAATTCTCCTTCCGCTCATTCTACTCCCAATAAATTACCAAATATGGCTCCTAAGTTAGATAGATCTTTTGCGTTCAAGCTCATCCCGGAGTTTGACGGGGACAGATCAAACCTTCATAAATTCTTAAATGCCTGCGACTTAATCGCAGAAGAGACCTCTTCTTCAGAACAACCCATCCTACTTCTTATAATAAAAACGAAATTGACTGGAAGCGCATATAATGTGGTTAAATATACTGACTTCGAAGACTGGAAGTCACTCAAAGAAAAGCTTCTCCAGCAATTCCTAGAGATTAAATCTCTATCTCAATTACAGGTAGATCTCATTCAAATGAAATAGCGATCGAATGAATCTATTCGTCAGTTTTCAAACAGATTAGAAAAAACTTTATCCAACCTGAATGATGCTTGCATTGCTAGTGAAGGCTCAGATAAGGCTGATACAATAATAAGTCTTAACCGTAAGACTGCTCTGAAAGCATTTGAGAGAGGCCTTAATTCTAGAATAAGTCTCATCATTAAAGCTTCTAGATTTACTTCTTTGATAGAAGTCATAGAAGCTGCTGTATTAGAAGTGAAAAATGGTTTTTCTAATACTTACCAAACATCTTTTAGCTCATCTCAAGCTTCCTGGGACTTCAAAGACTAGAAGTCACTCAAAGAAAAGCTTCTCCAGTAATTCCTAGAGGTTAAATCTCTATCTCAATTACAGGTAGATCTCTTTCAAATGAAATAGCGATCGAATGAATCTATTCGTCAGTTTTCAAACAGATTAGAAAAAACTTTATCCAACCTGAATGATGCTTGCATTGCTAGTGAAGGCTCAGATAAGGCTGATACAATCATAAGTCTTAACCGTAAGACTGCTCTGAAAGCATTTGACAGACGCCTTAATTCTAGAATAAGTCTCATCATTAAAGCTTCTAGATTTACTACTTTGATAGAAGCCATAGAAGCTGCTGTATTAGAAGAGAAAAATGGTTTTTCTAATACTTACCAAACATCTTTTAGCTCATCTCAACCCAAATCCAAAAATTCTATCTCGTGTAACTATTGTAAAAAACCCGGACACAGCATCGAACAATGCTAGTTAAGAACCTCGGGCATCATATAAATGAATGTCGAAAAAGGGAATACAACAATAATAAAAGAAATAATACCAATTCGAATTCCCCCTCAACTGTAAATAAGCATCCGGAAAACCGTTCAGAGACCGAAACCAGTGGCAGGCTTCGGACCCAAACTTAATCTCTTCTCGCCACATCCATCACATAAATTTAAAAAATAATATAAGTAGAGTAGATTCAATTAAAATTTCATCCGAAACCTTGCTTAATTCTAAACCCTCAAAATTTCTAAACGATGGTGGTAGTGAAATTTGTCTGATTAAAATAGACAAAATCAAACCAAAAGTACCCATCGATTCTAGTATAATTCATTCTCTATCCGGTATTACTAATTCTGTTATCCGTACCAAGGGCGTTATGCAACTTCTTATTAATCTCCCCAAAAACGTTACAATTTCTTACCCTTTCCATGTAGTAGATAAAAACTTTTCCATTAGTACCGATGGAATAAAAGGTAACAATTTCCTGGATGACCATAAAGCTCAAATAAATTATGGCACCAAAATACTCACCTTCCCATGGGAAAACTATATAATCGACTATGATTTAATTCCTTCTAATCTAGTTAATATTCCTCCTAGGTCCGAAATCATCGTCCCAATCCTCAAGGAAATTAATATGGACAGCATATGCCTCTCCCAACAATTTCCGAATGGATGATATATTTGTCCTGCCAATAGTTCTATCTCTTACATATCAGTCGTTAATTCTTCCGAATCCCCCATTGAGTTTAACACTGATGATATAGTATTTGTCTAATTACAATATTTTGCACATTCAACAGTATCCTGCTTCTTATGACAGAATTAAAACTATACAAGAACTAGTCGTGACCGACCACATGACCAAAAATGAAAAGGACTCTATTTTAGATTTATGTTGCTTGTATAGTGACTTATTTTTTATAAAAGGAGATAAATTAACCCATACCTCTTCTGTACAACATCCTATCATAACACAAGATGCTACACCTATATATATAAGACCCTACAGGTTGCCGGAAGCACAACGACAGGAAGTGGATAACCAAATACACGAGATGATGGACGATAATATTATCCAACCATCGAACAGTCCGTGGAATTTTCCACTTATCTTCGTTTCGAAAAAAACCTGATGAAGATGGAAACAAGAAATTGAGAATCGTCGTCGATTTTCGAAAACTCAACGACAAAACAGTCGGCGACGCATATCCATTACCTAACATAACTGATATACTGGATCAGTTAGGGAGTTCAAAGTTCTTCTCAACTTTGGATTTAGCCAGTGGTTTTCATCAAATCGAAGTCCGCCCGGAAGACAGAGAAAAGACCGCTTTCTCTTCTCCTTTTGGTCATTATGAATTCATTAGAATGCCTTATGGATTAAAAGGTGCTCCAGCCACTTTCCAAAGGTTAATGAATAATGTATTGACTGGCCTTTAAAATATATAAACCTTCGTTTATATGGATGACATTGTGGTCAATGTAAGACTTTAGAAGAACACAATTCAAAATTAAGAGAAATCTTCGAACGTCTTAAAATGCATAACCTAAAATTGCAACCCGAAAAATGTCAATTTTTGCAACTACAACTCGAAGAGTTTGAATATGAAATCATTCGCAAAAAAGGCGAACAAAATACGAATGCTGATTGCCTAAGCAGAATTACAAAAATGACTTACTAATTCTTCTCAAAATTCTTCTTCTGCAGCATCTCCTAACTTGTCTTCTACCCCATCTACTATATCGTCTCCTACATCATCGTCTGAAAATACTAATTCTTTTCCTACATCGTCAATTCCTAATTCTTGTTCTTCATCAACAATTCCTAATTCTTATTCAAAATCTTCGAAAAAAAATACAAATTCGTCTTCTAAATCTTCAATTCCTAATTCTTGTTCAAAATCTGCGAAAAAAATACAAATTCGTCTTCTAAATCCTCAATTCCTAATTCTTGTTCAAAATCTTCGAAGAAAATACAAATTCAAATTCCTGTTCAACATCTTTAAATTTCATTAACAATTCAAACTCTCATTCCGAATTTTTGAAAACTAATTCCAATTCCAGTTCCAAGTCAGCAAATACCAATTCTTGTTCAAATGCTTCAAATGAAAATACTAACTCTTGTTCCACATCTTATAACATAAATATTGATCCAGAATCATCTCCTTCTTCTGCAAATTATAATACTTCTTCATTAAGTCCTTCAACATCTTTAAATACAAGCTCTAATTCCTTAAAAAGCAGTTCTAATTCTTGCTCAACGCCTTTAGTCATAACTACTAACTCTTCGAATATTCCTTCGTCAAAGCCGTATTTGTCAGAAAATCAAATCAAAACTCTTCTTAAGGAATTCCATTTAAATCCCATTGGAGGACACTGTAGTGTCAACAGAACATTTAAACGTATAAAATTATATCATAGTTGGAAGCATATGTTTCAAGATATAAAAAACTACATTAAAAATTGCGAACTCTGTCAGAAAAACAAGGTAACAAAATACACCATGGAACCTATGGTCATAACTTCAATTTCCAAATATCCCTTCGAAAAAGTCTCTATCGATATCGTTGGCCCGTACCCTATAACTAATAATAATAGTAAATATCTCTTAACATTCATCGATGATCTTACAAAATACACTGATGTAATCCCTTTACCAAATCAAGAAGCGAATAAAATCGCCGAAGCATTCGTAAAGGAAATAATATTTCGATATGGCACACCCAAATACGTGTTGTCAGATCAAGGCCAAAACTTCCTTAGCGATATATTTAAAAATGTATGCAAACTTCTTAAAATCAATAAGCTCCAAGCCACTGCCTACCGACCACAATCAAATGGCTCCTGCGAAAGAAGTCACAGAAACTTCGTTGAATATCTCCGCTGTTTTATCAATAAATCTCAAGATGATTTGGATAACTGGATTAAATATGCCGTTTTCGTCCATAACACGGCTCCCAACACTTCAACGTAATACACTCCCTTCGAACTTATGTACGGTAGACAAATTGAACTTCCTTTCATCATCATCATCGGCTCGACAACCGGGTTCCGGTCCTGGCCTCTTTCTACAAGTCTCTCCACCGCACGCCATCCAGTTGCGCACCCCAAGGCTTCGGGCGTCCTGGTCTACGCCATCTCTCCAGCGCAAGCATGGTCTACCACACTGTCGTCTACCATAGAATGTACCACAAAGAACTTTCCGAGCAGGTTCCTCTTCACTCATGCGAGCTAGGTGCCCTGCCCACCGGAGTCTACCGAGCTTAATTTTTGTCACGATATCTGCTTCTAGGTAGATTGCGTACAATTCATGATTTTACCGTCTCCGGAATCGTCCTTCCTCACATATGGGGCCAACAATTCTCCTTAAGACTTTTCTCTCGAACGCAGCTAAGAGGTTGGAGTGCCTTTTGCTAAGCACCCAAGTCTCGGATCCATATGTGAGTACTGGCAGGACCATGGTCCTGTACAGCAGCAGTTTTGAAGTTATGGTGAGATTTCTGGATTTGAAGAGCTTTGACAGACTATTTTTTTTTTTTTTTTTTTATAATCTACACGCGCTCAAGGGATTTTGATTACCCTTTAAATGTATCAACACAGCGCGGGCGTGAAGTTAAGGAAGAGAAAGAAGGATAGGAAAGATGTAGGCTATAGTAGGCTCTGTTGGATTTGAGAAGCCGCCCGCGTATTTCTTCTTCTATGTTGTTATCGGCTGCGACTATTGACCCAAGGTATTTAAAGGATTGCACCACTTAAAATTCGTGCTCCGCTACCTTGATTGTTTGACCAACTGTTCCTCTCGCATTCTACGCCACCATGTACTTTGTTTTACCTTCACTAATGTGCAGCCCCAGATTTTGTGCCGCCTGCTCGATCTGGATGAAGGAATCGTGTACAGCTTGTTCGGTTCTTCCGATGATGTCAATGTCGTCTGTGTAAGCCAGTAACTGGCTGGACCTGTTGACGATGGTCCCTCTTGTTGCCGTGCCAAAGTCACGGATTGCTTTCTCCAACGCCAGGTTGAAGAGGAGGCAGGCCAAACCGTCCCCTTGTCGGAGTCCATTAAAGATGTTGATTGGTCTGGATAGCAATCCGGCTATTTTTACTTGGCTTGTTACGTTGGCCATGGTCAACCTACATAGTCGTGTCAATTTATTTGGGATGCCGAATTCTCTCATGGCTTTGTAAAGTTCTACCCTGGCTATGCTATCATAGGCGGCCTTAAAGTCTATAAACAGATGGTATGTTGGGATGTTAAATTCTAGACATTTTTCCATCGCCTGCCTAAGGGTAAAGATCTGATCAGTTGTTGATTTGCCTGGAATGAAACCACACTGATATTGCCCGATGACGGTTTTAGCGTATGGGGTTATCCGGTCTTGTAGGATATGGAGAGTATCTTATAGGCGGTACTCAACAACGTGATACCTCTATAATTGCTGCACGTTGTGACATCTCCCTTCTTATGTATGGGGCATATTAAACCTTTTCGCCAGTCTTCTGGCATTTCTTCTTGCTCCCATACCTGTACTATAATATCATGAATTGCTTGACGTAAGGCTGGCCCGCCGTGATGGAATAATTCGGCTGGTATGCCATCGGCTCCCGGGGCTTTGTTCTGTTTAAGCCGGCCCATAGCCTTCTCAACCTCTTCTATGCTTGGTGGCGGCAACATAGGGTATTCTTCTTGAAGTAGTAGAGCCTCCACTTCTGCAGTGAGCTGACCATTTAGCAATTCATTAAAGTACACTTCCCATCGCTCCAGTATGCTTTCAGGATCGGTGATCAGATTTCCCTCTCCGTCCTTGCAGTATGTGCAGCGTGGTGTGTACTGCGTCATGTTTCGGACGGATTGGTAGAACTTCCGCGCCTGGTGCCAACCTCGCTCTCGGCTGTTTTCTATTTCACAGATTACGTTCTTCTTCTCTTTTGTCTGTGAAGCCGTTTTTCTGTTCTTCTGAGCTCTTTATATTCCTTTTCGCGTGCCCGCGTTCTATGAGATTTTTGCATTGCTCGGTACGCAACATTCTTACGTTCAGTCGCTAGCTTGCATTCATCATCAAACCAGTCGTTCCGATTTTTACGACTGCTGCCTAAGATGGAGTGGGCAGTACTAATGACAGTATTTTAAGACGTGTCCACTTCTCATTTACGCCCAGCATACTGGCTCCAGGACTTACTCTCCCTAAATCAGGTGTTTCTAGGGCGAGTCCTAACGCATTACCAAAGGTGTTACTGGTGTTTTCATTGCGCAGGGCAGTCGTGTTGATTCGAACCTGATCGGCGGATGCAATCCGTCTTCGCAAGGCAATCCGCCCTCGGAAAACCATACCAACAAGATAGTGATCCGAGTCGATATTGGCACCTCGGTACGTTCGTACCGTCATCAAGTTCGAGTAGTGGCGACGGTCTATCAACACGTGGTATATTTGGTTACGAGTGACTCCATCAGGTGATACCCAGGTGGCTTTGTAGATATCTTTACGCGGGAACCTGGTACTCGCAACGACCATGTTTTTCGATGCTGCCAATTCTAAGACTCGAAGTCCACTGTCATTAGTGTTCTCATGCAAACTATGGGTGCCTGCGTAATGCCTGAATACCGGCTCCCGACCTATTTTTGCGTTCAAATCCCCAAGGATGATTTTAACGTCATACCTTGGACAGGCATTGAGGGCCCTCTCGACTTGTTCGTAGTAAGTCTCTTTTTCTTCGTCTGAGTACTCCTCCGTAGGTCCGTGAACGTTAATGAGGCTGATGTTCGTAAATTTGCCTCGCACGCGAAGGGTGCATAGCCTTTCGCTTATAGCGTTAAAGCCGATGATAGTAGACTTCATTTTTTCGCTGACTAGGAAGCCTACCCCGAGCACATGGTGTTTTGTATGACAGCTGTAGTATATGTCATATTCTTTCTACTGTAAAACACCATTCCCTGTCCATCTGATTTCTTGAAGAGCTGTTATGTCAGCTTTATATTTTGACAGGGCATCGGCTAGCTGCTGAGCAGCTCGAGCTCTATAGAGCGATCGTACGTTCCATAAGAAAATTCGTAAATCGTTTTTCCTTTTTCTTTGCGTGGGTTGTCGTCGTGAGATCAGTCCGTTTCCGAGGCTTGTTGTCGTTCTCGAAATTCATTAAGTTTTACGGGACAGGGAATTAACCTGTCGCCAACCTGAGGAACCAGCCTGATCATATTAGCCAAACCTTTTTTAAAAGGCTTGTTTCTAGCGGACCCGCGGAGAGGCTATGATCACACTTCCACCAGTCCCGAATAGTTACGGCACGTGCATGTTTTTGTATGCTACATGTTGTTACCCTATTCGTCTGATGGCTGACCGCAACTTCCTTTCAGTGTAACAAAAAACCCAGAAATCTGCTACAATTACGATTTATATGCCAATGAACTCAATTCAAGGCTTCAACATTGTCTTCAAAACTTCAGTATGATAAAAAACAAAATTCTGGAGACTTTCAGATAGGAACGCTTGTTCTACTCAAAAATGAAAGTAATCAAAAAAAAACAAAAACAAAAAGCTTCTTCCCCTTTGGTCAGGACCTTACGAAATCTTATCCAAGTCAGGAGTAAACTCCGAAATAAAAATTAAAAATAAAATAGTTAAAGTCCACAACAATAGACTAAAAAATTTTTCAAGTTAATTAAAACCTTCAATCCTAATATTCTTTTTCAGAAATGGAGAAACTTTTAATCGTGACTCTCATCTATAACCTAATCTTGAGCTCCCAAACGACAATACATAACAACGAGCAACTATATGAAATCAACGACCTGCAAAACAAAACGGGACTGTACTACGAATACGTTGGTAATCTGAAGCTTTTTTCTAATCAATGGAACTTAGTCATTTATACTATCCTTACCGAACTTAACTTACAATATAATTCTATTTTACTGACCTATGACAAAATCCTATCTTCATGCAAATAACTTCTTTCTTCTCACGAATACCTATCCCAATGCGAATCTCTTCCTACCCTTTCTACGATGGTACTTGATCGAATAAAATCACAAGACCAAATTATTAATAAATACTTAGGAACCACTATAAAACCTAGACTGCAAAAGAGAGGATTAATAGATGCTATTGGTTCTATATCCAAGCAACTATGTGGTACCCTCGATGACGAAGATGCAAAAATCTTTACTCATCATATAAACAGACTTAAAGAACAACAACATTATGAATCACAATTACATGAAAAACAAATTTCAATATCGAAAAATATCATCCATCAACTAAACCTTACAAACGACCAAATTAAAACTCAAATAGTAACAACATAATAAATAAATCATTTCTTCAACTAAACGAACTTTTTACGATGTTCAATTCCTTATCAGAATATTATTATTCGACCAAAGATCACCTCCTTGACGCTATTTACTCTGCAGCCAATGGAAAACTTCATCCATACCTTATTGATCCTTCTAAGCTCACCGAAGAAATTAAAAAGATACAATTACTCCTTCTAGAAGAAAATCGCTTACCACTTCCTCTACAAGAGCAATATATAAACACACTATTTAATCTTTTAGAAACTCATATTTACTACATTGACAACCAAATTAATTTTGTATTAAGAATTCCTCTAACTTCTCCCAAAAACTATAACGTTTATAAAATTACTAGTATACCAAATCTCATCGAAAACAAAACCTATGCAATTATAATCCCCGAAAAACCTTTTCTTATCGTAGACTCAGAAAAACAATCGTATTTCCTCTATGATAAACTTGACTTAGACAAATGTCAAACAACTACAAAAAATAACTATCTTTGTGAAAGAAACGCGCCAATCCTATTCACATCTTCAAGCAGTGCCTGCGAACTGAATTTACTGTCTATTCTTCCAAGTGAAATCAGTAACTACAATATTCAATTAATGCAAATACATCACCCAATTTTCCTTCCGCTAGCAAACTCCAACTCTTGGATTTTCGTTTCCCCAAATCCTAAAATCTTATAATTAAATGCCAAAATCTTAACTCTCAAATAAAATTAAATGAAACCGGTATTCTTAAAATCCAACCGAACTGTATAGCAAATACAAGATACCAATCTTTAAACTACAAAACAAATTTCGAAACAAAAACTAATCTCAATTTTATTTCATCAAATCCTAACCTTTCGTTTAAAATAACACCACCACAATTTTAGAAAATCCCCAGTTATGTGACAAAGTCTTTTAACATACATAACCAGATTGATGAACCTTAACTCTATCAGTAAAAGTATAGACAACCTACAAAATTCTAAAACTATATATTCGAATACCGTTAACGAAAATAAAAATACTACAATCATGTTCTTCCTTTTAATGCTTTTCACCGTATCCATAATTGTAATAATATTGCTAATGCGAAATATAAGAAAGAACTCTGTGGGTAATAAAAAAAGAAACAGAACCATTACCATTTCCAGAAGTAAAAGTTGAACCAACCTCAGTAACACCAGTAGAAACTGACCCAATACCAAAACCTCGTCTCCATCAAATCTCTCTCGCTCACTTCCAAGTTAATTTTCTCAAAGCAAACCCGAAACTTGCACCACTCCAAGGTACAAGTTTCGTTCTTAAGCGGGGAGGTGTTGTAAAGTACGCACTTTACAACCTTCTTTGTCTCATTACCCTATCCCCTCATTTTTCTATCCGTCCATAATCCTATTTAAATTCAATAACACAACAACTCCAAATTCCCACACTCATCATTTTCATTTTCTGTATCCAACGATCAATGCACTCCCTTACTTTTCCAACCTATTAAACGTGCATTGATCCCAAAACCTAACTCAACCACTTCAAATTCCCTAATTCATCATTTCCTTTAATTGCTCAACTCCAAACCGCTTAAAATTCCCTGTTCATTATTTTCATTCTCAATTACTTCAAATCCAATGACCAATGCACTCTTTTCCATTTTTATGAGTATCGAATTTCATCTTTTTTCAACACACTTTTCACACAACAACAACCGGGCACACTTGTGTTCATGTTGCATTTTTTCCTGTTTCGAGTCAGGTAGCGAGGAGACATCGGACACTATCATTCGGATCGGTCACGAAACAAGTTGTTCTTTTGATACTGAGATACTATTTCTTTTCCATATCTTTTCCATTTTTTTTTATTATTTCTTTTAATAAATTCAAACCAGTTTAAATAAGTAAAGATAAGAAAAAAACTGTTTCTTTTCCATATCTTTTCCATTTTTGAATTCAAACCAGTTTAAATAATTTAAATAAGTAAAGACAACAAAAAAACTGTGAACTAGTAAATAAGTAAATATAAAAAATAGAATAACTGTGAACTAGTAAATAAGTAAATATAAAAAAATAGAATAAAATATCGATAGCAAAAAAAAGTGGTGTCTTTATTGTTTAATTTGTGCACAAGAAACTTAACACTAAAAAGGGTAAGACCCCGATTTAGATCCGCGCGTCTCAATTAATAAACAAATAAAGCACAACAGTACATTTTCCAGATAGCTCTCCTTTCGTTAATAATACTGATCCAAACAACATCGACAGTAGTATAACTCCTCCAAAAGGCCTGATTACAAAGGAAAAATTAAAATGGGAAATCAACAGCTTCAATCCATACAAATCTGCTGGGCCAAATGGAATAATTCCAGCGGAATCACACGAAATTCCGATATCTTAATACCCATTCTGGTCAACATCCTAAATGGTTGTATCACTCTGGCTCACATTCCTTTGTCATGGAGAGAAGTCAATGTTATTTTCATCCCCAAAGCAGGCAAACCTAGCCATGTTAATCCAAAAGATCTTAGACCTATAAGCCTTTCATCATTCCTTCTTAAAACATTTGAACGTCTGATTGAAATCCATTTGAGGGCAAACATTGATAGGTCTGGCTCTATCCAATGCTCAACATGCCTATAACAAAGGGAAATCTGTAGAAACCGCTCTACATACGCTGGTTCGTACTATCGAACATTATCTTCATCATAAAAAGTTCACCTTAGTTGCTTTCCTAGATATAGAAGGAGCTTTTAACAATGTCGACGCATCCGCAATCACATCTGCGCTGTCATCTCTGAAGGTGGATAAGTCAATCAGTAATTTGATAAATCATATGCTGATAAGCAGGATTATAAATTCAAAACTGGGCGATTTTACTACTCGAAGAACAGTCAGTAGGGGTACGCCGCAAGGCGGTGTCCTCTCTCCTCTCCTTTGGAACCTAGTCGTAAATGAACTACTAATGATTCTAGAAGGGGAGGGACACAGGGTGATTGCCATTGCGGACGATATTGCGATAGCTATATCTGGTAAGCATCCTAACACTCTGAAGGAACTCCTACAAAAGGCTTTATACAAGCCTACTACCTGGGCAGATCAATGTGGACTCGGTGTCAACCCCCACACATAGACCCTCCCCACATCAAAGGTATACCGCTTAAATTTTCGGACAAAGCAAAATATCTGGGTCTTATTTTGGACAAGAAATTAAGCTGGAAGCCCAATATCCAAGAGAGAATCTACAAAGCCAAAACAGCTCTATTCTCTTGCAAAAAAGCCGTAGGTAACAGATGGGGTCTACAAACTCATATTACACACTGGCTATACATCTCAGTCATTAGACCGGTACTTACATATGGAGTAACAGTATGGTCGACTGCGCTGGAAACAGCAACAAACCGCGATAAACTCAGCAAAGTCCAACGAACAGCCTGCTTAATCACGAGTGGAGCTCTCCGCTCAACTCCCTCCGCTGCACTTGATGTTCTGTTTCATCTCATACCGCTAGATATCTTTAGCCAACAATCGGCCGCCAGTAGATTCATTCGGCTTAAAGCCTCCTCGCAGTGGATTAATAACAATATGGTCCACTCCACTTTACTGAACTCGTTCAGATCCCTACCTAGTAACGTCGATTACAACACCCCTCATCCAAAATTTAATAAATCTTTCAAGTATCCATCCCTTCCAGGTCTACCTGGGAAAATGAGTCACTTTTGGTAGACGAAGCGATTCATTTCTACACAGATGGATCTAAAACCGATGACGGGGTCGGTGGAGGCGTATACTCCGAAAGATTAAATCTTTGTCTATCTTTTCGTCTTCCCAATCACTGTAGCGTGTTCCAGGCAGAGCTTCTAGCAATAAAAGAAGTCCTCTCTTGGCTCAAAGAAAACGTTATATCGACTACTGATAAACGTATTTTCTCAGACAGTCAAGCTGCCATAAAGTTACTGGACTCTGTCTCCATTAACTCACTAACAGCCCAAAATTGTCGATCATCTCTGGTGGAGATGTCAAAACAGTTTAACATTCACCTTATATGGGTGCCGGGGCATAGAGACATTCCAGAAAATTGTAAAACCGACGAACTTGCAAAAAACGGAACAATCCTACCTTTGTTGGATAGCAAATCTAACATCGGTATACCCCTAGCTACTTGTAAACTTATGCTAAAGCATGATACCATAAAGAAAGCTAACCACAGATGGACCAGCACCCCAACTTGCCGGTCTACTAAACTGATTTGGCAATTGCTTGATGCTAAACGCTCAAAACAACTAATTTCTATTGGTAGATTGCATATTAGCTCCGTTATAGGTGTCCTTACTGGACACTAAAGAAGCTGCAACTTGTATAAAGATGGCAATGTGATATGATAAAGAAGTTCGCATTAGTGAGTTTTCAAAAGGTTTCTATAACAATTTCCTAAGAGTTACATAGAATACTTCTCTTAAGCCTAGCAGACTTTAACAAAAAGTCTTTAAAGAAAATGTCAATGTTCAAACTTCTAAGAACTCTGCAAATGAAACTTAACAGAAACTGATACATTTAGCCTTAATCCAAGTTAGGAATATTAAATTGATGTATGTTAACTAATTATTTATACACATTTATTGTATCCATCTGCTTTTTAGATATTACTCAGGCAAGTATAAGAGTATAAATCGACATCCCTATGATATATAGCATATACACAAAAATTGGCGTTTCGTCCGGGTGATCTCACATGGACTCATCAGTTGACTTGTGAGGACCTTGTCAATACGCAATTTTTGTTAAGTTCAGTTCATCTGACATGAATTTTTTGACAAAAATCCAATGTGAACAATATCCAACAAAGATTAGAATTGTAATCATTAATGTTGTAATTTTTTTTTTTTTTTTTTTTTTTTTTGTTTAGTTGCACAACTGTTTGGTTGCTTATACAAAACAGATAAATTATTTGGTTGAATCTCCGCGCAGGTGCATATAATTATATGTTTCACAAAATAGCGAACTCATTTTAGGCAATCGTTTAGTTTGTGTCAAAACACAAACTTTTTATTTGCTCGAACCAAGCAGTTGCAAAACTAAAAATTGAATGTGCGCGCCTAGCCTAAGAGTCTAGCGAAGATGAAGTTGAAGTGACGAATAACCAAAATTTAAGAAAAAAATACCTTCGAAAACGGGCAGCTGAATTTCAGATCAACCATTCGGCTCCTAAAAGTTGAATTGCAACTATAAACTGTATATGTCTATGGGTGGGGAGGTAATGTTCACAACAGGTGACAACAACCTGTATGTCGACATCACCTCACTAGGGTCGTCATCAGAAGATGAAGAGTACGAAAAAGAAGAACAAGTACTCGAAAAGAAAATAAGTGCGTTTGAGGAAGAAATCTTGCTCCTCAAAGCGAAACTTGAGCCACTTTTACGTGCTCCTAAAAAGAAACAAGAATCGCGGCGAGAGAAAGCCCGAAAACAGAAAAAAACAGCGGAACAGCAGCTAAAAACTATAGAGTCGCAACCGCAACCGATTATACAGCAAACCAAGCAACAACAACAGCCACAGCAACAACAAATGCAAATGCAACAAGCACAAAACCAATACCGCAGCAACCAACAACAATACAAATTCAACAACAGAAACCACAGCAAACAAAGCAACAACAACAAAAGCAACAGCAGCCGATTTAGAAGAAGCAGAAGGAACACCAGCAGCAGCCACAGCCGTCTCAAGCTAAGAAAGAGAAGGTACCACCGATCAATATCTACAAGATAGATCTAAGGGACACGATAGATCTATGTAAGTCGGCCATAGGCAATAATTTTATTATTAAAGGATTAAACGCAGATAGGCATGCAATACATTACACATCAGTAAAAGATCACAAAATTATTAAAGCATCGACGACTGAGTTTTTCAGTTTCAGCCCAAAATTGGACAAGTTCCAAACGGTTTTGCTGAAAGGCATAGATTCCTGCACGGAACCTCAGGCGCTCTTAAATGAGCTCCGTCAAGTAGCGAGCGATGATCTCGAGTTTATGGGAGTAAAGCCATTCACGACAGTCAATGCCAGACGGGAGACAGGGAAATTGCCGTTTTTCTTGGTCCAGCTTTCGCCCACTAGCAAACTGGATAGTCAGAGGAAAATCTCCGTCCTCAATTACCATGTTGTCACTTGGGATAAACTAAAGAGGCGCGGCGACATTCTTCAATGCATGCGCAGCCAAAGGTTTGGCCACGCTGCAGCAAACTGCGAAATGCAGTCATGTTGCGTCAAGTGTGGTGAGAACCACAAACTAGGAGAATGTAAACTCGGACAAAAATGGGTTGAAGACAGAAACCAGCTAAAATGTGCACTTTGCAGAAACGAGGGACACCCTGCAAATTATAAGGGATGTCCTAAGTTTCAGGAAATCAAACAGAAAAAGCGAAACAAACAGTAGTGGTAGTGGAAGAGAAACGCCCACAAACGCGACTCCCCACAGTAACGCCCGTCAACTCCCAAATTTCCTACGCCCAAATGTCGGCAGGAAGGGAAAGCACGGTAAAAGCTGTACAAAAGGCAGCCCCAAAGGCTCCTGATGCACAAGCAGAAATAAGAAGCATGTTACTGGCTATTCAAGGCCAGTTAATTGGCATACAAAACCAGATACGGGAGCAGGCGACTAGGGTAGACCATCTCTACTCTGTTTTGCCGAGGTTAACGCTTGTAGGTTAAGTTCACGCTGCCGGAGAGGCCCTTTAAGATCCTTGCTTCGAATGTAAATTCACTGATTAGGACCGAACGCAGAGCTAACTTATTCCAATTGTTGAAAGATCAAAGTCCAGATGTGTTTATGGCCAGTGAAACCAAGCTGAACCAGAAACATAATATGACTCACATTAATTACAATATCGTAAGAAGAGATCAGCCCAACTCGACTCAAGGAGGTGGCGTCGCAATCTTTGTACGAAAAGGCATCAGGTATAAAGTTATATACAATAGTGAAGTACGCAGATTTCGGCTGCTTGAGGCGTGCATTATTTGCATTCCTCTCCAACAGGGAAGCGGATGTATGTGATCGCGACTTACGCACCGGAATCACCTCAGCCAACTGACTTTGTGACAGAGCTCGAAAAACTTTTTCAATTGCTACAACTGAACTCGGAAGAGAATTACTATCTCATGGCCGGTGATTTAAATGCCCAACATATAGATTGGGGAAATCAAGTACAAAATCCGAGAGGTAACCATCTATTTAATTGGATGGGTCAATACAGTATTGAATATATAATCGGTCTTCTAGCGACTGATAGACCATCGTTTCCAAGGAGCGGTGCCTATCTGGATCTATTACTAAAGGACTCTAGACTGATAATTACTAACACTGTGTGTCAACGGACAAGAAACTGTTTACAAACGATAGACTATGACAGCGACCACTGTGGTTTTGCCGCAGTAAAGTTGAAGGGGTTTGTACCTGCGCATTCTTACAATTACAGTAAGATGCGCTGGCCACGCTTCACCAACGCCTTAGCAAGCGAAATTCGTGCCAATAATATATCCCCACCAAATAACAGGAATTTAACAAACAACGAAATTGACCAATACTTAGAATAAATGGACGAAGCAATCCTACGAACTATTAACAGAACTATACCAAAATACAGAGAACGTAACGTAACCGACATGTACCGTAACTCAACAATTAATGCACTACACAGACAAAAAAGTGGACTTCTGACAAGACTAAAACGCTTGTACTGACGGTTTACTGACTCTGGAGATAAGGACACTGAAGTCGTCAATTAAGAACATCAACCAATTGATCAAAGAAAATTATAGGTTGTCTATTAATTAGTATTGGAACAATAAAATTCGGGCCGTTAACTCTAGCGACTCGAGTATGTTTTCACAAATTAACAAGATATTTAGACGAAATGATCAAATCGAACTTCCGTGTCTTAAGCTCCAGAGAACGACAGAAAACAGAAACGTACTTCTGACAGCAGGGATAGATCCAGATGACGCGGTCTTGGACGATGACTTCTTTATTATCGAGGATCCGCTGGAGAAAGTGGAGGCTGCTTTTCAGCAAGTGTATAAGGTGAATGCAAGCATCCACAGAAAACACGACCTGGAAAACAGAGCTCTACTCCATCACTTCCATCTTCGTAGTGAAATGACGCAATGGCGATCAGATAACCTAGGTTTCATCGGGTTCAATGAAGAAAACTTTGCGAATGCCATCATTGCCGTGCAAGATGGGAGTAGTTCCCTGTTAGTTACGAGGATGGAGCTCCAGCCCATCTTCGATTCATTTAAGAGGAAAAAGTCAACAGGAGTCGATGGTATATCCAATATTGTACTTCGACATCTACCTAAGGAAGCAATTGACATTTATGCCACACTGTTTAACAACGCACTGAATAATGTATCTTATCCAGGGCGGTGGAAGACAGCTGTGGTTCATCCACAGGACAACTCCAATCCGGCGTATCTCCGGTCCATAAGTCTTCTACCGAGTATCAGCAAGGTATTCGAGAAAGTTATAAATAGAGCTTTGTCCAAGTGGGCGGAGGACAATAATATCATACCGGATAATCAGTTCAGTTTTAAGGCGGGACATGACACCATTCATGCCGCGTCTAAACTCGTTTCTGATATCCAATGGAACAAAACTAAAAATCAGTGTACAGGTGATTGTCTGGTTGATTTGGAGAAGGCTTTCGACACAGTATGGTTAGAAGGTCTTTATCTAAAACTGACTAGACTCGGCATAGGTAAACCAATATTTTATATACTTTATGACATGCTCAATGGTAGAAAGTTTGTTGTTAAAAGTGGCAATGTAACTTTTACCGCAGTCTTCGATATCAAGAATGGTCTTCAGAAGGGAGCGCTGAACTCGCCGATTCTATTCAGCATTCACACCAGCGATCTGATAGGTAGTCTAACTCAGGCAATTGCGTATGCCGATGATCTAATAGCGTATAGAACAGCTCCAAAAGTTGAGCTCATCAGAATTCTTTTGCAGCTTGACTTCGACAAGATTCAGCGATATTGTGATGACTGGAAGTTGAAAACAAACTTTCAGAAATGTGAAACCATTCTGTTCAGGACTCCGTTGGCTAGAGTCCCTAGTAGTACTAGAAAGAACTGGCGTAAGCTGATGATCGTAGGGCCGCACCGGCAACCACTGGCGAGTAAAAGTGTAGTAAAGTACCTTGGCATCTGGTTGGATCAGTATTTGTATTTCGACAGACATACATATAAATGCTGCTCTGAACAGGGCTAGGGGAGCCTTTGCCCTGACAAAACGGTTGTTTTACAGCAGCCGGCTTGACACCAGGGTGAATGTGATTTCCTAAATGGCCCTCATCCGGCCGATGATTGTCTATGGATACCCGGTGTGGTTCAACGTCGCCCCATCTCAAATGGAAAAGATTCGGGTGTTTGAGAGGCAGTGTCTTAGACGTTGCCTTGGATTGCACAGAACATCAGAGTCGGAGTACAAACATTATTATTCATTATTTTGATAAAGCTGATTCGGGGTCACATTGCAAAAGCGATGTCCTCGACCAACAACCTAATTTTTGGGGCTTACTACCCAAACGATGATAACTATGAGAGTGTACGTCTTAGCGGCTTCATCCCGCTACTTAGACAGACGAGGGCTGGTCCAAAATAGAATGGCGATTTCACTAATCCACCACGTCAGCCGTAAGACTGTTGACAGGCGGCTCCTTTATGGCCGAGACGTCCTCGGACAAGATGAAGCAGAGCGCCTTCGGTTCAGTAGGATTCTGTCCGATATTGACCGGGGGGACAGGGTGAGATAGGGGAACAAGTTCTGGTGGTTGTTGGATGATAGAGAAAGTTGACGAGGACTTATATATGTCTTGGTCGACTTACATAGATTTAAGTGTAGTTCGTTAGGTAGGGACAGTCAGGGTGGCAAAAAAAAGTACATGTTTTAATGTACATAAAAAAAAACACTGCTGCTGTGGCTGTTCTTAATTTTAAGTAGTTTTAGTTTAGTTTTAGTTTATTTTAAGTAGTTGTTGGTAGTTTTAATAAGTTTTACTTTAGTTTGTAAATTTTATATAAAAAAATTTAAAAAAAGTTACACAATCCGAGTTTTTCTTAATTTTCTCGAGAAAAAAAATATATATACATAGTTTGAATTGAAAATGGTTTTTTTAGGCCGAAAGGTATTAGATTTAATATATATGTAGTTTAGCTTAAAGAGCCCTCATAGGGCCAGTAAGTTAGTTTTAAGTTATTGGTTGGATAAGTAGGCTAGTTTTTATGAATTTTTATCTAGCTTTAAGATAGTTTTAAGATTGATGAAAATAAAAATGAATTAAAAAGAAAAAGAGAGTTGGACTATTACACAAGAGATGCCGAGTTCGATCCCTAAATAAGATATAATGTTGTTCATGTTTTAAAATTGATTAAATGTCAGAAAAGCGTCTTCAAAGAAATTTAAATTTACTTTTATTTTCGTATTTTTCAGGCTCGGTAAAAGTTCTAGTGTAAGCCTGTAATAGACATAAAAAGACGTGTGTTTGTAATTTTTGCGAAGCTTTATTGAAGCCATCTGTCAAAACTTGAACTTTAGTTCAATTTGGAATAGGACTCTGTTAAACTTCTAATAGTTCATACACGAACCTGGCACTTTGAAAAGATATGTGCAAGGTATTTCTAAGAGGATTTTCAGAAATCACTTATAGAAGTGCATAAAAGGTTTTGTGAGCTTGTGTAATATTCTCCTTTTTGTTCTTAAACAATCTTTACAAATGTATTAAAGAACTACGAAAATATATTTAGTTAGACCAAATCGAAGCTGAAATGTTAGTTTTGATATGGTTCCACTTTCTTAGTTATACAAGTAAATTCCCTACCCAGCAATTCCTCGCTAAATTCAAATTCAGATTCTGACCTTGCCATTTTTTTATAAATTTTTCGTTTGTAAATTAATTTGAAGTTTCCCTTTTTTATTTTAAATTTTATTCGTTTTTATTATTGAACAAAACGTTATACGCTTCGTTTTGTGCCTCTAAAATAACTTGTTTGATTTTTCTCGCTTTATTAACCAAATGTTTTTTGGTCTTTCGTAAGAGGAATATTTTCTTGAGAACCAACTTTATTACTATCAGTATTTTCTTTTTCTGGGTTTGTTTTAATTGAATTCATAATTATTTTTACTATTTTTTTTTATTAAATTTTCAAAATATATTAAACTCATAGTACAATAATTTTCATTTTTGTTGTTGTTGTTGATCGCCTCACTCTGATTGTCCACAGTTTTTCTTTCCTCTGGAGTAGGTACAGCAATGATGTCATAAAATAGCACGTCTTTCAACTCAAATAAAGTCAGTTTATTCAGTTAATTATTTAGTTTGTTATTTAGTTTAGTATGGTAATAAGAAAATTTTATATCCATACATATATATATCAGCGTCGAATTTTCTCAACTTTTTTATTTATTTACACAGGTCACTTTTTCTTATTGAGGTACAAAGTTTTTTTTTTATATATATTCTGCCGAATTTTTGATACCCCCAAAGATTTTAGGGTTTGGTATCTCGACTTTTTTTCGGAAACTTGAATTGTGTTATGGATATGTTACCCGAATTCAGTTGATATTAGCAGAGAAATTTAACTAATATCTCGGATGGATGCACCCAAAAATTAATCAAAGAAAAAATAACAAGAGAAATTTTTGGAAAGAATACATGTATTTTATTCAGTTTTACTTAAGGCTAAATTACTTCTAGAATTTTAACATAGAGGAACTTTAAGATTGTCGAATATAAGATAAGACTATCAGTCATACACACGTAAATATGCACAACGAAGATAAACAATCTCATGCGATATTAGATACTTAAAAATCAACAATGAATGTTGTATGGGGATGCTATGCACAAACATTGAAAGCGATTAAGAAGAATTTAATGTGAGACGTTATAAAGTGTTCGATTTCTATAAACAATTTTCAGAACATTAATGCTGACTTGCAGTAACATTTTAAGTTATGTGACATTCAAATGCATTAAATAAAATAAAATATTGTTGCGAACAGAGCTTTATACTCCTACAGCGCCATTTGTTGGGAATTACATATCTGATTTATGAGGGAACAAAAAAAAAGCTCTTTTCCATCGCATCTAAATTTCCCCTTATTCCAAACCAAAACAAAGTAGGAGATCGTGTATGGCTGTATAACCCACATCGTCAAAAGGGATTGTCGCCGAAGCTTCAACAAAACTGGGAAGGCCCTTATACTGTCGTCACGAAAATCAATGATGTCGTTTATCGAATTCAAAGAGGGTTAAGAGGAAAGCTAAAAGTTGTGCATAGCGATCGACTGCACCGATACAGTGCCGAAGCTGGTGATAGAGTTGTTCGGGACGAACAATCTTAAGAAGGGGGCAATGTTGCGAACAGAGCTTTATACTCCTACAGCGCCATCTGTTGGGAATTACATATCTGTTTTATGAGGGAACAAAAAAAAAGCTCTTTTCCATCGCATCTAAATTTCCCCTTATTCCAAACTACTAGAACATTCTATCTCCATATAAATTTCCCCTTATTCCAAGCAAATCGAATATTCTAAACAAGAACCTTCGAGAACAACTGGTTTGAGTATATAAGAGAGTGTACACGGTGAGCGGAAGACAGTTTATTTTCGATTATGAAAGTGTGCAAAGCTGAACTATTGGATTGTGGAATTAAAGAAGTGTGATTTAAGTTTGAATAAAAGTATTGGAGTTGATTACAAATTGAGATTTATTGTTTGATTTGAAAAGTGTAAATAAAGAAGAAATTCTAAAAGGAGTAATAAGTTTTATTTAACGAACCTAGCAAAAATATTACATTGGTGTCAGAAAAGTGGAATAAAACTTATTGTGCAGTGAAGTGTGCGAAAAAAAAAAATAAAATAATAAAAATGAGCAAGTTATTGAAAGAGCTCAACTGTAATGAGCTGAAAAGTGAATTAGGCAAGCGAGAACTTTCTAGAGCAGGATCGAAAAATGAGCTTGTTCTGCGTTTGGCCGAATATTTGAAACAACAAAATGAAGACCCGGACATTTTCGTCTTTAAGCTGACGCTGAGGAAGCAGACGTAAGTAAAAATGTAGATGTTTCAAATATGTTTAGTCTTCTGCTTGAGCGTCTCGAAGAGCAACGAAATGAACAAAAGAAAGAACAAGAGAATGTACAAAAGAATGTTCTCAAAAGCCTGGAGAAACAGCATAGCGAACAAAAAGACCTTCTCGAAGAACAGAGAAACATGCTAGAAGGCAAGCTTGTTAACATCGAAAAAAATGTATCTGCACTTGATGAACGTGTTTCATTGTTGGAGAATCAAGCCGAACGTGTTTCATTGTTAGAGAATCAAGTCGACAATAAAATGGAGACGCTTTCAAAAGAGCTAGATCGCATTCGAAATATAAAGATTCGGGAAAGTTCTGGAGAAACCTTGAGGAAAAAGGAGATGCAACCTCCAACCTTTGATGGACAAACTTCTTGGTCTATATACAAGAAGCAATTCGAGGCAGCTTCTACAGCAAATGGCTGGGATGAAGCTGACAAGTGTATAGCTCTAACCCTTGCTCTTAGAGGAGCTGCTGCTGAGTTATTGCTAACCATACCAGCAGATAAGAGCGGCGACTTTAATTAATTGGTTGAGGCTATAGACAAACGCTTTGGCAATAGCCATATGAAAGAGGTCTTCAAGGTACGACTCTATTCCAGAGTTCAGAAGAGGGACGAAACTCTACAACATCTACAAGCGGACATTGAAAGGCTTGTTTATCTTGCATATCCAGATGTTGGAGAAGAAATCCGTAACCAGTTTGCAGTTGAGGCATTTGTTCGCGCCATTTCCGACATACATCTTCAAAGGGCCGTACGAACTGCTGGAAAACGAACGCTTTCTGAAACATTAGCGTTTGCCTTGACAATGGAAGCAGCAGAGCAAGCCTCTCACGGAGTACATCGACTTAGAGAAGCCATCATCGAAGAATGCTCATGCCGAAGAACTGATGTCCAAAGGAATCAACGAAACGGACTTGCAAAGTGCTGGAATTGCAACAAGACTGGACATTTACAGCGTCAATGTCGATTACCACCAAGAAGAGCTTGTCAACATTGTGGACACGGAGTTTCAAATTCAGAACCAGGTAACAATAACACCAGTGTTACTTCCCGAACAAGTTTCCCAACAGAGAAACAAGTGAGAACCAACTTCGAGGAGCAGAAGCTGGTTTCTGGTATCGATGGCCCTAGAAACACCATCCAGGTTTCTCAAACCAAACGAAACAATAAAAGTCTGACTATCGAGGCAACGTCAAATGGCAACAAACGCATGGTCGCCTTCAATACACTGCGAATAAGGGCTGATCCCATTTGTGGATGGAGCAATGAAGAAATAAGATCTGCTCAACAAGAAGACCCCGACATTGAACCCCTTCTGGCATGGAAGGAACATGAAGGAAAACCCGCATGGAATGACATTTTCGATAGGAGTCCAGTTTTAAAGGCCTATTGGGCACAATGGGACTCACTTCATGTGCGAGAAGGTGTTCTTCGGCGAAAATGGGAATCCGCTGATGGTAAATCTTATGTGATGCAGCTTGTGTTACCTCAATCGAAAATCAAAGAGGTTCTTCGAGAGATGCATGATGGACCTTCAGGAGGCCATTTGGGAATCAACAAGATGTTAAAAAAAGTGAGACAACGATTTTACTGGTTGCATGCAAGAGACGACGTTAAAAAGTGGTGCCGAAATTGTGAGGCTTGTGCGGCAACCAAAGGCCCTGGTAGAAAACTGCAAGGAAAAATGATGCAATATAATGTCGGCTCGCCGTTTGAAAGGATTGCTGTTAATGTAGCTGGCCCATTTCCGGAAACGAATGATGGAAACAAATACATTCTGGTGGTAATGGATTACTTCAGCAAATGGCCTGAGGCATACGCTATCCCGAACCAAGAAGCCAAGACCGTGGCCGACCAGATTGTGTCTAACTCGGTAAGCAGGTTCGGTGCGCCTATGGAGCTCCATTCTGACCAAGGAAGGAACTTTGAGTCGAATATATTCCAAGAGGTGTGCGCGTTCCTTGGCATTAAGAAAACGAGAACCACACCACTTCACCCGCAATCTGATGGAACCGTCGAGAGATTCAACAGGACCTTAAAAGAGCACCTCACTAAGGTCGTAGGCGACTACCAAAGAAACTGGGATAGGCACATACCACTATTTTTGATGGCCTATCGAAGTGCAGTACATAGCTCAACAGGACAAACACCATCTGAGATCCTGTTCGGAAAAAGCATACGGCTGCCTAGTGAGATAAGGTTTGGACACCCACCACAAGAGTCTCAGGAAACAGGGAATTACGTGAGTGACCTAAAAGAGAGGCTAATCGACATCCACGAAAGGACCAGGACTAGAATGAGCACTTACAGCGATCGAATGAAGACAAGGTACGACACAAGAGCAAACACGACAGGATTCCAAGTAGGAGATCGTGTATGGCTGTATAACCCACATCGTCAAAAGGGATTGTCGCCGAAGCTTCAACAAAACTGGGAAGGCCCTTATACTGTCGTCACGAAAATCAATGATGTCGTTTACCGAATTCAAAGAGGGTTAAGAGGAAAGCTAAAAGTTGTGAATAGCGATCGACTGCACCGATACAGTGCCGAAGCTGGTGATAGAGTTGTTCCGGACGAACAATCTTAAGGAGGGGGCAATGTTGCGAACAGAGCTTTATACTCCTACAGCGCCATCTGTTGGGAATTACATATCTGCTTTATGAGGGAACAAAAAAAAAAGCTCTTTTCCATCGCATCTAAATTTCCCCTTATTCCAAACTACTAGAACATTCTATCTCCATATAAATTTCCTCTTATTCCAAGCAAATCGAATATTCTAAACAAGAACCTTCGAGAACAACTGGTTTGAGTACACGGTGAGCGGAAGACAGTTTATTTTCGATTATGAAAGTGTGCAAAGCTGAACTATTGGATTTTGGAATTAAAGAAGTGTGATTTAAGTTTGAATAAAAGTATTGGAGTTGATTACAAATTGAGATTTATTGTTTGATTTGAAAAGTGTAAATAAAGAAGAAATTCTAAAAGGAGTAATAAGTTTTATTTAACGAACCTAGCAAAAATATTACAATATGATGCTTATGCATAACAGCGTAAATAAACGAAGCTGTCGGTTTTCCGAGGCGAGAGCAGGCAACATACAACTGTCCATGAGAGAAGCATGGGTTTTCCAGATTGACGCCGCAAACACTCAACGACTGAACCTGTGATTTATTAATGGCCATAGCGAAAGCAGGCCGCACGGGAAATTGTAATCGTTTAAATTCAAACGGTACGTCAGTTGGTACCATTGAGATGCGGGTATCAACACATCTTCTACCTATATTTTCCCTTTAGAATGGTTGTTTCGATCACATTGTTCAGTAATTTGTTCACTGCTAGCCCTATGTCTTTACAAAGCCGCGGTTGGTTTATATTTCGTAATATTATGACCACCAATCCTACTTTTGATTGAAGATAATAAGGCGGCAATCCTGGCAAATCCAGATTTTACCATTACCAATGTCAATGAGTTTTGAAAATATTTCTTCACATCGATCATTTTGCAATTCGACACGCATATTCTTGCTCAAATTTAGTATCTTAATTTGTTTCTACAAAATTGAGGACTTCAAACATGCACTCAGTTCATCCGCTGGTGTAGACCAGGGAATAACTGGTAATGTTTGACGAAAATCTCCTGCTAACAAAATCATCGCTCCACCGAATCGGTTTTCATTGTTTCGCAAATCTTTGAAAGTTCTGTCTAATGCCTCCATGACTTTTTATGTGCCATCGTGCATTCATCCCATACTATTTACTTTAATTGCTGCAAGACCTTTGCCATTGCAGAGTTCTTCGAAATGTTGCAAGTAGGAGTTTCGTTGCTTTGAATATTCAATGGTAATTTTAGCGTTGAATGGGCTGTTCGAACGCCTCTAACAATGCAGCTGCAATACCAGAGGAAGCAAGTGTGAGTGCAGTTCAATTCTGTAATTTTTTCATGTTGCAACTTGATTAAAAGAGTCGCGTATTGGGCGATTAGGCGCGGCTATGCCTAATTAAGATAATACTTTGTTCGACATCATCAAGCACATGACAATGAATTGATATCAACGTCTCGTTGTAAATTTCTTCTGTGAATTGTAAATGTTGATTTCCTGTTTTATTTATGCAAAGATGTCGCCACACATATCATCTTTGTATTTGATAAATACAAATCAATTTAGTTTGACGGAAAGCATGTTGATATAATTATAGAAAACAATGTTCGTATTTGTAGAGCTTTTGAAGAAATTACAGCATTATTTAAAGTTTGATCCCAATGAGCATAATTTTCTAAAAGTTCCAAACGCTGACAGGCTTCTCTGTAAGAGCCACATAATTCACCATTAACAGTTCGTAAATGTTGGAATGATGTTGGGCCTTAAATATTGACTAAGAGTAATCTATATAAATCAGAATGAATCGCCAAATGTGTTGCTAAGCGTTAAACTCGAGAACGGCTCGACCAATTCGGCTAATTTCGCTCCATAAGAACCTTCCTTGTGTTTTAGCAAAAACGTTAATAGAAATAGCTTCTTTTTTGAACCTTTCACAGGGTTCGAAGTGCTCAAAACTAATAATGTTCTGAAAAAATCAAATTCAAAGGGAATAGATGGAATTTCCAATTCAGTGCTCAAGCACATCGGTCCCAACATTGTTGATATACTGTCCTTTCTTTTTAATTCCGGTATTATATCGTTGTTTAAAAAAGGAAGCAAATCAGATACTTCCAACTATAGACCCAACTATTATTGCCATCGACCTCGAAAGTTTTTGAAAAAATCACTAAGACAAGAATCTTGTCCTATTTGAATAAAATTAGCTTCTTTAGTCCTTTGCAGTTCGGTTTAAGGTCTGGCCTTTCCACTTTCCACGCTTTGTTGGATTTTTGTTCGACTGTTTACAAAAGGTCTATATAATAAAAATTGTTGCGCTGGGCTCTTTGTCGACATAACGAAAGCTTTCGACATGGTTAGTCACACAATTTTGTTAGAGAAATTATACAAGATAGAATTTCGAGGTTTTGTGTACAAGTGGTTTGAGAGTTATCTTAAAAATATGATGCAATACATATGTGTCAATCAGCGGTTGTACTATAATATAGGAGTACCGCCGGGTTCTGTGCTTGGCCCAGTTTTATTTTTAATATATATAAATTCCCTTTTTTTTCCATTTCTGGGCAAAATTAAGGCCTTTGCAGATGACCTTGGTATTGCCTACTGTTCATCTAGTCGATTAGATTTAATTTCAGATATAAACCATGCTGTCCACTTATTAAGGTCTTGGTTCGCTGAACATGAACTTATACTTAGTAATAAAACTAAACTAACGTTTTTCAGTCTTTTAGGTCAAGAAATTCCTGATGTTAATATAACATTTCACTCATTTGACTGTTCAAGACATAATTTATTAAATAGAAATTGTCACCTACTACGTGCTCAATCTTTCGACAACGATCAACAATGAAGTGATACTTGTTTTAATATGTTCATACCTTCAAGTATTTAGGTGTAACTATTGATCAAGATTTAAGTTCGTCCCAGCCATTGACATACTAGATATGGACTGCTAGTAGCTGATTACAAAATGGTCCAACGGATTACTAAACGACACTAGCCCTCGTGCCGACACTGACGGAAAATTTGAATACTGTGAAATGGAACCAGTGCTAAAGGGGCTAATGTGCAAATAGTCCCATTGCCAAATCTGAAAATTTCCCTTTTTAATTTTCCCTTTTTCATTTTTGTTTTCAACGTATAAATATATACTGCAACACAGTTTTCGTTGCATTTACTTGTATTATCTATTAACAAATATTATTATTGTTTGTAAAAATACTTTTATTAAAGCAATTAGTTTCACTTTTACAAATAATTTTAATTTTTATACTAGAAATCAAGAGGTAAGCTAAGATCTTTTTGGCTAGAGCGAAAATATTTGCAAAAAAATTAGTTATGCAAATCCTAATTTTGATTTAAATTAACAACTCACTTTAGAGAAAAAACCAATCCTACAATTTGTATCAAATTTACAAAAAAATTTCTTTAGGTGCTTTTTATTATTCACAAATCTATCTGGATCGTGATCTGGATCTTCCTTTGAAAATAAAACGATACGGATCTTAGTGACAGCAGTGTTATAAGTCCGTCTCTTTTTATCCTTGGGTTTGTAAATTTTAAACTATGTCTTGTCTTTTTTCTTTACACTATAGCTTAGGCCAGGCGCGCACATTCAATTTTTAGTTTCGCAACTGTTTAATTGCTAAAATGAAACATATGGGCTTATATGGAACACCGCGCACTTAGAGCAACTCGATTCTCGAAACTAAAAAGTTTGTGTTTTGACACAAACTAAACGATTGCATCTCAACAGTTGAGCTGTTTTTTATAAGTGCAAGAGAGAAAAGAGTGCGAGCGTGAGTAAAGAGTTGCCAGTGCGCGGTTCTCTTTCAACTGGTGATTAAACTATTTGATTTCGATCACAGTTGCCAGTGCGCGACTAGCCTTACACTACCTTATTGCCATAAAAAGCCATCTACTCGCCAGTGTAATAACTGATTTTTGGATCTTTGAAATAGATCCCGATAAAAAACAGGATCCCAAATTGTTTTTGTAATACATGTTAAAACTTAATCCAGATCCGGATCCAGATAGATTTGTGAATAATAAAACGCACCTTATCTTAAACTAGAACTGTAAGGCTAGGCGCGCACATTCAATTTTTAGTTTCTCAACTGCTTGGTTCGAGCAACTAAAAAGTTTGTGTTTTGACACATGCTAAACGTTTGCCTAAAATGAGTTCGCTATTTTGTGTAACATATAATTATATGCACCTGCGCGGACATAAAATCATTAAGTAAACCAAAATGATTCATAAAATATTTTTAAGGGGATTTTTTTTCGAGATCCCTTAGCACTATTCTCAGCCGATTATCTCTCTAACCATAGACTAGCACCGTTTCTTCAAAGCAATGTCAATAGATGTCCTTAGTTTCTATGAGTAAACATTTCTGTTGGCACTAGTAGAACAAGAGATGGCGTTAAATATATTTTTTATTTTTGCCACTAGTGTCGGCACGAGGGCTAGTTTCGATTGTATCCGTTGGACCATTTTGGTTGCAAATTTTGTATGAGAATTATACACAACTAGCAGTCCATATATAATAAGTCAATGGTCCCAGCACATATAAAATTTAAAACGATATCTTCTTTCATCCACTCGATGTTTATAAAGGTTAAAAAAATTCTGCTCAACGAACTTGATAAAGACTATTTACTATGGTATATTTCAATCGAAATTGCAATATGAAGTTTGCTGTTAGGGTGGTGTTTACCATAACAAATTGCAACAACTTACCCTTATTTAAAAATCAGCGATAAGAAATGTTTGTAAGTCGCACAGACTTGCTCACTCAATGACTATTTAAAAGCCTGCAAATTCTTTCGGTAAGACATTTATACTAAAGTTTTAAAGGTTTTCTTTATAAGAGGTGGATATTTAGAAAGTCCAATCTTGAATAGCCGTAGTCTTCATAGAAACACAAGAAATTTTTACTCCATCCTGTCTTGTAAGTTGTTTAACACTCTTCCGCTTGAAATTCGGTGATCAAGAAATTTGTTCGATTTCACAAATAAAATAAAATTATGGCTTCTTTGTTTTGATCAGATAGAAATTGAAAGTCTGCTTTTGTATATGATATAAATAATTACTTATTATGGTTTGTTACATTGAAAGTAAAAATATTTTTATCTTTTTTGTTTCATTATATGATCTTCATATTATCTCGATTGGGTATTCAGTTTTGATTTGAATCATGCTTATATTTTCTTCTTTCTTTTAACATGAATTTTTGTTTATATTTATGTATAACTTTGTATAATTGGTTCTTTGTACACCCCACACAAAGTTTATTATTAAAGTGGCATTAGGCGTGTTTTTTTTTGCAAGTCCATATAAAATTGTAGAAAAAAAAGACACCGGGACTAAGCGCTTTAGGCTAGCCGCGCACTAGCAACTTTTAGTTGCGAAACTGTTTGGTTACTTATAGAAAACAGATGAACTGTTTGGTTGAATGTCCGTGAATTTGCAGATAATTATATGTTCAATAAAATGGCGAACTTATTTTAGGCAATCGTTTAGTTTGTGTCAAAACACAAACTTTTTAGTTGCTCGAACCAAGCAGTTTCGCAACTAAAAGTTGCTAGTGCGCGGCTAGCCTTACATGCAAATGCAACAACTACTTAAATCTATACAGAGTTAGCTAAGACCAGATAATTTTCGAGAGTTAATCTAAGATCCGATAAAAAAAGGTGATGCCAAAACAGTATTATCTATATGTTATCGATAATTTGCTCAGGGACGTCAAAAGTGACGTCATACAATACAGCTCACAAATGTCATAGCGTACACAGTGCTTCCAGCTATTTCGAAAAAAACTCCTAAATCCCGATGTCGTTTTTTTTACAATTCTATATGGACTTGCGAAAAAAACACACCTATTATCTCAATGAGTTTCCTAATAAAAAGATGCCACTGCCTATTCTCATTATTTAACTTAAAATTAAAGTATATTTTATGAAAAATTGTAAATATTTAAAATAATTTAAGTGAGGATAAAGCCTAATTGAATCGATTCCTCTTGAATGTTTGCCCTAGCAACTACGTCACAACTCATATTTCATTTTTCGCTCGTCCTTCACACCCCCTGAAATTTGAAATACCTAGAGAAACAAACCAAATATTAACTAAGATACAAAAAAATTACCACATGACTATCATCCGTAATACAACGGACCTTGAGAATTTATCTTAAAACAAGATTTCGTTTGTAATACCCAAAGTGTTAACGTTACAAGATAAGTATGAGATAAACAATAGTATGACAAAAAAAATTACAATAACAAATTACAACTAAAATATAAAGGAATTAATAATTTCTTTTTTGTTTACTATAGAACAATAGACAAAAAATACATAAAAAAAGAGAAACAGGTAACCAAAAATTCAAAAAAAAAGAGGAGAGGAAAGTTATTCTCGTCGGCGGACCTTTCTTTTTACGCTAGGTGTGGTACGCCTCTGGTTTTCGTAAACGAAAGAGATACCCACCCGTACATAACCGGCAGACTATCAATGTATAATTCGAGCTTAGCCTTGTTCATCTTTTCTAACACATAGACCAACAGTCTTTAACCCGGGCTGCCTATCGGGCACTCTATAAGGGGTTATAGGGCCCATACACTACTCATGCCTGCATGCGCAATACAGTGATTGCGCATGCGAACTGAACATGTATGGTCTTGATTGTGTGGTTGTGCATGCGGCATGAGTGATTTCTAAAATTTTTGATTTTTTCATGTTTATCTACACATGCACGATTGTGTAGTGTGTGTGTTAAAATAACAAAATTACTCAGTCAAGCGGTAAATTTCGGGCAATGAACATTCGGCTGTTGTATGCGTATTAAATGGCGGCAAATAAAAAGTTTTGGGCTGAATTTCTCGAGCTGTATCAAAGTCTTCCAACTTTGTGGCGGGTTAAAAGTGACGATTATAGCAATCGGGTATTAAAAGCGAATGCTTTAGAAAAAATGGTAGCAAAATTATTAAAAGAAATAGAACCGAATGCCGACCGCGAGAAAGTAACAAGAAAAAAAAGAGGCTGGGTACGACCCACACTGATAACTTCCCATTTGTGGTCTTGAAAACTTGTAATAATTACGAAGGTTGGTAGGTACATATTATATACTGAATTATAGATTTCCGTGTTTTTTAATATTATATTATAGAAATTACTTTATTATTTCGGTTCCAAACATTTTAATTGAAAAAAAATTAAAAACGAAATATTCAAATATAAAAGATATGGTTTGGTTATTGATGGAAGGGTACTTACAAAATATATCCGCTCTAAAACTAGATATATGTCAAATATAAGCCATTTGTTAGAAATTGTATTATGTATAAAATTAAATAATGGCAAAGTCAATATCATTGCTCGTTCTCAAGATATTCTTGTCGAAAAACAAATATTACCACTTTTTAGCAGATTTCTTTTATATTTTTGTTAAAACTGTCAATTCGATACTTGTCAAAATTTAACCATATGTTAATAGTTGTATTATGTCGATACCTTCCCGTAAGAATGTACTAAGCGGCACTTTTTTCGAAAATGACTTTTTGATGAGGAAATATAATATATGTTAAGGGCCACGTTTTGGCCTGGGTTTCGCCAACGAACTTTCTTCGTTTTTTTCGTTTCCTGAACAATTTTAGAAATGTCGCTTAGTATACATTCTTACGGGAAGGTATCGATGTATAAAACAACATACTTTAGAAGGCACTATCGGTGTTCATTCCCAAGAAATTCGACTTGAAATATAATTTTAACTAGTTTTCACTAGAATTTTTAATGGTTTTCTTATTTAAAAAAAAAACTATTAATTCAATATTTGTCAACATTTTACCAATTGTACAAAATTATACTATGTATAAAATAAACTAAATTAGAAGTCAATATCACTACTAGTTCTCGAGAAATTTGAGTCGAAAAACAATTTTTACCAATTTTCAATAGAATTTTATATAGTTTTTTATTTTTTGTAAAAAAACTGTAAACTGATGTTTTTTGAAATTTTCACCAGTTGTCAAACACATTATTTTTCGTAAAATAAAATTATTTTGAGTTTCAAATTGTTTTCCGTTCTTAGAATATCTGGGCTATGAATTTTTTTTTTCAGTTTTTTTTTTATTTAAAAAAATAACGGTATGCTCATTTTTTTCCAAATTCATACCAAATCTGTATGACCTTATAGTGAGTATACTAAATTTTATTTGAAATCAATAGCATTATTTTTTCGTGAGATATTTGAAACTAACCAAAATTTTTATAAACCGTTATAGTGAAAAAACTACTCACTGAATTTTAATAAACGCCCTTTCAGCCTCTTTCGAAGTTATTATCTATTAAACAAAACTTATTTGAAGTCGATATCTTAACTCGTTCTTGAGATATCGACGACGAAAAATGGTACGAGAACGTACGGACGTACGAACGTACGCACGTACGAACGTACATACGAACGTACGAACGTACGTACACACACACACACAGACATCTCTCTAAAAATGATTGATATAGCCTCTAGGGACCTTGAAACGTCGAGAAATGTCAAAAATTCCAATTTGACAAATCGAACCGATTACAATAACTCCCTATGGGAAGTTAATAAATACGTTTCGCAGCAACTATCGCCGCGATTTAAAAAAAAAACTAAGCAAAGTCAAAAATCCGGTGCTGGAGCTGAAGATATTTTTCAGTCCTCGTTGTGTATCATAAATGAAACGCAAACAACAGAATTGGTAAGTTAATCAATATATTTAAGACGCATTGATATAAAGATATGTACATATGTATATACATAGTAGAATGTTTTTTTTTACTTGTTAGATAGTTTTTCATATATTTTATTTTGCCACGGCACTGCACCTGATGAAGAGTTAAAATATTCACAAAATTTATTACGTATATCTTTTGCTTCATAACTCGGATTTCGTGCTTGAGTAGGGGAAATGCCATCCAAATGAACGCTTTCATTATGCCAGTTGGCATAGTCTATTTCAATCAAATTTGTGTCCTCTATGTCAAAACCGTGTTGTAAATAAATTGACTCTTTCTTTTGTCTCAAAAAATTGTGCAAGTGACAGCAAGTCAATACAATCGTTGAAACCTTATCCGGATTTAAATTGATTGTTTTCAATAAAATTCTAAAGCGTGATGCTAATATTCCGAAAACGTTTTCAACAATTCGCCTCACACGCGATAATCTATAATTAAAAATAATCTCTTCTTTTTTTAAAGTGTTGTGATTGTATGGCTTCATAATGTTTTCGGTTAATGGAGAAGCATTATCAGCAACGAAAACAAATGGCATCCTGCCGCAAGGCTCTGATAAAATTTCTGGATCTGGGATTCCCAGAGATTTGTCGTGAAGTTTTTCGTAAAACTTGGTTTGTTTAAAAACACCAGCATCTGATGCCCTGCCATTTACACCAACATCCACCATTAAAAATTCGTGGTTTGCGTTTACAAGTGCCATCAAAATAATTGAAAAATTCTTCTTGTAATTAAAATAATACGAGTATGATCGTGACCCAGGAGGCTTTGTTATGTTGATATGTTTCCCGTCCATGGATCCAATGCAATGGGGGAAATTCCAAAGTTCTTTAAATTGTGTGGCCTCCCTCTTCCATTCCATTGCATTAGTAGGAAGCTAGAAACAATTCGAAATAAATTAATTATCACTAAAAAACATGATTTATTCAGTTTGTTAATTTGTTTTTAAATTATTTTTTTTGCAGAGCGATGGAATTCCAGACACTCCATATCCTCCTAAAAAGAGGAAAACATTGTCCAAAGAGGACAATTTAATAAAAATGGCTTGCGACCATTTGAAAGAGGCCAATGATGATGGTGCAATTCTGGCAAAAGGATGGAGCTCGCAATATAATCAGCTTTCAACCAAGCAGAAAGTGTTTGCGAGAAAAATCATATCGGATGTATTTTTCTACGAATGTTTGGAACGCCTTAATGAAAACAATGTACGTGAAGTACAATCTGTTTTAGACGGAAACAACAGATCTTCAACTCCATTATGCAGTGATTTTAGCGCATCCTCTCCATTGTGCTATGTCCAATCACCAACCGAAGCAAGTTATGGTCAACAAGAATCACCAATTCTCTCTCAAAATCAGGCAGACGCCACCATTGTTACAGATGGCCATCAAATCTTTTTAGATGGACGTCAAATCTATACTAGCGTCCAACATTTGTTCGACAGTTTTTCTCAAAATGGAGAATAAATATGTATATAACTTGAGAAATATTGAATAAAATTTAATTTAACTCACTTTAATATTATCTTTTAGTACATATATTATCGCTTCACAGGTTTCTATTACCAATAGTTTGTGGGGTAATTGCTGTAGAAAATTTGAGGTCCTCGAAGGTTTGTCCACTTGCCAGGAAACGCAGTGTCACTGTTAACCTCTCATGAGGAGAAATAGGTTCTCTTAATACGGTCTTCTTTTTTATTATAATTGGAGTTACTTTTTCCAACAGTTCGACGTAATTTAATTTGTTCATTCTTAAAAAATTGCTATAATCGGACATTGATGTTTCCTCCAACTCCTTTAGTAATTTTACGTGCCCTAGCTCGTTTCTTTTTTTTAACCATTCCTTGCACCCGATCCTTTTTTTAATTTTCTTTTTTTTTTTTTATTGCCAAAGCAATCAAAATTATTGCAGCAGCGGAGTTTGACATAGTTAGAGTTTGCGATAAACACACGAATGAATATTGTACGGTTTGCATGAATAGTGTATGGGGGAATACATATTGTGCATGCTTGTGATTGTGCATGCAGGCATGAGTAATGTATGGGCCCTATCGTGTAAATCCTCGTCGCGATTTTATATTGAGGAAGCCAGCTTCAACTAGCCGACGTAGTTGCACGACGAATTCTTCGTATGAGTTTCCAATCTATTTCATGGTTCCTTTTAGTTAACAGACAGCTGAGCTTACTGCGATTTATGGCGTATCGCCAACAAAATTGCGGCAGCGAAACTTATAACCGTTCAGGTTTTAATTACCAAGAAAGTATATAAAAAAATCATCACTATCACTCACCTCTCTTAAATCTTTATTTTCTTCTTATTAGTATTCCTTGATGATGAGAACCGCCAAAATAATTGTTTAATATCACTATAAAATTGTAAAAAAAACTAACACGTCACTGCCTGTCTGTATTCTTTTCTTGTACGATTCGTTCGGTTTGTCTCATCATTTTATGATCAAAACAAACTGTTTTTAGAGCCCAGCCGTCAACAATCCTAATTCAAAAGGTGTTTTATTTCGAAATTCATAACAAAATTACCTGTCTTCTATGATTTGTATTACTTCTGATATCTGCACTTCCAGAACAGACCCTAATAAAGTCTAATAAAGACAGAACAGTTCCAGAAGTAATATAATAATATATGTAGGTTTCAACTATATAGCTTGAAACCTTGACAGGAATTATTCCAATAATACGGATTGAGACACACGTTGATGTAGCAAAGAACTATAATTAATCATTATTAAATAAAACAAATTAACAAATTTAAACATAACAATAATAATAATATTGATTTACCTAAATCAACAATTATGTCGGCTTTGGGATCTATGATCCAACTTATCAGACTATTCAAGAACAATTGAAAAATAATATAAAATAATAAAATATTAATATTTAAAAGTAAGATCAATTATACTTGAGCTAAATAATATCTAGTGTTTATAACAAAGTGACGAGACAAGGTGAGGCAAAAGTAGTCATGAAGGTGGCTAAGTTTGTGTGATAGATAGCAACAAACTTACATACATACATATATACATCAACTGGAGACGGAATTGCCTCCATGCCAAGGGCTCCAGCTGATAGATTTGCCCCTTGAAATTTTAAACAACAACCGCAAATTTAATCACCATCGGGGTCTAATTTAATAGCAGCTGCTGCGAGATGATCAAATCCCTCTACCCACATCGGCGAGTCTTATACTACTAGCCATGCCCCTGGAGAGTATGAATTAAATTTTTCCTTACGTTACCTTCAAAAAGATGAAGTGATCCGATAAAGGACGAGCAATTGGGAAGGTCAACCAATAAAAACAAAGCCCAGGGGTGGAGTCGTCTAAGGTTGATTATCAATTTTTTGTTTGTCATTTTGACTATAGCTGTCCCTATCATATCAATAAAGAAATATAGAGAGAGTGATTGTCAAAACGACAATAAATTAGTGATCACTTTACTCTTACGCGATGCGGGCCAGGTAACCTATGTAATCTTAGGTAAGTCTCATTCTATTTTGAACTAAACGTAAGGCGATGAGGCCGCCGTAATAATTAAAGACAGGCCATTGAGAAATTCGGACGAGCTATTTCGCACTACAGACGGAAACATCCTCCAAAGATATTTAGCGGCCGATATCATAGTGCAGTTCATATTTGATTCTTTCTTTAAAAAGATTCCAGTTCAAGAAACATTATATGGCACCTATCGAAAAGTTATGTCTGATTTGAATATATCCTATGTCAAACTACTAGGTAACTAAGAATGAATGAGAAATTTCAACGGCAAAATTAAGGTACAAAACTTTGAATTTGGACATACCGCCGACTCCTTTCATAACCAAGTGGCATTTCAACTCAAAAGGGGGTCCAAAACACTAACTCTTTAAAAACTCATATCCCAGAGATGACCACGACTGACTTTTGTTACTGTAGAGATTTTTAACACAATGATATGCGTCGATTTCCAAAGAGGAACATTAAATTTGTATTATAAACAATGTTTCGATGTCCAACTTCTAGAAACAATTTTTTTAAAACAATATAAAAATCGATCACCCCCTTGTGAAAAAAAAAACAATTCTAGGAGACATAACAAAAGAAAGAAAACAAATTAAAAGATCCAGGAAATCTTTTTTCAAAAAATAAAATGAAAAGAGTTACAAATAAACAACGAAATGGAGCCACTTAGATTAAATTAAAATTCATATACGAGTATGTACATTATGTACATGCAAGTAGGTATCTACTTTTATTTTATGTTTGGAATAATTCACTTTTTTTTATTTTTAATAATTTGATTATGTATTATGTCCACGATTAATTTTTTTTAAACATTTAACGTATTGGTTTCTAATTATAAATCGTTTTTATATCATTTCATTTTATTATTTATAAATAAATAAATAACACTAGTTTACAAAATTTCACTTTTTGTCTGTTGCCGCGAATTTTGTGGTTGACAATGATCTTGTTCACTTATGACTTGTTTTTATCAAATCTAACCAAATCAAAATTTTTTGAGCAGCTCGAGTTACTTTGTTTTTGATTTTTATCGTTTAAGAGTACGAGTATATATTAATCGATAAATGGCATATTTTACTGTCTTAAGATTAGTGTCTAAAGTTTTTGCGTCATGATCATGAGTAGTTCAAGGAGACGTTGCTTTAACAATCCAGATTATTTTTGCTATATGTACTCGTATATGGTATGCGGAGTGTTGTGATAATTTCAATATTTTATTACGGAATGTTTGTTACATGACATGTTGGTTTCTTATATGCAAAAGAGTTGAGCATATAACTTTATAATTTGAGTGACAATTATTGTAACGAATAATAAAAATAGTGTTGCCGATATAGCAAGTACAAAGTCTTGCTGAGATACAACAGAACCCCCACATCTAATAAGGTACAAATCGTGAAGGCGGTCTTCGGTCTCGTGCAGATCTTCTAGGGGTCATAACGGTTTGCTCTGGGACGGGAACGTCACCTTGAGTTTCAGCTGTTGATGTATGATCTGGAGTCACTATGTTCAGATTAGGTGGGCCTTTGGGACTCTCCATCACTATTGAGCTGTTTGAGAAGTCACGCTGCTCTTTTATGTTTCCAGAATCCGGATTTCTAACAATGGAAGACTCTATAGAATTAGGATATGAAAACAAGTTACCTTGGTCAACATTTTCGCTGACGAAGCTGATTTTGGTGTCTACGGTAAACAGAATCGCCTACTTTGACTAGATACATTTTCCTTCCCATGCATTTTTGAACAACGCCTTTTGTCCACTTATTCCCTCTTCCATATTGACGTAAGAACACTGGTTGTTGCTCACGAAACTTTAGACGTGTTTTTTCATTACTTGGTTTGGATTCCGTTGGAATTAATGCTGAGAGAACGGTGCGATGTATTCTGCCGTGCAACTTTTCTGCCGGTGATGTTCCAGATTCATTGGGTACGGAACGATAAGTCGACAGAAAAACTTGAAGTGCATCATCCTTCTGGTCTGTGTCCAACAACAATTTGGAAAGCGCTGTTTTGAACGTACGAACCATGCGTTCAGCAGCACCATTGCTCTCAGGGTTAAACGGTGCTGACGTTAGATGATGTATTGCGTTGGCTTTGCAATAATTTTTGAATTCCATCGAAGTAAATTGAGTGCCATTATCGGATACCAATGTCTTTGGTAGTCCTTCGATGGAAAATATGGCTCTCAATGCTTGGATTGT
The DNA here is from genome assembly GCA_911387755.1 of Chrysotoxum bicinctum. Classification (NCBI taxonomy): domain Eukaryota; kingdom Metazoa; phylum Arthropoda; class Insecta; order Diptera; family Syrphidae; genus Chrysotoxum; species Chrysotoxum bicinctum. The sequence goes on from OU426988.1 coordinate 115,865,247, forward strand.
GGCAGAAGATGTGGTTGATGACATTCTTACCACAAACGGGAATTTTGAATAAGAATCCACTACTATAAGCCACATGCTTTTTTGGTAAGGACCTGCATAATCCACATGAATTCTGCTCCATGCCTCATTTGATTCAGGCCACTTTGAGTACTCCTTAGTGAGTCGACTCGCATTCAGCTGACAAGCGTCACACTTCTCCACCTTCTTTTGAATGTCATCGTCAATAGATGGCCACCAACAACACCTTCGGGCCATTTGCTTCATACGTGTCATTCCCCAATGCCCTTGATGAAGCATTTCTAAGACCTTGGTTTGAAGCTGTGATGGAACCACTACTCTTGTAAAGCTGCCAGTCTGAAAAAGAAGAACGTTAGAGTAAACACACAGAGAGAACTTTCTACGGAAAAATGGCAATAAATTAGTTTCATTTGGTGACATTTGCTTTGGCCATCCATTGTGAACATAGTTTTTAACCTTTTGAATTTCCACATCCGAGCTTGAATATTCTCGTATGGTGTCTGTACTAACTGGAAAGTCTTCCAAGACACTTTCAACAGTGTTAATACTCTCATACTCTTGCTTGTCAAATTCTTCATCTGCCCCCAATGGCAAACGCGATAAGCAATCAGCATTAGAATGTAGTTTCGTTGACCGATATTTGATTGTATATGTGTATCCCATGAGGGTTATTGCCCATCTTTGTAGCCGCTGAATAACCATCTGGGGTAACCTTTTATCAGGACTGAATATTGTTACCAATGGTTGGTGATCCGTTATCAACTCAAACTGACGGCCGTAAAGATATTGATTAAATTTCTTAATTCCGAAAATAATAGATAAAGCCTCTTTCTCTATCTGGCTATATCTTTTTTGCGAATCACTAAGTGTTTTCGACGCAAACGCAATTGGCCGCTCAGATCCATCAGCATACACGTGCGATAGTACCGCACCAATTCCAAATGATGACGCATCTGTAGCTAGAGTAATCGGCAAGTCCGTCCGATAGTGTACCAACCTCGAGACTTTTATGATTTTTGTTTTAAATTCATCAAAAGCTTGTTGCTGTTGTTTTCCCCAAATAAATGTTTCACTCTTTCCTCTTAACTTGTTTAAGGGCGCTGCTAATTGAGAGAAGTTTTCTATAAATTGATTATAGTAATTGATCTTACCAAGAAAAGCTTCCAAATCTTTTAAGTTTCTTGGAACAGGTAATTTACTAATTGCTTCCAGGCGTCTATCAGATGGTCTTATTCCCGTCTCATCTATGATGTGCCCCAAATACTCGATCTCTGATTCAGCAAATTTACACTTCTCTATTTTACATCTTAGACCATGATCCTCGAACCGCTGCAAAAGTGTTTCCAGGTTGTGTAAATGCTCCGTCACCGTTCGTCCTGAAACAACAATATCATCCACATATGGTGCACAAAATTCAAGATCAGCAGTGATTTGGTCAATGTAACTTTGGAAAATTCCTGTTGAACTTGCAGTTCCAAAAGGGAGCCTTAAGTATTTGAACAGTCCCTCTTCCGTACTAATCACGCAAATGGATTGTGATTCCTCATCCAAAGTAATCTGTAAATAGGCATCTGAAAGGTCCACTTTCGTAAAATATTTTCCCCCTTCCATCTTGCGAAAAAGATCATTAACTTGTGGCATGGGATGTCTATTAATGCTTAATTGAGGATTCACTGTCACCTTAAAATCACCACATAATCGCAGACTTCCATCAGGTTTTTCAACCACAACAATTGGTGTAGCCCATTGTCTCGATTCAACCGGTTCCAAAATACCCAAACTTCGCAATCGCTTTATCTCGTTCTTGACGCGATCCTTTAATGAGTAAGGAACAGGGCGATACTTGCAATACTTCGGCTGACTTCCAGGCTTTAAAGACAAATGTGCAGTGAATTTCTTACAGCAACCTAACTCCGCATTAAATACCGCTTTATATTTCTCACACAAATTCTTCGCCTGAGCCATCAATTGCCTTTGAGAGTTATCTGTTACCTGCAAAATCTGGTCATCGTTTGACGGAACTCTGAGCCTAAAGTCAAAAGCATCCAACCAGTCAAGACCCATGATGTTCACTCCACATTTCGTGTTAACTATAAGTAAAGGAAGTTCTTTTTTAATGCTATTCCAACATACTGTCACCTTTGTTGTTCCCTTAACATCCAATGGTATTTTACCATATGCTTGTAGCTTCCGCGCACTTGCTTCAATTTCTGGTCTTCCTAAATCACAAAACCCTTGGAGTCCTATCAGCGATGACGTAGCACCTGTGTCAACTTGGAAATCCATGAGGTGGTTATTAACCTCCAATTTGACGAATATCTTGCGACCTCTTCGTTCTGCTTCCCAACTAGTCGACGATACCTCATCAACATCCATACAATCGATTTGATTTATAGAATGTGCCGTATCAGATCTCTTACCATTGCCGTTATTGCCATACCGTTTCTTCTGTAATCTATTTTTAACAGAATTTTTTTTTGTAGCTGCCAAACCTGTTCTCTGACTTAAACACACACTTTTTATGTGCCCGACCTTCTTACAAATATCACAAACAGATCTCACGTGTCGACATTGACTTCGGTCATGATGTAGATCACACCCTGGGCATGATTTTAAGTTTTGGTAACTAGCGTTACTCACCAGATTTACTTCAGCGGACGGCAAAGCTTTGTTCTTCCCTTTAAGAACTTCGTTTGCTAACTGCGTCGATTCATAAGCTGTCGTAATTTCTTCTATCTCCTCAAGCCTGGGATTCTTTTTCTGTGTGGCAGAGATGCGAACAGCATCATGCGGTGTGTGAAAAACGATCATATCGCGAATCATCATGTCTCCATATGATTGCCCACAGCCTTCCTTTGTGCATGTAAATGCACAATCTCTTGCTAATCCCTTGAGGTCGGATATCCACTCAGCATACGTCTGTCCTGGATTCATTTTAGTTTGAAGGAACTTACATCTCGTTGCCAACACATGTAGTTTTTTTGAAAAATGCCCTGTTAATTTTTCCGAAAGTTCTTTAAAACTGTGTGTACTCACGTTTTCTTTTTCGAATAGATTCCTTAGCAGTTCATTTACATCTGAACCACATGCCGATAAAAAGTGTGATTTTTTAAGGTTATCATCCTCCAGTGAATTAGCTATGAAATGCTGTTCCATTTGAAACAAATAATTTTGCCAACTTTCTTTTTCCACTCTGGTTGCTTTTTAACATTTCCTCCATACACTTTCGGTTTTGTAGCAAAATTTCATCGAGCTTCGCTTGGTCCATTTTTTATATATCTATAAAAAAAACTCTTCCTCGTCGCCAATAACTGTTGTGATAATTTCAATATTTTATTACGGAATGTTTGTTACATGACATGTTGGTTTCTTATATACAAAAGAGTTGAGCATATAACTTTATAATTTGAGTGACAATTATTGTAACGAATAATAAAAATAGTGTTGCCGATATAGCAAGTATATTATACACTACAAAGTCTTGCTGAGATACAACACGGAGAATATGTGTTTAACGATTGTAGAAAAGTTTTATCAGAGTTCGTGCAAAATACCTATTTTGAGTATTTTGGGACTCTTTAAATAAAAATGAGAAGTTTTGGGCTCCCAATTGTGTTTGTAAATCATATGTGGAATATTTCAGATTATGGAAAAGTGGTAAGAAGTGCCATTAAATTTGGAATACCGACTATTTGACGAGAACCACGAAATCATCTCGAAGACTGTTATTTTTGTAGCGTGAACGTAAACGGTTTAAACACTAAAAATCTATCTAATGGCAGTACCCAAGTACTAGTAGTGTTCAACGTCCAGTGAAGCGTTCACCTGACTCTTCAGTGCCTAAAAATATAACTTAACCCTTAGAACAAGACACTGAAGGACCAAGCTCATAACAAAATGATGTTGATTTTGAAGGTATGTCAAATGAGCCTTAGACAGTAGAGCTCAACAAGAGCATTGGGTAAGAAGAAACTGGCCCTTGAGAGAAAATATGGAGCCTGGAAAGCAAACTATAGTCCATAATTTATTAGTATGGGCATCATGAAACAGTTTTTTTAATCCCTATATAAAGGCGGGAACTACTTTTCTTACATTTGCCAAAAATTTCCTCAACACACTATGGAAAATATTAGAAAATCTATGGCTGAGTTAGAACTAAAGGCTTGGGCAGCTTTCGTCTCTGTGATGTAGAATTTTCTCGAAAATACAAAATCTGAAAATTATATTGAACTTGTAAAAGACCTTCTGCTACAATTAAAAAATATGGGGTGAAATATGAGCATAAAACTCTACTTCCTCCATAGTCACCTGGACAGGTTTCCGGAAAATTTAAGAGATATGAGCGAAGAGCAGGGACCAGGGAGAGCGCATTCATCAAGGCTTACGCGTAATGGAAGAGCGCTACCAGGGTTTCTGAGATACGAATATGATGTCTGACTATTGTTGGTCTATGATACGTTATTTTCCAAAGTCTGCACACATTGGCTTTAAAACGAAGTTTTTTTAGAACTCAATGATTAATTATTTGTTCTAGTAAGGTCTTTCATAATAAATGCATGTCTTTTTCTGTTTTATACCTACATAGCTGAAACTCAGAAACTAGAGCTGATAAAAATCTTCTAATTATTATAAAATAGCATTTATGTAGTCAGCATTCAGCAACAGCTAAATTCTAATTTCTAATTAATTCAGATAATTTCTTCGGCAACAGATGTACTGTAAACTAGTGTAATAATTGATAAATACTAATATGAAACTTAATAACCCAAACGTATTATTTTTGGCCATAAACTTTGATTAACACTTTTCAGGACTAGAATTTCGTGACTGAGTGCACACAATTTCTGTTATTATAAGAAGATAATTGAGAAAAAGATAAAATGCATCATCACATTACCTAGTGCAATTATTTTGAAGCTAACTTCTTTGTGTTCATGATCAAATTAAAAAGATTAAAATTAAAAAAAAAACGTGAGGGAAGGGAACTTCTTTTTTGAATTTAATAAACAGAATACCAAACAAAAATATGTGGCAGTTGTATTGGATGTCCTGCACTCACAACGCCATGACAAATAAAGTCAAATTGAATGCATTTTTAAATATGTTAGAAGATACTTTTTAAAGACCACGGTTCGCTCTTCGATATTTTATCCTTTGAATATACAAACATTTAAAAAAATTTAGAAATATATCTTTCAATTTTCCGACCAAATTTCAAAATATATAAAAAAGGAATATTTTTTTTTGTTTTCTTACCACTAAAAAATTACTCTAAAAATAAAAAAATATAGCAACTTAACATATGCATACAAGCTTTGTAAAAATGTTAATTTTACTTCGTTACCCTTAGAACTTTTGAAGTTATACAGGGTGTCCGGTAATTCGTGTGCCATACTTTAGGATGTGATTCTTGGCCATATTCTAAGAAAAAAAATTGTTTTACAGTAAAGTCTAATTTTTAACTTTGACATCACTTTTTGACGATTTGAAAAAGGCCAACTTTGGTTTACCCTAACGCATATTAAGGTCAATTTCTCTGTCAGTACTAACGGTAAGAACCTCACTTTGGATTGTTTTTTAGTGAAAATACCAACCTTTAAAACTACGTTTAAATTGAGCTGATATGTTTTAAGGGTTGCCAGATATTCAATTTTAAATGGTGTTCAATTTTTCTTGCCCGAGCAAGAAAGCATTAAGTTATCTTATTTTTACCTAATGAACAAAACAAAAATAAAAAAAAACTCATTTTAAAGTGCACCCAAAAACTTCCCAAAAAATCTAAAACAGATAAAATTGAAAAATAAATGATTTTTTGCCCTGAGGTGTAAGGGGTTTCAATAAAACAATAATTTGTGTAGTTTTAAGTAATTTTTTATTTTATGTACACACAAATACAGTCATAATAAGTGCTCAAAGTGCCCTCCTGCGTTTTGAATGCATGCTAGAGCCCGTTTTTGGATTTCATTTTGAATGTTTATTCTCGATAACTCTTGCCTTATTTTTAATAATCCTTCGGAAATACGTTGTTCTTTTTCAGTTAAAAATGTTATTTCAGATAAGTAAACAATTTCTTTCATTCGTCCCCAAACAAAAAATCCAGTGCAGTGAGATCGGAAGATCTTGGTCCATTTCTGACTACCCATCGATCACCGTTTTCTTCACCCAGCCAATCCTTAACTTCACGACCATAGTTGGCCTGAGCACCATATTGTTTGTAATATGATGAATCTTGTTGAAGCAGTGGAACTTCCTCCAATAGGTCTAGTAGATTATTTTGTAAAAACTTCAGATAGTTAGTAGAATTAAGTTGGGGTGGTAATTTGAAAGGCCCGATTAATTTATTTCCAATTACACCTGCCCACATATTGACACTGAAACTGTGCTGAAATGATCTTTGCTGTCTTATATGTGGATTGTTGGAAGCTCATGTATGAAGATTAAGGAAATTCGTAAATTCTTGTGAATTGAGATTCGTCTGTCCAAAAAATTCTGTATATAAACTGGTTGTCATCCAAGCTTCCCTCTAGCAACCAGTAACCAAATTCGAGTCTCTTTTCAAAATCATCGGGAAGCAGTTCTTGCACAGGTGTATGGCGATATGGATACATATTTTCTCCATGCAATATACTGGAAATTCTGTGTTTGAAAACATTAATTTGTAGAGCCAAGCGTCTTATGCTGATGAAAGGATCGATTTCAATAGCTGCCAGTATTCTTCCATCGATCGAAACTCTTCTTGTGCTTGCAGCTACCGCGTTAGGTCTTGCAGTTGAAACTGATCCAGTTTCTTGAAGCCTTCGAAAGGTATTTCCAAAAACATTTCGAGAAGACAGTCGTCTGTTAGGATAAAGTTCCTGATATCTTCATAGCGCTCTTCTTGAATTTCCATTGCACAACCCATAAACGAATAAAATGTTTGCGTATTCTTCTCTCGTAAATGAAGGCATTTCAAAAAGCGCACTTATCCAACTGTAATCGTGACTAAACTTGATAATCTGATGAATGAATTTGTTTTTCTATTCTTTTCTACCACTTATTTAGTTGATTTACCCATTAAACATTCATAACCCAAATTTAACACTTCCTGAGAAGAGGTAAGTTAATTAGGGTTTTGACAGCAAGTGAAGTAGGCGTAAGTACACTTTTAACCCTTTTCATGAGTACGCAGTCTTAAAAATTACCTAAAAACTATCAATTCTTGGAAAACCACTCCAACTGCCAAATGCTGCAATAAAAGTAGGTAAAAAACCCAAAATTCGATTTTTTACCTGTTTTAGATTTTCCCAAGTACCTATCATAAATGTATGGGTTTTTGGGTGCACTTATTAATGAGTTTTTTTTATTATTGTTTTGTTCATCAGGTAAAAATAAGAAAACTCAATGTTTATTACGCGTTTTTTGAAAAAATTGACCTTAAAGTCAAAATTTTTCTCGGGCAAGAAAAATTGAACACCATTTAAAATTGAATATCTGGCAACCCTAAAAACATATCAGCTCAATTTAAACGTAGTTTTAAAGGTTAGTATTTTCACTAAGAAAGAGTCCAAAGTGAGGTCCTTACCATTAGTACTGACAGAGAAATTGACCTTAACATGGGTCAGGGTACACCAAAGTTAGCCTTTTTTTAAATCGTCAAAAAGTGATGTCAAAGTTGAAAATTAGGCTTTACTGTAAAACAACTTTTTTCTTAGAATATGACCAAAAATCACATCCCAAATATGGCACATGAATAACCGGACACCCTGTATAATGTAGTGTGAAGTGAATTCACATTGAAAATTGTCTTTATTTTTCATAGTTCTGTAAATTTTTTTAAAAATAAATAACGGAATTAAAAAAAAACCGCGGTGACGTCTTTGAACATGTATTATCTCTAGAAAGAAAATTATAAAAAAATAAAATGCACGACTGGGTCGCACGAACTTGCTCCTATGTAATAGACTAGGAATTTTAAAAACGAATGTTATTAGAGAAAACTGTTCATAAGGATAAAATCAATTTTTTTTTACTTCTTTAAGTAGTAAGAGATAAAAACAGAATGATATGCAAATATGAATTTATGCAGGAACAAAAATTATAAGTCTTTGTAGTGGTTCCTTAAAAAAATAAGCTTTTATGTACAAAATTTTTAAAACATTTTTAAGAAAAAATTTTGGTACGTCAACCTTAAGTTTTTATTATTGTACGAATAAAAGTCTAATTTCCAAAAAAAATACTAAGCCGTTCTTGAGATATCGAATTTTTCAAAAAAAAAAAAAATACTTTTTTTTCTAAAAATTGAAAAAATATTTTTTCTTAAGTTTTTAAATGCAATGTTTTTTAAACTTTTTAGGAGCTTTTTTATAAAAAATTTCATTAAAATCCGTTAAGTCGATAATGAGAAATTCAAAATTCGAAAAAATCGTTCTATGGTAGGTACAGTCAGTAATATCTAGATTTAAAATTTTTTTTTATTAAATTATAAATTGTAAAGATTAATCAAAAGAAAAAAAATTTTAGCAAAATTCTCGGAACCGTTTTCGAGAAAAATGCGATTTTCGAAAACCATTTTTTTAAATTTGTATGGAAGGTACCGTTAGTTTTAAATAAAACAAAATTTTTTTTCTCAAATCTTGTAGATTATATTAAAAAACTTTTATTTGCCAAGTTTTAAAAAAATCGAGCATGGGGTTTTCGAAATATTGAGATTCCAAAAAAAAATTTTGAATTTTTTTTTTTAAATCCAAAAAATTAAAAATTGAAAATTTTAATATGTAATAATATTCAAACTTTGGAGGAGCTTTGGCATAAAAAAAATTATTAAAATCGGGTGTACCGTTTTCGAGAAAATCAAAAACAAAAAAAAATGGACCCAGGGGGGCTACCGAAAATAACAATTTTTTGTAAAATTTTTTTCAACCATTAGCTAGTTTTTACCAAAGAAATTTTTGGAATTTTTTTTAAAAAATTCTGTGGGACAGTTTTTGAGAAAAAAAAATATTTATAAAATTTCGAAAAAAAACCGTATGGCAGGTACCGTTATTTTTGGTCTTAAAAAAAATAGAAAAAAACGTCCGGGGGTAAAAAATTAAAACCCATATCTACCAAGTTTGAAGAAAATCGGCCGAGCCGTTTAGGCTGTAGTCGAACCGACAGACAGACAGACAGACAGACAGACAGACAGACAGACAGACAGAATTGCGAGACCCACTTTTTTGGTCTTCGCTATCATCGTAATGTCAACTTTGATCAAAATCTCGAGTTCGATTTTTTTTACGAATGCATAACTTGCCTTATAGTACCTATAAGTCGCAAGTAAAAAATTATATTTAATGAATTTTCCAGTTGTTGGCGTAAACGTCGTACTTTATCTTATGATTTTTACTTGCAATATAGGTACTATAGGGCAAGTTCTGCATTTGGAAAAAAAAATCGAACTCGAGATTTTGATCAAAGTTGACATTACGATGATAGCGAAGACGAAAAAAGAGGGTCCGACAATTCCGTCTGTCTGTCTGTATGTCTGTATGTCTGTACCTCGAACTACAGCCTAAACTAACGGAGGTATCTTCTTCAAACTTGGTTGTTAAGGGTCTTCGGTGATTCCCTAGAGGAGAAATTGAAATTTTTTTTTTAGCTCCAAAACTAAGGGTACCCCCCATACACCCGTAATGCAAAATCTTATTTATCTCGAAAACGGCTCTAACGATTTTGATAAAAAAAATTAAGTGTGATATTATGGACATGGACTATATTTTGGTGAAAAAAAAAATTGGCGGGAAATGTTATTAGGGGTACCTGTCATAGAACGGTTTTTTTGATTTTCGAATTTCTCACCGACGGCTCTAACGATTTTAACCAAAATTTTTATGCAGGAGCTGCTTTGCATTTAAAAAAATATAAACTAAAAATTTTTTCGAAAAAATAGTTTTTGGATTTTTAAAAAAATAATACAACTTTTTTTTTTGAAAATTCAATATCGTGAAAACCAATACACGATTAAATTTTTAAATTACGTTTTAAAATGTATTTTATTAAATACTAACAATTTGCATATCATTTTTTTTTATAAAAATTTTAAGGAAAATTTAGTACACAAAAAACATGTTTCAGTGTGTCTGTATGTCTGTACCTCTCACTACAGCCTAAACCACTGGACCCATTTCTTTCAATCTCGGTAGTTAAGAGCACGGTTGCCACTTGAAAAAAAAAATTGTGTCCAAAGTTGAAAATAAAAATGACCAAATGTAGTTAAAAATGACCAAAATAAAAAAAGAAACAAACAAACAAAAACAGAACAATTAATTCATCATATTTGTTGGAGTATATGTTCTTATGTATATTATACAGCTTACAAGTTATTTTTAAATTATTAAAAAAAAAACAAAAACAATAAAAGATCACGATCTTTAGTTGAATTAGTACGATGTTAAGGCTATTTAAGTATGAATCTAGGTAAAACCAACGATTTTGCAAATTTCAATCAAATTTAGCATCATATTTTCTCTACGCTTTTATTAAATACCTATTTTATTTTTTAAGTATCATGCTAACTTCATCAAAACAGGTCTGTTTGTTTAGTTTTTTGCATGAACTGCCATTACTTTAGTGTTTAGTAGTAATTTATTAAAAAAAATAGCCTTAGCACTATACTGGTAAGAAAATGTTTAAAATTAAGAATGGTCATTAACCTCACTAACCATAATACTAGCCTCATCAGTTGAAAGACCAATTAAATTTTCAAATAGTATATTTTATTTTTACCCAGCGAAGAAGCAACATTGCGCAAAATTAACGAACAATTTTAAGTTTTCCAGCTATCTATCATTAAATTCGCAAGTGATGGAAATGAACGCATTCAGGTTTTCTGCATTCAGTGATCGTGCTGGGGTATTGTTGTTCAATTAAACACATTAATGCACTGTTTACATCATACGATAATAAAACTGCTTTTGATATACATTTCATTTTTAAGAACATAAAAAATAAAAAAAAAATTTTTTTCAATTCGTTGAAAAAATGACCAAATGGAATAAAAAATGACCATGTGACCAAGTGAAAAAATAATGACCAGATTTGGTCATAAATGACCAAACTGGCAACCGTGGTTAAGAGTCTTCGGTGATTCCCTAGAGGAAAAATTGAAATTTTTTTTTTAGCTCCAAAACTAAGGGTACCCCCCCCTACACCCGTAATGCAAAATCTTATTTATCTCGAAAACGGCTCTAACGATTTTGATAAAAAAATTAAGTGTGATATTATGGACATGGACTATATTTTGGTGAAAAAAAAATTTGGGGGGAAATGTTATTAGGGGTACCTGTCATAGAACGGTTTTTTTGATTTTCGAATTTCTCACCAACGGCTCTAACGATTTAAACCAAAAATTTTTACGCAGGAGCTGCTTTGCATTTTAAAAAATATAAACTAAAAAGTTTTTCGAAAAAATAGTTTTTGGATTTTAAAAAAAAATAATACAATTTTTTTTTGAAAATTCAATATCTTGAAAACCGATACACGATGAAATTTTTAAAATACGTTTAAAAATGTATTTTATTAAATAATAACAATTTGCATATCAATTTTTTTTATAAAAATTTTAAGGAAAATTTAGTACACAAAAAACATGTTTCAGTGTGTCTGTATGTCTGTACCTCTCACTACAGCCTAAACCCTTGGACCTATTTCTTTCAATCTCGGTAGTTAAGGGTCTTCGGTGATTCCCTAGAGGAGAAATTGAAATTTTTTTTTAGCTCCAAAACTAAGGGTACCCCCCATACACCCGTAATGCAAAATCTTATTTATCTCGAAAACGGCTCTAACGATTTTGATAAAAAAAATTAAGTGTGATATTATGGACATGGACTACATTTTGGTCAAACAAAATTTTGGGGCAAAATGTTATTAGGGGTACCTGCCATAGACCCGTTTTTTTGATTTTCGACTTTCTTCTCATTAACGGCTCTAAGGATTTTAACCCAACATTTTTAGCAGGAGTCCCCTAAGTTTAAAATAATATTGTATATAAAAATATTCGAAAAAATATTTATTGGGTTTTAAAAAAAAAAAAACATTTTTTTAAATCAATATCTTCAAAACCTATGAACGATTTATTTTTTGAAATTATTTCCTAAACCAATATTATTAAATACTTAAAATTCGCATCCCACATTTTTTTCTTGAAAAATTTTAGAGAAAAAAATGTATTTAATAATAAAACGATTTTTTAAGGTTTATTTGCATAAATTCATACTTTTCCGGAAACCAGACGGCAATTTTATGCATTTGAACATTATTATCTCATTAAATGCATGTTTTATATTTATAAAATGTATCTTAAATTCCAAAGTACTTTTACATAAGAGCAAGTTCGTGCGATCCAGTCGTGCATTTTATTTTAGCTACAAAGATATTAGAAGCAATATTTTTACAATCGATAACAGTTTATATCATTGAAATATTCTGAAAATTGTTAAAGCTGCACAGTTTTGCGCAAAATTCTAACCTATATTTTTCAAGGGACACCTATCCTTAAAGCAGAATAAAAAGATATCTCCAAGAGCGCCTGAACGGTCTTGCTTCTTTACACATGTACATACTCACATACAATTTTCTAATGAAGAAATTCTTGGAGAATTCTTCAAACACACACAAGAAAACTAAAATAAAATAAAACTGGCGTGGTTTTTGTGCCCAATATTTTTTTCTCTATAGTATTTTAACGTGTTTGTCTGTGGAAAGATATGATAAATTGCACAACTTTAAAACATTTAGCCAACCTTGAACTAAATTATGTCAAATATAAACGTAGTGGTGAAAGAGTTAACAATTAATCAGTTTCCATGTGTGTTAGGTGACTTCAATGTTGGCGACATAGACTGGTGCTTTATGGCTGATGAACAAATTCTGGTTCCATTTAATGTTACATCAGACATGGAAACTGAAGTTGTTGATTCTGTAGCTTCGCTAGGTTTATTTCAAATAAATTATTCCAAAAATATATTAGGTAGAACATTAGATCTTAATTTTTGCAATAATGATATTAAATACTATCTTTATGAATCAGCTTTTCCTTTAGTTAATAATCAACCTCATCATAAAGCAGTTTATGTAATTTTTGAATTTTATGAATTTAACCAGAAATGTAAAACTAATAATTGCGTTAACTTTAATTTTAAAAAGGCCGACTTCACAGGACTTAATAATTTCTATAGTTCAATTGATTGGGAATGTAGACTTTGCAACAGATCTGTTAATGATATGTATGTAGTTTTTAAAGAAATAATTTTTTATGGTATTGAACAGTTTGTTCCGGTTTTAAAGAAAAAATCATGTTTTAAGCTCCCATGGTTTAATAAAAGATTAAAAAATCTAGAAAATGTTAAAAATAAGGCTTTTATACGTTCAAAAAAATCAGGTAAACCTGAGGATCATGCTCGCTTTCTTCAGCTTCGGAGAGAATTTGCTTTTTTGAATACATTTTTGTATCATCAACATATAAGTGCTGTTGAGAGTAGTATCAAAAGGAATAGCAAATCATTTTGGGTCTTTTTAAATTCCAAACGGAAAAGTTCTTTTTTGCCGTTAGAAATGGAACTTGATAGCGAAAAATCGCGCGATATAAAATCATCTTGCAATCTATTTGCAAAATACTTTCAGTCTAACTATAATAAAGACCTTATTTTAAATATTGTCGATTTTTATCCATCTATTTCTCCTATTATAGATTTTGATCTAAAGTGTTTTTCAGATCAAGATGTACTTGATGGTTTCATTGAACTCGATTCAAATAAAAAAGCTGGAGTTGATAATATTCTGCCATCTTTATTATCTAATTGTGCCTCATCACTTTGCTCCGCGTTAAAAATCATTTTTAATAAATCCTTAACAACTGGTGTTTTTATTGACGATTGGAAAATATCTTATGTAAATCCAATTTTTAAAAGTGGCCTAAAACACTTGGTTAAAAATTACAGGCCAATATCAAAACTTTCTGCGGTGCCAAAATTATTTGAAAAGTTGGTTACCCAGAGGATATTTTTTTCAGTCAAGGAATCTATAACGCCAAAACAACATGGGTTTGTTAGTGGCCGTTCAACTACGACTAATTTGTGCCTATTTTCTCAATTCTGTTTAAAATCCATGGAAAATAGAAAGCAAGTGGATGTCCTGTACACAGACTTCGTCAAGGCTTTTGACAGAGTTCATCACGGACTATTGCTCCAAAAACTTCGAAAGCTGGGTTTGAATGCTAATTTTTTGAATTGGTTGAGTTCCTACTTGTCGAACCGGAAACAGGTCGTTCAGATTGAAGGTTTTACATCAAACTTTATTCAGGTTGATTCAGGTCTTCCCCAAGGTAGTCACCTTGGACCAATTTTGTTCAATTTGTTCATAAATGATATTCCGCAAGTACTTAATTTTTCGGACTGTTTGATGTTTGCGGACGATGTTAAATTATACAGTGAAATATCTTCGGATTGTGACTGTTTAAACTTCCAAAACGATATTGATATGTTTTTAAATTGGTGCAAATACAACCACCTGGAGCTAAATTTTGGAAAATGTAAGATTTTTAGTGCCCATAGAACCTTATCCCCGATAATCTTTACTTATAACTTTGAAAATAAATCACTCACTAGAGTCAACGAAGTTAAAGATCTTGGAGTTATATTCGACTCCAAATTTTCTTTTTCAGCTCACATTGATTTTATTGTATCAAAGGCAAATTCTATGTTCGGGTTCCTTAAACGAACTTCGACTGTATTTAAGGATGCGTATACATTAAAGGCAATTTTCATGTCATTGGTACTACCCATCATAGAGTATTGTTGTGTCGTCTGGTCACCATTTTATGAAAATGCTATTGATAGAATAGAAAAAATACAAAGAAGATTCACGCGTTTTGCATTAAGAAATCTGAGATGGTCTTCTGATTTACCTGATTATTTTTCAAGATGTGCGTTGTTAGATTTGAAAACTCTGGAAAGCCGCAGACAAGCTCAATGCGTTCTTTTTATCAAAGATATATTATGTTATAATATTAAATCAGAAGAACTTCTGGCGTTAGTTTCTTTTTATGTTCCAGAAAGAACACTAAGAAACAGAAATGCCATACTCTATGTTCCCAATCACCGAACAAATTATGGTCTTAATAACCCAGTAACTCGTTCTCTTACATTGTATAACTCTATTTCATGTGAAGTCGATCTTTCTATTAGTAGGGATAGTTTTAAAAAAATTGTTCAAAATCTATTTCAGTTCTAAGTTGAGCTAGATCATATATTGTTAAGTTTAAGCAAACATTTGTAGTCAACAGATTGTAAATCCATTGATGAAATAAATAATAATAATAATAAATTTCCTTCATAAAACTATTGTGACATCTAAAGTTTGTATATATACTACTTCTATCCTTTTTCAGGTATACATATTTATTAAACTTGGAGAAAACTTCAATGGAAATTATATAAAAATTATATAAGAATTAGGGTTAAGTAAGTCAAACGAAACTAAGAAATTACAAATAGCTCGAAGTGAAATAAATATTTAATAAATAAATGTTTTCAAATAGGGTGATTAGTTTCGGTAAACGGATATGAAAATGTTTAGGTCTAAATCTTCATGGCGGGGGAGTGGGGTACCAGACCGGTTTTCGGTTTATTTATTTACTTTAATTCTAATTATTTAAAAAGAACAGATAATCAACAAAAAAAAAAGTTTGTTTGCATTTTTCATCTGTCATAGAAATAAAATAAAAAAGATAAAAAAAGTTATATTTTGTTACCTAAGCTCACATGAGTTAGCAGAATCTTGATGAAAAATACTCGATATTTTCTTCACAGTCAGGGCTAGTTCTAGTATCAGTAAGAAAACCACCATAAATAAATTTTATTTGGAAACATTTATAAAAACAATATCAGATTTTACTATGAAATTTAATATAATTACAATTGTTCTGTAAAAAAAAATACGTTTGATTTTGATTTAACCTCTCTTCAAAATTCACTTTTTAAACGTCAAACGTTGCGCCAGAATATTAATTTATGTTGACTTAAGAAAATAATTTTATCAAAATATTTACTAATTTGACACTGTATCATATTCGTATTAACTAGTCCTCTATTTTTTTAAGGATTATTATTATGCTTAATGTGATTTTCTTTGTTATTTACGATTATCAATTCGTTTATAATTTTGTTGTGCTCATTATCAGTGCAATCTGTTATCTATTAATAAAATAAACACTCCTGAAGATTTTGGAGAATAACAACAGGAAATTTTGAGAAAATTAAAATATTAGTATTATTTTCAATGCTTTCTAATGCAATAACAACCAAAAATCTAGTTTTAATTTTTAAACTATTAAAAACTACATGCAAAGATATGTACATACATCTATACAAACTAATAAATTATTTAATAACTTACAAGTTAAAATAGAAAATGTAGTTATATTATACCTCGTATACTCTTCTTCAAGCTGTGCAGGATCGGGTGTATAGAATTTAATACAAAACCGAAGTAAGGGTTCGACCAACGATAAGCTTACTTGACGATTAAGTGGCTTAAGAAGATCCAACCAATATTTGGTATGAGTGGTTTGCTCTTGATATTCTAAGCCGAAATAATCAGCCTCGAGAAGATTAAGCTGACGGCAAACCTGCTCAAATAGAACCTTTCCTATAGCTTTTGCCTGCAATAAATATTTAAAATGCGTCTTACATATGTGTTAAATTATTTATAAGAACTGGGCTTATCAATAAAGCAAAAGAAAAAAGAAGCCTAAATGGCTTGTTTCATAAACTATAAACTCTTACCGTATGTAAGGTAAGTTTCAAAAATTTGCAAAAAAAAACTTATATTAATAAATGTCCGCGGAAAAAACATTTTAAAATTTTATAAAGACATACATCACATATCACAGATCATGATCAATCCATTCATTCATAATCAGCATGAATATGCACTCAGTCAGACGATACTCCACAGATACCATAGCTCCCCTTCGCGTGGTAGTCACCTTGCCGCGGTGCGGAGGCTTAAGTTTCAAAGATTCATCTGACCTACAGGTTTGGGAAGCCCCAATCCGGTAGTGATTTTGAGGAGTTACGAACTAAGAACTGCCCCCCCTAATCCAGGGTGTTACGTGAACCGTGCCTATTGGATGGTTTGCAGCCAGGGGGTATACCGGCTGTATTCTAACGGTACCTCTTCGACACCAGGTCGAATCGAAGAGTAACCATGACCTTACCATATCATGCGGAGCTCTGATATGGCGGACCTACCCTTCTCTAGCTACTCGTGGGAACAATATGCCAAAAAACAAAAAAACAACTCAAACCACATTAAATTTAACATTCCGCGGGATGTCACCGCGAATGAGTATGCGGATCGTATGGAGTCTAACCTCCGTGGAGACGATTCGAGACCGAACATCAGTCACTTCTTCAAGAGAAAGCCTCATGGGCAAGTGCAAAATCGAGTTACAGATGATACTCCTGGCACATCTGAAGCTAGCATGAGGAAAATACCTCCCAAGCCGGCGAAGGATGCTGTCAAAGCAATCAGTGATGGGAAAATGACACCATCAAAAGCTGTCTCTGAGTCTACGAGAATGATGCACCGAGAAAAAGACAGAGGCCAAATCAGAAAAAAGAACGGCCCACTTCCGAAAATGGGCGAGCCAGGTGGCCGGGATGACCCAAATAGGAAAGGACTCAGCGGTGCAGGTGCAAGATGGTACCTCCGGTTCCTCGCCGAGGGCATGTCCCCGCAGGATGCCCGGAAGAAAGTAGACGAGAGAAAGGCGGATGCAAATAAGAAACCTGCACAACGCCAAGAACAGGGTAAGAGGAAGAGCCACCTTATAACTCCTCCCCTAAGGCAAGACGTCAAAAAAGCCAGAACGTCGCCAGCAACCACAGCGGGAACAAGCACCGCTAAAATCGGAGCCGACGTACAACAGCTCTCGTACGCGAGCGCGGCCAGTACATTGAGGATTGCGGTTCTGCCAAAGGAGTACCCTCAGGTCTCCCTCAGTGCTGACGAATTGTCAGTATTGGAGGATGCCATTATTGAGGAAGTCTCCCTTGGTTGGACGCATAAACTGAAATTTAATGGCGTGCACTTCAGGGCGGGACTGTTGTTAGTCGACTGCGCTGGGAAGGAGACGGCAGATTGGCTCAAAGAAAAAGCCTCCAAGCTGAGTACTTGGAAGGGCAGCGAATTGATGGCATGTATGGGCGATGACATCCCCAAAATGCACAACATCACGCTGTTTCTGCCAAGAAGCACCGGGCAAGACGACAAAAAATCGCTCGCGCTCATCCAGGCCCAGAATGAGGGAATGATTGTCAATGCATGGAAAATCCTGTCGAGCAAGGTCGAAGGCAAAGGACAGCTCCTGGTAATAAGCATTGACGGTCAGTCAGCGGAGGCCATAAGTAAGGCAGGACATCAACTGCATTACAAATTCGGAAGATCCCCGTTACTGGCCTACGTAAAAACAGTAAGACGAGCTGTATGGAATTAGCAGGTAGAGGAGCCAACACCATCCCTACCACGGCCGTATCCAGTTTGCCTGCCAACACTCCCCTCCCTCCCTCAATAGCTCCCACCACATCAACAACCACAACCCAACCCAAATCCAGTTTGCCTACCAACACCCCCCTCCCCCCATCATTAGCTCCCACCACACCCACAACCCAACCCCAATCCAGCTTGCCTACCAACACCCCCCTTCCCTCCTTATTAACTTCCACCACAACCACAACCCTACCCTCCCAAACCTCCCAATCCATCCAAACTTCCCAACCCGTCCAATCCTCCCAACCTTCACAAATCCACTCAACTTCCTATACTCCAAAGCCCTCCCAGACCCCTGAACCAACCCACAACCACACCCACACCATAGCAGTCATCCAAAGCCAGGTAGAAACACTGGCAACTAACGAAGCAAGTCGGATGAGCGAAGAGATGGAGGGCATTGACCTCTCTCCTAGCCCATTCGATTTGAACGAGTCGCTTCCCATGGACGAGGAGGATGATCTGCTTGCAGATGAAGGGGCATTCGCCCCTACCCAATAAAACAAATGTCTGGACGCGGGATCAGAACCAGGCTAGCTCAGGTGAATGTCTACCACGCTAAGGCAGCATCAGCTGTCATAGCAAGAAAATTCACAGCGGACAACCTAGGGCTAGTTCTGATCCAAGAACCCTGGATTTACGGGGGCCAAGTTAGGGGCCTAACATGTAAGAACTCTAAGTTAATATGGGATACGAGGATTGACTCGCCCAGAGCATGCATAAAGATAAGAAATAACATAAATTTTATATGTCTTTCAGAATTTATGACGCGGGACTTGGTACCAATACAAGCCCAAATCGACATCGAGGGCAACCTCTGCACGATGGTTGTAGCATCAGCCTACTTCGCCGGTGACGACGCCAACATACCACCAGTCGAAGTCAAGAAGCTAGTGGACTACTGCATCAGCAAAGGACTACCACTGATGGTTGGATATGACGCAAACGCCCACCATACAACGTGGGGTAGTACCGATACTAATCAAAGGGGTGAGTACCTTTTAGACTTTATTATCGAGAAAAATCTAGATATATTTAACGTAGGGAACACACCTACATTTGTAACTAGAGTAAGGAAGGAAGTTCTGGACTTAACGTTTGGAACCCCGAACTTAAGTCGATTAGTTAGAGACTGGAGAGTCTCCAACGAACCTTCTATGTCTGATCATAGAATTATAGTGTTTACTTTAGAAAACCTGTTGACAGAGAACACCTCTGGCAGGAATCCTAAGAAAACAAACTGGAACCTGTACAAAAGCGTCCTAAAGACTAGTCTTGAACGAATAGGTCCACAAGAAACGACAAATAGTAACCTTGAGTTAGAACATTTAGTTAATGAATTTAGCGGGGCCATAAATGAGGCTTATGAACTCAGTTGTCCCCTTAAACCCATTAAAAGGCAGAAGGATGCTCCTTGGTGGAACAATAATCTGTCAAAACTAAGATCCAAGGTAAGAAAGCTCTTCAATAAAGCAAAGAGTACTGGAGAGTGGCATAACTACTCTGCAGAGTTGACCAAATATAATGGGGAAATAAGGAGAGCTAAGAGAAATAGTTTTGCGAATTTCTGTGAGGGCATTTCGTCGACACCTGCAGCAGCAAGATTACACAAGGCTCTAGCCAAAGATAACACATTAACCTCTTTGGCACTTCGTTACGCCGATGGTAGCTTCACTGAAAACGAGGAGCAAAGGTCAACCCTACTGCTAAATACTCATTTTCCAGGCAGCTCACCAATGGTAGGAAATATGATAGAGAGAATACCTCTAAGGCCTAACCGGGAAGACTGGAAGATAGCTTCGACTATCTGTTCAGGCAATAGGATTGAATGGGCGTTAAGTACCTTTCAACCTTTCAAATCACCGGGCGTAGATGGCATCTTTCCTGCATTATGCGCCTTCCTTGATATTGAGGGGGCCTTCGACAACACCTCTCACGAAGCAGTTCATTCGGCTCTAGAAAGGAAGAGAGTTCCTAGTACTATAGTCAGATGGATAAGTAATATGCTTAGTACAAGAACAGCGGAAGCATACGCAGGACTAAACGTCCAGAAAGTCATCACAACAAGAGGCTGTCCGCAGGGAGGGGTATTATCACCCTTGCTGTGGAGTCTTGTAGTTGACGAATTACTAGAAAGTCTAACCTCCCAAGGGATTCGATGTATTGGCTTTGCTGATGACATCGTTATAACTGCACGGGGGAAGTACGAAGAAACTCTCTGTGATATAGTCCAGAGAGGGCTGTCTATAACCAAGAAATGGTGTATATCTGTGGGACTTAACATCAACCCTACCAAAACAACGATAGTACCATTTACCAGGAAAAGACTTTTACCACGCATGAAACCCATTCGGTTGGCGGGAGATGTAATCGACACCCAGAGGGAGGTCAAATATTTAGGAGTTACACTAGATAGAAAACTCCTCTGGAACAAGCATGTCGAAATAACTGTCGGGAAAGCCACAAAGTCCCTTATGATATGCAAGAGACTTGCAGGTAAATCATGGGGCTGCAAACCAAACATCATAAGATGGATGTACACCATGATGGTAAGACCCATCATTACCTATGGGGCAATTGCATGGCATAAAAGAACCGAACTAAACACAACTAGGAAATCACTAGACAAATTGCAAAGGCTGGCATGTATATGCATAACAGGAGCAATGAGAACATGCCCTACAGCAGCGATGGAAACCATCCTTCATCTGACGCCACTACACGTGGTCATTGAAAATGCTGCTAAGGGAGCCATAATGAGATTTGCCAAGGAGGGTACTGGGACGGGTAAAATTATTGGAAATAGGGAAAAAGATTCGATAATCCGGTCCTCAGTAACAAACCTCATTGACATCCCAAGAGATGGTATGATCAAAAGATATAACTTCGAAAAACATTTCAAAACGGAGTTAAGTTGCAAAAAAGACTGGCTAGGCGAAACAATAAACTATAGTCTTAAAGAAAATACCATCAAATGGTACACAGATGGATCGAGGACAGCTGAAGGGACTGGTGCTGGAGTTTTTGGGCCTAGAACTAAACTCTCCTTACCGATGGGACAGTCCACTAGCATATTCCAGGCAGAAGTAAATGCCATAGGCATATGTGCTGGAAGAAACCTCGATAGAAAATATAAAAACCAAAACATTGCCATCATGTCAGACAGTCAGGCTGCACTAAAAGCACTAAGCTCCTACACCATCAGCTCCAAACTTGTTTGGGAAAGCGTGATTAAGCTTAATAAACTGGGCAAGAATAACACTGTCACGCTTCATTGGGTACCAGGCCACGTTGGTGTCCAGGGCAACGAAGTGGCAGACTCCTTAGCAAAAATAGGTGCATCGACACCCCTTACAGGGCCAGAGCCCTACTGCGGAATAGGAGAAAACGTGATTAAAAACAAAATCAAAACAGAAGAGGAGACAAAAAGATCAAAGATCTGGAAGGAACTCCCTAAGCTAAGACAGGCAAAACTCCTACTCGGGGACTACAACCGAGAGCGTTTTCTAACCTGCATTAGCTTAAGTAGGAACAACCTCAGGAAAATCACGGGGCTTCTCACTGGCCACTGTAGGTTGAGAAGACACCTCAACATCCTTGGCTTGGTGAGCAACGCGACTTGCAGATTCTGCAACACTCACGAAGAGACACCTGACCACATACTGGGGAAATGTGATGCACTCGTGCATCAAAGGCACAGGTATCTGGGCAAGCACCACATAAAGGAGAGCGAATTATCATCCCTTA
Source organism: Chrysotoxum bicinctum (assembly GCA_911387755.1). Lineage (NCBI taxonomy): Eukaryota > Metazoa > Arthropoda > Insecta > Diptera > Syrphidae > Chrysotoxum > Chrysotoxum bicinctum. Next base: position 115,887,579 of record OU426988.1, read on the forward strand.
AAATACTCCAAATACTTCGATTCCTCAGAGGAGCAGATTTGGAGGAAGAACTGTAATAATGAGCCAACCTCATCCAGTTCTAGATGGGGGACACAATAGATCTTTAGGTCGCAGTGTTTTTATACCCCAATTTATTCATTCATCATTCATACCATAGCTCCATAGATATTGCACGCAGAGCAAAAATAAATGTTGTATTTACTTTTTTGTCTTATCTCTTCAGTCTTCGTCCTTTCTTGGCTTTTGTGGTAGGTGTGCGTGTTTTTTTTTTTTGTGTTTCTGGTTGATGTGATTCTTATGCAACGAATTCTTCTTGGTCAAGGTTGTTTAAATCTCTTTTGTGAATAAGAGAGCATTAGTGTGGATAAGTGTAACCCACTTAAGATTATTGTAGGTACCTACAAATTTTAGTTGTTTTACAGAAGGAAATAATAAAGCATATGCGGTGGTAAGGGGGTTGTGTTAAGAAAAAGAGATTACATTTTTTCATTGAATAAATTTGAATTGGTTTGTTTACAATTTTTATTGCTGAAGAAAAAAAAATTGTGCATGTATTTTTCTTTATCGGTAATAGTTGTTTCTATATTTTTATTTAATTGACGAAGATTTTCTTTCTACATATGTATGCAACTATGTAAATTGTACATATGTATACATATCGCACATGTAGTTCAAAAGTGACACAACTCAAAAAACGCAAGTTTTGAGTTACTATCAAAAAAGGTGAAGAAAATTTTGTTTTATTTTGAGTTAAGCCACTTAAGTTGACTGAGGTAAATATGAATACTTTGGTTTATTTTGAGTTATGTCACATATGAACGATTGAGATTTAGAGTTGTGTCTCTTTTGATGATTTATTAAAAATTTAAGTTTTTTAAGATTAAATAAAGACAAAATGGCTTTAATTCTAAATAAACTTTTTATCTGTATGTCGCGAATATACATACATTTTTCCACCTTTTTTTGAGTTATGACACTTTTGTTTTTTGAATTTTATAAATACATTTTTTTCAGCAATTGAAGCAGATTAACAATGCATTCAATGAGTCGTGCCAGATTTATGGTGCTAATGGCAACCCACAATTTACAAGCTGATTCATATGCAAAATCTCGCAGATCTTTACCGTGATTATAAAAAAAATTGAGAGGAACTTCAGCTTCCATTTGCTCATCCTTCCATGTTCAATCGCATATTTCGAGGAGAGTTTAACATCTCATTTTATATACCAAAAAAAGATCAGTGTGATCTTTGTGAGTCGTTTAAAAATGCAGATGAAGAAGGGAAGCAATCGTTGCTTGAGTCCTTCAATACCCACCAAGAAGAAAAAGAGCTGTCTCGTGAAGAAGAGGACTCTGATAAAATAATACGGAATGGTACACACGTTGCTGTGTATGACCTACAGGCAGTTATGCCATTACCAAGAGGACTTGTTTCTTCATTTTATTACAAAAGTAAAATGAACTGCTTCAATTTCACCATAACTGAATTAATTTGGAAATCTGTGGAGTGTTACTTCTGGAACGAAACAGAAGGGAAACGAGGCGCAGTGGAAATCGGGAGCTGTGTGCTTCATTATATCAAAATGTTGTCGGAAAAAAACAACACTGCAGATTTAGATGTGGTTTTTTACTCAGATAACTGTTGCGGCCAACAGAAAAACAAATATTTGCTATATGCGTATGCATATGCAGTAAATAAACTCAACGTTCGAAGTATTACTCACAAATTCCTTATAAGGGGGCACTCTCAAAATGAGGGTGATAATGTGCATAGTGTTATAGAAAAACAGGTCAAAAGACACCTTAGATCTAGCCCAATCTATTTGTCTCAGCAGTATGTTACTTTGATCCAAACAGCAAAAAAAAAAATGTTCCACCATATCGCGTTCACGAGCTTACTTACAAGAATTTTTATGATTTAAAAACTCTGCAAGAAGAATGGGGAAGTAGGTTTACAGTTGATACTGATAGGATACAAGTCAAGTGGCATGATATTAAGTTTATACGTGTGGAAAAAGAACACCCTTATTCATTCTTTTATAAAACTTCTTATGAAAATGAGGTTTACAAAAGAGTAAATGTACGCAACGTTAGAAAAAGCCAAACTTCAGAAGCTAATAATTTTTCTCTCGGATTGAAGCAAGCCTATTCAAAAAAAAAATCCATTGGCTGAGAACAAAAAAAAGACATACAAGATCTCATAAACAAAAACATTATACCAAAATCTTATTTCGATACATTTTATAAAAACATACTTGCTTTAGATTAAGAAACCTTCTATGATTGTAATATGGATTTCCAACTTTATTTCTTTTTCATTGTAATACATTCATCAAAAATTTAAGATATTTTATAGTTACCTACATTGTAACATTTCTGCATTTCATTATAATTAATTTATTTAGATTTACTTCTTTTATACAGGGTGATTTGCATAAGGTGTGACAAAAAGCTAGGGCGTGTAGGTTGGACTTAGACAAGAAAAAAATCGTATAGGAGGGGTGGGTCTATTTCCCCCCGTTTAGGCGGGAGGGGCAATTTAAGAAAAAAATCACTTAAAACAGAAAAAAAATTATTAAAAAATAACGGTTATACCTACAGAGTAATGCTATAGCATTTTGAAAAGCCAGAAATACATTCTTTAATTTTTTTTTAAATAAAGTTGTTCGAGTGAATAGTTTTTGAAAAATTAATTATCAAAATCAAAATTTTGAAAAAAAAAAATGAAAATTTTGTTTTTAAACAATTTTTTTTCAAAATTTTACGTAATTAAGTATTATTTTTTTATTCAATATTCAATGCTCTTATTAATTTTTGATCAAACACAAAAAACCGGATGTCAAAATGTTTTGTAGTTTTTGAGAAAATCAAAAATAACAAAAACTACTTTTGTTCTAAGAAAAGCCTTTTATTTTAGTTTTTACGTTTTTGGATTCTTAGGTGAATTTACGATTGAAAGGATTAACTTTCTTTTTACAATTTTTTTAATTATCGTCTTATAAGCATTCAATAATGTGACAAAGTACTGGATTAACCATATTTCACACATTTTTTCATTGAGAACACCTGCGTGAGAGCATTGGTTTAAAATTGACCTGCCACTTTTTTATTATGGTGGGGTCGGCTTGGCTACGCGACCTGTTTTGTTGTACAAATTATTTCTAATTTGAATGTCAAGTCGTCAACATATCACGATGTCAAATTACTCTCGTGCCGAATTAACGGATATGCATTACTGCTACGGTATGGTTCATGGTCGAAGTCGTGAAGCGCAAAGACTCTACGCTGAAATGTATCTCAATAGGAGGTGTCCCAGTCATACGATATTTTCAAGAATCCATCAACGTCTTCGAGAACACGGAGTACTGGATCACCGAGGGAGAGAAAGTTCATCATCTGCATCAGTACACATAGAGGAAAGAATTTTGGATATGATCCGACGTAATCCCGCCCTTAGCACAAGGAGAATAGCTACTATGCTTCAGTTGCCCCAAACTAGAGTATGGGCAGTGCTTCATACCGAGCATTTACACCCGTACCACACTGAACCAGTTCAGGAGCTAACCGCAAACGACAAGTTACTGAGAGCTGCATTTTGTCGAACATTATTGCTAAGAGATGAAACTGAACATAATTACTTTGGAAGAATATTCTGGACGGATGAAGCTCAGTTTACCAGAGATGGAGTAACAAATTTCCACAATTTACATCACTGGAGTAACAGCAATCCGCATAACAAGAAACAAATCAAATCTCAACACCGCTTTAGCAGTTGTTCTCAATGAAAAAATGTGTTAATCCAGTACTTTGTCACTTTATTGTATGCTTATAAGACTGATAATAAAAAACTTGTACAAAAAAAGTTAATCCTTTCTTTCGTAAATGCACCTAAGCCAAGCCGACCCCACCATAATAAAAAAGTGGCAGGTCAATTTTAAACCAATGCTCTCACGCAGGTGTTCTCAATGAAAAAATGTGTGAAATATGGTTAATCCAGTACTTTGTCACATTATTGTATGCTTATAAGACGATAATTAAAAAAATTGTAAAAAGAAAGTTAATCCTTTCAATCGTAAATTCACCTAAGAATCCAAAAACGTAAAAACTAAAATAAAAGGCTTTTCTTAGAACAAAAGTAGTTTTTGTTATTTTTGATTTTCTCAAAAACTACAAGACATTTTGACATCCGGTTTTTTGTGTTTGATCAAAAATTAATAAGAGCATTGAATATTGAATAAAAAAATAATACTTAATTACGTAAAATTTTGAAAAAAAATTGTTTAAAAACAAAATTTTTTTTTTTTTTTCAAAATTTTGATTTTGATAATTAATTTTTCAAAAACTATTCACTCGAACTTTATTTAAAAACAAAATTAAAGAATTTATTTCTGGCTTTTCAAAATGCTATAGCATTACTCTGTAGATATAACCGTTATTTTTTAATAATTTTTTTTCTGATTTAAGTGATTTTTTTCTTAAATTGCCCCTCCCGCCTAAACGGGGGGAAATAGACCCACCCCTCCCATACGATTTTTTTCTTGTCTAAGTCCAACCTACATGCCCTAGCTTTTTGTCACACCTTATGCAAATCACCCTGTATTTGTATGTTTGTTCTGTCTGCTATGAATTTCAAAAAGGTTTTTTATGCCTTACCTAAATAAAAACAAAGTTCCTTTATAAAAATGGCCTTTTTCTTACGATGATTTCTTATTTTATCTCATGACTCTTTAAGGTTAAACTTCTAATGAACTGGTAACATCCACAATTATTCTTAACAATAAGGGTGACTCAAAATAGAACATTCCTTTTGAAAAGAAATGATCGTCAACGCTATCATAACTCAAGGTTAACAAAAAAAGATTCACGCAAATAATATTGCAATTTTAGTTCATAGTCTATTTTATTTTGTCAACATAGTTAATCTCCCAAAATTGTTTTTCCCCTTTTCCGAAAAACTAAGATTTTTGAATTATGTCACTTTTGAATTCCATGTGCGATGTATGTAATTATTAAGAAACAAATACATCAAAACTGTCACAACTAAAAATTTTTTGAACTAAAGTGGCTGAACTCAAAATAATACACCATTTTTTTAATGAAAAAATCACGAAAAATGTCATAACTCTAAAAACGGGAATTTTCATGGTTTAAGATGTAAATTGATGATGGTTGTTCTGTATGGTATGTTATTAGTGTATTTCCTTCAATATACATTCATTATTTCATAAATTTTCTGTTTCTATTCTCGTAAAATGGTTTTTCGGCTCTATTGAAAAACGAACATTTTTGAGTTGTGACACTTTTGTACTATATGTGCGATATACATATAGAGCTGTATTTTTTTTTAAGGTTTGTACGTTAAAATATCTTTTTTAACTTTTGTTGAGAAAAGAATTTGAAACCTCTTTCCAAAAAAAAGTTGTCGACGAAAAACTGTCGAGATTTTGAAGTAAAAAATGGTTTTTAACGTTTATCTCGGCTCATGTTCATCTGATCGAAATTGTTTTTCGCCTTTTCCGAAAAACTAAGATTTTTGAATTATGTCACTTTTGAATTCCATGTGCGATGTAATTATTAAGAAACAAATACATCAAAACTGTCACAACAAAAAATTTTTTGAACTAAAGTGGCTGAACTCAAAATAATACACCATTTTTTTAATGAAAAAATCACGAAAAATGTCATAACTCTAAAAACGGGAATTTTCATGGTTTAAGATGTAAATTGATGATGGTTGTTCTGTATGGTATGTTATTAGTGTATTTCCTTCAATATACATTCATTATTTCATAAATTTTCTGTTTCTATTCTCGTAAAATGGTTTTTTGGCTCTATTGAAAAACGAACTATACTATGTACTATATATGCGATATATAGAGCTGTATTTTTTTTTAGGTTTGTACGTTAAAATATCTTTTTTAACTTTTGTTGAGAAAAGAATTTGAAACCTCTTTCCAAAAAAAAGTTGTCGACGAAAAACTGTCGAGATTTTGAAGTAAAAAATGGTTTTTAACGTTTATCTTGGCTCATGTTCATCTGATCGAAAAAATACTTAAGTTGTTTTTTATAGATCACTTTATTTCCTACATGTTGGTATATTTAAATTTTATGTGCGACAAAAACTGTAAGAAATATAATCTGTCAAAATGGCTAATATCCTGCGAAAATTAAAAAAAAAAGAAATTTACTCACGTTTGAAAATTTTCAAATTTGATTATGTTCATTATGAAATTTAAAGAAACAGTTCAAGCTCTTTTCCACACCACCACCGAGGCAGAGTTACGGCGCATTTTTTTTTTTTTAATGTGGTGTCCCCAGGAGGTATAATCCACGATTCAATCGTTTTCATTTCTATATCAGCCTGTCGATAGCTCAATGTGGCATAGTTTTTTCATGTCGTTCTTATTTCCTTTTTTTTTTGGCTAGGCGTGCGAACATCAATGATCATATTAACGTTGTTAGTTAACCGGAGAAAAAGTTTTTATTGCGTTGTTGAATGGGAAGGAAAATGAAACACTGGATTCTTTGCGATATAGCAACTTTGTTAAAACGTCAAAAAAAACTAAGTTTAATCTATCTTCATTGCCTCCTAGTGCAGCAGCTGCTCGGCAACACACATTCCGTACCTACCATCTTAGGACTTGGATCGATATTCACCATGGCCCACTAAAATTGGGTTGGAAAAGAACTCGGAGAGGATTAGAGCCAGTTACAACCACTCAGGATCCAGCTCCACAAAGCATATTGCAAACTATATCATGCAAATGCAAGGGCCAGTGTGGTCGAGCTTGTGGCTGTCGGAAATCTGGTCTGAATTGTTCCTTAATATGTTTCTACTGCAGTGGAAAAACATGCGAGAATGTTCTTTCCTTGCAAAATTTACTGGAAGATGAAGACGCATGTGAAGACTTTTCCTCACCTGAAAACATTGAAGAAACTGCCAACGACGATCCCAGCAGTACTAACAACGTTAATATAATCATTAACATGACATGAAAAAACTGTGCGCCGTAACTCTACCTCGGTGGTGGTGTGGAAAAGAGTTTGAACTGTTTCTTTAAATTTCATAATGAACATATTTAATCAAATTTGAAAATTTTCAAACGTGAGTAAATTTCTTTTTTTTTTCAATTTTCGCAGGATATTGGCCATTTTGACAGGTTATATTTCCTACAGTTTTTGTCGCACATAAAATTTAAATATACCAACATGTAGGAAATAAAGTGATCTATACAAAAGTTTAAGTATTTTTTCGATCAGATGAACATGAGCCGAGATAAACGTTAAAAACCATTTTTTACTTCAAAATCTCGACAGTTTTTCGTCGATAACTTTTTTTTGGAAAGAGGTTTCAAATTCTTTTCTCAACAAAAGTTAAAGAAAATATTTTATTTTAGGAGCCGAGAAAATCGAGTTCACGCTTTTCAAAACCTTTTTCAAAATGGCGGACGCTTTTTGTTCGAACTTTTTGGATTTACACTCTCCAATAGGTACTCTTTAACAAACAAAAAAAAATTCGAAGCAGTATTTTTTTAGATATTTCGAATTAATTAATTTAATTTTACTGGACTATCTGGCAAAACTGAGTGTAAGTTTATTCTACAATTGAGGCTTGATCCTCTTTATTTGGTATATCATTCGGAAATATTTTAGTAAATTTGTCATTACAAGTGTGTACAAATCGAAGTGTATTGTATTGTATTATTGACTTTAAAATTTTTTCAGTGTACTTTATTTGGAAAATTGTGCAATTTTCATGTGCAATGATTAATATCTGTTGCCGAAAACATTCAATGGTTTGTTAGTTTCTTTATTATTTTTATTGTCATTCTACTATAGTCATTTTATTATAGTACTCGTAACATACGCGAACGAACTGTCACTTAAGGGATTCAAATTTTGTATACATAATGCATCAGCTACAGTTTTTCAGCTTTTCCAGGTTTTTAAGTAATCTTAGGGGCGTACTCTTATTTTATTATTAAATGCTTTTGCATGCATGAGTTTTATATTTTATTATGCAGTTCACAGATTTCGGGCGCAACGCAATGGGTATAAATATAAATATACAGAGTGTTTTGCATAAGGTGTGACAAAAAGCTAGAGCGTGTAGGTTGAGGAGATTAGACAAGAAATAAAAGAGGAATGAAAAATTATGTTAACGAAACGGAAAGAGGATTTTTGGAGTAACTGAAAGAACAGGTTGAAGCCCCTGGAGTCAAAGCTAGCGTTGCCAGACGTCCCGGTTTACCCGGGACATCCCGGATTTCAGGCATAAATTCATTTTACTCGCCGGGACAACTTTTTTCCCGGGTTGGGACTCAAACTCAAAAAATAATGCCTTATGTACCTAAATATCTTTCAGTGATAAGAGCAATCACTACATTGCGATTTAACCTTAAGAAATTACTTTTAAAATTTCAATCAAACAAACCTAACTTAACAAAATTTTTTTTTTATAAACTGACTGTTTGTCATTAAAATTGACAAAAGAAAAATATTTGCAAATGATAAGTGACAAAAAAGTCATTTAATTAGTAATTAATAAAAGAATTTATTTATTTTGATCTGCACGCATTATATGATTTTTACTTGCGACTTGTAGGTAGATACTACAAAGCAAGTTATGCACTCGTAAAAAAATCGAACTCGAGATTTTGATCAAAGGTGACATTATGATGATAACGAAGACGAAAAAGTGGGTCTCACAATTCTGTCTGTCTGTATGTCTGTCTGTTCGACTACATCCTAAACGGCTCGGCTGATTTTCGTTAAACATGCGATATCTACCAAGTTTAGTTTTTAGGATCGATTTTGATCATTTTTTTATGTTAAAGCTCCCCAGCAGTTTAAATATTATTGTGTATTTAAATTCTATAATTTATACAAGAATTCTATAATTTAATAAAAAAAATTGAAATCAATATATTACTGACTGTACTGCCACAGAACGATTTATTCGACTTTTGAATTTGTCATTATCGGAACAACATATTTTAATAAATTTTTGTAAAGAGAAGCTTCTAAAAAGTTTAAAAAACATTGCATTTCAAAACTTTAAAAATTTTTGTTTTTTTAATTTTGAAAAAAAATCATTTTTTTTTTTTGAAAATTCGATACCTCAAAAAGGGCTCAGTATCTTTTTTTTGTAAATTTAATTTTTATTCGAATAAAATCAAAAACTTCAAATTGACGTACCAATATTTTATCTTAAAAATGATTTAAAAATTTTGTATATAAAAGCTTATATTTTTAAGAAACTACTACAACGAAGTATAATTTTGATCTTGCATTGATCAATATTTGTTTGAATCACATGGCATCTTGTGTTTAGCTAGTTATAGCTTGTTTCAGAAGTTGTTTTAGTCATTTAAAAAATTAATTTTTCTCTTATAACATTCATTTTTAAAATTCTTAGTCTTTTACGTAACAGCAAGTTCGTGCGACCCAGTGGTGCATTTTATTTATTTTGTCCCGGGCAATATGATGAAATCCCGGAATTTTTCATTATTTAAGCCACTTGTCCCGCCGAGGTGCAAGAAGAATCTGGCAACCCTAAGTCAAACAGAAAACTTTGTCAAGCAGCCATAACAAGGAGATACAATATTTGCCTTCCACAAAATGGGGATCATATCATATCATATCGAAATTTTGTATAATAACTTTCAATTAAAAATAGGTTAAGAAATTATTTAAGTAAAATGAAAAGGACTTTTCAAATTTAAATTTGTGTTTTCTTATTTTTAATTGTTTCAAGATTGTGAACTATTATTTTTTCAGTAATCTTTTTAATTTTCCTTCTTACTTGGATTTTTTTTTTTTTTGTATAATCCACAAGCGCTCAAGGGATTATGATTACCCTTTTAAATGTTTCAACACAGCGCGGACGTGAAGTTAATGAAGAGAAAGAAGGATAGGAAAGATGTGTGGCACGATGTTCTGAGACTGAGGGTGGTTGTCTCAGATTTTTATCTCCAGGGATGGCGGCTGAACTAATGCGGAGAAATGCTGTCTCTTATTTTTATGTTCCTTATAATTCGCATTATTTAATTCGTATTCATATTTGATGGGCATATCTACTAGTTTTAACTCAATCACATGATGTTAGTGTTATGCCTGAACAACATGTAATGATTAAACCAGCAACCCATTTATGACAATTTTAGAAGGTTTTTAATGGAATTAAGACGACATAGACGACAGCAGGGATCGAACCTGTGATCTTGAGGTTGCGAGCACACAACCATCGTGCCACGGCCACCCTTATCTTTAGGTAAAACATATTTTGTATTCATTAAAAAAAAAATGCGGTTTTTTATATTGACCCCAATAACAGATATATCACAATAAAAAAAATTGATAGATCAACTTTAACTTGATTTGCGTAACTTGGTTTTCTCAATAAAAAAAATGTAGAATAGGATTATTTCAGTGCTTAGTCACTTTATTGTACGCAAATTAGATGCTGGATACATAAACTATATTAAAATAAAATGCACGACTGGATCGCACGAACTTGCTCTTATGTAAAAGTACTTTGGAATTTAAGATACATTTTATAAATATAAAACATGGATTTAATGAGATGATAATGTGCAAATGCATAAAATTGCCGTCTGGTTTCCGGAAAAGTATGAATTTATGCAAATAAACCTTAAAAAATCGTTTTATTATTAAATAATTTTTTTATATAAGAAATTTCTCTAAAATTTTTCAAGAAAAAAATGTGGGATGCGAATTTTAAGTATTTAATAATATTGGTTTTAAGAAATAATTTCAAAAAATAATCGTTCATAGGTTTTGAAGATATTGATTTAAATTTTTTTTTTTTTTTTTTAAAACCCAATAAATATTTTTTCGAATATTTTTATATACAATATTATTTTTAACTTAAGGGGACTCCTGCTAAAAATGTTGGGTTAAAATCCTTAGAGCCGTTAATAAGAAAGTCGAAAATCAAAAAAACGGGTCTATGGCAGGTACCCCTAATAACATTTTGCCCCAAAATTTTGTTTGACCAAAATGTAGTCCATGTCCATAATATCACACTTAATTTTTTTTATCAAAATCGTTAGAGCCGTTTTCGAGATAAATAAGATTTTGCATTACGGGTGTATGGGGGGTACCCTTAGTTTTGGAGCTAAAAAAAAAATTTCAATTTTTCCCCTAGGGAATCACCGAAGACTCTTAACTACCGAGATTGAAAGAAATAGGTCCAGTGGTTTAGGCTGTAGTGAGAGGTACAGACATACAGACACACTGAAACATGTTTTTTGTGTACTAAATTTTCCTTAAAATTTTTATAAAAAAAATTGATATGCAAATTGTTAGTATTTAATAAAATACATTTTAAAACGTAATTTAAAAATTTAATCGTGTATCGGTTTTCAAGATATTGAATTTTCAAAAAAAAAATTGTATTATTTTTTTAAAAATCCAAAAACTATTTTTTCGAAAAAAATTTTAGTTTATATTTTTTCAAATGCAAAGCAGCTCCTGCATAAAAATTTTGGTTAAAATCGTTGGAGCCGTTGGTGAGAAATTCGAAAATCAAAAAAACCGTTCTATGACAGGTACCCCTAATAACATTTCCCCCCAAAATTTTTTTTCACCAAAATATAGTCCATGTCCATAGTATCACACTTAATTTTTTTTATCAAAATCGTTAGAGCCGTTTTCGAGATAAATAAGATTTTGCATTACGGGTGTATGGGGGGTACCCTTAGTTTTGGAGCTAAAAAAAAAATTTCAATTTTTCCTCTAGGGAATCACCGAAGACCCGTAACTACCAAGTTTGAAGAAAATACCTCCGGTAGTTTAGGCTGTAGTTCGAGGTACAGACATACAGACATACAGACATACAGACATACAGACATACAGACATACAGACATACAGACAGACAGACGGAATTGTCGGACCCACTTTTTTCGTCTTCGCTATCATCGTAATGTCAACTTTGATCAAAATCTCGAGTTCGATTTTTTTTCCAAATGCAGAACTTGCCCTATAGTACCTATATCGCAAGTAAAAATATTAAAAGGAACGTTAATCCTTACGGAAGAATTAAAATCTATTTTAACTAGAAAAAGGCAGTTTCGATGGTTTTGAGCATCACGATATTCTGTTTTTGACTTAAAATTGATAATAGTATTGAATTTTGGAAACAAAAATAATGGTTAACTACGGAAAATTTCGAAAAAATTTGTTTGAATTTTTTTTCCCAAAATTTTGGGTGAAAATTATTTTTTTTTAAAACAGTTTACTGTATAAAGCTGTATGTGACCTATCATTTAATATAAAGTTGGGTGCTATTGTCTGTTTTTATGGTTTTATAATTAGTGGCTTACCACATTGAACTTGAAGGTGTTTTGTTTATTTTTTTTTTAATATATATTTCCCCAAAATATTAATCGATGGTTGGCTGGTCAATACATCAATGCGCGTTATTGATATTCTTAATGATAAAAGGTTGGAATATGTTTAATCCAGTACTTTAACAAAATGAAGCTTAATTCTTTCAACCTTTTCTTGGCCTAAGGTTCAAAAAGGTAAAAAAAAGCATTTTTTAATATTTTTCTCTAGAACACGCAAAAGGCTTTTCTTTTTTAATACAAAAATAGTACTTAATTACGTAAAATTAAAAAAAAAAACTTTTAAAGTTTTCGAGTTTAGAAACTTAAGTAGCTTAAATTGGCATACTCGTATGATCCCTTTTTTACTGAGATGGAAATAAAAAACAGAACCCACTCTCAGTCAGATCACATCGAAACGAAGCGAAGATGGAAACAACGCCCACATAATCAAAAAAAATTTTTGATGGGAGAATTTAATATTTTCAGATGCCGCAATGGTTTTGTGAAGGCAGACGGATAATATGGAAGAACATAATACAAAAGAATAATACTGACAGTAAAAAACAAACTTACCTGAACTTGAAACATTGTTATAGAATCATCAAGCATTTGAATCCGAACGGTTAGCTTTTTCCCACCACTATGTCTGGGAGTTGACGATGTTGCATCAACCCCAGACAGATTACTTAGTGAGTGCGTCATGTGACCAGCTGAAATTTGTCCCCTTTTAGTCGGAGGATCCATTTCACGTGTCGATTATTATGTATTAATCTTAGACTGATTAATTCTTTAAATTAGTTTTGTTAAGCATAGTTATGTTTTTATTTGTTATGAATGACATTAAATATGTGATAAATATTATTGACTTTAGTTCATTATAAGAAAAGACTAATTTAGATGTATTGACCTGAAAAATAAAAATAAAGCAGTTATTAATAAATCGATAGTTTTCTAAAAAAAATAAAAATGAAATTCTAGTTTTCAATAATAATCAATAACTTCCATAACTAAAGACGATTTTTTCTTTACTCAGATTGAGGTTATAGTGCTTCCACAGGTTTTGACATCTCAATAATTTATAAAACTATCGGACTTGTACAAATAATATATATAGTTGAACTTTTGTGGCTCATACATATGAATTTAGCTACGAAAATTCAAAGTACAATGGAAGCGATTTGACTTCTAAAACAAAATGCAAAACCGTAATTATTAGCAACGGAAATATATAACTACGTAGTTTCCTTATTTTTATCAGCAGATTTCTTAATGTATGAAACACATGTGTTCAAAATATATATGTAAATATTATAATCTTGAAAGAAATAGATAATAATAAATTATATTTTGTTTGATCCTTTTGCGGACAAAATAACAAAAAAAAGTGCTGCTTGGGAAAAATTCGAACGGATATTTTTCTGAAGTCGTGGACTTAAACGTTTTTGTAGTAAAGTGAATCATTGTAATATTAATTAGGTTTTATTTATTTATCAAGCTCGAGAGCAAAGTGCTGAACATATTAAAGAAAGATGCTTCTGATGGTATAGGTATTCAATTCTCAGAATAGCTTGGTAATGAGAATGAATCTTGAAGTATATATTTTTTATAAGGGTTTATTGAGATACTCTTGTAATGCCAAACACGGCACGAGTGATGGGGAAATTAAGGGTGGAGAAAAGGAGGTGTGTATGAACATTGGTCTTGAATGTTTGCAAATTGAAATTGCAAGCGAAAACCGTGTCAGCTACATTATTCCATAATCGTGTTGTGCGACTACAAAACGAATCTCTGCGTTTGACGGTACGACCAAAATTAGGCTCGAGGGTGAAGTGATGAGCATTCCAAGCGAAATGACACAACTTGTGAACTGGTTGAGGGGTGGAATGCAACTGGCTACTTCCAGTAAGCATTGCTTATGAAAGAAGCGATAAGGCAAGGAAAGACATAATTCCATGTTACCTCTGTTGCCTATTAGTTTCACGATCTGTTCTGGATTGAATCCAATAAATAAAGAGAAGTTTGGACCGCATCTGACCAAAGATGTGAGTTATACTCGCTTTTTGGACGTATAAACGCCTCATAAATTGTAGCTAGATCAGAGGCGGTGAAAAATTTCTTACATTATAAGGCAATTCTAAGCATTTAGCAGCGTTTTTGGTAATCTCGAGAATATGGTCATTCCAACTGAAAAAATGCAATAGTTTTTGTACCAAAGAAAGCAAGCGAGCAAGACTTGAAACACACGTCTTCAAGTTCTTAATTCAAGTATAGTATTTAATTAAAAGCTCACGTGACCTCAACTCCAAGGTGCGTTTCGCCCAGGTACGACAGTGGGCTGACTCTTATAAATAAAATTCACAGTCTATTAAAGCTGTAAATTTTTATAAGAGTCAGTAAACATCGACCACCTGGGCGAAACGCACCTTGGAGTTGAGGTCACTTGAGCTTTTGATTGAATTTAATTCAATCACTCCACTTAAACAGAAATTACTTTCTATCTTCATTGAGTATAGTATTTATTCATACTAAAATATATAAAATTTTGGTGGCAATTAAACTTGACGAAGCATCAGTACTGAAATTAGTTCATAATTAATTTTAGTATTTAGTTACATAATTTATTTTAACATTTAAGGATAAGTTTAAAATCAGTTTTAAGTTTTAATTTAAATTTTTAATGAAAATATGAGAAATAATTAAACACCAACCTAGACTTCTCGCCTTCTTCTTTGGTGCCATTCAAGGACAATGCCATTAGCGGTATGGTATTTGAAAGAGTTCTCTCATTATTTATGGACTTTGCGATCATATGAATTATATAATAAAGAACACTTGTGATCCAAACATTGAAGTGTTTGTTTCATTTAAGAAATGTATCCCCTCATAACATCGGATGCTACATGGCGCAGGCGGTCTTGGAAGAACGTTCAAATTAATAGAAGAAATCTTGAGGTATCATTATTTAAAGTTTTAAAAAATAAAATTCTTTCGTATTAGTTTTATTACTTCTACAGTAGACAGAAATTATTTGTGACATAATTGCTTTTATAATAATAATATTGAAATATGTAAGTTAAAATATAATGACCTGAATAATAAGCTACGTTTTGAGAATTGGATTGATGTTTATGCGCAAGATGATGTTAATGAAGCTTATGTTTGTTTTTTTAAATATTTTGCAAAGGCAAAAGTTGCACTCTAATATATAGCAGTAGGAATTCTAATTCCAAATTGAAACCGTGGATATCTTCTTCTGTGATAAAATTGGTTAAACTTAAAAACATATTACGAAAAAAGTGCTACAAACATCCATCAAATCTTAATTTAAAAAATCGCTTCAAACTAATTTGCAAAAAATTAAAAAAGGAAACAAAGTCTTGTCGCGATGGCTACTTTAGAAACAAATTTAATATTGCTCGTGGTAATCCCAGAAGGGAATGGGAAGTTATCAATTCCATAACTAACCGCAAAATAAAAGAAAAAACAAACACAATCGAATTGTTGCATGATGGTCACATTGCTAACGACACATCGTTGGTAGCGAATATTTTTAATGATTTTTTTATTTCAATTGGTGAAAATACGATTTGAAACACTATTTGTCAGAATTGTGCACGTCGTGAGCTAGCTCACAGTTTAAACTGCACCGGTAGTTTTTATTTCGAACCTTTCTCAGGCCAGGAAATATTAAGAGTAATTAATTCATTAAATAACTCCAATTCTTGTGGCTATGATAAAATTTCAAATCTAACTCTTAAAAATATTGCTTTTAATCTTGTTGATGTACTGGTACATACTTTCAATTTGAGTATTTATAAGGGGACATTCCCAGACAAGTTGAAGGTTGCTTACGTCTTGCCTCTTTTCAAAATAGGTAATAAAGAGACAGAAATAACTATAGGCCGATTTCGTTGCTTTCAAGTACTTCCAAAATATTTGAGAAAGCGGTAAAAAAAGAATGCTTAAATTCCTAAAAGAGACGAAGTTTTTCAACGCAAGCCAGTTTAGTTTTAGAGAAGGTCTTTCCACTGAGGATGCTCGTCTAGCCTTCAGTTCAATTATTTACAAAGGGCTCGATGAAAGAAAATGTTGTGCTAGTCTTTTCGTTGATATTACTAAAGCTTTCGATATGGTTGACCACAGCATTCTTCTAGATAAGTTATATAGCATTGGTTTTCGAAGTTTTGTGTTAAGTTGGTTTTCTTCATATCTCAAGGACAGAAGTCAAATAGTAAAAATTGGTGAGCGTATAAGTAACTCTCTGGTTCTTAACAAGGGAGTTCCCCAAGGATCTGTTCTTGGCCCTATATTTTTTCTAATTTTTATCAATTCCCTTTTGTCTCTGAATTTTCGTGGAAAACCTACAGCGTTAGCAGACGACTTAGGAATCGCATATGATTCAACAAGCCCGCTCAATTTAGTTGCTGATATTAATCACGACATAAGATTATTAGGAATTTGGCTTGAACACAATGAAATCGGTTTATTTCGCTCTATTTCATTCAAGATTGCAATATGGAATTTCTTGTTGGGGAGGTTCTTACATGTCTAATCTCCAATGTCTTCTTGTTTTGCAAAAAAAAGTTATAAGAATAATAACAAGTGCAAATCGTCTGAGACCCACCATGGAACTTTTTAGAAATTTAAAGGTACTTCCAGTTAAACATTTGTATTATTTTAAGGTTTAAAAGTTTTTTTTTAATAAAAGTGGTTATTTGCAAAGTTCAATCTTTGAATCTCGTAATTTACGTAGCAACTCAGCTTCTTTAGTAAATATCCCTCTATTTCGAACAATTCATTACAGAAACTTCTTCACTATTGTAGCCTGTAAGCTTTTTAATAGACTACCTTTAAGTTTGAAACTTTTAAGATGCTTACCAACTTAAGACAAGTAAAGCTTTGGCTTCTTAATTTTAATCATGAAGAAATCAGGGTTCTGCTGTCCTACATAGCTTAATTCTCTAGCATTTATTGTTATCATTTCTATTGTTTTCTACTAGCTTAATGCATAATTTTCAATAAATAATAAAAAAATAAATGTTAATATTAACTTAAAAAAAAAAAAATATCTGAAAAAAATAAGAATAATTGAAATCGACTCAAATCAATGTTCACCCCACATTAAATTAGTTCTTTTGCACATTTCTTTTAACGTTATATTACTAAGTATATTATAAAGCAATTGTTTTTATTTTTGAAGTGATATATAAACTATTTTTGAATTAAATATTTGTATCACTACTTATTCTTTAGTTTATCTACCATTAGATTTAATCCCTAATATAATGAATTTTAATCACTGGTGTATTAAGTAATTTAAAAATTCATGGTTAATTCTTCATGATCTGACATTGACTCAACTTTGGAAAACTCTGATATTGAGGAAATACATCCAGTCGTGGTTAAAAGTGAAGAAAGTGAAGACGTTGAAGACAAAACCCAGCCTAGGATGGACTGCATACGATGAATGCAGCCATTGAAGTTAGAAAGAAACCGTGCGGTAAATTGGAAGAGATTTCGTCAAAATTACTCTTCGAGATTGCCACTGTTCAGGCAAAGACGAGATTATTCCAGTTAACCCGTTCTTAAATACGATTGGAGAAGCTGCCCTCGACCTGTATGACTATGACAAAAAGACGATCGAATCTGTGATTATAGTTTTCGACGAGTACTGACTAGCTTTAAAAAAAAAACCAAACACGTGAGCGTTTTATGTAAATTGTTAATGTTTATTGTTCGCGGGGTCTCATATTCGTAATAGAATTGTTCTAGGTATACACAACAAGAAGCTACAGTGGCTCAAAGTAATAATGGGACACTCACAAATTTGAAAAACAAAAGCTATTTTCCTGAAACTTATAAATGTTATATAATAAATAGACATTAAATTTAATAGTTTATATTATAAGTTTATTGAATAACGAAAATTGGATAAATTCATAAATAATAAGCTTGATAAAAAAAGATTATTTTAAAAAATTCACATATTTCACCTCAAAGTAATAATGGGACAAAAATTTAAATATGAAAATAAAATCTAGTAGGTACAAGTTTATTCTTAAAAATTTAATATTTTGTGGGAAGGCCCTTCTGCCTTATTACTGCTTTCAAACGGTTAGGCATCGATTTTACTAGTTTTTGGCAGTAATCTGGGGAAATTTTTTCCCACTCGTTCTTCAAGCTAGCAATTAAGTCATTTTTGTTCCTTATTTCACGGCCTCTTAATTTTTCTTCCAAATAGCTCCACAAATGCTCTATAGGGTTGAGATCAGGTGATTGCGGGGGCGTTTCGAGCACGTGGGTACAGTTGTACAGCAACCAACTTCGAACATTATATGTCTTATGCTTAGGATCATTATCTTGGTAAAAAATAAAAATCCTCCGCAAGACCTAGTTTACCAGCAGTTTCCGCTAGATTTGATCTTAAAATATTAAGATAATATTTGTGGTCAATTATGCCTTCAATTATGTGGAAATTTCCTGGTCCTGCTGCTGATATTGAACCCCATACCATTACTGATCCCGAACCGTGCTTTACTGTTGGTCTCATATTGTTTTCCCGAAGCTCTTCATTGGGTTTTCTCCACACATATGAACGACCATCGGAACGAAAAACGTTGAATTTGCTTTCGTCCGTAAAAATTACTTTACTCCAGAAAGCAAAATCTTCGTTCTTATACGTGTTGGCGAACGTTACGCGTTTTTTCTTGTTAACCTTACTTACAAAAGGTTTCTTCCGCGCAACTCGACCGTTGAAGTTATGTTTTCTTAAAACATTTCTAACTGTTTCTGGGTTTGATTTTTTCCCAAGACACTTTTCGGCTTCTGCAGCAAGTTTTGGTGCACTTAAGTGCGGCTGCTTCTTAACTTGACTTAAAAGCCATCTTTCATCTGAATCCGAAAATATTTTCCGTTTGCTCGGTTTTGATTTATTCTTAAAATTATTTTCATTTTGATAACGCTTTATAATATTAAAAACTGTCGATCTTGGTTGTTTCACAATCTCTGCAATATAAATATTTCGTATAGATTTGCGGATTTGGAATGATTTATAATTAACTCCCGTATGTTCACCGATGTTTGAGGACCGCGTGGTGCCATAATTATCAATTTGTAAAATAATTCCCTCTTAATGAAAACAATGCAACTCAATATAAAGAATAACAACTTTACTGTAATTCTGATGAAAAAAGAAACCAAAACATGCCGTTAGTTCCATAAAAATGAATTAAGGTTAAAGGGTGTCCCATTATTACTTTGAGGTGAAATATGTGAATTTTTCAAAATAATCCTTTTTTATCAAGCTTATTATTTATGAATTTATCCAATTTTCGTTATTCAATAAACTTATAATATAAACTATTAAATTTAATGTCTATTTATTATATAACATTTATAAGTTTTAGGAAAATAGCTTTTGTTTTTCAAATTTGTGAGTGTCCCATTATTACTTTGAGCTACTTATAGGAAAAGTTCCTTAGTGCATCAGATTTGAATTTGGAGAAATGTTTGGAAATATGTCCTGCTTCAAGAGTTGTGCATGTGCAGAATCAAACAAAAGAAATTCAGTGTCCAGTTCCAGAATAGATTGCATCAATACATGTTCGGCAAATAATCAGCAAATTAAGGCCGGTATTCACCGAGCGCTCTTAAACGGCTCTTAACTTTACGAGGCTCTCAACTTGAAATTTCTTTGGGGTATTCACCAACCACTCAGAAGTGTTTTTCGAAGTTCGAAAATGAGAGCCACTCTCTCTTGTTCAGGCATACCCAAACTGTGAAATGTTGTGGAATGTTGGTCTTGACAGCAAATGGATACTCTTCTACTTGGCATTTCTCACATGGATTCAAACGCGTGCGTGGCACACGCACAAGCAAACAAACTTTCGAAGAGAGCGCTCGTAAGTTAGGAGTGGTCGGGACCACTCCTAACTTTTAAGAGCGCTCGTAGATCTTCACTAATATTAGTTGTGTTCAACCAAGAAAAGGCCAGTGTAGAGTAGTGTAGTGCAGTGCAGGTTCATGAAAACTGTCAGAGCAAACGCAAGCAGAAAAGTCATACGCCAGATGTTAAAAAAAAGAAAACAAATTAAATTCGGCGCAAGTAAAATGCCTTATGCCTGCGCTAAAGTCGATGGCAAAGGCAAAAAATTCATTCCCACTGCCTGCGACGACGTTGTTGGCTTTTTAGGCACAAAATCTCTTCCTCCTCTTCACCTTTTTTCATCAAACTTTCAAACACTTGCTTTCGGAATCCTTCGTGCAAATATACATATACATAGATTTAATTAAGATATTATTGGATTAATTGGAGAACACTGAATCACCAGAGATTGCTCGTCACTCGAAGTTAGCTCTAATCTATGCATTATTTAAAAACTTTAATCAAAAATACAAGACGCGGAAAAAAATCAACTTTATTCGTTAACAAAATATAATCGAATAATGACAACAACTGATTTTGACAGTTTTCACCAACCTGCAGTAGCTCAAAAGGTAGTGCAAAATATTCTGAACACTAGTTCAGCTCAATGAACGCTAATCAGTGCAAGTCAGTGCAGAAATTTTCTCAATGAACACAAAAAAGCTACATTTTTCTGCCCAGAGTAGTCCAGTGAGGCTGGTTGAACAGAACTATTGCTTGGTGAATAGGTTTATGAGCTTCTTAAGTTATGAGCGCTCGGTGAATACCGGCCTAAGAAAGGTAAGAGACAATATGCAAGAAAATTGATAAAAAATTTAATTTAAACAGAAGTAATTTTTATTAAAAAAATAACAATCAAATTCCAAATTATTATACTTTGGCAATACTAATTACAAAATAAAAAATATTAGTACAAAATTTTATAATTGTAAACGAAATAAAAAACAATTACGAAAACTTACGAAAAATTAGTTCCAATCCAAGGTTTAAAAAGTTGTTTGGTTTGGGCATAGTAAAAACACAAAATGTTAGCAGTTTTAATTTGAGCAAAATGTCATATGACTCAAAGGATTTTAGATTTTAAACTTTTATAATCGCGATTGTAACTATTCATTTTATTTTTATAATAATTGCTTAACGGACTTACCGCGATGGTATTTTATTCAAAAAATTGAATTGAGATCCCGACGTTTCGACAAGGTTCCACTTGTCGTGGTCACGGGTTGACTGATGGCTTGTGGGTGGTAGTTGTTGTTTCTTTTTGTTTTGTTTTATTCTCTCTTGCGGAGATTGTACCGGTGTGTTGACTGTGTTGGCATTTGCATTTGAGATGGTGATTGTTGCGAATCAATGTAAGCTTGTGAACAGGCAAAGCTTACAGCATCAGCTGGTACATTATTTTGATTTTTATTGTGGTTTTTCGAAGCTTTTAATTTGTTGATCAATGGATCCCATGCACCAGATAAATTGAAACTTTGATTTCGATTGAAGTTCTTATGCAATTTTATTTCAATTGTTTCTCGTACTAATCTTGGTACATAGAATCTCTCCGTTGAAATAGATTTGGCTTTATCGAATCTAATAAAGTGATCTTCATTATATGCAAGATGTTCACAAATGGCTGACTTTGTAACTTGGTTCTTTTGAATGGCTTTTATATGTCGGGATCTCAATTCAATTTTTTGAATAAAATACCATCGCGGTAAGACTCAAAGGATGTTCTACAAGTTCATATTAATAATGAATTTGTTGAGGGAGTAGAAGAATTTCCAACTCTTTCGAGAAATGTTGCCTAGAAGGTGAAACACACTTTAGACACTTTTAAAGGGTTAAAAAGGTTATTTTAAAGGAATACCTTCATAATTACGTTATGAAAGCTAATGGTAAGCTGAGAATTTGCTTAGATTCATCCGACTTGAGCAAATTTAATAAAAAAGAGCCTTTTTTGAACGTTAGGTCAAATTTAATGAATTCTAAGTACTTCACTGTATTAGACCAAAAAGCGATGGCTTTTAGCAAGTACCCTTACACAAACATTCAAGAAAATTTTGTTGTTTTTGGACACCTTTCGGAGTATATAAATTTAATATTCTGCCTTTTGGCTTAAGTACCGCAGCAGAAATATTTCAAAGTTGTAATTATGAAAATTACGGGGATCTGGAGGGAGTAGATATATATATTGATGACTTTTTGGTACATAGTGAGACTATTGAGGAACATGACCGAAAATTAGAAGGGTTATTGGAACGTACGAGAAAACTATGAAACTTAATAAAGAGAATTTAATTTCGGCAAAATTTTGTGTAGTATTTAGTTTATGATTTAAGTGACTCTGGAATGAAGCCAAATGATAATCTTGTTTCCGCTATACAAAATTCAAAAAATCCGAACTTGAAAAAGGATTCACAGTCTTTTAAGATATGTAAATTATTTACAAAGTTTCATTCCGGAATAATCCGTCAAAAACAATTATTGAGAAAAGGTGTTGAATTTCTTTTGTTCAAAAGCCATACAAAATACGTGATATTTTAAAGCACAATCTTAAAAAAATTCCATTTCTTAAATCCTTTGATCCTATGAAGAAGCTTAAAATTCAAGCTGATGCCTCTCAGAATGAAATAGGGTGTTGTTTGTTGCAAAAAAACAGACCGATTTGTTATGCTTTTAGGAGTTTGAGTGGTGCAGAAGTAGAATAGAAAAAGATTTTCTAGCTATTGCATTTGCGTGCAAAAAGTTTTATAATTTTATTTACGGAAACAAGGTTTTAGTTTATAGTAATCATGAGCCTCTCGAGGACATTATGAAGAAAGAAATTAATAAAATAAGTTAGTTTAGTTTTTTTTTTAGTTTTAATGACTTTTTATTAAACTGTACAAAAACACAATGGCGCAAAATTTTAAACGATTTAGTAATATGTTAAATTCATTTTAGTAAATTACTAAGGATTTTCGCCGCCTGAGTACTTAAATGCCCCACAGACCACTTTTTCGGGAAACTGAGCTAAAGATGCAGTTATACTAATTCGAATATTCTTTATCGCTTGGCGCTATCCCCGTTGCTCTATCTTCATTATTAACGAAGTTACATAAAGCCAGTTTGCTCCATAGACCACTAATTTGTGGGTCTTTTAGTGCTTATTTGCCGCATATTCAAAATTTGTACTAAGTGGGGCAATTTTTGTAGAAGAGTTCTTAAAACATTCATTTAATGCATAAGTGTCCCATATCCACAGAAAATGGGATATAGAGCATTTAAGCTCTCATATTTATCGCAACTAAGTTACATTTTCAGTGCTTATGTGCAATGTGCTCTATATCCTCTAAATCTCTATAATATTCTATATCTTTTAACATGCAAGAACAACATGTGGTCCAGGTTTGACGATGGTAAAGAAAAGAGCCATCATTCAAGTTGAAAAACAATTAACCATGGGGTAAATAGAGATGGGTGCATTAAATGCAGTCTTGTAGATTTTTTTAACGATTTAATTTAAGCCTTTTTTTTGTTTTTTATACTAAACTGGATAAAATCAAAAAAGCTAAAAAAAAATTTAAATTTAAAAAAACTTTTGAAAATAAATAATAGTTAATACAATGAAATGTTGACGAATTTTTATAAACTATTCCGAATCAAAAAAGACGTCTTTTTCTGGAAAATTTTAAGGACCAAAGTTAGTTTTAAGTATTTTTCATACTTTAGTATTAAAATACTTAAGCATATTCTTACTTATTTTGTTGACTTAGAAATAGTCCAATATGAGATTTAGTAAGGTATACCCACTAAATTTATAATATTTTTTGTTTTATGTTTTTATCAATAAAAATAAAATTATAAAAAATAAATAATGCCAGTGTTTGTGAATTTTTTGGTTATTCTTGCTTACATTGAATTACCTCCTTTCAGTGCACAAAAGTCCTATATCCATAGGAAATTTTCAATTTGGTTTTCATCGATTTCGCATTCGTATGGAAGAGGGTCCTATATCCATTTCTGACTTTTTTCATACTTTTATTTTGAAAAAAATAACCGTTACAGTTTTTGACTTCTTGTCTTCAAATTCCAACAAAGATATTTTCAAAAAATGTATATAAAAATTCAAACAATATATTTCTCAAGAAAAAAGTAAAGAAATTATTTTTTAAACCTTAAAATTCGTTTTCTGGGGAACATTTTTTTGGATATGGGGTATTTAAGTACTCAGGCGGCGTTTTGCTAAGTTTAAACGATTTTAACATATTACTATTCCTTAACATTTTACTAAAGTTAAAATCACAAACTGGCTGCTTTCACTTTTAGTAATTTGCTAAATCCATGACTTCTGTCATTTTCCTCATACAATATTTCTTGAGAATTTTATTTGAAAGAGTTAAATTGTGTTTTTTTTATGATTAGTGGGTTAATTCTTTTAAAAGTAAACAAAATAATATAAAACGTTGTCGAAAGACGAAGATTTTGATATGTTCCCCAGCAAATCCTTTTGCAGAGCTGGACGATGGAGAATTTTACTAAAGGTATAAGTTTGACAAGACAAGAGTTCGGTTCTTGATTGAAAACCTGAAAATCCAAGTTCGAATTACTTGCCGTGGGATTCCAATTTCACCAAAATTACAAGTATAAGTTCCATTACACTTCTTTGGGAGAAATAAATTGTGGTTGTCGCTTTGACTTCTGACAAATTAAATTATTAGGTCCGTTCCTCAGATTTAGTTTTGTTTGCTTTGTATTTTTTCACGAACTTTCATTGTTTAAACGTGTTCAGATGCACCATTTTTAATAAAAGGCAATTTGTAATTTACTAGTTAGTAAAACGAATGAAAAGGTTTAAAATTTTCGAAGAGTTAGTAAATTACTAAAAGTTTAACAAATTGCTAACTAGTAAATTGCTAAACCCTTAATAATAGGTTGTCTAAAATGTTGCCCGAATAACATATTTTTTTAGCACAAAGCCTTTAGGTTTGGCTATAAGCCGTCTACCAGATTGTCATTTTTGTATTGTTTAACATAATTTAAAATAAGTTTAATTATAATTAAATCAAATTTATAAAAGTAAAATGAATTACATAAATAAAAATGTCTAAATGTATATTTTAAAAATCTTCTTCTCTAATTCTTTTCCTATACTTAAGAGCACTTGAAGTATATCTATACACAACATTCCAGCCACAATCACCATTTAAAGCACCCAACAGTTCCTCTTTTCCAAGCGTTTTAGCTCCAGAGTACATCAAACGAAATTCATTTAAAACTAAACACACAGTAATAAAATGACATCTTCCCTCTCATTATACGGTTACAGAGATCACACAAAATTGGTAGCTCGGGTCGATGCGGCAAGTAGTTTAGGTTTGTTAAAAATAGTTCATCATCTGTCTTATTTCCAACCAAAAAGTATGTATTATTTTGAAGATTATACTTGATTATGCTTCGTTTACATATTTGTTGAATAAAAACAATACTGATTTTTCCATAATACTTTCAAATTTTCTTCTCATGGTGGCGCTTCCGTCACTAGGGTAAAAGCAGAGGGCACATCCATAATGACTAGCAAGTTCTTCCCACTCTTTGACGCAATGATCGTTTCTTTCTAGCATATATTTCAGAACAATTTTAGGTAGGCGTTCCTCCTCCATTTCCATGACTTTTAATACATAGTCAAGTGCATTTTCAACGTTTCCCAGATAAGGGGTTATCAACCTGTTTCTAGGTGTATCATATAATTAGGGGTATTATTAGGTAACCTAAAAATATGTTTTATACAATACCTGTGGTATTTTTCCACAGAGTCAGAATTTCTATATCCCATACCTGTGCAGCATACAAAAGAATAGTCTGGGCTGTCGCTCGGATAATTTTTTTGTTTTGCGCTATGTGCTACAAATTTACTTTGGATGCAAGAAGGTACTCCGGACTGAATTTATTGCTCGTTTTGCTTCCGCTAATTTAATTTTTAAATGTTTTTCCATGTTAAGATTAGATGTTCTCAGAACACCAAGATACTTGTAATCTCTTACAACTTCAACAGGCTCCGTTTGGTAAGTCCACTTTTCGTTTCTCGAGAATAGACCTCGACCATTTCTCAACAGGAGGATTTTAGTTCTTGCTAGATTGACAGATAAATTACATGCCTCGCAATACCTAATTGTATCGGATAGGAAGATAATTATCATCAGCATACATTAACCCCGGAATCACGTTTTATTAATTGTTGGCACTGCCAATAATTATTTTTTTAAGGGCGCCAATAACTATATCAACTGACAATTTTCAGTTTAAAAAAAGTCAAGAAAAACACAGAAGTACAAAGAAAATGATATTCAGGAAAGCTCTTCTCCACATAAAAAATCGGCAAATATCCAAGAAAGTCGGCTTCTAAAAAGTTAAATATTCCTAGATCTACATTACAATTGTAAATCTGCTACGAAAAACATATTTTTACATACATTTTTGGGGTGCCAATAATTGTACTTTTAAGAAAGCTTTTTTTAATTTACCTTTTTTAACATTTTATTATAAAAAAAAAATAAAAAATATAAATAAAGTTAAAGTTTAAGAAAAAAATTTTATTTTGATGTTCAAAATACTCGTATATCAACAGCTCTTTTAATGCGAAACTTATTCACATTTTGAGATGAAAATTTCCTTAAGGGTGCCAATATCTGTATCCGTTACGCTAATGTTGGGCGAGCGTTTTCCTTTAATTTTTTCATCCCAATACAATCCGACGTAAAATGTTGGCTACATACATACATTACATTATGTATGTAAGGTCTTTTATGCTATTTTCTCGACAGTCTTCATCAGGCAAAAGTAGCCACTCTGATTCTGTTTCTCTGTCTAGAAATTTAAACAGTTTTCTTTCCATTAAATTCGCATTTGATTTGCAAAAATTTAGTTCTCTTCCAGGAGGACATATTTCTCAATTATTCATACATGTATAAAGCATAAAAAGAATAGTAAAGAAACTTAAAAACTAATAACCTTCCCGCTAATGCCTTTCTTCTTTCTTGAGACGAGAACATAATTTTGACTTTCGATTCTATCAGCCCGATTCTCCCCCTTGTGAGGAGTCACAAGCTCTTGTGACTATTCCTTGTGAGGACTGTTGTGATTCGATAACATTTTGGTATTCTCCACCTAATCGTCACAAGAAAACTCACAACGAAACTAACCACAGCATGGTGAAATTTTTAAGTGTCATTATTTGAACATATTATTCAAAACGAAGAAATTACCTTATAAATGTATTGTTTTGGAGAGCGAATGGATCATTTGTATCTCTCAAAGTTTTTAAAAGCCGTCGGCGCTGCAAACTTCTTGATACGATTAGTTTCTTAAAAAAAATTTTTGTTTATCCAAAAATGTTATTTTTCATTTTTGTGGAAAAGATTAGCAATACAATAATATTCACTAGAACAAAGTACACTTCCATTTTTGCGTACTCACAATTATTCACAAATCTAGAAAATTTTCTTACAAATATACTGAATGGCAATCCAAGAAACTTTAAAAATTTACGAGTTGTGACCTGCTCTGAAGGAGATCACAGTTTCGATTGTTTTTGTGACTCTCAGAAGTTGTGACTGAGCGGCAGAACTCAAAAAAGTCACAAAATCAATTTCACCTCTTCTTGTGACTTGTGAGGCATCACTGACTTTGGGGAGAATCAGGCTGTATATCTCCTGCAAACGACAAAAAAAAAAAAAAAAAAAAAAAATAAAACAGATACTTATATGTACAGTAGTTGGCATAAATATTTTGACGAAACCTTTTTCTGACTATTGAACCTACACTTTGCTAATTATCGTTAAATAACGGCGAAAAAATAATGTGCAAAACAAAGAATATGTTTTTAGCTCTATGCATGCCAAATTTTGTATTGTTTACATTTTGCATTCTCTTTTTGCTCATAAAAATGCATGTAAACAATGAATTTTTGTGTGGCATAAGTATTTTGACGGAATCTTTGTGTACCTGTTTTTACACTTTGCACGTGAAAACCAAACAACTTATGCAGTATTAAACTTTATTTAAAGTGAAACGTTAATAAAAAATAAAATTTGATCAAAAGTTATTAAAAAACATGGTTAAAACAGTGGAGTTGAGTTTGGTTATCAGAACTTCCATTGTAGCAAAGTTTAACGCTGGAATGGCAGTAAAAGACATTGCAAATGAGTTTAATGTGTCACGTCAAACTGTGCACTATCAAATTAATAAGTTTAAAAAGCATAATGACATAAGAAACTTAAGAAGATCAGGTGCTAGGCGCAAAACAACGCCCACTGAAGACCGAATCCTTTTACGGGAATTAAAAAAAAATATTTTTGAGAAGCCTCAATCTGCTGCAGATAAATGGAATTTGACTTCCAAGAATCCAATCAGTGAGCGTACTATCCGACGACGTTTGCAAAAAGGAGATTTCAAGACAATTAAAGTTAAGGACGTGCCATACATATGAAAGGTAAACAAATTTAAAAGACTGGCCTTCGCAAAGGAACATCTGCACAAGCCAAAGGAGTTCTGGAAAAGCGTTCTATGGACAGATGAAAGCTCCTTTGAGTATAATTCATAAAAAAATAATTTTTTTTGTAAGATTGCCAAAGGTAGTAAGGCAAAAAAAAGGCCCGTTTGTCAAAAAGTGAGCCACTGTGGAGGCTCTGTCATGTTCTGGGGATGTGTTGCTTATAATGGACTGGATGACTTGGTTCCTATCACCGGCTCTATGAACAAAAGCCAATATGTTAGTACCCTAAATGATAATGCCTTTCCATCCGGAGATATGCTTATTGGCGAATCATTCATCCTGCAACAGGACAATGCCCTATGCCACAAAGCCCGGCTGGTAATGAATTTTTTGAAGGATGTTGGTGTTACTACTTTGGACTGGCCACCTCAAAGTCCAGACTTAAATATTATAGAAAACGTCTGGTCTCTTTTGAAACGCAAAAGAACAGTTTCCTTAAATAAAACCAGAGAGGAGACAATTGCTGAGGTAACTTCCCTTTGGAAAGAGATATCTCCAGATATTCTTCAAAATTTAGTGGATTCAGTACCGAGACGCCTTCAAAAAGTTATTGAAGCCAAAGGAGGTTATACATTTTACTAAATTCTTCAGTTCTTTATTTTTGTGAAATTTAAACTTTGTTTTCTTAATAATGCATACTTGTCAAAATACTTATGCCAACGAGTGAAATTAATAATTTATTTATATCTTTTTAGGTTTCTATGAAAAAATATTTGTTTGACTATTTTTAAGTTTGTGTTAGTTACCATATATATAAAAAGGAAAAAAATAAACAAAAATTCTTTATAAAGCCATTAAAAAGTTCAACTGAAAAATGCACGATTTTTATTTCGTCAAAATACTTATGCCGACTAGTGTATGTATATACTTCCTTTTTCCTGGAGAAAACAAAGTCAAACGAATGCGTTTTTATTTGCGTAGGGTATATCTTTGAAAGGGAGAATAATTTTGCATAGATTTTGATTGTTTGGTTGTTAAAAAGTAAGTAGCTGGACATCGGCTAATATGCAAAAAACCTTTATCTTAATCTCAGATCTCATTTTTAGCAATATTTTTTGATATTAAATCTAGATGTTTTACCTTTATTTTAAGTGGTTGATCTTAAAGATCTGGTCAGTACTTCTCAATTTAATCAACATAACCTACTTAACATACAAAATCAATTTCCATTTTTCTATGGGTTGGCTACGTTTTCCCGCAAAACGATTTCCCGCGTCACGTTTTCCCGCGTAACGTTTGCCCGAAAATCATTTTCCCGCAACTCGTTTTCCCGTAGAACGATATCCCGTATCACAGTTTCCCGTGTAACGTTTGCCCGCCGATTCCTACCTTTCTCGATACAAAGCGACAGCGCTGTATTAATCACCAACTGAGCAATGAGAATGAGAACGATTGTCATACCTCACACGCTCACACTAACATGAGAGATCACCGAGGAAGCAGGACCTGCATAGAAGAAAGACATTGAGAGATGAGAGATGTCTTGCTAGAGGTTTGGGGTGCTTGGTACTGAGTAAGTGAGTGCATGGTTGTTGGACGCGACGATGACGTTGGTGGGTTGACTGACATGGTAATTGGTGCACGGGATGGGGTGGTTGGTGGACGAAGTGTGACGATGATGGTGGTTGTGGCGATCGCTTGCAATATTGTTATAGAGAAATGTTCTTCAAGGATTGCAATACATTTTAAGGGTTTAATAGATAGACTGATATATATTAACTATCGTAGAATAAAGGCTTTACAATTTACAATGATTTTGTGATACTAAGTTTATACCTATCTTATAACTGAAAAATAAATTCAAAATGATGATAAGTAATTACAAAACGAAAAGGGAATTTATTTTTGAATAAAAACTACGTAGAAAACTTTCATTTGATATTTTTAAATTTATGACATGGACTTCTTTTTAGAAGTCTGTTAACTAGGTATGAAGAAAAATAATGGAATTTGGCAGATAATTAATTTGTTTATTATTTAATAGTAAATATTTTATTTGAAGTGAATAAGTTTATATAAATAAATTAATCAAAAATCAATCAATTGCAAAATAAACAAATAAATAAACATTGAAAATAATAGTCAAATAAATAAATAAAAGCAAGGAAAGAAAATAATTAAATAAATTAATAAATGAACAAAAATAAATAAATAAATACGTGAACAGATAAATAAATACATAAATAGAGATTTAAATAAATAAATAACAGATAAATTTATAAACAATGAACAAAAAAATGCACAGATAAATACATTTATTTAAGGGCTTAAGTATTTTTTTTTTTTTCAGTTTCAGTTAATGTTTAGAGCGAATTTTATTTGCTCAGAGCTTAAAACGCGTTTAAAGCTTTTTGGTAATCCCTAAAATGGTCTGGGTTTTCATTTAAAAAACGTTTTAGATTATGAATTTTAATTTTTTCTAGCTTTAGAAGTTCTTTAAGCGTAACTATGTAATAGTACATAAAAAATATGAATTTAATTTGAGAAAATTGCCGTCTGTTTTCTAGAAAAGCATGAATTTATGCAAAAAAAAAAGCTTCAAGATCTTTTCTTTTAGGATTTTAACTACCTTTTTGGGGCTCTCGACCGCTCACGCAACTCTGTTGCTCCGCTTAGGGTATGTTCAGTCGCCAGGCAGGCGCCTCTGACAACAGTTTTCTTGGGCAATAGTACCTTGGGTGGCCCGCTTCGCGGGTTCTCAGGATTTTAACTCCCTTTTTGGGGCTGTCACCCGCTCACGCAACTCCGTTGCTCCGCTTACGGTATGTTCAGTCGCCAGGCAGGCGCCTATCTCAGCAGTTTTCTTGAACATCAGTACCATGGGTGGCATCTTAAGTGGATTCAAAGTATTTAATTTTTTATAACCTTGTGAAGTGTTTGAAGCAATTAAGGTCATCCTTTCGAACGGCTTGAACAAAACTACGAAAATGCTACCGAGTTAAAAATAATATCCATAATTGAATGAATTAATATCTCATTACAATCTTTTTCAAGCTCTTAAAAGAGCATTTAATAGCTTAAAACCGTCTCAGAAACGTTTTATGCTGTATGGCAGGATCCATTTACCGACATGTTTACTGGCATTGGCACCAAAAATAAGCTTGGCGCCTTATACGTGAACTACTCTGTTTTCAAAATGTCAGTCCATTTTATATAATTGTGAGAATTACGAAGAACAAATAACCAAATAAATCGAACAATAAAATGAATTTAAGCAGGAGTGACTTCGGAATAAACTCTCTAAAGAAGTGAAGGATTCCATCCAACACCAACCGACACTGGCACCAAACACAAATAGAACGATATTCAGCGACACCAATCCAGCGAGTGACCCAGTTGACAGCCCAAACCTGAGCAGCCTAGAAGAAATAGCTGAAAAAATCAGTAGCTTCAGGCCTAAGAACTCAAACGAACCAGATAGACTATCCAACTTTATCATAAAGAGGATGCCAGGGACAGTCCTGATGCTTCTAACCAACATCTTGAACAACTGCTTCAATAACAACTTCTTCCCTTAAAAATGGAAAACTGCAAAGATTGTGGCGATCTAGAAGAAAGGTGTCAGGATCATGATCTCTAACTACAGGCCAATATCACTCTTCAATAACCTAACCCAGCTCTTGAAAGAGCTGATACTAAGGAAACTTAAGAAGTTTTGCAGAGATAACAACTATGTAAATACCTGACATCCAGTTTGGCTTTAGAGAGAAGAACTCAACATTACACCCGCTTCTGAAGTTCCGGCATGACACAACCAATGCCCTCAACAGTCATCGTGTAACCATCGGAAACTTTCTAGATGTCGATAAAGCATTCGACAGCGTCATCCACCCCCGCCACTAATAAAAATTATTTTTTCATTTCTTTTTCCCAGCTACTTCTTTGTGCAATTTGGAAACTGCTCATTAATTATGAAAAGCATTATAGCCGGATTCCAACAAGGTTCAAAACTTGGCCCATTCCTCTACAGTCTGATGACATCAGACCAACCCATCCCAACCGGCTGTGAAAACCTGCTCTATGCTGATAACTCGCTTATGTATGCAACCTCAATGTCAGTACTAGTCATTTTCTTCCTCCTGTTATATATTCCTATATAATCATATTATTCATCATTTTTTATATCATGTTATAAATATTCCTATATAACCTTTTATTCATCATTTTTGATATCATGATATATATAACCTACATATATGTATAATGACCACCCAATGTGATTATTCATATTATTCATCATTTTTGATATCAATTCCCAATGCAAAAGGGATATACAATATCAAATGTCACCCTTTGTCACGATCGCGACTATAATTGCAAAAGATAAACCTTCCACCCACGATTGATTGTGTGCATCACTTGCACACAATTTACTATGTCGCATTCCGCCACTCATCAGTTATTCCATCTAAATAAAATGTAATTAAAATTATTTTAAGTTAGTTGAAGTTTGGCAGCAAAAGTAAAGAGTTGTTTCTCATTAAATAAATACAAAATAATAAATAAAAACACTTGTTTTCTAATTACCGATAAGAACACCCACCAGTTCTTCGTTCAACAAGCCAGTCACCCAAACAGCCAGTCACCCAAACAGCCAGTAGCCCAACCAGCAATCACCCCATAACACAACTGAATAAAAGTTCCTACCTCTTCCTGAGTTCCTACTTCTACGGAGTTCTGACAAGAACTGAGAATGTTTATGGAAGAACTACTACACACATATTTTTTTCGGCTATGAAATAATTAATAAAACAGTCTGATGACATAAGACCAACCCATTCCAACTGGCTGTGAAAACCTGCTGTATGTTGATGACTCGCCTACGTATGCAACCTCAATGTCACCACTTGTCATTTCCTTCCTCCCACCAGCTCTTCGTTCAAAAAACCAGTCACCCAACCAGTCAGTCGTCCAACCACTAATCACCCCATAATACAACTGACCCAAAGATCTCTTCTTGAGGTCTTACCTCCACGGAGATCTGACAAGAACTGAGGATTTTTATGGAAGCACTATTGCTTAAATAAATCCAAAAAGTACTATCTTAAAAGTAGTATTTAGTACTGCCAATCCCGTCGTCAATCCCGTGAAGAAATCTACGGGATATCATGCGACGGGATATCGTGCTGCGGGATTGACGTCAAAAAAGTATCAAAAAAATCGGCGGGCAAACGTTACACGGGCAACTGTTTTGCGGGAAAATGTAACGATCCCTTTTCTATACCCAATTAAGATACACTTCAAAACGAATAGATATTGCCAAAATCAAAACGAGAAAAATCCTACCAAAAAGATCAATACCCTCACAAAAAAATAAAAACAACAAAAAAAAAAAAAAAATACACCAGTTAAGGAGTTGCCGCGATATACACCAGCCACCAAAACCAATAAAGGAACGCAGGCAAATATAAAAACAACATCCATCCACACACACAAATTCAACGAATGACAAAACAATAATAAGAAAAAGTAGAGCAGAATCAATAACACTCCAGTGGGAAAGGGATGCGCTGTGTCTGATACGATTTGTTTGTATATAAATTTTGATGAGAACAAGAGAACGCTTTGTCGCTTACCTAACAGAAAGATACATGAATAGCTTTTTCGCTCTCCTACATTGATGTTGGTTTGTCGTTCTTGATTTTTGTATCTTTTTTTGCTGATCATTGTCTGCTAATAAAATATCTTAGGACATTTTTTTGTATGGAGATGAGACATCTGTATAAGATTATTTGTGGTATCATCTTTCTACTGAAATACACTGCTAATTCCCACCAGTAAAGCAACGGGGAGGATCGGGGGAAATGGCGATCAGTAATCTGTCTGTAAATGACTTAAAAACCATGATCTGCGAGTCCATATCAACAACTTTGGATGCAAAGATGAAGCTTTTGGCAACAAAATCTGATCTCGAAGGAATTGGGGCACAATTGCATTTGTTAAAAAAAGAAAATGCCAATCTTCAAACTCAACTGCAGACAATGGAGAACCGCTGCATGTCTCTTGAGAAGCAAGTAGAGTGGCTTTCAAGTAAAACCAATGAAAAAAACATAGTGGTTCACATACCTGTTGAGAACGGAGAAGTCGCCGCTGAGAAAGCAAAATCAATCTGCATGGATCTGCTAGAGAATCATAATCCCGCAATTGTTGCATCAACGAAAGAAATTAGATCTACAAGAGCAAATGTTGGAAATGTTTTAATTGAGTTTCAAAATAGAGAACACGTTAGTCACATGTTGCAAGCCGCAAGTAAACTCAAGGGGACTGGTATTTCGATTCACAAAGATTATCCTTTTGCGGCGCGCGAAAAGCGAAGACAAATTATTAAAGTAAAGGAACAAATTATGTCAAAAAATCCAAATATTAAAATACAACTTCGTGGAGACAAACTCCAAATCCACGGAAAAAACTATTATCTGGATGTAAACAATAGATTGACGTGCGATCAAGAAGACGGGATGACAGTTGAACAGCTGCTAAGTAACAATCGAGAAATGTCAAACTATGGTGGAAACGCAAGTTGCAGTCAGTTCAGCCGAACACAAGATGGGAGTCTCGATGAACACGTTCAGCGTATTTAATTGTAATGCCGTCAGTCGTTGTAGAAATAAAATTAATAGTAGTAATTCAAACAAATATTTAAGTATTTTATCATTTAACGTAGCAGGATTAGCCAATAAAATATTATTTTATGATTTTTTTCAATTTATAAATAAATATGATATTTTTATGTTGCATGAAACTTATGTAGATAAGAATATGGAACGTTTCGATAACTTCTTTCAACATTATGAACTATTCTGGATACCAGCAGTGAGATCGTCCGTGCAGGGGAGGGCTAGTGGAGGTTTTTTGTATGGTGTTAAGAAAGTATTGAAGAATGTACTCAAATGTAACTTTGTAAATATAATGGACAGAGAATTAATCGAAATTGTTAGCAAAGGAGGAAAAATGTTTATAATACCAGTATACTTAAACTGCAACAAATGGATGGATGATTTCACCAGCTTATATAACTTCTTGTTGGAATTTGAGAAAGAAAATATTATGCTTATGGGAGACTTCAATGGTAGGGTTGGAGACAACCAAATAATTATCAACGAAGGGAGACAAGCAGAAATGTTTGCAGAATTAAGGGCAGCAACTGATAAAAAAATCGACGGAAATGGCAAAAAAATTATAGAAATGTGTAAAACTATCGGACTAACAATGCTAAACGGTCGCTCAAAAAGTGATAAAGAAGGAAATTTAACTTTTATTAGGGGTGCTGCGTGCTCAACGATAGATTACTGCTTCATTAAAGGGAAATGGCTTGAGTGTATCGATGATTTTAAGGTGAATGATTTAACTCATTCAGATCACCAACCAATATCTTCAAATATGATATATAGCTCTGATAAGGGCAACACCATCGATCGTAGTTATCTATTACCAAAACTCCAATGGAGAGAAAAAATAAAAGAGAGATACAGATCAAACCTAGATGAAGAACTTATGCTAGTAAATCAGAGATTGATCGAAACCATCAACGGAACAGACGAGCTAACAACCTGTATAGTCAAAGCCGCAAGACCACTCCAATCGAGACAAAGGGAAAAGGGAAAACAGCCTTGGTATGACTGGGAATGCGAAGCAGCCAGAAAAAAGTCGTTTGCATTCTTAAGGATGCTGAAAAAAACTGGAACCACAAACACGAAATATCTATACCAAGAAGCAAACAAAAAGTACAAAACGCTTTGCGAACAAAAACAAAAAGCATACACTCTCACACTGGCATCGAAACTAAAGGATGTTAACGATAGCAGGTCCTTCTGGAAGATCGTGAAGACAATAAACGGCATAACACTGGGGCAGAATATAAAAGTTGATACTCCTATGTTAGCAACCCATTTCGAGAAACTCCTGAATAACAATCTCAATGAAAACCAACTTCACTTTGCGCTGCCATTTTTGGAAGTAGAAGAGCTAGATCGCCCAATAACTGCACAAGATGTAAGCAGAGTAATTTCCCGTTGCAACACTAACAAAGCTCCTGGTGAAGACCGTATTCCATATGAATTCTTCATAAATTCAACCGAAAGTTTCCTAGAAGAGCTTACAAAGGCTTACAACTCTATTTTTAATTTTGGAAAGGCACCGGAAAGCTTCAAGAAAAATATAATATTTCCTTTACTAAAGAAGGGTGACCCAAAAGATCCAAGCAATTACAGAGGAATCTCGTTCCTCAATACAGTGGCAAAAATATTTACTGGGATTATGTTGGAGAGACTGACGAACTGGATCCGAGATAACGATCTACTCAGTGAGTTCCAAGCGGGTTTCCGAAAAGACTACTCCACCGTGGACAATATTTTCTCCCTTACTGGCATTGTGCAGTCGTTCCTGGACAGAGGAAAGAAACTATACGCATTCTTCGTAGACTTCAAGGCTGCCTTCGATTCGATAGATAGGAAAGCTCTATTTTTTAAACTGAGTAACCTAGGGATGTCAACGAAAATGCTCAAGGTATTGCAGAATCTATATGAGGATAATCTTACGGCGGTATGGGATGGAAACACTTTGTCTAGTTGGTTTCAGACGAAAACAGGAGTCAAGCAGGGATGCCTTCTGAGCCCAGTACTTTTCTCCATTTTTCTTGATGACCTCAAAGATTTCCTACCTGGTGGTATAATGTTTGATGGTCTTGCAATAAAACTGCTTCTATACGCTGATGACATTGTCATACTAGCAGAGAGCCCTAACATGATGCAGTTGATGATCAATAAACTTCAGCAATATTGCTACTTATGGAATCTTCAACTCAATACGAGCAAATCGAAAATCATGATTTTTCGCAACGGACGAGGACGATTTGCTGGAAACGAAAAATGGACTTGGAACAATGAAGATCTCGAAATAGTTAAGGAGTATAAATATCTTGATGTACTCATGACGCCACAACTGTCCTTCAAAAAACATTTGCAGGAAAAACTAAAAGAATCAAAACGCGCGATTAATAGTACCTGGAATGGAGTGTTGAGCAAGAGGAATATCCATCCGAGCTCGAAGTATAAAATTTTTGATGCAGTTATGAGATCCATAATGTGCTATGCGGCACAAGTCTGGGGGATATACCAATATGATGAGGTGGAACAACTCCTAAGATATTTTGTCAAAAAAATCTTCAGACTACCATACAACACTCCAAACTACATGGTACATCTGGAAACAGGTCTACCACCACTTTATATACACACTCTCGAACTTCATTTCAGCTACATCCAGAAAGTCATGGCACTATCGAGTAACCGTCTCCCTCACAAAGTGCTGAAGTATCTCCAAAGAGGAAATCTGCAATTTTTTAATGAATGGGCTAGGCTAAGCAGCGTCCACAGCGTCATTTTAGGATATAATAATGAAGTGCTCTCAAGGAGTAAGATACAAGATCTAATATCAAAAATAGAAGAGTCTACACGAAATGAATTTAAGAGCCAAAGCGAACAAAGCCAGTCAAGAACAACATACAGACTACTGCAGCATGACCTTGGTCCGAAGAACTATTTTGATGATAGATTTAACCTAGATATGATATCTACCATTTTTAAAACCAGGGGAGAATTACTATACTTAAATTACCTGCCATACATCAATGAAACAGATGTGGAGTGCACTTTGTGCAACTTAAGAGTAAGGGAAGATGTACAACACCTCGTGGGTTCCTGCCCCATACTTAGCCCAATAAGAAGAGCAATCTGGGACAAAAATACACTGTCGTTGGACGAAATCCTGCAAATCTTAAACGGAGAAAACTGGAGTCTTCTATATAACTTCGTAAAAACTGCACTAAAATACCGGCAACAAATTATAAATGAAGCATTCTAAATAAATATCTATATATTTTCTTAATGAACACACTCATTCTCGGCTGACGGCAAAAGCCAATGCTCTATTGTGAATTTTGTACCAAATACTGAAATTATTGAATCAAATAAATCACTACTACTACTACTACTACTACTACTACACTGCTAATTGCTAAAGGGAGAATGAAATACGATACAATTCTAATTCCTATACTCTGTTCAATTTATATTTGCAGTACAGGCCTTATGGGAGAGCTTTTTCAGAAACACTGGTGCCTGCTGCTGTTTGCACGGCACCTTAACTTAAGGGTAGGTGTCCATTGAAAAAATATTTATTTATTTATTTATTTATTTATTTCATCAATGGATCAAAGATCTGCTGATTACAAAAATTAAAATAATTAACTAACTTACATTATACAAGTACACATTTACATATAAATAATAAATCTTAAATTTAGGGAATATTTACAAGTATCTATAACATAACTACATACATAATTGAAAGCATATCTTTTTAAATAAATCTCTTTTTATATCAAGATCAATTTCATTGCAAATCATATTGAAAAGTCTAAGAGAGCGCGTAATTGGTTCATTCAACCCATAGTTAGTTCTATGAGGAGCACTATAAAAAAGTTCGTCTCTATTTCGAAGAAGCCGTGTTGGGGCATATAAAGGCATTAATGACAGCAAATCAGAACAGGATATACGATTATCGAAAACATCTTTAACAAATAAAATACACTGAACTTGCCTGCGACATTGCAGCGTTTTTAAATCAACAAGAGAACATCTTGCTTTATATTCGGGAAGTACTCCATTCCAATTTAGTTTTCTCAACGCATATCTGGTAAATCTTTTTTGTATTCTTTCAATTCTTATTATATTATTCTCATAGAAAGGATACCAAACAACACAGCAGTACTCAAGATTTGGTAACACTAAAGCCATAAATAAGTTCTTCAATGTATACGGATCTTTAAAATCATTTGAATTCCGTTTTAAAAAACCTAGCATGGAATTACCTTTTGAGACCACATAGTCAACATGCGATCGAAAATCAAACTTCTGATCAAAATGCACTCCAAGATCCTTGATAATGTTTACTCTTAACAGATTAACATTACGAAAATGATAATTATTAATAATGAGAGATGGTGATCTCGTTGCGCTAAATATTTTACACTTAGAAAAGTTCAGTTTAAGGTGATTGTAACTACACCATTCAAGAAAATTGTTAATATCTAGTTGTAGTCGTGCACAATCCGCAGGCGAAGATGTAGCAAGAAAAATTTTAACATCGTCGGCATACATTAAGCACTTGCAGTACTTCAATACCGATGGTAAATCATTAATAAATAATAGAAAAAGGAGAGGACCTAAGTGACTTCCTTGAGGAAGACCCGATATGACATCAATATGTATTGAGGTGCATTCATCTATTTTAACAAATTGTTTTCTGTTTGTTAGATAGGAATTTAACCAATTTAGAAAACCAATGTTTAAACCCAAACTTTTTAGTTTTTGCAAGAGAAGACCATGATGAACTCGGTCAAATGCCTTAACAAAATCGGTATATAGGATATCAACTTGTTTACCCTTTTCTATGGAATTTACACAGAAATTTGTAAAGAGGCTTAAATTTGTACAGGTTGATTTTCCTTTTACAAAGCCATGTTGGTAAGGGGATAAGAACTCCTTTACTGAAAAATAAAGATTATGGGTTACTATTTTTTCAAATAGTTTTGGAATCGCAGATAGCTTTGAGATGGGTCTATAATTGCTTACAAAATGCTTAAGACCATTTTTATATACGGGTTCTATGAAGGATATCTTCCATTCCTCTAGAAAAATGCCAGTTGAGAGAGATTTATTGAAGATACTGGTCAAAACACCACAAAGGGAAAGAGAACATTTTGATAAAAGAATAGGTGGGATTGAATCGAAACCACCCTTTTTTGCAATATCTATTTCATTTAAACTTTTTAAAACTTCATCTTCTGTTAATTTAGCTAACGAAAAATTAAGTAAAGGAACAGTGTCTGGGTATAAGTCATCAATATTGTCAACTATATCAGAATTATAGGACGTTTGAAAATAACGCGCAAAGAGATCACACGATGATTGAATATCGCTAGATTTATTGTTTTCATACTCCATACATTGAGGAAAGCATGAACCTTTTCTTTTAGAGTTGATAAATACCCAAAAGGATTTCGAATTATTTTTAATGTTGGCTTCAGTGTTAACCAAATAATGTCTATATAAAAACTTGTTAAGAAATTCAAACTCTTTTCTTAATTGCAAAAACTTTTCCCGATCTGCAAGCAACTTTGTCAATTTAAAGCGCTTAAATGCCTTATTTTTAGCATTTTCAAGATTCTTTATCCTAGGGTTGAACCATGGAAGCTTAAAAGTTTTTTTTCTTTTTGAGGTAGGAACAAAACGCTCTATACCTTCAAACAATATTTGTTTAAATTGAGTAAACATATCTTGTAATGATATGTTAGACTTTTGCGCTAAGCTGTATAACTTTCACAATTTTACGAATATTTCAATGAATTAAACGGTCATCGATTAGAAAAATGTTAAGAAAAATACTTTTGTAGCTTTAAAATAAAAATAGAAATTGTGTGCCCAGAAACTGCCACACAAGTGGAAAAATTATACATTTTAGTAAGGTCCTTATTCAAATGATAGGGAAATTCGGAAAATATTACTTTTTTATTTTTTTTATATTTTTTTTTTTTATAGAAACAACATATCCGTAAATCACGTATCGGTCTTCTCTTTTTATTCCGTTTTCTTATTTATTCAAAAAAAAAAAATGAACAAAACTATGAAAAACTAAGGAAATTTGCATAGTGGTATGAATGATCTACTGGATAAAACTTCATAAGTATAAAAGATAACGAAGTCAAATTCACTTTTATAAAAAGCCAATAAGTATGTGCAATTACATTAATATTTTTTTAATCTTTTTTTTTAATTTTTACAGTAACTTTTTACCCTGCCCTGCCCTGGGAAATTGAGAGTTATATTTTTTTAATTTTTGGAAATATTTTTTTAATCAAAGATTTATATTCCCTGAACAGCATATTGGTCTTTAAAATTAAATAAAACTCATCTAAAGTTCATAAAAATGCAATTTAATATGACAGTATTTGTAATGCATTTGTAGGGAAAGTATTGACCATACGATTCTCACATATTTTTTTTATTTTTGTTTGATATTTTATTTACTAAATTCAAAAATACAAAATACTCTTTCACTCAATATTTATTTAATTTTCTATTTTGCATTTTTTAACACAAATTTTCTTTGCACACGCACAAGTTACACAAATGCAAGTCACCAAACTTGATGACGGGACATTTGTGTTGCTTCGCAACCCATAAGGTAATGTAAAACCACTTTCCGGTGACGATGGGAAAATGTCTGTATTTGAAGGCCATCGGAAAGTGGATGCATTGACCTAATGAAAAACAAGCTGAAATGAATTATGAAAAATAAATCGACCGGCAGTCGCAATCGACCCGGGAAACATTAAAGAGTGTTTTTTTGTTAGTACTACTGATAAACAAAAAGAATATAACTGGCGCAGTCGAATCGGAAATAGAATAAAACAAACGCGAAATAAAGAAAAAAAAAATTGTAAACTAAAAATCAGTTGAACAAAATTTTGTTTTAATAAGTGTTTTGTTTACCATCCACAACCCCTCCACCACCCTGATACAGTAGTGACTTAAAACCATCTCCACCCGGTTATAAAATAAAAACTAAAAATCAGTACAATTAAAAAAAAAAAACTAGTGATTTTTTTTTTGATTTTTCATCAAAATTGATAGAAAAAAGCGAGATCAACAATTCGATACCAATCGCGGTATTGATTTTGCCAATTTAGCAATGGAGCAACTTTTACAAAGTGTCGTGGATGCACTTAATATTTTAACTAATGTGCAACAACAACAGCAGCAGCTTGCCCACCAGCAGCAGCAGCAGCTTCAACAGCAGCAGCAGGGAGCACCAGCAGCAGCAGCAGCTACACCAGCCATATCACTTTATAAGAGCATTAGCTTATATAAAAGAGTTTGGTGGAGCGAGAAGCGAACTCACACAATTCCTCACCTGTGTTGACGCTCATATGGCAGCCACCCCGCCAGCTCGAAAAGAAGAGGTATTCAAGGCGATCTATAACATAAAGGTAGTAGGTGAAGCCAAAAGCCTTTTATATTTAAATCCGTTGACATCGTGGGAAGAAACTAGAAACGAGCTTGTTGGACACTTCCGCCCAATAATCGACGTTAATAGCATTTGGATAAAAATAAATAATTTGAAGGTAAATAATATATTAGATTTATACAATAAAGTAGAATTAATTTTGAAAGAGTGTCACGAATATGCACTTAATGAAAATAATAAAATCGAAATTATTACCACTAGCAAACAGCTATTAATAGCAAAAATAAAAGAGCTTACTGTAGGTCAGTTATCTAGAGAGATAAGAAACAATTTCGACCTTAATTCTATTTTAAGCATTTTAAGAAATTACATTCCAGATAGCGAATGGAATCTAAAAAAAAATTATAGTAGAACTAATTTTGCCCCTAGCCAGAGTAGGTTAGGTACGAATCCAAATCAAAACAATAGAGTTTGGCAGAATAATTCAGGTCAGGTTGACAATAATAGACAACAGGACAGGTCGAGACAAGTTAGCCTATCTTCAAACAATAGATCAGGTCAGACTACGAGTAGATATACGAACAACAGATCTGGACAAGTCAGTGTGGATAATTTGACGACTAGTAATGAGTCTAGTGGTTCGGGAATAGTTAG
Source organism: Chrysotoxum bicinctum (assembly GCA_911387755.1). Taxonomy (NCBI): domain Eukaryota; kingdom Metazoa; phylum Arthropoda; class Insecta; order Diptera; family Syrphidae; genus Chrysotoxum; species Chrysotoxum bicinctum. Next base: position 115,931,060 of record OU426988.1, read on the forward strand.
CTCGGAAGAGAATAATAATATAGAGCCAACGCCGGATTTTCAGAATTAAGCCTCGGGAATAAAATATTTTGCAATTTTTCTATAGGTGACAAACAATATAAAGCCCTAATAGACTCTGGCTCCACAGTCAGTTTAATAAACGCCTCTAGAGTAGATTGTAGCCATTTTCCAGTTTTCGAGGAAAAATCAGTTTGCCTAAATACAATTAATAGTAGAACAAAAGAATTAGTACAAATTGTGGTTACTGACGTACCTAAAGAATTGCGGATGGGAAGGCATAGCAAGCTAAAATGGTATAAAATGTATTTAAACAATAAAGACTATGACCTCCTCATTGGAATGGATATAATTAGGAAAAACGTCACAGAAATTAGTATTAAAAATAAATACATTGAATTAACAAATAGTGTAAAAATAAATATTTATTCGGAGGATAAATCAGAAATGGAATATTGCGAACTTTCAAGCGAAACGGCAGATCAAGTAGATCTGTCGCACTTAAATTCTCAAGAAAAAGAAGAAGTAGGTAAAATCATAAACCAGTACCAAAATTTAATTTATAAAGAGGGTGATAAGCTTACGAATACTGATTCTATAGTACATGAGATTAGAATAAACACAGAACAACAAATTAACTCCAGGCTCTATAGATTGCCCCCAAAACATGAGGAAGAAGTTAGGAGACAAGTACTTGAAATGGAAAAACAGGGTATTGTTCGAAAATCTAACAGTAGATACTCTTCTCCCATTGTTGTTGTCCCGAAAAAGATGGGAAAATCAGGTGAGCGGAAGTTTAGACTATGTGTGGATTATAGGAAATTAAATGAAATCACGGTTGACGACAAATACCCTCTGCCTAATATAGACTAGACAGTATATTAGATAAGTTAGGGAGAGCTCAGTATTTCACGACATTAGATTTAGCTAAAGGCTACCATCAAATTAAAATGCATCCCAGAGACATTCATAAAACTGCATTTGTAACCCCAAACGGTTTATATGAATTTACTCGGATGCCTTTTGGCCTAAAGAACGCCCCGGCGACGTTCCAAAGGCTAATGAATGAAATACTTAGGGATTGTATAAACAAGATCTGTGTCGTCTATCTGGACGATATTCTTATATTTTCCACTAGTCTAGAAGAACATCTTATTGCAATCACCACAATCCTTGACACACTGGCCAAACATAATCTCAAGGTCCAGTTTGACAAATGCTCTTTCCTTCAAAAAGATACGGAATTTTTGGGTCACATTTTGACTGATGAAGGTATGAAACCTAACCCAGAAAAAGTCAAATGTATCTTGAATTACAAACTTCCATCAACAGAAAAAGAATTAAAATCTTTTCTGGGTGTAACAGGATTTTACCGAAAATTTGTAAAAAATTACTCGAAGATCGCATATCCGATGATTAAATACTTAAAGAAAAATTCAAAACTTAATACAAGAGACCCAGAATACATACAAGCTTTTGAAACATTAAAACGGAACATCACTAACTACCCTATACTCAGATTTCCTAATTTTCAAAAATCCTTTACTTTATTTACTGACGCTTCCAACATCGCCATTGGTGCAGTGCTCACTCAAGAAGGGCAACCTGTTTGCTATGCTTCGAGATCTTTGAATGATCATGAAAAGAAGTATTCACCCACTGACAAAGAATTTCTTGCTATTGTTTGGTCAGTGACATATTTTTGACCCTACCTCTGGGGAAATAAATTTAAAATAGTCACAGACCATCAACCCATTAAGTATCTAAACAAAAAATACAACGGTAAAGAGTTTTCAGCTAGAAATCAGCGATGGTTACTCAAATTGTCCGAATTTAATTATGATATATGGTAGAATACTTAAGGGTTAAAGACAATAAAGTTGCAGATTTCTTGAGCCGCATTAAAGATGTTGATCAAATAGATGAATCTGACTCGAATGTGGCAACTGTTCACTCAGCACCAGAACAACTGTTGGATCACTTTCCAATTAAGGATGAAATAGTCAATAAATACAAAACACAAATAATTTTATCTAATTCTGTTTCAACAGAAGTCGAAATACGTCATGGTAATAGAATCATCAATGTAGATCTATTTAGACGAACTCTTATAAAAGGAAAAGTAGGAATTTATACAGAGTTATCGTACCATGAGTTTAACAAAATTTAGCAATGCTTAATAAAACTTTTTGGTGAAAATAAAAATTTGTCTTTCATCAAATGCACACTCAGAGCTCTCGAAGTAAAAACTGAAACAGATGTTTGCAAACAAATTTCTTTTTATCATGTAAAAGAAAGCAGTCACTCTGGGATAATTGAAACGTATAAAACTCTTAAAAATAAGTTATACTACCCAGGACTTGTAAAGCAAATATCCAAGGTTATAGGGAACTGTCAAACATGTCAAGAAGGAAAATATGACAGAAAACCAATTAAACCTAAGTTTCAGACTTCTGAGACTCTAAACGAAGCCAATGAAATTTTACACATGGACATCTACCATTTTAATAAACTCTTTTACTTAACATTCTTAGACAAACTTACCAAAAAAGCATATATTTATAACATTAAATATTAAAGAATTTTTCCGAGATGAAAACATTCAGGTTCATTTTACAAAACCGAATTCCCATACAGGGAACTCGGATATCGAACGTTTCCATTCAACATTACTGGAAATTTTAATTACCCTTAAAAATAAATATTTAACAACCAATCAAAAAATGCATAAGGCAGTTAAAATATACAATAATAGGTATCACTCCACTCTTGAGATGAGTCCAAATATGGCAGGAGAAACAGAACCCAAAATTTTAAATGAAAAAACAAAAAAACCTAAGAACCAGGTTTTAAATAAAAGAAATATAGATAGAGAAGATTATAACGAATGTAGAGAGGAAGGTTTTATAAGAAATTGTAAGCATTTACGACATAAAAATGAACCTTACTTTAGAAAAAAAAAATTAAAAAATGTCCATCCAACAACTGTTAAAAGACCGATGAAATTTGCAGGTTCTACTCTGGCTAGTACTTTGGACAATGTTAACGACAGCAGTGGTAGCGGAACAGGCTCTCCTCATCTCGCAAATTCAAGCTAACAATGGCTACACAACAGTGGCGTGGCGTGAATAATCTCAGAAGGTAAGTCGAAGTAAAATTAGCTACCAGAAAAGTAAATTTCAAATATATTTTTGAAATTATTTCGCGCGATTCCTATCTGCTTATCAAACCTTAAAAGTTGAACAATTTAAGCCAATTTTATTATACCTTAAGTCATTAAAATAGAAAGTAACAATGAGCTCAACGCATAACAAAAGTGGCTTCGAAAGAAACCTTTTTTTGCAGATGCAGTGTATTAAATAAATTTTTGGTATTTAAAAAGAAAAAAAAAAGTAAGGAACTTCACAAATATTTGTTCATTAATAAATTAAAAAATAAATTAAATAAATTAAATACTTCAAATGATATTATATACAAGAAACATTAAAAGAAAAACATTTTTCAAAATAATACAAGATAAAATTAAAAATGTGAAAAGTTTTACTAAATTATTCTTTTCCTATTTGTATTCTAAAGCTATCCTACGATCTTTTTTATTAAATTCTGCAAGAACTCTATCGTAAAATTCAGGTCTACTTTTAATTTTTAGAAGAAGTTTTTTTTCTATGGATAGAAGTGCTACTAAATCAGAAAGCCTATTTTCTCCTTGGGAATTTCTTAAATATGTATGGATTCGCTTTAGAGCTGAAAAAGATCTCTCCACAGAAGCAACAGTTATCGGTAGTGTTAAAATTAAACTACTCAAGCTAAAAATTTGCGTCATGCAGTATTTCATTTTTAAAATGCTTATGAAGTGCTTGAATGTCAAGGTGTCGAAGAGAAGGTGTTGTATATAAAACTTTAAGTTCGTTCTTTAAGGCTGTAAAATCGAAAATTCCAGGGAAAAAATTTATTAGAGAAGATATTTTTTCGTCTGGATTTGCAAGTGCAAAACTGTCATATTTGGATTTATTAAGTAAATCTAAAAAAGTTAAATTTGTAAAAGATTTATATCTTGAATTAATTTGGGATATAATATTGTCCTTTATTTCCACAAAAAGACGTTTGTAATATGTTCTTGTGTCGATTTCAAGCATTCTTCTTTTTCGTGGCGGTTCGGATAAATCTGTTAAACTTTCAAAAATATGTTCAAATTTATTTAAAAACTCAGAGCAAAGCCAAGACTCAAAACTTTCAATTTCTCTTTTAGCAAACTCAACATCCGTTTGCTTATTTTGAACTATTTATATTAAAAAGACTATCAGTCCTAGCAAAAATTTCGGAGAGAGTGTTGAGAAAAAAGCAAAAATCTTTGCTTTCTAATTTAACTAACAAGCTCTCGGCTATAGAAAGCGAGTCATTGTCCCATTCGTTAGGGTTATCTAATATTCTTTTTAAAGTTTCAGTTATATCTAATCTGCAATTTAAAATGACGTTTATTATTCGCGAGTGATAATGCCAGCGAGTCTCTGAAACTCCGGGCATGCGTCGGTTGGCTATTTGTTTCAAAAGATTCGAACGTTTAGTTGACTTATTGAAAAAACGAACTATAGTATTAATATTACCAAAAAAAACTTTTAATTCAGATATATTTTCAAGTGAACGCGATAAAACTAAATTTAAAACGTGAGCGTAGCAAGGAATAAAGTTAGCCATTGGACAAGCATCAAGAACTTTCTTTCTCACACCACCCACTTCCCCTGACATAACGGCCGCACCATCGTAAGATTGCCCAATTAACTTTTCCTTGCAAGAGAATTTATCTAGAATATTAAAAATATGTTTGGACAGCTCATCTGCGTTGCGGCACTCGCTCACATCAAAATAACATAGAAACCTTTCCTCTATCCCATCCTCCGATAAGTACCGTAAAACTGCACTAAGTGCATATACATCATTCAAGTTCACCAAAAAAAGACGGAAGGAGACCGGGTTATTTCCTATACATTTTCCTCTGAGTAAACTTTTTTTTCTTATAAAGAGAAACCTACCCCAACCTGAATCTGCGCAATACATTTGCTTCACCATCATAAGACACACGAGTGAGAGATAGACACAAATTTAGCAAACAAATTGTTTTTGTTTTTTTTTTAAACAGAAACCTACCTCAACCTCGCTACATTTGGTTCATCAAGTTCACCATCACGAAATAAGACGATACATCACGGGTTATTTTCTTCCATAAGACAGCGTGTATTAAACAGAAAGGTGTCAGCAGCAGCGAATAGTATATGCATAAAGAGGAAAGACAACAAATTTGTTCTATCCCGCAACAAATTTTATAACCCGACTTACTTCGATGAATTTTTTGTTGCTTCAATGTTGTGTTTGCTTATGGAGTGAGGTAAAAAGCAGAAGTGTGTGTAGAATAGAAGGTACAGAGATTCAAATAATGTTGATAGCGTACAGGTGTATGATTTTATAAGATTCATGTGGCTAGGAGTTTGAAAGTATAACTGAAAGTGGAAATTTTGAAAGGTAAGTCGGTAGGAATCGAGTTATATGGACGCCACGCCGCTGCTACACAATCATTAGCAGAGGAACAGTAGAGCTGATAAACCAAACACAAACAATTGTTCATGTGATAGATCCTTTAGAAATCGTAAGCACGATCGAAGGGTTTGAAGTTAACCTACACAAATTGAAATTAGACCAAAATAGTCAAATAGTTACAGAAATTATAAACATCAAGTCAAAAGTGAAGGCTCTAGTTTCAAACTTTAGACAAAAGAGAGGTTTAGTCAATTTTATAGGACAGGTCAGAAGTGGTTATTTGGAACCATGGATGACAATGACAGGCAGGATATTGTCGAACATTTCAAGGTTATTGACATCAACAATAGGAATTCGATAGAAAATTTGAACAAGCAGATAGAAATTAATCAAAAAATAATGGAAAACATCCAAAATTTCAATGAAGTCATTAAAGAAGATAGGAAACTCATAACAGATGTTTACAACAACGTTGGTGATATCCAAAGAAATTTAACGCTAAAACTTTTAAAAACCGACCAACTCTTGAAACTCAAAATGTTAGAAGATAAAATCGATAGTATCCTTGACAATATAGCATCGGCAAAGCAGGGTATTTTACACCCAAGCATATTGACTGGAGCAGAAATTTTAGGTTCTAATTTAGATTTTTTCAAAATTAAACATTCAAAAATAGGAGCTTTTAAATTGGACGGAAGAAAACTAGTATTAGCTATAAAATTACCTAAAACTTACTTGCAAACCCAATTGAAAATGATAATACCGATGCCTAACAAAGATTTTAAAGAAATTAATATATTACCTACAGAATTTATTGAGCTAAATAAAATAAAATTTAATTATAACCCTAACAATATTTATATAAAAGATTTGAATAAAATGGATAATTGTTTGATTGATGGCTTATGTAATTTTAAAATAAACAACAAAACAGAAATTTTAAATATCGAAGAAAATTTTGTAATTTGTAAAAATCTTAAAGAAGAAATTGTAAATAACGGTTGTGACGATAGAAATTTAATTTTAAGTGGAAATTTTATAATCAATATCAATAATTGTACAATAAACATAAGAAATATTTCAATATCAAATTTTAATATAGAATTTGTTCATAAATTTTCCTACGAAGAAGACCAAAATGTAATTATAAAGGAAAAATTAAATTTTGAAACAATGATAAAAATGTATCAAATCGAAAACCTTAACCACATAAATGAATTAAAGTACCATAAAAACAACAATTATATTATTAGTTCCGTCACAATCTTCATTGTTATCATAGCCGTAATTATAATTGGAGTTTTCATTTTCGTAATTCAAAGAAAGAACAAAAATGTTAAAATAATTATAAAAAATATAGAAACAAAATTCAATGAAAACAAAATTCAGGAGAATCTTGAATTAAAGGGGTGTGAAGTTACACAAATGCAAGTCACCAAACTTGATGACGGGACATTTGTGTTGCTTCGCAACCCATAAGGTAATGTAAAACCACTTTCCGGTGACGATGGGAAAATGTCTGTATTTGAAGGCCATCGGAAAGTGGATGCATTGACCTAATGAAAAACAAGCTGAAATAAATTATGAAAAATAAATCGACCGGCAGTCGCAATCGACCCGGAAAACATTAAAGAGTGTTTTTTTGTTAGTACTAAACTGATAAACAAAAAGAATATAACTCACACAAGTAAGTTTTCAGTTCCCAAGAATGCCACTGCAATATCAGCGCTTTGAAAGAGAAGGTTTCGTATTTTCTGTGCAAAAGAATTTTGTCCGGTTTTGAATTCAAAACCTATTTTATTAAAAACTATGCATAGATTTCACTTGATTTAAAAACTGGCTTATAGACCAGAGTATTGTCTTTAAATGAAGACCCAAAACTTAATTGTAGCTGTAACCGTTATGTTTTAATAATTTTTTTTTATTTTTAGTACTTTTTTTTATAAAATTGCCCCTCCCGCCCAAACGGGGGGAGATAGACCCCCCTCCCATAGTAAAAAATGCTTGTATTTAACGGTTCTACCGTTAAATACCGTTATGATTTTTTGGCGCCTGAGTTATCGTACTCTCCCCTAAAATCTTGTTTCAGTTCAATTTCAAGACCACGAATCCACATTGCCTCTTGTGTTGATGCCGAAAGTGCCATATAATCGGCTTCTGTTGTAGATAGAGCGACAGTTGGCGGATGTTTCGTTGCCCAAGATACAGCGCCTCCTTGTAGGACACATACGTATCTTGTTACTGATCTTCTATCATCAGAATCATTTGCCCAGTCAGAATCTGAATAAATCTTGAATTCAGAATTTCCATTTTTTGAGAACTTCAATTTTGCAGCTTTTGTTCCTTGGAGATATCTGAATATCTTCTTGACAGCTGCCCAATGTTCTTTACCAGGAAAGTTATTAAATTTGCTCAATTTGTTAACTGCAAAACAAATATCTGGTCGAGTGCACTGTGTTGCAAACATAAGACTTCCTATAGCTTGCTGGTAAGGAATTTTAGCCATTTCTTTTTCTTCTTCCGGTCTTTTAGGTGACATGTCTTTTGAAAATTTGGAGTTGGTATCCATAGGAGTAGCTTTAGGATTGCATTCATTCATATTGAATCTTATCAGCATTTCTGAAATGTATTTTTCTTGATCTAAGGAAATCCCATCTTTGTCTCGTGAAATTTGAATTCCGAGACATTGATTTGCTGTTCCCAAGAACTTTATTTGGAACTTTTTCATCAAATTGGATTTCAGAATTTCCCAATAAGGCATTTCATTGGTAAATATAAGAATATCATCTACATAAATCGCGAGAAATGTCATGCTTGAACCTTTACGATGGAAATATATGCCAGGATCTACTTCTGAGGGATTCAATTGAAGCGTTTTGAGAACTTGGTTCAATTTAGTGTTCCAAACTAAACTTGATTGTTTCAGCTTATAGACAGCTTTATTCAGTTTCATCACTTGCCCTTTTCTTCCCATCGAAAGTCCCTTTGGTTTCTCAACATAGATGTCTTCACTTAAATCACCTTGAAGAAAAGCAGTTACAGCATCCATTTGCATGATTTCCAAATTATATCTTGCTGATAATGCAATCAAGTACCGAATGGATGAGTACCTTATTACGGGTGAATAAGTTTCCTCATAGTCAATACCTTTCTTTTGAGCAAAACCTTTTACCACTAAACGAGCCTGGTATCGAACATGATCGTCTTCATCTTTCTTCTTTTTGAAAACCCATTTCGTCTTGGTGATATTGGCTCCAACGGGCTTGTCTACACATTTCCAGGTATTATTTTCTTCGAATGATTTCACATCACATTTCATTGCCTTTATCCATTTTTCTTTGCCGCTTCTAGATAATGCATCTTCGATATCTTCAGGGTTTTCACAAACGTTGGTCTTCTCAGCACTGTAAACAACTTTGGGTAATTTCGAAATTCTTTCACTTCGACGAATTGCTTCTTGAGTTGTTGTAGCTTCTTCTTCTTCGCTATCCCCCACTTCATGTTCATCGCCTTGAATTGATGAACATGACTCAAAATCGTTCTCGTTCTCGATAGCTAGGTTCTCTGGATTCGTCAAAGTGTTTGCCCCCACTACAGAAGTATATATTGGTAGTTCTTTGGTGTTTACGTTTTTCTTTTCCTTTTAATGAAAACTCTCTTCATGAAATACAACATCGCGGCTGACGAAAACATCCTTTTTTTGTAAGCTGTAGAGTCGAAATCCTTTGGATGTGCTTGAATACCCCACAAAAATACATTTTTCAGATTTCGAATCAAACTTACAACGTTTTTGCTGTCTGATGAACGATTCCATATTTCTTCAACTCAAGTTCCATTGCTTTGCTCATTAATTCCTTTCCATTGTCCGTACGTAGAATTTTTATCCGCGACTCTTGCTGATTTTCTACTTCGGCTTTGAATTCACGAAAACAGCTAAGAACATAATCTTTAGTCTTCATAAAGTACACAAACACCTTTCGCGTGAATTCATCTATGAAAGTTACAAAATATATACTTCCCTTTATAGATTTTACCTCCATGGGACCACAGACGTCTGAGTGAATTAAGTCAAGTACCTTTGATGATCTTGAACCTTCTGAGGGAAATTTGTTCCGATGCTGTTTCCCTTCTGCACAGGATATGCAATTTGATAGTGGTTCGTGGCTCAGGTTAACACCTTTTAACAAGCCTTGTGTAAGTAATTTCATATTATCTTGACCCAAGTGCCCAAATATTCGATGCCAAATGTTGCCAAGATTACATTGCGAAACATAAGCATTTTGATTTATGGCAATGTCTAATTTGTAAAGCATATTTGAAGATCTTCCTGTAGTTATGACTTCTTTTGAAAAATTCATGACACGACAACCATTTTGGTCAAAGATGACAACGTTCTCATGATCCACAATCTTCTTTATGGATAGTAAGTTCACTTATATTTCAGGTACGTAGAGAACATCATGAACTGCAACAGTTTGTTTACCTTTAGGAGTCAATACATCCAACGATATATCACCCTTGTTAACAGCATTCATAGTCATGCTATTTGCAGTCTTGATCTGCCCTCTAAATGGTTTGAGTTCTTTAAAATACCTAGAATCTGAAGTCATATGATCTGTTGCACCGCTATCAAAACACCATTCGTAATTTTTGGCCTCTGCATGGAATGCTGCAAACATACAACATCCTTTTGTTGACTTTAAATTTCTATCTTTAAACTTAGATGGGCACTCTGAAGCGAAATGTCCAACTCCACAGTTAAAGCAGCGAGATTTCCCTTTCTTGTCAAATTTGGATTTCATTTTCTTTTGCATATTCGAAAAATTACCTTTTTTGGATATCAGAGCTATGTTCGATGATGCTGAATCAAACTTAACATCTTGCAACAATTTCATTTTGATAGAATCTGCTGTTATTTTCTGTACACTACTACCAATGCTCATGATCATCGGCTTATACTCATCGGGTAATCCTTTAAGTAATAAGTTTCCAACCCATTCATCTTTGACTACAAACCCAACATCGTTTAACTTTTGAGCTGTCGAATGATTTGGCTTACGTAATCTTCTACGGATGAACATTCAACCAATACCACAGAGAACAATCGTTGTAGCAACCCAATGCGTCTGTCCAATCCTGAGTCTTGGAAAAGGTTTTGCAGCACTGTCCATAACTCCTTGGAAGATCTAGCATCTCTTACATGGACAGGACATATAGATTCTTATCGATAGCTAAAATCATCTTACATCGAACAATCTTGTCTTTAGCAACATCCAAGGCTTCATTGGCAACAGGCTGAATAAATTTCCAGGCAACTTCCAGCTCTAATTGCGTCTTCATTGCAAAGCTCCATGTAGACCAATTTTCAGAACCAGTCAGCTTTTCCATATGATGGACTCATAGCTGGGCACCGTTAATCAAACAGTTAACTTCGTTAATCGTTAATCCGCTACTAAAAAAGTTAGCTTCGTTAAACGTTAAAGCGTTAAATTTCGGAAGAATTAACGCAAGTTAACGTTAATCGTTAATCCGTTAAAATGTGATAAAAATTGCATTTTTTATATTTTTTTACTCTGAGCACCGGCGCTAAGTAATGCCGGTCGTCCACTAGGCGATCAACGCCCAAATTTCGAATTCAACGCATTCAACTCTAATGTATGGTGCCTTCAATTCTGTTAAACCAACGGGTTGGATCTAGTTGTTGGGCGTTTCTCAACGAATTGCGCAATAAGTGTACTGGTAGTATACGAGCTCGTGTTGCTCCTTGAAAATGTTCGATCAACATGTTGAGTAACATTTTCAAGATAATGTGTTGCACATTATTTGTTCAATGCGTTGATCAACTTTTTAATTTTCTTTGGGATTTCTTGACGTAATACGAGTATTGTGTTGCGTTGCGTTGGCTGCAGTGAAATGTGTCTACGTGGTTGAACCATTGCGTTGCCATGAACTTGTAGTTGTTGCAACTTGCAAACTGTAGTTTGTTTTGGTTTTTCGTCATGGAAGGTGATAGAAAATCAGAGTGGACCACGGAATTAATTTTGCAAATGATTTCAGCAATTGAGGAAAATCCCAATATATGGGACATTAAGAGCACCTCTTATAAAAATCGAGATGCCAGGGAATTGGCTTGGTCTCAAATTTCCTCCAAAATGCAATTGCCTAAACTTTGAATTCGAATTAACGGGCACGGTGGGATTAATCGATTTTAATTTCTCATATATTTTATTGAAAAAACAATTTTCTTCGCGACTCAAGAAAAAATCATCTACCCAGAATCGTCTTGGCTGTTTTTTTCCTTAGTCGTTCATTTTCTAATATTATTAATGCGGCAGCCACTTTTTTTTTCTTAGAGGAAATCATACTCATACGGAACAAATTTAAGAATATTTTAAAGCGAAGGCGTGCGTCGACAATAAATGTATGTACCGAACTGAAGTCAAAATTATTTCAGGTTTGACGTTTGAGTTTTTTGTAAATCGTGTTCCCCAACGAGTGATCCTTGGTTAAGTGTACGAAGGCATCAACTGGTTGAGCAACAATATCGAAAACGCAGTTGATCAACTCGAAAAAAATTTTTTTCTGTCAAAATCGAACAAGTTTATCAACTAGTGTACGAGGTTATTCAACATTTGAGTAAGTTGGTCAACTAGGTGTACGGAGCTATTCAACACTGAAATAAGTTTTAAGAGTTGATCAACTAGGTGTGCGGGGTTAATCAACATATGGGAAAGTTGGTCAATTATGTGTACGGGGTTCCAAACGCATTTTGTTCAACTTTAGTTGCTCAACGTGAATTACGTAAGTTGCTCCACTAGTGTAAGAGGTTGTAAATTCGTTTATCCAATGAAATAGTTGAATAAAAAGTTGAACGAAGTTGGTTGAACTTATCGCGCATATAGTGGACGACCGGCATAATGAAATGATCAAACGAAACGAATCTCTTCGCAGTTTTCTCGCTCGCCCGCGCCGTCAAATTATAATACGTACCTAGCTGTTTTTGTTTCACCCGCGGAACACGCCGCACGGCACTTGTCTCATACTTGTCTGAACCTGTTTTTCGCGCCGCGCGGTAAATAGTAGGCATTGGATTAACGATTAACGAACTTAACGTGGATTAACGGATTTAACGTGTCCGTTAACATTTTTAAAAGTTAACTTAAAAGTTAATCCGTTAATCAAAATTTTAACTTCATTAATTAACGATTAACGGATTAACGAGTTAATGCCCAGCTGTGGATGGACTCCTACAGAATTCAGATGCATCGCCATATTTGTCTTCTTAAAGATTAAATTGTTCTCTTTTGTATTATTTAAACAATTTGTTATGGTCTGGGCCCATAACCTTTTAGCAGAGTAAAGATAAACAACAACGTATCAGATTGAAAATGTAGAATAGAATAAAAATGTATTGAAAATATTTTCATAACAACAATATCAAAACTTAAACACAATAATAATTTTGATCGCAAGTACAAATTCAGCAAGTATTTTAACAGTTATACGCACAGACTTGACACCGTGATAGTTAAAAGTCAAAATCATTCAGCCTTATTGTGAGTTTCGCCCGAAAAACATTTCCCCCGAAACATTTTTGTTCCCCCGAAATTTTAAAAGCTATTATTAGGTTCGTTTGTTGAACTTTACCCAGAATTGACCCAGGTTTTCTTGACAACCCTCAGAGTTGTCAACAAAAACTGGGGTTTTCGGTTTTCAAAAAACACCCAAGAGCTTTCAACTGTTTTGTTGACAGCTATAAGCAAGACAAAATCATTTTGTGATCTGATAAAACTTTAAATTTGTTATAAATTAGTTTTAAAAATGAACAAAAACAATTTCGCGTTGTTGCTGAATGTTTCATCCGATGGGTACAACAAACATTTAATTGCAAATACAAGCAATAACATGTAACATGTGAATCGCCAAACGACAACAAAAGAAATACATATGAAATCTCATATGACTTTTGACAGTTTGATCGTTACCTGAACTCGCCCTAGCAAAATATCTAGATCTACTTCATGGCGAGTTCAGGGCGACCCTAGGTCTCAAAAAACCTTTGAGTATATATAATATGGAGGGTTCGTTCCTATCCCTAATGCATTGTAGTACTTGAAGTTGTGATAGGAGTCGCTGTCTCACTTTCTGTAAGTTAAGGATACAGCCGTATCCTCCGATTTGTGCTTACCTTCTATTCGCATATAGTTCTCCGTCACATGTGATATGAAGCACTCGGTAATAACTTTGTCTTACACAAATTTGAGTAGCGCCCCCAATGATAGTCACGCATTTGGAATAGAAACGAGCCCTCCATATTATATATACTCAAAGCAAAAAACACAGAATTTGCTCACCAGGGTGACTTCAGGTTTCTCAAAAAACGATTTAGGGCGACCCCAGGGTGACTTCAGGGCTCAACGAACAAACCTATTAGTTTCGCACGAATAAAAATTTCACTTCGAATCAGAAGTGACAGTTCGAAAAATAGACACGTTCAGAAAAATGAGGCCCGCAATAAATTCTCACTCCACTGTGATGGAAACGGAGAATGAAATACAACCTCCAAATTCTCTGTTAACTAAAATATAATATAATTGATTTTTGGACGTTAGTTATTTGTCGAAATTACTTGCAATAGAGATAAAATTGTGGCTACGCTAGCAGTGCCACTCATTGTGGCTTCCAATTTTTAATTGGATTATCTGAATCGAATAATTTGCACACCTACTTTTAAACAGCGGACTTATCGCGTTCGGAAAATGAACAGACCTTCTTGTGAGTTTAAACAAACATATGTTTGTTTTGACAATTGTTAAATAAGAATTTCAGGATATAAAATTAAATTGTTATTTTATAATAAAGAAAGGATAATTATCATAAATATAGCATAGCATAGCACTACATATCTTGTCTGAGGAAGAACAAATGTTTGAAGAGCGAACACTTCGAAGGAATTTGATGGATTAATCATTCTGAACCAAAAGAAGCAACCCAACAAAACAACAAAATACAATATTCTCTCTTTTCAGTTTTATCTAAATAACTAAAATTTGTTTAATATTTTCGTTGTCTTATAAACAATCAAATAAACAATGCATTAATTTAATCAATAATGGACCTCTCGCCTTTAGAATCTATTGATAAAATCCAACAAATTAATCCAAACAACACCCCATCAGAATCCACCGGGGATTTTAGGAGTCGACCAGCTCGATATCGAACTTTTAGCTGTTATCTACATCATTCGTTGTGTGGAAAAGGATCCTCTCGATAACGCATCCAAGCAAAGAGAATCTCAAAAGTGTAGTCAAAAGATCTTAGAGCTACAAAAACGTTTCGAAAGTGTTCGCAATCAAATCAAACAATTGCCAGGCATAAATTATAACAAACAGGAACAACTTCAGAAGCTAGAGCTTCTCAAGAGTCAACTCCAACTGAACCAGCAGTTGATTAGAAAATATAAGAATATACAATTTTAAAAAATGGTTCTCCGAATCCTCTTTCGATATCTGGCCAACAATGAGCAGCTCATTCAGAAAATGTCCGAAAGCTATCCAATGAGAAGGGCTGCCCAGCTAGTTGTTGCAATGATGTACAAGAAGAAGTGCATACCCGATCGGTGTGGTTTGACTGCTGTGACCCCGGAGAAATTTAAGGAGTTTGTTAGGGTGTTCAATAACAATCTGAAGGAAGAGATCGAAGACGTAAAGGAAGAGCTTAAAAAATAAAAGTGATATGTTAGGAAGCCCAAAATAGAAACTTTGTTAATAAGCAATATTAATCCTTTGGAGACGCGCGAGTGTGAAAAGGAATAAATCTTTATTTTTGTTTTCCAAATTTCATCAGTACGAGTACTACAGGCATTTTCTTCCAAAATTTGGCCACTTTCTCCCGATTTGCTTTAAGTGAAGCCCTTGGCAATTTCAGGATTGTCTTGCATGTTATTAAGCAGCATATCACTTTGGTCTTTTTTTTATTGTTTTGCTCCTGCATTATAACAAAAAATATGAATTTTAAATTTTCTTATCTTAAAATAAACAAACAACTTACATTTTCCGCCTTATTGTGCTCTCGTTCGCCTAATAAAAATAAGTGAAAATTATGGCTGTCAATGGCATATCATTCCGCCCGAAATGATTGTTTACAATAAGCGGAATTTTTCGAACATGAATAATTTTTCAGGTGAAACTCCCAATAGGCGAAAAGTGAAATGTCAAATTTTCCGGGTGGAATGTTGTTTGGGTGAAACTCACAATAAGGCTGATTGTGATTTCTAAGAAAATTGTTGATCTTTATTACTTTTCTTCTGTTCTCCTGCATAATTCTCCGATTAAATATGTTGAAACGGCTTAAAATCTTGGAATGGTGTTTAATAGAACTTTAACTTGGAACAATCACATACACACTGTGGTGGGTAAAACATATGGAATCCTTCGAACCATGTGGGTAACAAAATCCTTTACCCCCATACGAGTGCGGATGTTATTAGCGAAAACGCTTGTTATACCTACTCTCATATATAATTCTGAAATATATTCGCACTGCGATTTTGTTAGCTTGAGAGATTAACGTTGCATTTAATAGCCTAATACGTTATATTTTTGTTCTTCGAAGATATGATAGAGTATCTAATTTTTCCAAACTCCTATTAAACATGACATTTGAAAGTTTCCTCAAGTACCGAGCACTAAGCTTACTCTCAAAGATTCTCCTCAACCAGAATCCTGAATACCTCAGTGATATGATCACCATGTCATCCTCGCAAAGGACACGAATACTTATTAATCCGCTCTGTGCCTCACTTACATCCGAATGTCAATTTTTTGTATATTCCATTCGCTTATGGAATTCTCTTCCGCGTAATATAAGAGAAATACAGGACGTATCGAATTCACAGGCCAGATTGAAATTCCACTTCTCACGATAATTTGCCACTTTTTTGCCCAAACTTATTGCTTTTTTGTTTCGTTTTCTTTTCCATATGCTTACTTCTTCTTTTTTTTGTTCTTTCTTTTATTCAATTTCTTTTCATTTTTAAAATTATAGATTATGTATAAATTTTTCCAATGTTTTTTTTTCTTTTTGCACAGAATTGTCTAATCCTAGCTTTTATAGATTAATAATTATAACAAATCAAAGCCTATGTCTAAGTTATAAGACCTTAGGTCTTAATGCTCATAAGTTTTTTATGAAATAACTAAATAAATAAAGAACTAATTTTAAAGGTTTAAACAGTCACGCTCAAAATCAACACGTGCTTCTTTTAGTCAAATACTTCTGTTATTCCTGATTTCCATGATTCTTAAGCAGCATCAAATTGAAGCTAATATTCAAAAAGAGGCTGGGTGCGACCCACACTGATAACTTCCCATTTGTGGTCTTGAAAACTTTATATTTAGTTTCAACTAGAACTTTCTTCGTTTTTTTCGTTTCCTGAACAATTTTAGAAATGTCGCTTAGTATACATTCTTACGGGAAGGTATCGATGTATAAAACAACATACTTTAGAAGGCACTATCGGTGTTCATTCCCAAGAAATTCGACTTGAAATACAATTTTAACTAGTTTTCACTAGAATTTTTAATAGTTTTTTCATTTAAAAAAAAAAAACTATTAATTCAATATTTATCAAGATTTTACCAATTGTACAAAATTATACTATGTATAAAATAAACTAAATTAAAAATTAAATTAAAACAGTTTTTACCAATTTTCAATAGAATTTTACATTGTTTTTTATTTTTTGTAAAAAACTGTAAACTGATTTTTTTTGAAATTTTCACCAGTTGTCAAACACATTATTTTTCGTAAAATAAAATTATTTTGAGTTACAAATTGTTTTCTGTTCTTAGAATATCTGGGTTATGAATTTTTTTTTTTTCAGTTTTTTTATTTAAAAAAATAACGGTATGTTCATTTATTTCCAAATTCATACCAAATCTGTATGACATTATAATGAGTACATTAAATTGGGGAGAGTACGATAACTTGGCCGCCAAGATTTGATAACGGGTTTTTGTAGGAGGGTCAAAAACAAGCACTTTTTACTATGGGAGGGGGGGGGTCTATCTCCCCCCGTTTGGGAGGTAGGAGCACTTTTAGAAAAAATGGTTTAAATTGAAAAAAAAAATATTAAAAAAACAACGGCAACACCTACAATAAAGTGCTATACTGCGTTTGAAAGCCAGAAGATTGTTCTATAATCCTGCATTTAAACTAAATTACTCATATCAATAATTTTTGAGAAATTCGCATTTAAAGTCCAAATTTTGATAAAAAAACGTGAAAAAAAATGTTTAGACCGGTTGTTTTCAAAATTGTGAAATGAAATTGTAAACTAGCTGATATGTGTTTTATGAACCTATCAGTTCTTAATCGAACACAAAAAACCGCATGGTTCTAGGTCTTCTGGTTTTTCAGAAAACCTCCGGTTAAGAGGTAGGGGCACTTTTAGAAAAAAAATAAATTAAATTGAAAAAAA
This sequence comes from Chrysotoxum bicinctum, assembly GCA_911387755.1. NCBI lineage: Eukaryota > Metazoa > Arthropoda > Insecta > Diptera > Syrphidae > Chrysotoxum > Chrysotoxum bicinctum. The sequence goes on from OU426988.1 coordinate 115,949,070, forward strand.
AATATTAAAAAACAACGGCAACACTTACAATAAAGTGCTATACTGCGTTTGAAAGCCAGAAGATTGTTCTATAATCCTGCATTTAAATTAAATTACTCATGTCAATGGTTTTTGAGAAATTTGCATTTGAAGTCAAAATTTTGATAAAATAACGTGAAAAAAAAAGTTTAGACCGATTGTTTTCAAAATTTTGAAATAAAATTGTAAATTAACTTATATGTGTTCCATGTATCTATCAGTTCTTAATCGAACACAAAAAACCGCATGGTTCTATGTCTTCTAGTTTTTGAGAAAATCGAAAATTACCAAAACTACTTTTTTTGATTTTTGGTGGTGACGGTGATTCCATTTTAAGGATTAATGTTAATAAACATAATGAATCTTTGTTAGTTCAGTACCGCAATTCATTTAGCGTTACCCAGAATGCACCATGAGGAGGTAGAATTGCATCTGGGTCAGTTATTTTGTCAGTTAGTCAGGAGTTAGTCAGTCATAGTTAGTTAAAAAAGGTCAAAATGTATTAAAAAGGTGTGTAAGTCTCGTCAATAAAGCCATCGTCCGTACTATAACTGTCGAGTTCGTTGAGTTACTCTTTTATGGTGGGAAGCCGAGGATGTTTTGGGGGTAAAACACTTTCTAAATTTTCGCTCTGAAGGGTGGGAGGATCGATGTCTTTTAACTGTAAACCCTCACATATGTATATCACCATATCGGTATAACAAGGGTAAACTTTTTTTACATCTGATAAAAACTCTATTATTTGCGAACCCCAGTCGTCCTTATATTTCCTTCCTAGGCAGTATTTTCGATAGAAAAATAGTGCCATGTATTGGTGAACATGGTCGGAAGTTTGTTTTGGTTTTCAAGATCGTTTATTGTATTTTATATGTATTTAGTGGACATTGGATAAATAGAATAAATTTGATTTTTTTTAAATACAGATTCTGTGAATGCAAAAGAAACTTTGCATGCACCCAACCTCGCACCTACCCCAAATCCTATAGTGTGTCCAAGCAGGGGGTTTGCAGGGAGGCAGCATGCCCCCCCATACATACTTTACTGTTTATATATTGTAATGTTGGAAGCTAGCACTGATTTATTTATGTAAGGAAGCAAAAAATATCGAACATTTTGTAGGAAAGTAGTTTTAGTTATTTTCGATTTTCTCAAAAACCAGAAGACATAGAACCATGCGGTTTTTTGTGTTCGATTAAAAACTGATAGATACATGGAACATATATAAGTTAATTTACGATTTCATTTCACAATTTTGAAAACAATCGGTCTAAACTTTTTTTTTCACGTTATTTTATCAAAATTTGGACTTCAAATGCGAATTTCTCAAAAACCATTGACATGAGTAATTTAGTTTAAATACAGGATTATAGAACTATCTTCTGGCTTTCAAACTCAGTATAGCACTTTATTGTAAGTGTTGCCGTTGTTTTTTAATATTTTTTTTTCAATTTAAACCATTTTTTTTTTTAAAGTGCTCCTACCTCTTAACCGGAGGTTTTCTCAAAAACCAGAAGACACAGAACCATGCGGTTTTTTGTGTTCGATTAAGAACTGATAGATACATGAAACACATATAAGCTAATTTACAATTTCATTTCACAATTTTGAAAACAACCGGTCTAAACTTTTTTTTTCCCGTTTTTTTATAAAAATTTGGACTTTAAATGCGAATTTCTCAAAAACTATTGATATGAGTAATTTAATTTAAATGCAGGATTATAGAACAATCTTCTGGCTTTTAAACGCAGTATAGCACTTTATTGTAGGTCTTGCCGCTGTTTTTTAATATTTTTTTTTTTCAATTTAAACCATTTTTTCTAAAAGTGCCCCTACCTCCTTAACGGGGGGAGATAGACCCCCCCTCCAATAGTAAAAAGTGCTTATTTTTGACCCCTCTACAAAAATCCGTCATCAAATCTTGGCGGCCAAGTTATCGTACTCGTGCCATTAAATTTTATTTGAAATCAATAGCATTATTTCTTCGTGAGATATTTGAAACTAACCAAAATTTTTACTTTTTTTTTTAAACCGTTATAGTGAAAAAACTACTCACTGAATTTTAATAAACGCCCTTTCAGTCTGTAACGGGCCTTATTGCCTTTTGGTCCTTGCTGGTAATAACGAACCCCTAGCTCAGTCCTGGGAGTGGTTCTTGGACCCTTTTGCTCTTTACAAAAAAAATTTATTATATTACCAGGCTTTATTCTGGTTATCCAGGGTGTAAGTAGGATATCGCGAGTTATTTTTCTTAACCCTCCCTTCCTTGGTTGCTTTTCTCGCCTAAGCAACCCCTAGACTAGGCTTCTTCTCTATCTCCTAAATCATCCTTCTATCATCCCTTCTCTCATCCCTTTTAAAAAAAATTACTCCGAAACCATCGTTCCTGTTATCTCTTCCAATTTCAATAAAAACACGAATTTTTCATTTTTACGAAATGTTCACAAATAGATATTTATTTAAATTAAAAATTTTAATAAATTACGTTACTTTATTGTAAGTTACTTTAATAGTACGTTAATAAAAAAAACCAAAAACTATATTTTAATCAAAATTTTCTTTCTTAAATCAATTCGATCGCGCGACGATAAGCAATTTCTTTTAATATGATATCACACCTATTAAACCGTATAAATGGGCATAAATCCAAATATAGAAACAAAAATATATTTTTCTTTTAATATAACTCACCCTCTTTTCTCCTGGATGCTGTGGCCACTGCAACTGGATATATTGGATGGAACTAGTTTTTGTGCACTTTATTTTAATTTAATTACCATATACCAATTTATGTAGGTGGATATGCAGGTAAGTTTTCTTTTAATGGTTTTACACTTTAATTTCTAAAAACCGATCCTTTAATTTACCACAAAAACGAGAATGATTTAAAAAAAAAACTTCAATTAAAATAGTACACTGTTAAGTTACGTTAAAATTTCAAATTCAATTCAATAAAAAAAAATAAAAAAAAAAAAATTGAACTTTTGGTGATTTGAACTTTGCACAGTGTTTCTCAAATTTATCCTCTTTTACCACCTAGGTTGAATTTTATTGAACTAACTGCTTTCTTAATAGAACTGTTCAGCAAAAGATTCTCCTATATACGAAACGGTAGCAACTCCGTTGGCCGTTGTTCCTGATGCCCTGGTAACAGCGAATTATAATTCCTGTAGGATTTTCTGAATTCCTTGGAATCCTCCCATAAAAGTTATTTGGTGAGTTTTTCTCACACCGCCAGATTTATTTAAATCCTCGTATGTATTTTTCACAGGTTATTATTTTAACCTTTAAGGTGTTTTATCCAAAAACGAAATTAAACTTTTATTAGTTTCTTAATAAAAAAATTTTATTTCACTAACACTTCTTTTTGTTAAACTAAATTGCTTTGCCTTTACTTTTAACGACGGCTATTACAAGAAACTCTACTGCTCTCTTTGAATATAATTTTGAAATAAACTTATTTAGTTCTCGAGTCTTTTCTCATCTCAGTTGCATCATGGAAATTGAATAAAGCTCGAATTTTCCAGGAGCACATAGGTATCTAATCCAGCAACATTTTCATTCTTGAGTCAAAAACTCCAGAAACCCTAGCCACTCGCTCTGCTCTCAAAAGTTGCATCGAGAGATCTGCAAAAGTTATGTCTAAACTTGGAAATAGGAATCTATTCCACAGACAGATCGAACCAACAATCTATTACGTTTTTAAATTTTCATCCTTCTTCCATTTTTCTTTCTACGATATTACAATTGACATTTCCAATCAAAACAAAACCTACAAATATTTCGTTTCGTCCGTTCTGCGGGCATTAGTCTGCCGAACAGCAACCAAATCTCAATCCTGGGTCTGGGACTGATGATACTACTAAACCGGGTGACCTAATATGTCGCCAAAAACTGAGAATCAAGTCTCTAAAAAACTGGATGAATCCCGATAAACGGAAACTGACCGCTGCTTACCAACTTGTGGCGCTCAGGATTAAGACCTTTTTAATCTTTAAGTTTTAACATTCAAAACTAAGTGACATTATTGTAACCGATATGTGAAAATTCCTTTATTATATAATAGTAATTATATGCCTAATTTGCATAGTGCGCAATCGCTCTATTTTAAACAAAAAAAAAATAATAAAAAAAAAAAAATACATCATCAAAATGTAATCTCAACTACATATCTTTGTCATGTGATATTAGTGTAACCGTATAATCTTCTCACTCATCCTAAATGTATACATGTAAGCAGTATAGAGCTATCGCTCATATCTGACTATCTTTTTCACTCTATCACTTCTCTAGTGAACCAATCGTATATTCAAACATAAAGAGCGTTCTCGCTCTCATATTCAAAAAAAAAAAAAAAGACAAGAAATATCAACATTATATGTTAAAAAAGATATAGCGCGCAGCGCTTTTTTAGTTTTTAGTTCTTTAGTTTTTAAGTTCGTATTAGTTTATAAAATTGTAAATATGTATATAGTCAACGAAACTTCCGTTTCACGCAAATGTATAACGCTCGCCCTTGAGCACGAGCAGAACAAAACTATATTATTATATAAAAATTGACATGCCACGAGGCTTAACCCTAAATAAGCAAGATTGTTAAAGAAGGCCATACGTTACAGCCATTTTTGTACTTTTGTTAAAGATAGAATAAAATGAAACAACTTTGTAAAAGACACCCAAAGACTCAATAAAAATTTTCATTCATTCATTCGTTTCGTCCGTGTCCATGTAAGTTGTGTCGGCTGGTATTTCATCGCGCATTTTGTTTTTATTCGTAATAAAAACTGGCAAAATCGTTTGTGCCAAACTAAATAATTTCGGTAACAGGGCTTTGCTTTTTCCAGATAAATCGTTATCTGGAATATGCAAACGAACCCACGGAATTAGTTTCGGTCGTCGGGAGCAAAACAAAAGTGAAAATAAGTGAAATGAAGTGACTAGGAAAGTTGGTGCCAGCAAAATTCCTGTCACAGTGCTACCGCGTATCAAACATACATACGTATATGAGTATTGAAGGCATTGCAAAGAATTGCCGAAAATAAAAATTGAATTTAAATTCAATATAATAAAAAGTGATCATAAAAATATATAAAAAAATACAGTTATTGCAAATGAATAACCGTAACGAAGACGGGTATATATATTATATGTTCGCCTTGTCTATCGTTAGACAACGTACGTAAACAAAAAAAATTATATTTCGGTTATATAAATAAACAAAAACAAAACTATGTACGAGTATAATGTACATAATAAAGGCTCAGCTGGTGATTTGTTTACTTGTGCCTTGAATTATTTTCCCAGGTACATAATGTCTTTTTCTTTTGCCGTCGGGAAAAATATTTTAAATCTGAAGTACGTGTGCAGTTGAATTTTGATTCGTGTTCGTATCTAGTTTTTCGTTGTTAGTGAAATATACAAAAAAATATCAAAATGTTTGTGAAGTTATGTATGTACCTGCTCTGTATAAAATAAGTAAACAAAATATCAAATGATCGTACATTCGCATCAAAAGTGTTTTGCCGTCGGTAAACAAATATTTTTGCCTATGAATATCTATGTACGTTTAGATATAATTTGCTTGTATTTTGTTACAAATTTTTAAATTAGTGTGTTTTATTATTGATAAAAAGGGGCGACTTTCCAAAACGACAGCAGGAGTTGAATTTTGATTTTTTTTTTACAGTTAGGTATGGGTCTCAATAGAATAGGGTTAAAATATTAGAGTGAGGAAACCCCCCTAAATCCTAAAAAAAAAAATATTTTCTTTTTCGGTTTTAACCTCACTTTTTGTTTGACTCAATTTTTTTGGCGAAATTGTAAAATAAAGTGCTTAATTGGTTTATGTATTCAATGTTACTATCTATTCTTAGTTCTTAAGAAAATTGAAAATTACTAAGACTACTTTTTGTTTTTTGCTTACATACTTACATTGTAAATGCATCAGTGCTAGCATCCGGCATTATGGCGCATAAACAGTGAGATATGTATGGGGGGGCATGCTGCCCCCCTGCAACCCCCCTGCTTGGGCTCACTATAGCATTTGGGGTAGGTGCGAGGTTGGGTGCCCGCAAAGTTTCAGGTACTTCCAAAATATTGTAAATATTATTGTTTCTAAATATTCAAATTCGAAAAAAGGAAATTTCCCTTAAATAAATGAATAATTTCCTAAAAAAAAATACGAAGGAAAACAATAAATTTCAAGAATATCCCAAAAAAACAACGCGTATAAAATCACTGAACCAAGAAAAGAGAGGAGAAACGTCAAAATAAAGCAAAAAATAAAGTTTTTCATGTGGATCGCAGCCATTATTGTGTTCAATTTGTATGAAAAAGTGAAACTTTAAAAATTAATTAAAAATAGATTATCTATCGAATAAGAAAAACCGCACGTGAAATTCCTGCTGTCGTTTTGGAAAGTTGAGCCATAAAAAAAATAAAACAGAAAATTGGATAAAACAAAAACAAAAAAATTAAAGTGAAAGTAAAATGCTACGATTTCAATTAATTTCAACAAACGTGGGTCGCGAACCCATTTAACTAGCCGGGCTTTTACCAGTTTCAGATCAGATAAGTTCTAAAATTTTGTTATTTAATTTAAAATCGATACTTTGTGGTTTGTTTTCTTTTCGTTTGCAGGGGATTTACTGGCGTATATCTTTTGCATGGAAAATGCCTATTGGTTTGCCAGAACGCGTTTCTAACTCGTACATGCAATTGCCAATAACCTTTTTAATGCGGGATTTCTCGAACTTTGGAAGTAGTTTAGCATTAACACCTTTAATGAAGTTACTTTGGGCGAAGTTACGATGGAATACTTCTTGACCCTCACGGTAAGTTACCATTTTTGAACATGAGTTATAAGTATTTTTAGACTTAACGTATGCCCTGAACAAATTCTCCGACAACTTCTGTCTGGTGAGCGTAGTTTTTAGTGCATGAGACAGGACTAACATTTCTGGGTCTTCAAAAGCTTTTAATTCACGTAATATCCTATACGTAGAGCCGTGAGATACCATGTTTTGTCCGAATAGAGCATAGTACGGTTGGCAACCTAGCGAATCGTGCATGTCAGAACGCAAGGCGCATGCTATGCTGGACAAATACACGTCCCAATCGTTCTGCTCTTTCGAAATCAAAACTCTAAGTTTGCTCAGAACGCTGCGATTTACTCGCTCAGAAATGTTAGCCTGTGGAGAATACACCGCGGTTCGCACATGCTTTACACCGTAGTTCGCCAAAAAGTTTTCGAACTCTTTGGAAACGAATTGTCGTCCGTTATCGGAATGAATTAGTTCAGGGGTCCCGAAAGTGTGAAAAATGTTTGATTCTAGAAAATCAATAATTTTAGAGGAAGCCGCTTTAAGCATAGCTTGAAGAAAAACAAACTTTGTGAAGTGGTCTACCACAATAAAAACATACACGTTTTCTCGCTTCGTACGCGGATATGGTCCCAGGAAGTCGACATACAGTCGCTGAATAGGCCTTTCAGAAACAATCTACTTGGTGATAGGTGGACGAAGAATCGCATTAGGGGCCTTTACCATTTTGCACGTATTACATTCACTCACAAATGCCTTGATGTCCACTACCATTTTTGGCCAATAATATTTATCTCGAATACGAGCATAAGTTTTTGCGAAGCCACTATGACAACTCAGCTTTGTATCGTGGAATAACTCAATGCATTTGCGAGTGAGTGTGTCAGGCAACCAAAGACGCCATAAAGAATCCTCGTTCACATCACCATTCCTGAACCTAACTCTTTTGTATATGTATTTTCCCGATACAACTAGGTCAGGAAGCGCAGATTGGTTTGAATTGATGTTCTTTCTCAATTGGTAATATTGCTCCGAATCAAACTCGACTGAATCGAGGTCTATATCACCACATATCATTGTCGAAGAAACCTCATCAATCTCATACTCTTTCACGGTTACCTTCGCTGAAATTTCTTCCATATCTATACGAGATAGAGTATCTGGTACTATGTTGAGGGATCCCTTTCGATGTTCAATGGAAAAATTGAAACCCTGAAGCTCTAAACTCCAACGAGCGAGTCTTCCGCTCAACTCTTTCATCGACATTAACCATTTAAGGCTGGAGTGGTCCGTTATGACTTTGAAAGGCAATCCATCAACGTAGGGCCTGAATTTTCTAATACTCAAGACAGCGGCAAGGCATTCCTGCTCAGTCACCGTGTAGTTTTTCTGAGCTTTATTAAGCTTCTTCGACATGTATGCTATCGGTCTCTCGTTGTTGTTCTCATCCAATTGAAAAAGAAAACATCACCTACTCCTTCCGAAGATGCATCACACTGGATGATAAACGCTTTTTTGAAGTCGGGTTGTGACAACACCGGAGCCGAGGAAAGTGCAGCTTTTAATCTGTTAAACCCCTCCAAAGCCTCAGGGGTTAATTCGAACATCTTCTTTTTAAGACATTCAGTTAGTGGAGCGGCTAGATCTGAATAATTCTTAATGAACCTTCGATACCATCCCGTCAAGCCTCCTAGAAATCTCCTAACCTATCTTAGGGTCGTGGGGACGGGAAAATTAACCATTGCCTCGATTTTGTCAGGATTGGTCTTCAAAGTACCTTGGCCAACGATGTATCCGAGATACTTAATCTTTCGCATGCAGAACTTGCTCTTATCGAGGTTAATAGTCAGGTTAGCCCTGCGAACACAAGCAGCCACTTCGTTAAGGATGCGAATATGTGACTCAAAATCAGCCGTACAAATCAACAAATCATCTAAATAGACGAACACATTCTCACGTAACGAACTTGGCACAACTTGATCGATGACTCTGCTGATTGTTTGACCAGCATTGCTTAAACCAAATGGCATAACTTTAAACTGGTAGAGAGGTCTACCAGGCACGGCAAAAGCTGTTTTCTCTCTTGAATTCTCATCTAGAGGTATTTGCCAATAAGCATCTTTCAAGTCGATTCCTGTGATGAAATGTGTGTCTTTTATACGGCTGAGTAAACCTTCGATGTGAGGCAAAGGATATGCATCCTTAACTGTGACCGCATTGACTTTTCGGACGTCTAAACAGAGGCGGACCTTACCTTTCCTCACCAAAACTACAGGGCAACTCCAAGGAGAATTACTAACCTCGATAACACCAAGCTCTAACATACGATCCAATTCCTTATAGACCTCCTCTTGACGAACCGGAGACAATGGATAATGACGTGATTTGATAGGAACCGCGTTACCAGTATCAATGACATGACAACCGAGTCATCTTACCCAGCCCTAGCACGACAAAGTTAGGAAATAACTGCTTGGTGCGCTCTTGCTGAAAATTTTGCTCATGCGAAAGTGTGATCAACTCAGCCTCATCCTTAAAATTTACCTCATCTTCACTTGTTCCAATGTCGCCTTGAATCTCGCTTATTTGTGGCATCAGATTGAACTCTCGCCAAAAATTCATTCCCAAATAGAGTTTTTGAGTGAGATTGGGAATTAGGTAAAAAGAAAGGGGCTTCGCGATACCATTGTAACTGGTCTGTATTTCGCAGTGACCTATTATGTGATGCGACTTGCCGTCAGCAGTACGTACAACGTTTTTATATGGCTTCACAGCTACTCCAATTCTTTTCACCAACTCCCAACACTCACTCCCAAGCACCGATATGGATGCCCCGCTATCCAACAAGCCAAAAGCTGACTCATTGTTTAGCTAAACATTGGCATACATTCTACCGTCTGCATTCGAGGAGATAATGGATTCCACAATTTGTTTTTGAAATTTCTTGCGATTGCGAAACCAACGGCGACATTTTAGCATGTGAGCGCTTGCTAAACTATTATTTGTTCCGAAAATTCGAGAACGAACCTTATAATAGTTTAACTTGCGCTCGTGAAGGGACTTGAGAGCGTAGGTATTGAGAGGATGAGACTGAGAAACCTGAAAGCTTCGAGGTTCTTTTTTTTTTTTATAATCTACTCACGCTCAAGGGATTTTGAATACCATTTTAATGTTCTGAGACTGAACGTGGTTGTCTCAAATTTTTTTATCTCCAGGGATGGTGGCTGAACTAAAGCGGAGAATTGCCGTGTCTTATTTCTATGTCCCTTATAATTCGCATTATTTTATTCGTTTTTCATCCTTGTTGGGCATACTAGTTTAACTCAATCACATGTTGTTAGTGTTATGCCTGAACAACATGTAATGAGTAAACCAGCAACCAATTGATGACAATTTATAGAAGGTTTTAATGGAATTAAAGATGACATAGACGACGGCAGGGATCGAACCTCTGAACCTGTCCGTTCCATGATCTTGTTTGGAACACTTTCAGAAGAGGCTACTTTGCTGGTGTTAGTTTGTGTGTCTTCTAGTTCTGAGAGTGGTCGGGTTTGTTCTTTAAGGAACGAATCTCCCCACTCTTTCTTTCGTCCCTTGTGGAGTTTCCCGAATGTTTACCGCACTCTACGGTACTTACTCCTTTCGCACCACACAAAAAACAGAAAAGATTTCTAATGTGCGACGGGCAAAAATGATATGCATGCCCTTTCTGATCGCAGTTCCAGCAAGTGTAGTTATACGTTGAAAACGGCTTGCGACTTGGAAGGATGGCCGCGACTTCCTCCCCTTCCTGGTCCAAATCAGATTGATCATCATTGACCTCAATTTCGTGAACCGTCCTTTGGAAAAAAGTTCGTTTCGCCAAGAACCTCTCAGCTTCTCTAGCCTTATTTCGCAGCTGCTCTAGGTTTTAACTTCAGCTGAGAGCAAAATTTCACCTATCTTGTCTTTGGCGTTATTTCGAATGACATCGACAAGTTTCCGAGCGTCAAATGGTTCTTTTAACCGGTCGTTCAGACCAACGATTGAATTATAAAAATCGTCAAACGATTCTTTAAAACCCTGTTTGCGAGTAAGCAGCCTCATGTAAATCTCCACATCACTTTCCAGCCGCCCAAATTCCTTTGTCATCGCCTCTTTCACCTCGGACAATTTTGCTGTTGGGTTTCTTCGCAAAAAACCTCAAAACCACTTATTTGGTCTTCCACTAAGCAAAGTATGGAAATTTGCGGTTACCTGTTCGTTAGTGTAAGAAGACGATGACTGCAATCGATCCACCTTGAACAGAAAATCGCTTACATTATCGGTGCCATCGTATTTGATGTTCCATCTATCGAGGCGACATGACTCAGATGCGCTTGTTATTGATGGAGAAATGGAATTTCTGGGTCTGGGTATCGGCTGAAAAGCTTCGGAGGATCTACCATCAGCTGCCCCTGCACTAAGCAAGTGTTCTCTAGGAGACGTATTTTGAACCGGTGCTGGTATTTGCAAATTTTCCAACTTTTTTATGACGTTGACCATAAACATGTCCATTTGTCGGAATAATCTAACCTGGTTGTCGATCATACCCCTTTCAATTCTGGCCGCTAATTCCTCCGTTCGATCAACTGCATGTGCTTCAGGTACATCACCTTCTACTCCCTCGCCCTGCAAGGCGTTATCGTTAACCGACGAATTATTATTATTTGACATATCTGAATAAGTTGTAGAATTAGAAACAACTGAATAGAAATTCTCAGAAAAACTAAAGGAAGTGTCCAAGTTAAAACGTTCGATTGTAGTTCTAAACTGTCTGCAGAATTCCTCAAATCTAGCTTCTGAATGAGCTTGAATTAAACGTGGGTCGTCGTGGAGTGAAACTCGACGCCTACTACTCATGCCAACAAAAAAAACTTTTACAGATTTTATCTCAGCAAATCCAAAAACCAGATCAACTCAGGCGTAAATGGATAACTTGACTGAAAAATGAAAACGCTAACTAAACCGGGAAAAGGGCTCGAAGAAGAATTTCGAACTTGAAAAATTCCCTATGATAACAACAGCAGTCGCCCTCAAAAGCAGAAACTCAAAAACTGATAATGAAAAAAAAACTATCAAAAACAAAAAAAAATCGCTGCTATGCTGTTTAAAACAACTCGATAAAAAAATCTTCCGATTGCAGTTCAAACTCAACACACTTAAAAATAGAATCTTTGAAAAAAAACTGTGTTCAAATCCACCAAGAAATTTAAAAAAAAAAATAAATAAAATATATAAAAAATGATAATTGTTTTTCAACAAAAAAAAAATAATAAAAATGTTTAAAAAAATTCAAAAAAAATTCAGAAATTCAAAATTTCAAAAATTGGAACTCTGATTGTGTAAAACAAAATCATAAAATGTAAAAAGGATGAGAGTTCAAATTCCAGAAGGATGATCATTGACGACGGAGAAGAAGCCGTAGTCCTGCGAGCCGAAAAAAAAATGTAAAATATTCTAACTGAATCTAATCAAAAAAAATGTATTCTCCTCAGTTTTCAGGACAACGACTGACGAATCTTTCATCAGCGAAGGCATCTGAAAACCTCGGAGAATAAAATGAATGAATATCATTAAAAACTTTGAGGGAAAAACCTCCAAAAACGCCTCTCGCATTAACGGGTCCCTTCCAAACAAGTCTTATAATATCAAGAGTGTGCTAAATAAACCGGCCATTTGGGTATCTGTTATACAAATAACCAAAGACTCGGTTCACTTAGCCCACTCTGTCTATTTATTTGTTGCATGGTTGCAACGCGGTACCGAGTGCTTTACACCCAGTAACCGGGACTCACAAGGAAGCTGCAACCACTATCGACAAAAAATCGAAATAAAAACTGAAAAAATATTGATGAATTAAAAATTTAAAAGAATACACTAAAAAAACTATTAAAAAAAAATTTGAATTGGCTCAAATAAGAAAAAATTTTAAGCCTCGCCATCTTACGTTGGTGGGCTTCACGTTCCATTTTGTAACCAGCCTTATTGCCTTTTGGTCCTTGCTGGTAATAACGAACCCCTAGCTCAGTCCTGGGAGTGGTTCTTGGACCCTTTTGCTCTTTACAAAAAAAATTTATTATATTACCAGGCTTTATTCTGGTTATCCAGGGTGTAAGTAGGATATCGCGAGTTATTTTTCTTAACCCTCCCTTCCTTGGTTGCTTTTCTCGCCTAAGCAACCCCTAGACTAGGCTTCTTCTCTATCTCCTAAATCATCCTTCTATCATCCCTTCTCTCATCCCTTTTAAAAAAATTTACTCCGAAACCATCGTTCCTGTTATCTCTTCCAATTTCAATAAAAACACGAATTTTTCATTTTTACGAAATGTTCACAAATAGATATTTATTTTAATTAAAAATTTTCATAAATTACGTTACTTTATTGTAAGTTACTTTAATAGTACGTTAATAAAAAAAAACAAAAACTATATTTTAATCAAAATTTTCTTTCTTAAATCAATTCGATCGCGCGACGATAAGCAATTTCTTTTAATATGATATCACACCTATTAAACCGTATAAATGCGCATAAATCCAAATATAGAAATAAAAATATATTTGTCTTTTAATATAACTCACCCTCTTTTCTCCTGGATGCTGTGGCCACTGCAACTGGATATATTGGATGGAACTAGTTTTTGTGCACTTTATTTTAATTTAATTACCATATACCAATTTATGTAGGTGGATATGCAGGTAAGTTTTCTTTTAATGGTTTTACACTTTAATTTCTAAAAACCGATCCTTTAATTTACCACAAAAACGAGAATGATTTAAAAAAAACTTCAATTAAAATAGTACACTGTTAAGTTACGTTAAAATTTCAAATTCAATTCAATAAAAAAAAAATAAAAAAAAAAAAATTGAACTTTTGGTGATTTGAACTTTGCACAGTGTTTCTCAAATTTATCCTCTTTTACCACCTAGGTTGAATTTTATTGAACTAACTGCTTTCTTAATAGAACTGTTCAGCAAAAGATTCTCCTATATACGAAACGGTAGCAACTCCGTTGGCCGTTGTTCCTGATGCCCTGGTAACAGCGAATTATAATTCCTGTAGGATTTTCTGAATTCCTTGGAATCCTCCCATAAAAGTTATTTGGTGAGTTTTTCTCACACCGCCAGATTTATTTAAATCCTCGTATGTATTTTTCACAGGTTATTATTTTAACCTTTAAGGTGTTTTATCCAAAAACGAAATTAAACTTTTATTAGTTTCTTAATAAAAAAATTTTATTTCACTAACACTTCTTTTTGTTAAACTAAATTGCTTTGCCTTTACTTTTAACGACGGCTATTACAAGAAACTCTACTGCTCTCTTTGAATATAATTTTGAAATAAACTTATTTAGATCTCGAGTCTTTTCTCATCTCAGTTGCATCATGGAAATTGCATTTTCCAGGAGCACATATCTAATCCAGCAACATTTTCATTCTTGAGTCAAAAACTCCAGAAACCCTAGCCACTCGCTCTGCTCTCAAAAGTTGCATCGAGAGATCTGCAAAAGTTATGTCATTTCATACTTCTTCCATTTTCCTTTCTACGATATTACAATTGACATTTCCAATCAAAACAAAACCTACAAATAATTCGTTTCGTCCGTGTCCATGTAAGTTGTGTCGGCTGGTATTTCATCGCGCATTTTGTTTTTATTCGTAATAAAAACTGGCAAAATCGTTTGTGCCAAACTAAATAATTTCGGTAACAAGTCTCTTTCAAAGTTATTATCTATTAAACAAAATTTATCTGAAGTCGATATCTTTACTCGTTCTTGAGATATCGACGACGAAAAATGGTACCAGAACGTACGGACGTACGGACGTACGAACGTACGAACGTACATACACACACACACACAGACATCTCTCTAAAAATGATTGATATAGCCTCTAGGGACCTTGAAACGTCGAGAAATGTCAAAAATTCCAATTTGACAAATCGGACCGATTACAATAACTCCCTATGGGAAGTTAATAAAATTTTAAAGAATTTTTATTTTTGGGTGTGGTCAGCAGAAATTTTTTAAGATCTATGAATAATATTTGAGCCGTTAATTTTTAAAGTTGAATTCATAATTTCAAAAAATTAATTAAACTACATAAGTTAAAATTAACGACACTTATTTTTTTTAAACAGATATTTAAGTTATGTATAGGTAATAATTGCATTTTCAAAGGAAGATAACGTTAAGATGTAACTAAATTTATTATTATCATATGATATAAGACCAAATCGTGTACCTTATAATTTTTTGGGTCATGAACATCATGTGAAGAGACTATAGGTAAGAATCTCCACACAACTTTTAAGCAAATGAAAATGCAACAGATTTAAAACTGATTTCATACTCCTAAGAAAAAAAACACTAACAATACAAATTATCTACATAGCATATACCACGACAAAATTATTTATGTAAATGTTTTATCAGAGGAAGTAGGGGGATATAATATTATTTAAAATAGGTCACTACAATTTTATAACATACCCGCCCAAAATAATGGTCTACTTTTTTAACATGGATACAATACTGTAAGTTTGTTGTATGTTTTGAAGCAAAAACCGATAACGAGCATTTGGTATGCATTATCTTCCAGGAATCACGTTGATAAGAGCTCTACGTACATACATACGATAATCACTTTAAATGTACCATTCAAGGAAAACAACTATTAAGTTTTACGCATTGCAGATACTACATACATGTGTATAATGTTAGGAAATATATTTTAATATAATCTCCCTATTTGAAAAACAACAATCACTTTCTACAGTTCTATGCTCTTATTACTTACGTTTTAATTAATTTAATTTTTTTTAAAGTCTTGCTTTTGTTTTTAATCTTCGATGTAATTTTAATTAAAGGAGTACTCCGCTAACATTAAATACTGTTTTTAACTTTTTATTTGAAATCATTATAGTAACAGAATAATCAGGATGGTAAAAATATAGTAAAACATTTCGACTTTACAAAAATATTGGAACGTAGATATCCAATGATTTGCAATGCTGTTATCAAACATGAACAGATGTAAGCACACAAAATGGCTTCATTTTTATTAAAAATTTAAAATATTTTTTGAGTTGTAGTTTTATATTTTTTTGAATCTCAGTTATAAAATGGTTATCAGTTATCACTATCACTCAACATAATCCAGTCCTGATTCCAGAACCCAACTTAAACCAAACCACCCTATTTTTATCTAAATTGAACAGATGAGAGCCCGTGGCAAAGATATAACATTGTAAGGATGCTAAGCTCCGGCTGTCATTCTGATTCCGATTTGCCGGTGATTCCCATTGTATCCTTGCATCTTTGAGTTTATATAATATGGAGTAGAGATGCCGCGAATATTCGGCCACTATTCGGTATTCGGCCTATTTTTTTGATATTCGGCCGAATAGTTCAGAACATTCGGCCGAATACCGAATATTAAATGGAGAATATAAAAGATTTATTATCTTACAAAAAATGTTGTATTTTTAATAAATTTTTTTATTTTAGTATTTAAAATCTACTAATGGTAAGTTGTGGTGAATAAAAACAGCTTTTTCAGCATTCATTGGTAGCATACGTTTTATGTAAAGTCTACATTCGAAATTAATTACAGCTTCTGCAAATAACCTCTCACTTATACACTAGTACCAGGAGACGAGAGGTAGATTTCAGTAAATGTTGTCAAATTGGGAAACAGTTTTGTATTTGCTGACAACCACTTGTAAGGGTCTGCGAAAAGTTCTTTAAAAAAATCTATTTTGTTTTCAATGGCAGTTTTTTCAACATCTTTATCATTTTGTCTATAGGAACTTCCTCAAAACATTCCCAGAAACTGTTGTGCCTCGTCAAAAGTCATTTAGGAGATAGATACCACAACACATCGGGCCTTACCAACAATCAAATTAAGAGACGACTTTAATATTTGAGCGAAATGAAATATTATATAATTGACTCCGTATAACTGACCAATATATGAGACATTTTATTTTTTAGGTTCCGTACAATAAATAGGGGTATTCACGATCTAATGCAACAGGTCTAGTATCATTGCAAAAATGCAAAAGTGTAAAATCTTACAACACTACAACATGTGATCGTGAATACCCCTAATGGTTCATAATTTAAAGTTCACATAACATGTCTGACTAACTTTATAGAGCTCTTTACAAAATGGTCCATTTCACTCAAATATTAAAGTCGTCTCTTAATTTGATTGTTGGTAAGGCCCATCGTTTCGTTGGCCGAATGTTCGGCTGCCGAATATTCGGTATTCGGCCGACGAGTGTGGCCGAATATTCGGTATTCGGCCGAGTCACTATTCGCGGCATCTCTAATATGGAGGGCTCGTTTCTATTCCAAATGCGTGACTATCATAGGGGGCGCTACTCAAATGTGTGTAAAGCGGCAAATACACACGACACTTGTGTGCACACCAGTGTGCCTACACCGGTGTAGCATTCCACCACACACGGCACACTGAATCGTGCACACTTTAGTTGTGCAAGAGATCTCATACACGAGAGCGAGACATCTAACCATAAGTGATATGGACGTCGTCGTCCATTAGACGATGAGGTTGGCGTGTTAATGATGCCGAATTTGAGTAATTTAAAATTTGAAAAAAATGGTTCTATGGTAGGTACAAGTTGTTATACATATCTTAATTTAAATGTTTTTTATTTAATTAAATATCATAAAAATTTATTGAAAGAAAAAAATTTTATCAAAATTCTAGGCGCCGCCGTTTTCGAGAAAAATACGATTTTTCAAAACATTTTTTAACATTTCTATGTTGGGTACCTTTTTTTTAGGTAAAATACATTTTTTCTCACATCTTGTAGATTATATTAAAAATTTGAATACACAATACTTTTCAAGCCTTAGCAAAAAAAAAAAAATATCAAAATCGGTGGTACCGTTTTTGATAAAATCAAAAATAAAAAAAATTGTTCCATGGCGGGTACTCTCAATAACTATTTTTCGGAAAATGTTTTTAAATCTGTTAAACATTTTTTGAGAAGAACAAATATTTATAAAATTTCGAAAAAAAATTCGTATAAAAGGTACCGTTATTTTTGGTTTAAAAAAAAAAAGAAAAAAACCCTTGGGAGGAAAAATTAAAAATGATATCTACCATAGTTCAAAGTAAATCGTCCCAGCCGTTAAGGCTCTGTCTATATACAGAATTGCGAGACCCACTTTTTTAGTCTTCACTATAATCGTAATGTCAAAATTTCGAGTTTCGATTTTTTTCCGAATGCATAACTTATCTTATAGAACCTATAAGTCGCAAGTACTTTTTTCGACGTGCTTTACTGCACAACGATTCGGCTGCAACTGAATAGTGAATAGTGAATACTGAATAGCAAATGTGCGCGCACATCGCCATACACATCACACCGAGACACCGACACCAAAAATCAAAAACTTTTGATTTTACTCACACGGTGTCGGACACCGAAAATCGGTGTGCGCACCAGCCCACAGACGGCACACATTTCCGTACACCGACACCGGTGTGCACACAAGTGTCGTGTGTATTTGCCGCTTAAGACAAAGGTATTGCCGACTGCTTCATATCACATGTGACGGAGAACTATATGCGAGGAGAAGGTAAGCACAAATCGGAGGATACGGCTGTATCCTTAACTTACAGAAAGTGAGACAGCGACCCCTATCACAACTTCAAGTACTACAATGCATTAGGGATAGGAACGAGCCCTCCATATTATATATACTCAAAGTCTTGCATATAAACCTTGTTATATGACCTGTCATCATATTTTCTGTATGATTTATCAAATGAGCTGTCATTTCAAGTCAAGTCAAACCGTTTTAGTGTATCTATGCTTTACACGTCTATTACTTCTCATTTGATTTTCAGAGTACCAAAATAAAAAGATAAATATAAACGGAAATAAATTTGTTTCATTATTCCATTATGGAAAACAATAAGAAAGCAATGACATTAGTTTTATGAACAATAATAGTTGTATTTTGTTGAGCGCCCTAATGTTCACATTAAGAACTGTCCAAGAAAACGACATTAAGACATTTTGATTCTAAATGTTGCACAACCTGCTTGGTCTGTTTACTTCAGGTGTTTTTTTTTTTCAATGAAATGGAAGAAATTCCAGAAAAAGTAAGTAACCTCCTTTGAGTATATAATATATATTATAATACTCAAAGGTAACCAATTCAATTCAATTTTGTTTTATTGAACATACTATTTACAATTTGGCTTACAACTAATAAGATACTACATATGTATGAAAGTTTACATTTGTTGGCTCAAAGGGGGCCTAACTATATACAGTGACTTATGTTAAATTATTTTTATATAAAATTTACATGACGAAAAAAAAATTAAATTTAAAATGTCGGTTGTATTGTCCTCAGGGTGTTCATTCCTGGTTGTCGGTGGTGATTTTTGTGGGTTGTGGGCAGGGATGGCGTTTTAGCCGCGGTGGTAGGCTGACCCAATGTCAGCGTAGAACGAGACTACTTCCTCGTTGTCCATGATTCTCAAAGGTAACCTCCTATTGCCATATCGTCAAAAGAAAAATATAAAAAAGGATGTGTTCATGAACTAGTTCATTTGACAACATAAGCTAATCATTACACATTCCGATTATATCAAAATTGAAAAATTGTGGGCATTACTTTCAAAGTAAATGTTATTTATAATTGTTTCGTTTTTTTTTTTTCATAAATTATTTATATATTAGCCGTGTTTTATGGAAAATTGTTAGCCACTCAGTAAAGAAAATTGAAAAAAAAAAAACGATTATAGTCACTTTTATATATTTACTTTCTTTTAATCTCAAAATTTGACACGAATTTTGTAGTAATTTCAAATTTATTTTGATGTATTTAGAATATTTCTTTCCATATTCTTGCTATCCCCTAGATTACAATTTTAATGAGCAAAAAAATCAATTTTTCGTTAAAAAAAATTCAGATTTTGTAGATGTTTTTTAATCCATCGAGATCTCAGCCATCCTCCAATAGAACTTGACAGTTTATGGCTTGGCTGATGGCTCATATACTATATTTTGACATACTTAGAGTATTTCTTTCTAATGTTTTCCAAAAGCCCTAAAGTCGCAATTTTCCTGAACAAAAAATAAATCCGAAAAATTTCGATTTTTCGGTGAAAAAAGTTAGATTTTTTAGATGTTTTTTAACCCATCGAGATCTCAGCCATCCTCCAATGGAATTTAACAGTTTATGGTTTGGTAGATGGGTAATATACTATATTTTGACCTATTTAGAGTATTTCCTTCCAGATGCTTTCCAAGAGCCCTAAAATCGCAATTTTCCTGAACAAAAATAAAATCCAAAAAATTTCGATTTTTTGGTTCCATTCCATTCAATATTTATGCAATTATATTCACTCTTGATGTTTTTATTGCTTTGCATGTAAAACTTTGCTAACTTGGATTCACTCCTTCAAAAAACACGGCTTTTATAAATTTGCCAACTACATGAATAACCTTATCTAGAATACCCATACTTACCGAACATATTCCTGAAAATCTTGTAGAGATACCAAATTATCATATTAAGAAAAGAAATTCATTGGAAAGTAACAGCCGTATTTATTAGAATTCGCTAAACGCGTGAATAGTTATGCAATGCATAAGAACTTATTCATCCACTATGCAAATTCATATTTATAAAAGATTTGCCTACCCTGCATAGTTATAAAGAGCTTGTGTCAAATAAAGTACCAAAAAATAAGAATCTATTACATTTAGCCTTCATAACACTCATCTGTTTGTCAAAAAAACAAAAAATAATAGGGGTATTCATGTAAACGCGGAAAACCCTCGTAAACCTCGTAAACCAGATAATTTTATCTCCGCAGAAACGAGCTGTCAAAATTTGTATGGGAAAAAGTTTCTGCAAATCGCATAAAATTATCTCACAAATTTGCTGCGGAAAGTGCAGAAATAAACCTCGTAAACTAAAGATATATGGATTCTGACTTTTAATTTGACATTTCACAGAATATTTCCCACATTTACGCAAGTATTTCTTAGGGGGTGTTCATGAAAACATGTTGCGGAAAGTTATATTTTTCTACAAAGCGGAAAATTATCTCGTTACATGAATACCCTTAATATCTTGTCTGTCAATCGAATTTAATAAACAAAAACGAAACTACCAAAAGCTAAAAGAATTCGAACAATTAACTTTGATTCATCAGATAAAGTATAGGGTTTTCCAATAAGAGGTGTTATTTTGATATTCAAAGAAAAATGGCATTTTTGGAGATAAATGATCGGATGTTTATTTCATTATAAAGAGGAAGGTATGCCGTTAATAATGGAATACAACATCAGCCAAATGGCTGCCAAGACCACGCTTACAGGACCATATCCTTTTCATGAAATTTTCCATAACCAAATCGCAAAGTGGCTGATGAGGCCCATTTCCACCTCGGAGGCTACGCCAACAAGCAAAACTGTCGCATCTGGGGCTCGGAAAACCCAAGAGTTATTGTTGAAAAGCCTCTCCATCCTCAACGCGTGACTGTTTGGTGCCCAGCGTCGATTCAAGACCTCAAAGATGAAATTCGTGAGGCTATCGAGGACATACGGCAGCCACTTTGCGATTTGGTTATGGAAAATTTCATGAAAAGGATATGGTCCTGTAAGCGTGGTCTTGGCGGCCATTTGGCTGATGTTGTATTCCATTATTAACGGCATACCTTCCTCTTTATAATGAAATAAACATCCGATCATTTATCTCCAAAAATGCCATTTTTCTTTGAATATCAAAATAACACCTCTTATTGGAAAACCCTATATGTTATTATCTCTAGCACAATACTGGAAATCAGACAAGTTCTTGAGGATAAAAGTAGGTAAGTTCAATTTTCATTGCATTGTTTCGTATAATTTATTTTGTATTTTGTGTTTCAGATCATACTTATACTTATACAGCCTTATTTATTAGAATTCGTTGAACGCGTGTATAGTTATGCACTGCATAAGGACTTATGCATCCACTATGCAAATTCATATTTATAAAACATTTGCCTACCCTGCATAGTTGTAATGAGCTTATGTCAAATAAAGTACCAAAAAGTAAGAATCTATTACATTTAGCCTTCATAACACTCAGCTGTTTATCAAAGGAAAAAAAACATCTTGAATTTAAGGAAAGCAAGTTTTTATTTTGTTTAATGCAACTGCGACTGCGACGTTCCTTGACATGCTGCAAGGCGTGATGGAACTCCCAGTTGTAAGCTTTCATGGCGTACGCTGATCGACCTACTCCCATTTTACAATGGACAAGTACTTTTGAGCCTTCCGATTTAGCACGCGTTATGTATTTGAATGTGTTATCCCAATGTTTCAATAAATTGGGTTTTTCATCATCATCCAACCAAGATATACGTGTTCAAAGATTTCTGTTGGAGCATCCATCTGGCCAAGGATCATAAGCATTTCTTTGTCAATAAATGGTTTGTATTCGCTCAAGTCCATATCATCTTCCAAACGTCCTCGAATATACTTAGATGTAACTTCATCTAAATCGACAGGCATCATAATTTCTTTGAGTTTCATCTTAATAACACGCTGTGTTTCCTCCTTTTCTCTTGGTTTATTTCTCATGGCATCAGGCGAAGGAGGACGTCTACTTTCTATAGAATCCATGGCATTCCACTCATTTAAATACGATTGTTCGGACTCAACACGCCGTTCATAATTTGGCAACCAATCATGCGTGGGTCCACCCGGGTAAAAATTATTCTTTCGAGGCTTTTGAGATACTTTATGAAGCGTTTGTAACGCCGACCACATTGCTTGAACAGAAACTGGTTTAAAAATATGCGTTTTACCAAACACACTTACACTGAATCCCCCGTCACCATCTAAATGAATTGTTGTATCGGCGAGTATTGGAACAACCAGGCCAATAGTGGTGTTCTAATTGCAGACTATGCCCAATAAACAAGATTCTTCTATATCAGCGATTTGTCGAGCGCAGTTGATTGCTTGATTGATTCATAGCAGATCGCCGTTTGTCCAAGACATCTTCTGCCATCTTCTGCCACTCTGATTCTGATGTTGTTGGTGAAGGTGATAATCATGAGTTTTAGTGTCATTTATCTGTTGTTTGCCACATTTCGATTGACACCGAGATCCTGTTCAATGTTTTCTCTCGGAACCGTTTCTCAGACAACAACGAGATGCAATTACTAGATATCGCGTACGGTTGGGTCGCTGGGATTCCAGTTTAATAGCCATTTTAAGAGTCTCTTCATGAATAAGAAGATTAAACATGGACTGCAAATGCTGTTGAATATCGGAATTATTGCTTTGGGTACTATTGGTGGATCTTGTTGAATCGGTACTCAGTCGACGCTCAGCATACCTATTGAGGAATATCCTTGAGGGCCAACACTAATGCTGTGGCTTTGCCAGCAAAGAAGCACTCAATTCTTTCATATTTGACACCATCTTCTTCGTCAGCCTCGCCATCCGAGTTGGAACATTGTGGAGAACCAGTAACAATACTAGGCGATCTTTGCACTGTCACCAATGCCATTCTTGCAATTGCATTCGATTTAACTTATAAACTTGCTCATTTTTTTTATTTTTGAATAAATATATTGATATTTTGTTGTTACTAAATGCACACACCACCGTCGTTTTAATAAATAAGAAATGTTATAAATGTACAGAACCAAATAACAAAATTCTAGGGGAAGAAGACATTTTTTGATTGATTCATCAAATAAGGTATATCATTATGTCTAGCACAATACCGGTAATTAAATTGTTATTCATTTTATCTTATAGCTGGAAATAGCTACTCCCCAGAGAAACTTATTGAGGATAAAATTCAATAATCCAAAACAAAACTAGCAACACTAACACCGGATGAAAAAAGATGCGTGGAGGGAGATCACCAACAAGTCTATTTATATATTTTTATTTCTCAATAATTTGTTTTTAATATAATAATATAACATTTTAGTTTTCAATAAATAAAATCAACAAAGCTTTAGTTTCAATATCAAGTAAAAGTCATTTTATTTTGTTGATAATCTTTATAATTCAATGTGATGTCAAAGTGAATGTGACAGTTCAATACTAAAGTATCCTTATGTAGGCACTATTCAACCTCCAAACGCGTTTAGCTTATAATGCCTCTATTCAACGTCACATAAGTTTTATAAATAACGATTTTGCGTTTAGAGGCATTATAAGGGTTGCATAGTCTTATGTACTCACTATAATGAGTTTATAAATATGGCTGATATGGTTTAATCAAGGCTGAGCCGGATGATGGAATGAGTGGTTTCACCATTAACAACAATCAATTGCCCAAGAGTCAGTTTACAGAAGCTAAAGTCGTTTTGCGGCATAGTAACTTAAAGGATTGCTTTGCTGTGAATGACCGACAATTTCCATTTCTTTTGGACTATACTGACTATACTAGCACTCCACCGCCATCAAGTAAACGAATGGAGATTTGCAACGAAATTTTGCCACGTTTAAGCCAATGTGCAAGTCCCCCTTCGGTGATATTCCAAGAAACTGGCAATAGTACTTCAGCAGGTTTGTGGGAGAGCAATTCTTATGATGCGCTCTTTGTAACAAATCCATTCACATACGCCGACCTGGAGCCTGACTCAACTGCTTCCATCAGTGTTTGCGGACAACTATCTTAGTAAATCAATGTCCGAAAATAATCTGGATGGTGATGGTCCAAACGTGGGCATTGATTTGAATTTAAGTGGTGATAGTTTAGCTGACATGAATTTCTCACTGGATGAGGACGACAACGAAAATATGCTGAACAACGTTTTGCAGGAGTGCCAAATAGACGACCTGAAAACGCTCAATCAAACGCCTTTTTGGAACGGCATCCTCGACGACCGACGGCGGCGCTGGCTTGCTTGACTGTATCGAAGAAAAGAAATTTCCTGGCGATGTGACGACCAAGCATGGATAGGCGGGTGACAGTGCAGGCCCTGATGTTTCAATTTCAATTCAATTTCAATTCATTTATTTCAAAATCGCTTACAAAGTAGGACATGAGTCTTATAAATTTTTGAAGCCTTTAAGAAGAGTTAAGAATTTGTGTTTAATTAAATATTTAAATTTTTAAGTCTATTTACAAATTTACAAATGTTTTTATTAAGAAATTAAATTCAAAAGAGAGAAAAACAAATAGTTGAAGGGAACAGCGAATAGATAAAAACGATCAATTATTTGCCAAATAGTTGAAAAGTAAACTTTTAAATTTATTTGTGCTTCTTACACTTCTCATACTTATGGGCAGAGAGTTCCAAAGGCGAATAACATGGACGAAAAATTGACGCTCAGTAACGAGAAAATTGTATCGCGGTAATATAAGAGCAAAAGACCGTGTTGAATGAGGGAAGTTTAGCTTACCGTGTAGATAGTCAGGCTGTTTTGTTTGAATAATTTCATGTAGATAGGTAAGTGACCGATAGTTTAATAAGTTGTCAAGACTACAGCCAGAAATGCGAATAGCAAACAAAGAAACATGGTCATAGCGACGTAGGTTATAGACATAACGGGCAATGTTGTTATATGCGACGTTTAATTTTCGGTTAGTAGTTGAGTCCATGTTGCAAAAGATTTCACATCCATATAACATTATAGGAAGTAAAAGCGTCTTGGCAAGGAGAAGTTTGGTTTTTGTGGGAATGAAGTTTCGAGTGACTTGGAGAACACGGAGGCTACCATATACTTTACCAATTACCTTAATCAGGTGGTCGTTCCATGTGAGGGTACGATTGAAAACCATTCCAAGGTTTCGAGCACTGCTTGTGTATTCTATCGTTGCGTTTTCAAGATTTAATTGACTTAAGGCCGATAAATCAAAAATCTTGCGATAGATGGGTAGGGCTGTTGATTTTATAGGGTTTAAGCACAGTTGATGTTTCTTTGACCAACGAGAAATGAAAAAAAGATCCTCATTCATTAATGCAACGGCATCATTCTTTTCCCCAAATGGTCGACTTATCAGAAGCTGCACATCATCCGCGTAAAGATGAATAAGACAGTGCTTAACAACTTTTGGAAGATCATTTATGTAAAGTGAGAAGAGAATCGGGCCAAGGATAGATCCTTGTGGCACTCCGTTCAGAACTTTAAGAAATACTGACGATTGACCATTCGCCACCACGCGTTGTTGCCTTCCGCTAAGGTACGAGGCAATCAATTTACAGGATTCTATGGAAAAACCAAAAGAATTACTTAGTTTTTTACATAAGATTGAATGGTTAACAGTGTCAAAAGCCTTTGAAAAGTCTAGAAGTGTTAAAAGGGCAATATTATCCTTGTCCAATGCGATTCGTATTTCGTCAACAACCAAAAGTAGAGCGGATTTACAGCTGCGTTTTGGTCTGAAACCAGACTGACATGTAGTTAATAGGTTGTTCGTCGATAAATATTTTTGTATCTGCTTCATGATAGTTTTTTCAAACACCTTTGAGAGAAACGGAAGAATAGCAATGGGTCGGAACTCAGTATCGATACCTGTTTGCTTTTTAGGAATGGGAATAATTTTAGCCTTCTTCCATTCTGAGGGAAACTCGGATGTTGTTAGAATACTATTGAAAATATAAGCTATAAAGCGCAGTATACGAGGAAGCAATAACTTGACAAACTTAGGTTCCATTTGGTCTAGGCCAGTAGCATTTGATTTGATTGATAGTATTGCTTCAACTATGTCTTCTTCTCTTATTCTTGTGAAGCTCATCGAAGAATTGACACCTGTTGATTCCTCTTCAGTAGGGGAGTCAACAGGTATTACAGCGTCAGAGGATTGCGGGGTGGAGGTGAACTTTTTGTTGAGGGCATCACAGTCGATGTTATCAGCTAACTTCGTAGATTGTTTCCCAATTCCGATTTCTCGAAGGTTTTTCCATAATTTTTTTCCGGAAACTAATGGGCCAATTTTGTTTTCGTAATAAAGCTTTTTACTCGTTCTGATCGATACGACGACTTGATTGCGAAGTCTGCAATAAGACTTGTGGAAGTACTCCAACTTGAATCGCCTCCATTGACTATAAGCGGCATCTCGTTTCATCATTAGGGCAGAGATGTCGCCATTCAGCCAAGGTGGGGACGTATGCTTAACGAGACGGGTTTTTAAAGGGACATGAGTATCAAAAAGTTGATTGACGTTTTGCCGTAAAAAACAAGTTTGTTCATTAACATTTTGCATGAGGAATATTGAGTTCCAGTCTATGCAATCAAGGTCACGTATAAGTTCAGATATATTTAGATTTTTGTAGTCTCGGTATTGAAAGTTTTGTTGATTAACCCGGCAAGCTATATCCAGACTCACAAAAATTAAGTCATGTTTGGAGAAACCAGGTGCCAAAAGCTGTGTGTAGAGCATTACCCTACTAACATCACTAGCAAGATAAAGGTCTAACAGAGAACAGGATTCTCTAGTAAAGTGGGTTGCGGTGGAGTGGTTAACGGGACTCAGACTGAGTGCATTAAATGGATCTAAAAAATTTGCAGTTAATCGGTTATCCAAAAGATTACAGTTGAAATCACCACAAAGTAAGGTATATTGGTAACAGCAAGTAATTGATTCCAAATTTGTAATCAAAGGTAACGTGCTGATGTAATTATATGGTCTGTACACTGATCCAACCAAGATATTTTCTGTGTTACATATGATGCTCGCAAAGACATATTCAAGAGGGCAATTGTCATCAGATCTACACACCAACCTACAACTTATCCCCTCACGCACATAAAGGGCAGATCCACCCCCAGATGTTGACTTTCTATCTGCTCGAAAAAGCTTGAAACCCTTCAAACTATAGAGATCATCACAAATGTCTGGCCGAAACCATGTTTCAGACACAGAAACGATATCTATCTTGGACTCCACAAACAAATATCTAAACTCCCCTAATTTATTGGTCAGACTCTGCGCGTTTAAATGACATATCTTTAATCCATTATTTTGAGCCTGTAAAATTCGAATCATACTGTACAAATTTGTATTCAAGTTACTGCCAGTGAACCCTCTGGTTTCGTTAGCTGCGCTTGAACTCGCAAGCATTGTAGTTGTGTACGAGGCGAAAGCATGAGAAGTAACTCGAAGCGATGGAACAAATCATATTTAAAAATAAAATTTGGCAAAAAATTGTTACATAAAAAATAATTTTAAAATAAAGTAAAATAGAAGAAGATGATAGAATAGAAAAATAGAGAATATTGAAAAGAGAAAATAAAAAATATAAAGAAACGCAACAAGGCATGTATAAAAGGCTGAAGAATATTAACAATTAAAATAATATGTTGTGTTCGTGTTGATGATTGCTTACGGCAGAATTAAGTTGACGTCACAACGGCAGCTTCTAAACCTTCAACGTTATGTACAGCAAAGCTTTCTCCATCAGCTGTTAGTTTGATGAAAACAGAACCATATTTTGTATATGCACTGAACAATTGGTGGTTACTTCTCATGCGGACAGCATGGTGAAGAAGAGTACGGGTATTTTTGGATAAGCTTTCATTCAAAAAACAAGAGTTATCGGACTCTATTCCCAGATCACGCAGTGAGAGTTGTTGGTGTTGTTTTTGCTTTCGGTAGATAGTGATGCCCTTTAGTATAGAGTTCCTCTCTTGCACACTAATAAATTTAAGTATTACAGGTGGCGAGATTGGACTCTTACTATTACGAGAGCGTGGACGAAAGATATTCTTCAGCGTTGGTGGTTTACATTTGGCTGTTAAACACAAACAATTGAATAGCGTGGTTAAGTTTTCCTCTGGCAAACAAGGCACTCCAAATAAAACAGCGTCCGCTGCAATATCTTTTTTCTCATATTCATCAACATGTTGCTGCAGTAACAAAAGCTTAGAATTGAGTTTTCGCACATCAGCTGAGTTCCCTTCGATCATGTCTACTCTCTGCGCAACATCTGCAATCGCGGTGTTTGCAATGATCAGCTTGCTGTCAAAGGCGGGAGCATCGACAGAGTTATTTTCAATGCATTGTACACGATTTATAATCTCTGCGATTGTGTTGTTTACTTTATTAAACTTCAGTGACCAATTTTGCTCAGTTTGCTCTAGTCTTTCAAAGAGTTCACATCGAATTTTGGAGAGCTCATTTGTAATGCGATCAATGATCATGTCAGCATGTTTATTCAGACGATCTTCAAGTGCAGCAAGCGTGAGAAAAGATTCGCCATCTCCGCTGAGCGTATTAGGTTTTAGGACCGCTATTCCTGGAGTATTGACACGCGATGATGGTGGTGTAGAAAGGGGTATTTGTGGCTGCGTTGATTTTAATTTATTCCGTTTTGGAGCAGTTGTTGCTGGAGAGTTAATGTTTGATGGTGGTTGAGCTGAGAGTGTTGCTTGTTGCGGTGCTTTGGAACGTGTTGAGGTTGACATTGTATTTGTGAAGGGGAGATAGACAATTGATTGGGAATTATTTTATTTTAATTTTAATCACTAAATTCTTTACTATTCACAGGTTATTGTGGCGTTATTTTTAAAAGAATGGTTAGTTATTAACTTTGTGATTTCAAATTTGCACACTTGATAGTTTTATGTTAGCAAAATACTGTATAATAGAATGCCGAATGTGGACAATTTAAATTTGCGTCTATACTCTGTTGCACATCACTTACTGTCGCACTGGAAGATGACAAGGACGGCGTGAAGGCTGCGCTATTGGAGAATGAGGTATTTTCCAAAAAAGAAGAAATCGAAAAGAAAATGGCGGAGGTAAATAAAATAGAGCCACCCGATGAAATTTTAGCATCTCCTCCGCCACCACCCGCCCATCAACAACTGCAGATAATGCAACAGCAAGGACTGTTGCCTACATCTGAGTTCTCAGCAAATACATCTTTAGTTCATTCATCAGCTCAGCGGAGAGCTTTAAGATTAGTTCAACAACAGCAGCAGCATCTCCTGCAACAAAATCTACAGCTTCAGCAGAAGAGTCTTGTAACACCGGTTTTTACACAAGGTGCAATGGTGTCCCGACCGCATGTACTTACTTCAATGGCTTCAACTAACCATACCACTATATTTGCGACTCAAGATTGCAATGGAAACGCCGGGGGAAATATGCCACAGAAAATCTACCTAAAACATCAGATAAGGTATGTCATTATATCTAGCACAATACTGGTAATCAAATTGTTATTCATTTTATCCTATAGCTGGAAATATGTAGCTACTCCTCAGAGAAACTTATTAAGGATGAAATTCAATAATCCAAAAAAAACTAACACTAACACGGGATGAAAAAAGATGCGTGGAGGGAGATCACCAAGAAGTCTATTATATATTTGATTCTCAACAATTTGTTTTTAATATAATATGTAATATAACATTTTAGTTTCAAGAAATAAAAATAAGATAAGGTTTTAGTTTCAATAACAAGAAGCATTTTATTTTTTTTTTTTTGATAATCGCAATAAGCTTATAAAGCTTCACAAGGAACAAAGAAATGGGAGATTTATTTTAAGACATCAAATTTTACACATTGAATTTTTAAAGAAATATGTATAAAATCCTCGCATTATAGATAAACTAAATGAATTTCTTCATCTGGACAATGTTGACGTCGAAGAAACAGTTTTTCATCTTAAAAAAAAAAACGGCCAAAAACTTGATATTTCTCCGAAATACCTTGAGCTGGTCTACTTTGGCTTAATTTTGGAGGATGATGAATCAATATCTAACATTGAATCCGATTCGACTGTATACATGTTTTCAAAAGAAAAACAAAAGATATGAATCGTATGTTCTGAATTTGCCAGAAGACTGTGAAAACGAAGTTCAGTCACTCATCTAATATACAAATCAATGTCAGCTCAAGAGTAAATATTTTGCAAAAGGTTCTTGCTGAATATCCTGAGTTCCGAAGGAATCTTGGTGCTCAGGCCCTGATAAGAGATTCGGTCTTATTCAATACACTTCATCAACCTGAGGTTGTCAAGAATATTGCACAAAAGTATCCAATTATTTTTGAGTCGCCTGCTTTCATTGTGGATACAGTTAAGAAAGAACTTGCTTGCAATTCCAATTACATAACTGAAATATTATCAGACACCACTACAAGCTCTGAGGAAGAGAACTCTGGTACACCTGCAAATCAATCTGAACAAGCTCGAATCCGCCGCATAAGTCGTCACCAGCTAGCAGCTACTTAATAACAACCAGGGATGACATCTATGAAGTCGTTGTCTGATATCGCACAGTGGAACACTGGCACTAATGTTTCCGTATCGGGCACAAATCCACAAACGCCACAAGCGCCTACTGGAGGACGAATTCTCTCCTCTACTTTCAGCAATGCTCTTGCCAGAGCCCTTGGTGCACTTGGAGCTAACAATTCCAACTCCACTAACACGGAAGGCACTGAAGCTAACAATGAGGCAATGCAATGGATGGACATGGACAGTGACCCGTATGAATCAGGATGCGTGGAGAGAGATCACCAACAAGTATATTTATCTATTTAATTCTAAACAATATTCAATTTGTTTTAATATAAATTAGTATAACATTTTTGTTTCAATAAATAAAAATAACACAAAGTTTTAGTTTCAATATCAAGTCAAAGGCATTTTATTTTGTTGATAATCTTTATAATTCAATGTGATGTCAAAGTGAATGTGACAGTTCAATACTGAAATGTCCTTATGTAGGCACTATTCAACCTCCAAACGCGTTTAGCTTATAATGCCTCTACTCAACGTCACATAAGTTTTATAAATAACGATTTTGCGTTTAGAGGCATTATAAGGATTACATAGCCTTATGTACTCACTATAATGAGTTTATAAATATGGCTATAAATAAATAATAAGAAGCTCGGTAAGGAAGTTTTAAACACGAGCTTTTGATGAAATTACATTATATGTGATAAGTGTTTGATGAATAATTAACAATCATACTAAAAAATCATAGGGCATCTTATACTCCATTAGTCAAGCCAATAAACTGTCATAAAAGTCTTAATTTAGTATCCGATGCTCCATTCCTATGTCGCTTGTATAGTTTAATATGGTTCTTATATGCAAATGTGTATGACAATAAAATTTGATATTTTTACAGAACCCTTATTTGACAGTTTAAGTCAAGACACTATAAATTAATTTTTCTGTCGAACTCTTATCTTATGTTTTATTATATTTTTTCGAATTTAGATTTTCTTATCATGGGCACAACGTATATTAATTGAATCATTGCAGTTTATTACTTAAAAAAAATATTTTTTGAATTAAGAAAAAATCATTTTTTTTTTGAAAATTCGATATCTTAAAAATAGGTCAATATTTTGATTTGAAATTTCAATTCGAATAATATTAATTTAAAGTTGGCGTTTCAAAATTCTTTCTTAAAAATATTTTTGAAAATTTTGTATATAAAAGCTTATTTGTTCTTATAAACTGCCAAACCGATTTATTTATTGTGTTTTTCTTACATAAACTACAACTAATATTTGCTTGAGAATTCCCATGGCATCTTGTGTTCAGCTCCAACTACTAAATAAGTTCTCTCAGTCATTTAAAAATGAATTTTATGCTTATGAACATTGTTCTTTAATTACGTTCATATTTAAAATTATCTTTTACATAAGAAAAATTTCGTCCGATACAGCCCTGTATTTTATTAATAACCCATTTAACAATGCTGTTAAGGTCGGAGTTAATGTGCTTACCATACGATACCGTTGTAATTTCACTTCCCCAAGAGATGGACGTAAATTTGAGAATGAACATAAGAACCTGAGGGTAAGTGTCGTTGGCAAAACGAAATCGAGACAAAGTGAAGCCTTGGGAAACACAACTATTTATTTTGTGAAGATCTGACTTGAAACCGTCTAATACCACTTGTATTGAACGATTCAAAAGGTAATTTCAAATCCAAAGAATAAGGGTTTCGTTGAAAAAAAACCATTACATTTTCGATAAGTGAGCCTGGTGCCAAACTTTATCAAATACCTTAGAAATATTAAGCACAAAAATCTTACTTTCTCCAAAACAATGTAGAGATCCGTTCCACTCTTCGTTGAGATATGCCGCTAGATTACCAGTGGATTGATCGCTGCGAAAGCTGCATTGCCGGTCATTCAGTATCTTTCGATCTTCGAGTTATTTTCTGAGCTGCTGATTGACCAGCGAACAAGACCAGCGAATTGACCAAGAACAATTGGTCAGTAGGAGAAGGGGGAGGATGGGTCGCCTTTTTCAGGAACAGGCTGGACAAGTGCTGTTTTCCATCTTCTAGGAAAAAATTTAGGCAATGGTTTTGCCAGTGATGAAGAACACATCTTCAGACTGATTAGGACCAGCGGATTTTTTTATATCAAGATCTCGAAGGGCTCTTGCAACTGTACGGGTGCGAAGGTATAACTGACCGATTGAAAGACCTACGTTCTCAAGTACAAGAGGGACAATTAAATTCTGATCATGTAAACATTTGGTTCTTTTTATAACAGCGTTGCAATGGTTTCTGACTTGTTTATGCTTTTTCCGATTTTGCTCAGTTGGGTGGGCTTTGTAACCAACTTCCTTACTTGATAGCATCTTTACAGATTGTATTCAAACAAGACTTTTTTTTAGGAACTATACTCTTAACTTTGTTAGGAATAAAAGTACGCATCCCGAGAAAAATCACTTCAATATGGAGAAAACATAGTGACGAGTTCAGTACCGATCGGCACGCTGAACGCCCACGACGTTTCATCTTCTGTGCGATATAGAGAAAAAAAAAAACAATTCAAAATAAAGAGAAAATCGTATCCCTCCCGTTGTGAAGACACCATGTCTTCCAACAAAAAACATCCAAAATATTGGATACCTCTTCAGACTCATCCTGATAAGGGCAAAGATACTGATGTTGAAATCGATGATGAATCGCCTTTACCTCAGATAAGAAATCTAGAATCCCCTCGGTATGTGTTCTATAGCAAACCATTGAAAACGTGCATAATTTGTTCAAACTATTAAATATCGACAATTATAGTCTAAAAAAATGTCAATCGGAATAAAACTAAATTGTGAAATCCTTGAATCATATCATAAAGTTTGCACAGAATTATCATCAAAAAATTGGCAATATTATACTCATGACCTTCCTTTCAGAAAGTCAAAGTCATGTTGTATGGTTTTTTTTTTTAACTTCCCATAGGGAGTTATTGTAATCCGTCCGATTTGTCAAATTGGAATTTTTGACATTTCTCGACGTTTCAAGGTCCCTAGAGGCTATATCAATTATTTTTAGAGAGATGTCTGTGTGTGTGTGTGTACGTACGTTCGTACGTTCGTACGTGCGTACGTTCGTACGTCCGTACGTTCTTGTACTATTTTTCGTCGTCGATATCTCAAGAACGAGTAAAGATATCGACTTCAAATAAATTTTGTTTAATAGATAATAACTTCGAAAGAGGCTGAAAAGGCGTTTATTAAAATTCAGTGAGTAGTTTTTTCACTATAACGGTTTATAAAAAAAGTAAAAATTTTGGTTAGTTGCAAATATCTCACGAAAAAATAATGCTATTGGTTTCAAATAAAATTTAATGTACTCAATAAAAGGTCGTACAGATTTGGTATGAATTTGGAAAAAAATGAACATACCGTTATTTTTTTAAATAAAAAAAACTGAAAAAAAAATTTCATAACCCAGATATTCTAAGAACGGAAAACAATTTGAAACTCAAAATAATTTTATTTTACGAAAAATAATGTGTTTGACAACTGGTGAAAATTTCAAAAAAATCAGTTTACAGTTTTTTTACAAAAAATAAAAAACTATATAAAATTCTATTGAAAATTGGTAAAAATTGTTTTTCGACTTAAATTTCTCGAGAACTAGTAGTGATATTGACTTCTAATTTAGTTTATTTTAAACATAGTATAATTTTGTACAATTGGTAAAATGTTGACAAATATTGAATTAATAGTTTTTTTTTTAAATAAAAAAACTATTAAAAATTCTAGTGAAAACTAGTTAAAATTGTATTTCAAGTCGAATTTCTTGGGAATAAACACCGACAGTGCCTTCTAAAGTATGTTGTTTTATACATCGATACCTGCCCGTAAGAATGTATACTAAGCGACATTTTTAAAATTGTTCAGGAAACGAAAAAAACGAAGAAAGTTCGTTGGCGAAACCCAGGCCAAACGTGGCCCTTAACATATATTATATTTCCTCATCAAAAAGTCATTTTCGAAAAAAGTGCCGCTTAGTACTCGTACATTCTCACGGGAAGGTATCGACATAATACAATTATTAACATATGGTTAAATTTTGACAAGTATCGAATTGACAGTTTTAACAAAAATATAAAAAAAATCTACTAAAAAGTGGTAATATTTGTTTTTCGACTAGAATATCTTTAGAACGAGCAATGATATTGACTTTGCCATTACATATTTAATTTTATACATAATACAATTTCTAACAAATGGTTTATGTTTGACATACATATCTAGTTTTAGAGCGGATATATCTTGTAAGTACCCTTCCATCAATAACCAAACCATATCTTTTATATACGAATATTTCGTTTTTAAATTTTTTTCAATTAAAATGTTTGGAACCGAAATAATAAAGTAATTTCTATATTATAATATTAAAAAACACGGAAATCTATAATTCAGTATATAATATGTACCTACCAACCTTCGTAATTATTACAAGTTTTCAAGACCACAAATGGGAAGTTATCAGTGTGGGTCGCACCCAGCCTCTTTTTTATAATCTACACGCGCTCAAGAGATTATAACTACCCTTTAAATGTTTCAATACAGCTCGGGCGTGAAGTTAAGGAAGAGAAAGAAGGATAGGAAATATGTGTGGCACGATGTTCTGAGACTGAAAGTGGTTGTCTCAGATTTTTTTTATCTCCAGGGATGGCGGCTGAACTAGTGTGGAGAATGCTGTGTCTTATTTTTATGTCCCTTATAATTCACATTATTTTATTTGTTTTTCATATTTGATGGGCATTTTAGTATTACTAAATCACATGTTGTTAGTGTTATGCCTGAACAACATGCAATGAACAAACCAGCAACCCATTAATGACAACTTTATGTTTTAATGGAATTAAGGCGACATAAACGACAGCACGGATCGAACCTGTGATCATGAGGTTGACAGGCGAGCATACATCCATCGGGCCAAGGCCACCCCCTTACATGAAGTAACATGAAGTTAAGGGGCCGACCCATAGAATCCGTTGCGTCCGTTTCGGCAACGGATGCGGTGCCGTTGCCGCATTTAACGGAATGAGGGTGACAAAATGAATCCGTTGCGATATTTTGACAGCTGAATTCGTACAAATTCTTGAAAATCAACATTAACACTTTCTTCAATTAAAGTTAATTTATATATTTTTTTCAAAGAATATACATAAACATAAAATGGATTTTGACGATATAATAGAAATTTTGCTTCTGGTGCTCCTACTTGCAAAGGCTCGCGAGTGTTTAAATATAATGCAAAATCGTCGTTTCTGGGTACGAGAATTGTACGAGGATCGTGAAAAGCACGGCTCCCAAAGTGATGGTGGTGTTTTGTGGCAGTCGGATTTTGGTCAAAAATTGTTCAGTGGAAAGTTGGGAGTACCAGAAGACGATACTTTGCCAAACTCCAATGTAAAGTTTCCACATTATTTCGTTGGAGATTCAGCATTTCCGCTAAAACCTTTTCTGATGTTATAAAATTTTCTACTTGAAATCATTAATTGTAATTATTTACCGTTTAGGAGATCACTTACCATTTGACCGTGAGCATTTCAATAAACGCCTTTCCAGAGCCAGACGCGTAATTTAAAATGCCTTTGGTATTTTGGTGTCACGGTGGAGAATTCTCCTGAGTCCCCTTCAAATGAGTCCGGAGTCAGCAGAAAAGATTGTAAAAGCAGCTGTTTTATTGCATAATTTCATGAAAATGAATGATAACAACTACATTCCACCAAACTATGCAGACAGCTACCAAGATGATGTATTAATCAAAGGCCTGTGGCGGGAAAACACAGCTCCTCTTCAAAGACCAAAAAGAATTTTTTCGAATAATGCAACAAGGGATGCATTTAAATTGAGGGATCAGTTAAAAGATTACCTCCTTAACGATTCATGTTATTAATAAAAGATTCCCAAAAAAAAAAATTCTATAAAGTTATCCTAATTTATTATTCCCCTTTCTACATACCATAATAATTTTTTTTTTTTTTTTTTTTATAATCTACTCACGCTCAAGAGATTATGATTACCCTTTAAATGTTTCAACACAGCGTGGGCGTGAAGTTACGGAAGAGAAAGAAGGATAGGAGAGATGTGTGGCACGATGTTCTGAGACTGAAGGTGGTTGTCTCAGATTTTTTATGATATTTTAAGCAAATAGCATTATGTAAAGCCAAATGAAGAACGTTGGGCCCCTATTGTTGAGCCAACATGATTTAATTTTTTGAAAAATTGAAAAATAAAATTCTTAATTTAATCAAAAACAGTGCAACCGCAACACCTGCCTCGCCCCAAAAACAAAAACATAAAAGGAACTGGTTTAAAAGTTATTATATGTACGTATTAGACCGAGAGCCCACAGCAATTTTTGGGTGTGATTGATAACAAAAAATAATTAGCATAATTAGATAGGCCTTTTATAGTTATTTACAAATGTGAAAGTCTTTCATATTCTAGTGGGAGCAATAGTGCACAATAGTGCACCGAGAATGCAGTTCTTTCCAAGTCCAAATAATTGTGATAACAACTTTGCTAAAATGTAGAGTTAAGCCCCTTGATTAAAAATATCGAGGTCTAAGACGTTTTACACACAGCCTTCTGCCTGCCAGACGCGATAAGAATAGTCTACTTCTTGCACTAAAAAGGCCACCTTCAAAACGTCTTTGACTTCGATATTTGCAATTGGGGCACTTAGCTCTTCATTTTGAATTTATGGCAAATTTTTTGTCACAATTTTTAAAGACTTTCTATCTGCTTATCTGATGCACTTTTATACACTATTGCTCCCACTAGAGCAAGCAACACGTTCAGATTAGTATATAATTACTAATTATGCTAATTATTCTTTGTTATTGCGCCCACTAGAGTATGCAAGACGTTCACATTTATAAATAACTATAAAAGGCCTATCTAATTATGCTAATTATTTTTTTTATCAATCACACCCAAAAATTGCTGTGAGCTCTCGGTCTAATACGTACATATAATAACTTTTAAACAAATTCAGAAAGCACCAGGCTTAATATTTGGTTTTTTAGTTCGTCCTGCCGCCCTTCGGTTAGCTTCAGTAAGTACTCATCCAGAACCGCCAAGAAAACAGCATTGCGGCTCATTCCACGGCGAGTCCTCCGGTGCTTCGCTTCCTGATTTTTGTTTTTTGTTCAGTTCTTTCAGGAAGCGGTCCCGCAAGGATCTCCACCTTGTTTGACACATTTCCTCTAAAAGAATAAATAGATATATTAATAGATATTAAAAATGCAAAAAAGAACCCACCTTTCATGCCAACAGCATCAGCCACATCCACCCATGCCTTCTCCTTCAGCAACTTGTTGCGATATATCTGCAACGATTTGTTATACAGGGTGATTGGCATAAGGTGTGACAAAAAGCTAGGGCGTGTAGGTTGGACTTAGACAAGAAAAAAATCGTATGGGAGGGGGGGGTCTATTTCCCCCCGTTTAGGCAGGAGGGGCAATTTAAGAAAAAAATCACTTAAAACAGAAAAAAAATTATTAGAAAATAACGGTTATACCTACAGAGTAATGCTATGGCATTTTGAAAAGCCAGAAATACATTCTTTAATTTTGTTTTCAAATAAAGTTGTTCGACTGAATAGTTTTTGAAAAATTAATTTTCAAAATCAAAATTTTGAAAAAAAAAATGAAAAATTTTTTTTTTAAACAAATTTTTTTCAAAATTTTACGTAATTAAGTATTATTTTTTTATTCAATATTCAATGCTCATATTAATTTTTGATCAAACACAAAAAACCGGATGTCAAAATGTTTTGCAGTTTTTGAGAAAATCAAAAATAAGAAAAACTACTTTTGTTCTAAGAAAAGCCTTTTATTTTAGTTTTTATACGTTTTTGGATTCTTAGGTGAATTTACGAAAGAAAGGATTAACTTTTTTTTAAAATTTTTTTATTATCAGTCTTATAAGCATACAATAAAGTGACAAAGTACTGGATTAACACATTTTTTCATTGAGAACACCTGCCTGAGAGCATTGGATTAATATTGACCTGCGAATGTTTTTTAAGTAATGCAACGTTACACGCCCTAACTAGTGACAGAAAAGTGCAATTGCGAAATAAGAACAAGAATGTTCCTGAATCTTGAAATCAATTAAAATAAGAAATACATGCATATTTAGATAAAATACATAATTATTGTTTATTTAAATTTTTAACAATTTTTTAACTAAAGCTTATTACAAAAAATTATTTGAAAAACATTCGCAGGTTAATATTAATCCAATGCTCTCACGCAGGTGTTCTCAATGAAAAAATGTGTTAATCCAGTACTTTGTCACTTTATTGTATGCTTATAAGACTGATAATAAAAAAATTTTAAAAAAAAGTTAATCCTTTCTTTCGTAAATGCACCTACGCCAAGCCGACCCCACCATAATAAAAAAAGTGGCAGGTCAATTTTAAACCAATGCTCTCACGCAGGTGTTCTGAATGAAAAAATGTGTGAAATATGGTTAATCCAGTACTTTGTCACATTATTGTATGTTTATAAGACGATAATTAAAAAAATAGTAAAAAGAAAGTTAATCCTTTCAATCGTAAATTCACCTAAGAATCCAAAAACGTATAAAAACTAAAATAAAAGGCTTTTCTTAGAACAAAAGTAGTTTTTCTTATTTTTGATTTTCTCAAAAACTGCAAAACATTTTGACATCCGGTTTTTTGTGTTTGATCAAAAATTAATATGAGCATTGAATATTGAATAAAAAAATAATACTTAATTACGTAAAATTTTGAAAAAAATTTGTTTAAAAAAAAAATTTTTCATTTTTTTTTCAAAATTTTGATTTTGAAAATTAATTTTTCAAAAACTATTCACTCGAACAACTTTATTTAAAAACAAGATTAAAGAATGTATTTCTGCCTTTTCAAAATGCTATAGCATTACTCTGTAGGTATCACCGTTATTTTTTAATAATTTTTTTTCTGTTTTAAGTGATTTTTTTCTTAAATTGCCCCTCCCGCCTAAACGGAGGGAAATAGACCCCCCCCTCCCATACGATTTTTTTCTTGTCTAAGTCCAACCTATACGCCCTAGCTTTTTGTCACACCTTATGCCAATCACCCTGTATATGCACGGGTGGTTTTTTACAGCCTCAATGAGAAGTTCTTCAAACTTTTCTGCAAAAAAAGATATTATTTTGTTATTTTATTGCATATATTCTTAGAAAATAACAATTCTTAACTTTTTTTTGATTTTTACGGTATCCAATTTCAATTTGCAATGCACCACAAATTTCAAACGAACTAGAGATGAGTAAATTGGTCAGAAAAAGTGAAGCGGTATTAGAGATGTGCTTATATATCACTGAGAGTGGTGAACGATCAAATACCTGACCGTCAACCCGAGATCTCTATTTATTCCTTTTATCGAAAGGATAGACAGATCTTGGTTGATGCGTTGACCTATTGTCAGCGGTAGCGAAAAAAGCGAATTTAATTTGTATTAAAACCTTACTGGTTTATTTCCGATTACTTTATACCTTGTGTATAATTAATAAAATAACGAAGGACTTTTAATGGCTTACGAAAAAAGACCATAAAAGCGAGCGAAAACAACGACGAAAATTTTAGAATAAAAACGGCAAAGATTTTCCACTAAGGTTTGTGTAACAATCAGTACGAGTTTATTTCGTTGAGCGGTATTTATACAATTTTTCAGTAAATTTCAAGAGAGAGATTACGTTATATTTAACATTTAAAATTTAAAGCGAATTCAAATAACGGGTGATTTTTTTGAGGTTAGGATTTTCATGCATTAGTATTTGACAGATCACGCGGGATTTCAGACATGGTGTCAAAGAGAAAGATGCTCAGTATGCTTTGACATTTCATCATGAATAGACTTACTAACGAGCAACGCTTGCAAATCATTGAATTTTATTACCAAAATCAGTGTTCGGTTCGAAATGTGTTTCGCGCTTTACGTCCGATTTATGGTCTACATAATCGACCAAGTGAGCAAACAATTAATGCGATTGTGACCAAGTTTCACACTCAGTTTACTTTATTGGACATTAAACCAACCACACGAATGCGTACAGTGCGTACAGAAGAGAATATTGCGTCTGTTTCTGAGTGTTGCTGAAGACCGTGAAATGTCGATTCGTCGCCGTTCGCAGCAATTGGGTTTGTGTTATTCGACCACATGGAAGATTTTACGCAAAGATCTTGGTGTAAAACCGTATAAAATACAGCTCGTGCAAGAACTGAAGCCGAACGATCTGCCACAACGTCGAATTTTCAGTGAATGGGCCCTAGAAAAGTTGGCAGAAAATCCGCTTTTTTATCGACAAATTTTGTTCAGCGATGAGGCTCATTTCTGGTTGAATGGCTACGTAAATAAGCAAAATTGCCGCATTTTGAGTGAAGAGCAACCAGAAGCCGTTCAAGAACTGCCCATGCATCCCGAAAAATGCACTGTTTGATGTGGTTTGTACGCTGGTGGAATCATTGGACCGTATTTTTTCAAAGATGCTGTTGGACGCAACGTTACGGTGAATGGCGATCGCTATCGTTCAATGCTAACAAACTTTTTGTTGCCAAAAATGGAAGAACTGAACTTGGTTGACATGTGGTTTCAACAAGATGGCGCTACATGCCACACAGCTCGCGATTCTATGACCATTTTGAGGGAAAACTTCGGAGAACAATTCATCTCAAGGAATGGACCGGTAAGTTGGCCACCAAGATCATGCGATTTGACGCCTTTAGACTATTTTTTGTGGGGCTACGTCAAGTCTAAAGTCTACACAAATAAGCCAGCAACTATTCCAGCTTTGGAAGACAACATTTCCGAAGAAATTCGGGCTATTCCGGCCGAAATGCTCGAAAAAGTTACCCAAAATTGGACTTTCCGAATGGACCACCTAAGACGCAGCCGCGGTCAACATTTAAATGAAATTATATCCAAAAAGTAAATGTCATGGACCAATCTAACGTTTCAAATAAAGAATCGATGAGATTTCGCAAATTTTATGCGTTTTTTTTTTTAAAAAAGTTCTCAAGCTCTTAAAAAATCACCCGTTATATAAAAATTATGGCGAGTGGTATAATTTAAGCGCCAAATTTAAATTTAAAAATTGAAATTTTATAGTTACAAAAATGTGAACTAGAATCAAGATATTTACAAATTATTTAAAATTATTGAAAATTATTGAATTAAAAGTCTTCATGATGATGATTTTCGGCTTCAACAAGTGGTTCAATTAGTGTTATTCAGTAGCAGGTTTTGGTTCTGCTTTAGAAGTGATTTCAGTTATGTGTGTTATGTTTAAGGATGTACGCAGAATTTTAGTTAGTGGCGGATTTCGGTTAGTGGGGGGGGGGGGGGGGTAAATCTCATTAAAAAAATAGTTTTGAGACAGAAGTCTTGCTTTCAAAAGAAGATACATTTCTTAATGTATAAATATATTTTGATTAGCGGATTTCAAAACTGGTTTTGCGTTCTGAAAATAAACTAGTGTTTTTAAATCAGCTTCTGGAGGGATGGTTATTACTACGTTTACAAAGCGAATTGAATCGTGATTGGTTCAGAATTAGTGCCGTGTATACCTAGATTGAATCGAAGTAGGATTATCGGATTCGATTCGGCCCGGTTAAACAAGCTGAATCGAATCGAAAGCTCTGTTAATCTAACGTCTTAGTGGATATGCGGTCGTGTAAACGTAATGTGTGTGAGGTTTGGCCTCATATTGTTGTTACTTTATGTTATGATTAGAAATAAGTTACTTAATTTATTACGTGTTAAATCATTTTGACATCAAATCTGAGTTTGTTTACAAAAACACAACTTTTTCCAATTTGGCGCGCTAAAAAAACAACATGCTGTCTCTTTCTTTTGCATTGAAAAGTGTCAAAAATTACATGCAAACCATTACGCACATCAATCTGATTGAATATTGACACGCTTCCAGAATGAATGAGAACTTTCATTTGTTGTGGTAGGTTGTCAGCATGTTTTGACTGAGATATTTTGACACAAATTGACATAGAGTCAGTAATCATAATCTTGTCAGAATTATGGCTGAAAATATTGGTAACTTATACGTATAAACCATAGATTTTAATATATACCTAGATAAACAACATCGCTTTCAAAAGTGAAGCTCGGCCAATTTTGGTGGAGGCGAATACAACAATTCTATTGTGTTTTGTGTGCTGTTTCTTTTTTGCGGAGTTGATTTTTTTCTAAAATTAAGTATTTTTATTTGTTCAATTCATTTGTTAAATGCATTTATTTACATTGCTTACATTTTTTTCCTCCAACAAAATGGTCGTAAAGCTTCACTTTTTCTCTGTACAAAAGATCTCTATGGTATATACATTGTCCCAAGAAATAAGGTAGGATTTTTTTTCACGAAAATAAAATCGCATACCCTCTATTTTTTTTCTAAATGGCTTTATTAGCTTAAATAACAAAAATTATAGCGATTGGATCATGATAACCCGTGCCGACTTGATACCAAACATAGAATATACATTTATGTTCCGGGTTAGTATAGAAAATTTCTAGAAATTCGAGTTTGTTTAGTAAATAAAACACTAATATACCCAAAACAAATTACTATTTAATGTTTTACGTAAAAAAACATTATTCTACAAAAATTTTCTCTTTAAGGTTTGTTTTTTACAGTCTGGATAAATCTTCCGGTGTTCTTGTACACAGCGTAATAAAAATTGCTTTTGTTCCTCAGTGTTCCTCAGTAGAGAAACCTTCTTCTTGGCATCTTTAAACGAAGCGTTATTTGGCCATAAAGACGGTTCTTCTTTCAGAAAACTGTCATCAATTTGAAGCCGGGTGAACAAGGCTTTACTTTTGACTGATACGAAGTCGTAGATGGTTTTGTCTAAAATAAAAAATTAATGAATGATAAGGTGCTTTTACAGCCAAAATACATTGGAGCCACGGCTTAATGTAGGCTGTCAAGATGAACAAGCAATCATCAAATAGTGCCGCCTTATCCTTGTTCAGGCAATAATTTTCTATCAAAGTGAACGGTCACAACCTCTGGCATCTCGTTTTGAAAATCGATTTTTATGGATTCCGTGCGCTCTTTGCGTTTTTCGGTGCGAATTCTTTGAATTGAGGACTTGCTTATCGCAAATTCATCAGTATTGTATCCAAGTGCTTCAATAGTAGCTTAAAGAATAAACACGGAATCTCTCATACTTAGCTGACACCTGTCTAGCGCTGCTACTAATTTTGGAGTGATGAAGTCTTTCGGCTTAGATATTTTCGTTTTTTCGGGTTGCGCGCTTTCGATCTGAGTTGGCAAATCTTCTTGCAAAGATATTACTTCTTGGTCCGAATCAGGTGCGTTATTTTGTATAGGATCACATGATGATGTCGATGGAGTTGACTCTACGAAAT
The DNA here is from genome assembly GCA_911387755.1 of Chrysotoxum bicinctum. Lineage (NCBI taxonomy): Eukaryota > Metazoa > Arthropoda > Insecta > Diptera > Syrphidae > Chrysotoxum > Chrysotoxum bicinctum. The sequence continues at coordinate 115,993,573 of OU426988.1, forward strand.
ATTTAGATCGCCGTTTCTCTTCCTTTCCTCTTTATCGGTCCCTATTTTGTCTACTCCACCTAAATGGCCTGGTCGACCTAGCTCCCGTTGTCGTTTTAAAAAAGACATACCTTCATTTGTTTTCATTAAATGAAGCGCATCGGCGTGGGCAATATCAAACATCCAAGTTCCTGACAAGCTCTTGTTGACGCTGTTTAAACACGTCTTGGGTTTTTTGTGCATTTTTTTGCAAATCCCTCCAAACTTGATATAAATTCACAAGTTTCTTTACACAGTTAGGAAAAGATTTTGTAGGTATACGTGCCTTTTTCCAATATATAACACACTCGCGAAGACTGAGATTTGCACTTTCATTTACAGTTAAATTCACTTGACGAATGTTGTAAAATAACACTTCTAAGACTTGTCTGTCTATTAGAACGAATTTTTGATCCCGTTATTTGATGTTTTAAGTCATCTATTAAAAATATAACATTCTTAGAACTTCGTAATTTCACTGACATGTTGACCGAACAAAAACAATAGGTATGTTTCTTTACTTCCCAAAACTGCCATTTTTGACCAATTCTCCAGTATTATTTTGTTTTATATGGACTTTGACGGAACTTTGGGTTAAAATGGGTAGAAAGTGGTAGATTTGGGAAGTAAAGAAACAGATTTTATGTGTTTACTGAAAAACAAAGACAAATTGTAACAAGCACATCGATCGTTCGAGCTCGTCGGCCGTATTACCAAGTAGTCACAAGTTCCGATGCCCGGCCCCTTTAGTGCTACTGATCTTAAAAACGAACTAGTTTCAATCGGTCTTAATGCCTTAATATTAAGACCATCAAGAAAAATTATGATAACTTTATCGATGTGTTTTATTTAGTTTATTTAGATATTGGTTCAATAAGACTAAACGATCTTAAAAAAATTATCGTTCTATCTTTACTCATGCATTAGAGTTTTTTCGAAATCAGAAATAAACTATCTGCAAGAAATAAATCTGGTGCTATGAATAAACGAATTCATCACCAACCAAAACCGATCGCATTCTATCAAAACATTGATGAGCTTCCCGCTCTCACGAAAGAACAACGTGTCTTCATCATCAGCAGCAGCTAATAGAACTAACGACGAAAGCACGATAAACGTCAACCCAAACTTTTGGTCAAGCAGCAAAACCGGTTTTAAGCAGCCCAACGCAGCCAGCTCAGGTGTTCTCTTTTCGATGGACGAAATTAATTCTCTCATGGCAGAGATGATTACCCTTCTTGGACAATGTAATTCAAAGGCAGATCAATTTAATTGTATTGCTCAGTTAGCAATTAAGTTTTTATATTCAGATAAATGATGATTTACACTAGCTTAAATATAACATGTTGGAATGTTAGAGGCAGTCGGAATAAATCTTTAGAATTTTTTGGCTTTCTTAAGCAAATATAACATTGATGATATATGTCAATGTTAGTGAAACGTGACTAGACAAAAATGTAAACATTTCAAATAAAGAATACAAATGTTATGGATTAGACAGAGAGGTTAAAAGAGGAGGCGGTGTTGCCGTGGTTATAAAAAGAAATATTAAACACAAACTACTATCCGTTGTAAACACAAAAGTAATAGAAAATATAGGTGTTGAAATACCAGTTTCTAATGGTAATTCACTCAAAATATTTTCAGTTTACTTTCCAGGAGATAATACTTCTGCGAGTAAAAGATATAATTTTAAAAATGACCTTAGAAGATTGGTTTCATTACATGATGTTTTTTTGATCGGTGGTGATCTTAATTGTAGACACCGAAACTCTGGATGTGTCAGAGCAAATGCATGGGGAAACATTTTGTCAGACCTTAATTCTAGACATCCTTTTCATATTTTATATCCTCCAAATCCTACATGTATTACACCCAATGATACAACAAATCCTTCAACAATCGATCTTTTTTTAACAAATATGCCAGCTCTTTTTAGCCAGCCTGTTACAATTAATGAACTAAGTTCAAACCATTTACCGGTTTTATGTAGTGTTTATTGTTCACCTATTCAAAATAAAAACTGGGTTTTAGATTTCAAAAACGCTAAGTGGGGTAAATTAAAAAAAAGTACGGCAAAAATTAAAAAATGCATCGGTAATAGACCTCTACGATGTCTGCAATGAAGATATCAATGAAGCCGTTGATTATTTTACAAGTGTGACTCTGGAAAGTGTTTCTGAGTCTGTTCCTAAAAAAAATCAACCATTGAAATTTCGAATTGCCTTCCATCTAAACTTGTTGAGTTAATTAAATAATAAATAAGAACAGATCCTTATGGATGCGAACAAGAAATTATATATTTTTATCAGAAGCATAATTGCTTAATAATATAATAAAAACTGCAACCAATGATTTAAAAAACATTACTTGGAACAAAAAACTCCAAACTTTAAATAAAGCTAGCAAACCATTCTGGAATCTTTTCAAATTGTTAAAAAAAAAAAAATTTCAAATCCCAGGGTTCAAAATTGGGACCTCGATCTGTTTGACAAATAATGAAAAAGCGAATGCTCCTGCTAATGAATTTTCTTCCAATCATCTAGCTTTAAATAACATTGCAACCAGTAGATATGTTGAAGGTACTGTGCATCGATCAATGTCATTTTTAAGTACTCAGGAGGTTTAAGTTGATGATGATGTAGTTTCATTGGAGGATGTCAAAACTGTTCTCAATAATTTAAGAAGTTCTAAGAGCCCAGGGTTAGATGGATTGAAAAATATCGTTTTAATAAAACTGCCCGAATCAGCTGTAAGATTACTTTAAATTATTTTTGTAGCTTGTTTTAAAACACAATTTAGATTTAGGAAAGAGTACTGGAATGATACTTTTAGATGTTGAAAAACATTTGACACAGTATGGCATCATGGTTTGGTTCACAAACTTATGGTTCTTGATTTTCCAATCAATATTGTTAAATTAATTCATTCGTTTTTGTGTGACGGATTTTTTAAAGTCTTTGTAAACAACTGTTTTTCTGATATCCATACAGTCGTTGCGGGTGTACCTCAAGGATCAGTCCTTGGTCCCATCTTATATATAATATACACCAACGATTTTCCACGTTTTACGGAATATAAATCTGCAATTTTCGTGGACGATACCTGTTTGTATTTATCTTATTCGGTTGGTTTTAGAATTGAAACTAACTTACAATCTGCATTGTATGCAGTACAAAATTATTTTAAAAAAAAAGCTTGCTTTTTAACCAGTAATACGCTTCAAATAAATGGTGTACAAACAGAATGGAAATCAAGTGTAAAATACTTAGGAATAACCCTAGATAAAACGTTGACCTTTGGAGTTCACATCCAGGAGATAATTAATAAAGTAAACTGAGTTGTTAAAATTCTATATCCCTTCATAAACAGGAAATCGAAGCCATCTATTGAAAACAAACTTATAATTTATAAAGTAATATTTCAAAGCATTATTCTTTATGGTTCGCCTGTTTGGGGTACTTGTGCCAAGGCCCACCTACTTAGATTACAAAAAACACAAAATAAAGTTTTAAAAATGATGCTTAAACTGGCTTGGCACTATACGACTGATAACACTGCGTTACACGATTTTGGTACCCTCTTAACTGTTAGCTGGAATGAATAGGTAATAAGTCATATATTAAATGTCCCAAACATATGTGGTATCCATCACGTCTAGTTTTCGAGGTACTTGCTAACTATTATTTCTACTACCTTTTCTTTAGGCATTACCGTTACAGTTCCAATTTTACAATGTATTGCACTCTTTTATTATTTTGTATTGTTTATTAATCGTTTCCATTCGATAACGTCAACATCTTGTACATACATAGGTATTTATTTGAAAAAACAATATAAATACTGGACTAAGTGGTTGTTGCAACTGCTTAAATGCAGCAAATAAGTTTTGTTACCTTCGCGGACAGTATATTGTGAAATCACAAACAAAAAATGTTTCCGAAAAAGTGAAAAGTGCTATTTACTCTATTTTGGACGTGCTATTAATCAAGATTAACCATGGATACCAAAGTTTTTTTGTGTATCGTGCTATGCTACTCTCATATCTTGGTTAAATGGGAACAAGATGTCAATGCCATTCGCCGTACCAGCTTTATGGCTTGAACATAGTAATCATTTTAATGATTACTACTTCTGCATGACTTAAATACATACGAGTTTTTACTAAAAAAATCAAGCACATCATCAAGTATCCTGACTTTCCTTCAATGTCGAAACCAGTACAACACAGTTAAGAAATGCCTGCTCCTCTATCTCCCTCCAAAAATGAAATCGAGATTTCAGAAGAGCCAGATTTGCTAAATATTGTGGAATATAAAGACGGAAGCAGCGATGATCCTGAGGTTTTACCTTCAGCAAGTTTTGTTGGCCAACCACATCTAGTAAATCAAAATGAATTGAATGATTTGGTACGAGACTTAGGTTTATCAATTAGACTGAATTACTAGGATCTAGATTAAAAAAGTGAAATTTATTGGATTCTAACAGAAATGTCTGTGCAACGAAAACTTAATAGAAAAATGGCTTCATTTTATTAAAATTTTGAAAAACATATGTTATTGTAACGATATAGAAACTTTGATGAGTGAGTTGAACATTCCTTACAAAACACAAGACTGGCTATTATTTATTGATGGTTAAAAAACAAGTGTGAAGGCATATTCAACTGTTTTAAGACAAACAAGAAAATATGAAATCAATATTGAATTTAATAAAATACAAAAATTACAGCTGCAAAGTATGCGCTGATCTTAAAGTTATAGCTATTTTGCTCGGACTACAGGGTGGATTTACCAAATACTGTTATTTTCTTTGTATAAAAGCATTAAGCTTTATAGCTTTTATGGCCAGAAAGGTCAGAGTTTATTTGCGGAAAATCTACCATGCACAGATCTTTTAAAGGTGCCAGCTTCGTGTATAAACTATTAGAAGTTTAACAGAGTCCTTTTCGAAATTGAAGTGAAGTTCAAGTTTTGACAGATGGCTTCAATAAAGCTTCGCAAAAATTACAAATGCACGGCTTTTTATGTCTATTACAAGCTTACACTACAACTTTTACCGAGCCTGAAAAATACGAAAATAAAAGTAAATTTATATTTCTTTAAAGACATTTTTCCGACATTTAATCAATTTTAAACCTGAAACTATGTATCACATTGGAATTGTTATTAATTAATGTATTTGGAATAATTTTAAAATATGAATGACATTATACCTTATTTGGGGATCGAACTCGGCATCTCTTGTGTAATAGTCCATCTCTCTTTTTTTTTTTTTTTATAATTCATTTTTATTCAATTCAATCTCATAACTATCTTAATGCTAGACAAAAATTCATAAAACTAGCCTACTTATCAATAACTTACAACTAACTTACTGGCCCCATGCGGGCACTCTAAGTTAAACTATATATTTATGATTACTGCCTTTCGGCCTAAAAAACTAATTTGAATTCAAAAACTATATCTATATATTTTTTTTTTCTCGAGAAAATTTAAAAAACTCGGATTCTTTATCATTTTTACTTGGTTATACAGGGTGATTTGCATAAGGTGTGACAAAAAGCTAGGGCGTGTAGGTTGGACTTAGACAAGAAAAAAATCGTATGGGTGGGGGGGGGGGTCTATTTCCCCCCGTTTAGGCGGGAGGGGCAATTTAAGAAAAAAATCACTTAAAACAGAAAAAAAATTATTAAAAAATAACGGTGATACCTACAGAGTAATGCTATAGCATTTTGAAAAGCCAGAAATAAATTCTTTAATTTTGTTTTTAAATAAAGTTGTTCGAGTGAATAGTTTTTGAAAAATTAATTTTCAAAATCAAAATTTTGAAAACAAAAATGAAAAATTTTTTTTTAAACAATTTTTTTTTCAAAATTTTACGTAATTAAGTATTATTTTTTTATTCAATACTCAATGCTTTTATTAATTTTTGATCAAACACAAAAAACCAGATGTCAAAATGTTTGCAGTTTTTGAGAAAATCAAAAATAACAAAAACTACTTTTGTTCTAAGAAAAGCCTTTTATTTTAGTTTTTACGTTTTTGGATTCTTAGGTGAATTTACGATTGAAAGGATTAACTTTCTTTTTACTATTTTTTTAATTATCGTCTTATAAGCATACAATAATGTGACACGAATCTTGTTGTTGGAGCCTGTCGATCTTCGGCTTTTTGACTGGCCTGTTGTTGTTTGATTTGTTGAACCTTAGGACAGCCCCTATAGTTAGCGGGGTTCCCCTCGTTTCCACATATGACACACTTTAGCTGGGTTAAATCTTCAACCCGCTCAATCCCTAACTGACATTCCCCCCTTATGTGGGTTTCTGCGCACTTGACACAGCGCATCCGCATATCGCAGTTGGCTGCGACATGGCCAAACCTCTGGCACCGCATGCACTGAAGCATATCGGTGTGTCTTTTTAATGTTTCCCAACGTACAGCCTGGAAGTCGAGGCGGGAAATATTCCTCAGACTTTCAAACTTACTGTGGGGCGATAATGTTACGAGGAACATTGGCAACCCGTAACCCCCCCGTCTTGACTTCACCGTGGTGAATGGCTTGATACCGATAAACTCGAGATCGTCGCTGGCTTTCTGACGGAGCTCATCTAAGAGCGCCTCCGGTTCCGTTCAGGAACTTATGCCCTTCAGGAGGACCGTTTTCAATTTTTCACTTTTAGGGGTGAAGCTGAAGAATTCAGCTGTTACTTCTCTCAATAGCTCTTTAGCTGTTTTATATTCGGCCAGTGAGAAGCACTGTACCGAGTACCGTTTTTCTTTGTCATTAATTATTTTAATAAGAAAGTGGCCGTTTGTGGCCCGCTTACATACCTGTTTTATGTCCTTTAGGTCGAGTTTGAATGTCCTAATTGGTAGCACTTTCTCCGTTTTCGGCTGTGGCTGCTTCTGGTGTTGCTGCTGCATCTGTCGTTGTTCTGGCTGCTGCTGCTGCTGTTGCTGTTGCTGTTTCTCCTGTTGCTGCTTCTGTTGTTGTCTTGCCGCTGCTGACGTTGTTGGGCCTCTCTGCTGCTTTCTTAGCTTGCAGCTGCTTTTGGGCCAGCTTCTCCTCGGCTTCTTTTTGGCGGAGCGCTTCCATTTTACTTCTGATCTGCGTAAGGAGGGGCTCCATCTCCTCCTTCAGCTTGTCAAGGTGCTGCTGGTATTTGTCCATTTCGGCTTTCTTTGCCTGGAGGGCCTGCTCCAGCTCGCTTACCAGAATTTCTTCTTGGGGGTTTTGTTCCCCTTCCAGCTCCCTGTCGGTGTACGGCTCTGGTTCCGACAGTAATGCAAATTTATTTGTACCTGGAGACCTGTAGAGCCCCTCTCTTTCTTCAGACATGTACTCGGTGCAAGCCGAGTCACTATATTCGTCTGTGTCCCCGACCTGTACCTTGCCGGCTGTCGATGTTGTTGCTGCCCGCTCCTTGCCTACCACCCCAGCTTACCTGGGGTGGCTCTCGGTGCATCGAGATTCGGTTGCAGTCTCAACGTCCTCCTACGTTTCTTCGTCTGCTGCATGCCTATTGCCTTGGTGTTCGGATGTACAGCTGCTGACGGCACAACTGCAACATCATCTGACTTTGCGGAGGAATCTTTCGATCCCCCCGCCATTTTCTCCTTGTCCATCTGCTTCTTTTCCCAATAAATTATATCGCTCACTTCACTATTGTGAAAAAAAGCCTCAATAAATGTATTCTGTTCCGAGCGGGATTTGAACCCACGACCGTCGGAGTCACCAGCCGACGCCACTACCTCTACGCTATCGCACACTTGGTGAAATGGATGTCAAACTAATAACTTGACTAATAACTTTTAATTTCTAACACTTTTAAATGAAACTTGGCACACTGAAGTCTTTCCTGAGCGAAAGTCAAAGATCGACTTGAGTCCATCTCTCTACGCACTGGGCCATATTGAATATTATTTGGAAGATGCAAAAACTTAATCAGCTTATTTCTTTCTCAAACTTCAAAATTAACACAAGACTGCGATATACAATTTTGCCAAGGCCAAGTTCACACAAGAAAAACAAAACCTAAGCAAATGTCTTAAGTTTCCTTTGTTGGGTTTACCTACAAAATGTTTATTTAATTTTCAGTAATGAGCCCTAACTCTTTCTTTGTTTTGATTTGTGTCCCTAAAAACGATTGATTCATTAATATATGTAAAATGTTTGTATTCCGTTTAGTTTGGCATTTGTTATGTTAAGTATACATTATGCCTTTCTTCAATATCGTGAATTATTTTCATGTAATATTTATTTATATTATTTGTAATAAAACCATCAAACATTTTGGTCAGTTCACCCATCTACAGTTTTATGCATTTCCACTTTGAGGGATATATAGAGATATCATGCTGGATTTACATATATGCCTCTTCCAAAGAAATTCACGTTTATATCTAATATATGGGCACAGAAGATCAAAATGAAGATAATCATATAAATGCAGCTACATTATATGTTTGAAAACAAAAAAGTTCTCGGATATTCAGGTTATAACTTCGCACCTGTTTCGAAACGCTCGTTTATAATTGAAATTCAACTTTTAAGAGCCGAATGGTTGATCTGAAATTCAGCTGCCTGCTTTCGAATGTATTTTTTCTTAAATTTTGGTTATTCGTCACTTCAACTTCATCTTCGCTAGACTCTTAGGGTAGGCGTGCACATTCAATTTTTAGTTTCGCAATTGCTTGGTTCGAGCAACTAAGAAGTTTGTGTTTTGACATAAACTAAACGATTACCTAAAATGAGTTCGCTATTTTGTGTAACATATAATTATATGCACCTTCGCTGACATTTGTTTTCTATAAGCAACCAAACAGTTGTGCAACTAAAAATTGAATGTGCGCGCCTAGCCTTAAGGTTCACAAGGCAAACAATCAAACTAATTGTCTATGCTATATATCATAGGGATCTCGGTTTATACTCTTATACTTGCCTGAGTAATATCTAAAAAGTACATAGATGGATTACAATAAATGGGTACAAATAATTAGTTGATGCATGCAATTTAATATTCCTAACTTTAATTAATATTAAATGTATTAGTTTCTGTTAAGATTCATTTGCAGAGTTCTTAGAAGTTTGAACATTGACATTTTCTTTAAGGACTTTTTGTTAAAGTCTGCTAGGCTTAAGAAACGTATTCTATATAGCTCTTATTAAATTGTTATAGAAACCTTTTGAAAACTCAGTGATGTAAACTTCTATATCATATCACATTGCAATCTTTATACAAGTTCCAGCTTCTCTGTTTTCATTTATAAAACCATATCCGAAAAATTGGTTCTAGTCTCTGAAAAATTTTGTGTCTTACTTGCAAAAGGTTTGAAAGAAGATGATATTGAAACCGTGACTTCTATAGGAAAATTATTTTTGAAGAAGGCTCTTTAGAAGCATTATATAAATTGAAACTTCCAGCATGTCCATATTTCTAAGCTAATAGAAACTTAAATGTTAGTTGGGAAGGCTTTGCATAAAGAGGAAGATGGCTTCTTATATTTAAAAATTAATTTTTCAAAGTTAAGAGTGGTGCCAAATTGAAAGAAGGAATATTTGTGGGACCACAAATACGCACATTGATTAAAGACCCAAATTTTGACAAAAAGCTTACTCATAAGGCACTTGTGGCTTGATTATCACTGAGAGCAGTCATAAAAGGGTTTTTTAGGGAACACAAGGCCGAAATTGCGGAAGAGCTAGTTGACGACATGCATAGGAAAACCTTGGTTGCAGAATGTCATTAAAAAATTCACTTTCTTCATTATAATTTTTCTTTTTTTCCATCTAATCTTGGTGCGGTCAGTGATGAGCAAGGTGAGGGGTGCCACCAGGATAAAAAAAAACTTGAAGAAACGATTTCAAGGCCGATGGGACACAACTATGCTAGGTGAATACTGTTGGCGTTTAAAACGAGAAGATATAATTCAAAGCACAAAGAAAAAGTTAAAGTTACACGAAGTTCATGAAGTTCTTACTTCATGAAGGTTTAATACGGAATATTCAAAGTAGAATAATATTAAAACAGCTACAACCTACAATGTAATAGAACAATTTTATTATTTAATGATTACTGACTAAAATTAGATGGGTTCACTGGTCAAGTTTTTAAAACCTTTCGAATTGGGCATACAAAAACTTGCCAAGTAAGCCCATCAAATTTTAATCAGTAATCATTAAATAATAAAATTTTTCTATTACATTGTAGGTTGTAGCTGTTTCAATATTATTTTACTTTAAGTATTCCGTATTAAACCTTCATGAAGTAAGAACTTGGCGTACTTTTAGATCTCAGTACTTTTCACGGCTGACTTGTTACACAAAGGTTTTTGTATAGAAGAGCTTGGCTCTTTTTTTTTAACATTTATGTTTTTGGTGTGATCTCACTCCTTTTTGCAAAGATTTTAATATTTTGCTATGTCGAAATCTCGAAAAATACGGAAAGATAGAAGGGTGGACTCTACCTACTAAAATCAACTTAGTTTATAGCCTCCTATTTCTTTTGGTATATTTTCTTTTTATTATTGGTTGTTTTGATTTGCGTTTGAATTATTTCTTCTTGTCCTGGCAAGATACCTAACACTAACATACCTACCCTAATTACAGCAATCGGAAGTGTCCGTATAAATTAAACATTTTCTCAGAAAGTGTGCGGATACCACGCCCCCTAAATGGAAACCGCCAATTTTTATTTTTGGCCCTTTATATGCAATTCGAGCTTTACCGTTCTACCAAATTTCATTGTTCTACTGCAATCGGAAATGTGCCATATAATTTACATCAGTTCTGAAGAAGTGGGCGGATACCATGCTACTGAATGGAAAACCTCAAATTTTATATTTCTTTCTTCGTATGCAATTTAAGTCCTACAACTTTACCAAATTTCATCGTTTTACTGCAGTCGGAAGTGCTCCATTCAACCAACACCAATTCGGAGAAAGTGGGACGATACCACGCCCCTTGAATGGAAAACCACAATTTTTATTTTTGGTCCTTTATATGCAGTTTGAGCACACCGTTCTACAAAATTTCATTGTTCTACTGCAATCGAAAGTGCGCCATGTATAATTTACATCAGTTCTGAGGAAGTGGGCGGATACCACGCCCCTGAATGGAAAACCGCTAATTTTATATTTTTTGCTTTGTATGCAATTTAAGCTCTACCGTTTTACAACATTTCATCGTTTTACAGCGGTCGAAAGTGTTCCATTCAACCAACACCAGTTCGGAGAAAGTGGGCGGATACGACGCTCCCTGAATGGAAAACCTCAAACTTTTTCCCCTACTTGCATGACAAGACCTACCGTTGTGCAAAATAACAAGATTCTACGATGTCGGGAAGTGCTCCATAATTTTGATGATCTGTTTGTCAGTCAGTCAGTCAATTAAGGTTTTTGTGATTTTTGAGGCCTTATATCTCAGGAACCGCTTATGCTAGAAAATTGAAATTTGGTGGGGCGCTTGTGCCTGACTAGCTTAGCAAATATTCGGAATTTCAAGTTTCTGACTTCATTGGTATTGAAGATAGGGAGGGGTCCAAAACCGCCTGAGTTTGTTTCTGTAAAAAGGGTGTAGTGTCAGAACTTGGCTGGGCACAACCGTGCCCTTTGATATTAGTTCAGTAGTAAGTTAGAGTTATACCATATCTCTGTAAAGTGTGCAATATAGGTACTATTTATGATAAAATATTTATAATTTGAGCTACAATAAAAATACAATACAATACAATAGTGACGAGTTAAAAATTCTACGACAGGTATTCAGACCGTCCCAGTTGGCTTTCTTGTATTGCCAAGCGGTGCTAGTGGAATGCTTATCTTTAACTGAATGAATGGCACTAGATAAATTGGCTGTCATTAGACAATGGTTCGAAGTGCCGAATGGAGAGTTTACGGTTATGGTATAGCATAGCGATATCTGGTATTTGAGTGGGCTCATCTACAGGCTGAGTTAGGTGGTGCATCTCAACTAAGATCTTAACATATCTTCCTTCGGGTGTTGTCTGTTGTCTGAATCATCTTGTTTATGTATTTATTTTCTTTATATTAGCTGTGTTTTTTTGCAAGTCCATATAGAATTGTGGAAAAAAACGACATCGGGACTTAGGAACTTTTTAGCAAAAAGTTGGAAGCACTGTGCACGCTATGGCATTTGTCAGCTGTATTAACGTCTAGTATGAACCAGCATCCAAAAACGTCACTTTTGACTTCTCTGAACAAATTATCGGTAACATATAGATATTTTGATTTACGCATCACCGTTTTTATCACGACTTAGGTTAAGTCTCGAAAATTATCTGGACTTAGCTAAGTCCATATAGACTCAAGCAGTTTTTGTATTTGCATGTAAAGCGCTTAGTCCCGATGTCGTTTTTTCTACAATTCCTTATGGACTTGCAAAAAAACACGCCTATTATTCTTGTTTGGGTGCAACAAGAAACTTTTTATGGAACCCAATCGAGACCACTTGGGACGAGCGGTGGATTGACAATCCAATTATACCGAAAACAAATTCATTCATCTTTTATTACACCCAACTTTAATCTTTCATCTTGTAAGCTTATTTTAAAAGTCTTGGATTTCGCTGGAAGGTTCTGTTGTTTGCTTCTCGATTTTTTTTATAGGGGAATTTATTATTTCTAGATGTTTTGACAGATACCAGTATGGTAAGATTTCGTGTTGTGCCCATCACTATCTATTGAGCTTACCAAGCATAATATCTTCTTTGAAACTTTATGTTGAAAAAGTATTGTATTATTTGAATAATTTGATACCACGGCAACACTTTTCTTGTTATGTATAATCAACTTCTCTTTTATAAAAGCATACATAGCATTGAAATCGTTATGTAATCTTTTATTATCTGTTATATTATCTGCTAATTTTTTTGAAAAACCTAAAGTCACCCTGGTGAGTAAATTCTGCTTTTTGAGACCTGAGGTCGCCCTGAACTCGTCCTGAACTCGCCGTGAAGTAGATCTAGGTATTTTGCTGGGGCGAGTTCAGGTAACGATCAAACTGTCAAAAGTCATATGAGATTTCATATGTATGTAGGTATTTCTTTTGTTGTAGTTTGACGATTCGCATGTTGCATGTTATTGCTTGTGTTTGCAATTAAATGTTTTTTGTACTCATCAGATGAAACATTCAGAAACAACGCAAAATTGTTTTCGTTCATTTTTAAAACTAATTTATAACAAATTTAAAGTTGTATCAGAGCACAGAGATTTAAATATAAATCTTCGGCAACCTTCATCTAACCTTTTTAGAACGTCGATGAATTCTCTGGGACTCTCATTTGTGCAGTTTTCGCTATTAAATCCAAATCTACTGGTCTCGACAACAATCATCCCGATTTTATAAAAATCCTTCTTCCTTTCATACTTCCTCATATAACCCACATAGCTATATCCTTCCTTTTCTATCTAAGGTTTTTGAAAATATTATAAGCAACCAGATGAAAAATTATATTAAGCAAAAACATCTACTTCACGCTCTGCTATCTGGTTTCCGGTCTGGGTATAGTTGCATTTCAGCCCTTCTAAAAGTGTCTGATGAAATAAGACAGGCCTTAGACAAAAATTATACAACTGTGATAACATTACTTGATTTCTCAAAAGCTTTTGATTGCGTTAACTCCAATATGGTCTGTGATAAACTGACGACCTATTTTAATTTCTCTGACACAACTAAAAATCTTATTTATTCATACTTGACCAATCGTAAGCAAGCTGTATCGTGCAATGGTAAGCTGTCTTCGTTTCTTCCTGTTAGTTCTGGTATTCCTCAAGGATCTATCCTTGGGCCTTTACTGTTCTCTTTGTTCATTAATGACTTGCCATCTGTTTTGTCTTACTGTCAGTTTCATATCTAAGCGGATGATGTGCAATTATACATTAGTTTTCCTATCGGGATGGTTGAGGATGCTATAGCTAGCATGAACATTGATTTAAGTTCAATTTATCACTGGTCTACACGCAACGGACTTGCTTAATCCAGAGTAAATGAAAGCTATCCCTATATCCAAAAATAATCCTCACCTTCAAAACCTTCCTCGCCTCCTTTTAAATACATGCGAAATTGAATATGTCACCAATGTAAAAAACCTAGGTGTAATCTTCAACGATAATCTAACATGAGACACTCATATAAATTCTACAATAGCCAAGATATATGGTTCACTAAGAGGACTATCTGTAACTTAAACAATACTCTCTACTCAAGTCAAATTGAAGCTTGTTAGATTGTTTGTCCTACCGATGTTATCATATGGGTGTGAGTTTTTAGCAGATCCTGATTTTCATTCACTTCAAAAGTTAAAGGTTGCATTCAATGCTATTGCCCGTTACGTTTTCAATCTGCGAAGGTTTGATCACATTTCATCTCAGGCTCGTCAACTTTTGGGTTGTAAATTGGAAGCTTTCTTCATGTATCGGTGTTGTTTGTTTCTCTTCAAATTAATTGTTAATGAGACTCCGAATTATCTTTTTTCCAAACTTAATTTCTGTTCTTCAAATCGTTCCATTCTTTTGCGTTCCTCAAGATATACCTGTTTGACATCACGCAGACAATTTTTCGTTTATGCTGTCAGACTGTGGAATAATATTGCCAGTCACATGAGGTCTGAAATCGAAAACAAAAAGTTTAATAAACTTATCTTTGAACATTTTTCTAACTTGAATTGAGTTAACTTTCTTATTTTTATTATTTATTTTTCTTCTTTTGCGACTTTGCTTTAAATTTTATTAAACTCGTTTAAAAACTTTAATAAACTTAAATTTACTCTTTTTAAACTAATTAATAATATGTTGCTATAGTTGTTATTTTATTTTGCTATAATTTTAATTTAATATACATAATATACATTCTTGCATATCCTAATTAATCTTTCTGTAATATCCTGTACTATTTATAAGTTATTCTTAATGTACAACTGTTTTTTATCAATAAATCAAATCAAATCAAATCAGTCTTCTTTCTGCTCTACAATCAACCGGAGTTATTTAACAGGTAATGGGCCCAGTCCCGCTTAGATTCAAATATAAGAGTATCATTAAATTTCTAGAAAGTCCAACGGTAGTTTTTTGTTTTAACTTTTTTTTTTATAAATTTAACTTTGCTTTTTTTTAATCAATTCATTATGATGGAGGGTGATCATTTTAAAATCGAAAAGTTAGAAAAATCTGACCAATATGCACTCTGGAAGTTTCAGGTTAATATACTTTTAAATGCATCTGCGTTAAGTGAGCACATGGAACGGGATATGATTCCTTTAAAAGGTGAAACAGAAAAAAGCAGATAGTAAGGCTCAGAGAATTATCGCAACGACCATAAGCTCATCACCACTGCATTTGAATTGTGGAGAAAATTGAAGGCTGTATATGAGCAAATGTCAAAAACAAATGTTCACATGCTCCTCCAACGTTTTTACAGCTTCGAAAAAAATCCTGAGAACGATGTTGCAACCCATATAACTAGGCTGGAAAATATAGTGAGACAGTTGAGAGATGTGGGCGAAGAAGTTTCTGAGAGCATGGTCATGACAAAAGTTCTTATAACGCTTCCCAAATCAATCAATCATTTCTTTTGCGCTTGGGAGTCAACTGCAAAAGAGCAGCAAATGGTAAAAATCTGACGTCAAGGTTGCTTCTGGAAGAAACGTGGTTAGCATCTTCTCAAGCTGTCGAACCATCTTCTGCATAGATAGCTAAGCGAAAAAGGCATAAGCTACATGGTTGCCAGCAACGGCAAAATAATTCCAAGTCAGGAAAATGGTTTGCTTGTCATGAGTTTGGGCACTGGAAAAGGGACTGTCCGAAAAAGAAAGGCGGTGGTAGAAGAAAGGCAGTGGCACGGGGAACGGTCAAATGGGAGATGCTTTGAGATGCAATGCGTTCATGGTCACGGGAGATAAGGCAGATAAAGATGACAGTTGGTATTTAGATTCTGGAGCAAGTGACATGTTTTTTAGGAGAGAGTGGTTTGTCCGTTATAAGGAATTCCGTCATCCAATAGATATTCGTATTGGTAGTGGAAAATAGAGGCGCTAGTTGTTTGGGACATAAATGTAATCGCATTTAACGGAAAGCTTTTTTTAAAAAAAACATCTGGCAGACGTTCTATATGTACATACCTCGAATTTCATTAAATTTGTTTTCTCAAAGACGTGCACTAGACAAGGACACACGTTTTATTTCGGACAAGGACAATTGTAAATTTGTAAGCTTGAATGATGGTGCTGTAGTTGCAGTGGGAGAACGCAAAGAACAACTGTTCAAAATGTGCTTCAGGGTTCAGGTTGCTATAAATGCTATTGCTAATTTGGCAAAAAGGCAGGTTACGTCACTCAAAGTATGGCATGAGCGCAAAGCTCACCAAAATGTCACCCAAGTACGTAATCAACTTAAGAAACAAGGTCTTGAATTCAAAGATGTTGAGATGTGATGAATATTGCTTTGGGAAAATACATAGACTTCCATTTTCTCAAAGTAGTTTTAAAGCTCAATATCCAGGTGAACTAGTGCATGCTGATGTTTGTGGTCACATGGAGGAAGCTTCGATTGGTGGGTCCAGATATTTTGTGATTTAAGGACCATTATTCCCAATATAGGACGGTGTATTTTATGAAACGAAAATCAGAAGTTTGTTCTGCGATGCAACGGTTTTTCAATAAAGCTGAAAGTGAAAGTGGGCATTATGTCAAGGTCTTGCAGTTGGACAATGGTCTCGAACTTATTAGTGGAGGAGTTACGGCACTTCTCGAAAAGAAAGCAGTTCGTCATGAAACAACAGTAGCGTACACCCTAGAACGAAACAAGAGTGCGGAGCGAGAGAACCGCACGCTCGTTGAGGCTTCTCGGACGACGCTTGAGGCAATACATACTGTGCTGTGCATATTTTAAACAGAACTAGAACTAGCTCAATCAAAAATAGAAATCCAATCGGACTGTGGAAAAATCTTGATTTCAAAGTGAACGATTTAAAGGTGTTGGGCGCTTAGGTGTTTGTCAATGTGCCAAACCAAAAGCGTTGAAAATGGGATCATAAGGCCGAGAATTAGGGTTGCCATCCGTCCGTATTTTTCCGGACATGTACTCTTTTTTCACTGTGTGGGGGAGGTCCGGGATAGTTTTTGATAATTGTCCGGGATTGTACTCCTTTTACCCATTGTGTATCTATTTACTTTATGCTACTTATAATTAAATGGTTATTCAAAAATGAACCGAGGCCCATTAAAATTAAGTGAACGAACAGATCCAATATATGAGAAAAGAAATTATAGAACAATTGCCCAACTTATTGTTAAAGCTCTTACACAAAATAACTTATTATCAAAAGTAAGTGGATTTTGCGCTGACAATTATTGCAATACCAATTTTGGTGGAAGACAAAGGAAAGGTTCGAACAATGTCTATTCGAAGTTAAAATCTTTAGTCAACCAAAACATGATAGGTGTAGGATGTCCACCACATTATTCAATGCGATCTACCATGGATGTGATACTTTACCAGTTGATGCCAATATCATAATTGTAAAAATATACAACTATTTCTCTATCTACACAGCCAGAACGGAAAGACTTCGAGATTTTTCTGAATTTCGTGAAAATGAATATAAGCCTTTCTTATACCATTCGAAAACCAGATGGCTTTCTCTCTATGTTTCTGTTGAACGTCTTTTGCTTATGTACGAGAATCCGCCTAAAATATTGCAAACATTTTTTAAAGACGACTTAAGCGAGGCGTATTTATTTTTGGTTCATTCTCTCATGTCAACATTCAACGTCAATATTCAAAAACTTGAAAAACAAGACATTTCTATTATTGAAACCGTGGAAATTTTACAAAATATTGTCAATAATATTTACGAGCGAACCGATAACGATTTTGTTCCACTTAAAATTAAATCTATTTTGAAGAAGCTTGATGATTCCGGCTGTAAAGAAAACGTTATTAAATTCACGTGGACAAAAGATAGAAGCAAACTGTTACCTGATTCCGTCAAAGGAATTATTTTAACAAAGGAATTAATTTAACAAAAAAGCAACAGTGATATACTTAACAGTATTAGATGTAATGAAAAGTACAACAAGCACTGTAAAGGCTATTTATTAAAAAAAAAAAATGAAGTTCCTTTTTTTATACCTCAAAGATGTTTTGTAACTTAAAAATGTGACTCTTTTTTCAATCCTCATTTGTCCGGGAAAGTCCGGGTTTTTGAAACTCCAGTACTAGTTTCATCTAAACATATCTGGCTACCCTACCGAGAATGCCATTTTCATGGGATATGCAGAGAATTTAAAGGGTATGGATATGGATGCCTACATCGAGAGAAATGGAAATTAGTAGGGATATAGAGTTTAGGGAAAATTTGAGTCCACAGAAAGAAAAATAAGATGTTCATTGTTCATGTTCGGAGCGTCCAGTTGAGTTAACTTTTTGTGAGTCAGATGGCAATCTTTAGAAATCTCAATCTTAAATTTAAGTTTTTTTTTGAGAATGCAGATATCGATCAATGAGGTGGGAGACATTCATGTGAACCAAGCACTTTATGCAAAACGAGTATTAAAACGTTTCAATATGGAAAATTTTAAACTAGTGGCAACGTCAGCATTGTGTCATGTCATCAGGTGAATGGTTTTTGGATTCAACAGATCAATCACATATCAACTTCGTTAAAAGAATAATGAAGGAATACGTGGCGGCTTCTCAGGCTGTGAAGGAACTGATATGGGTGCAGAGACCTTAACCTAAAATTTGTCCAAACATTTCCATTAAAGCAACCCTGAATATGGACAACCAAGGAGCAATTCGGCTGGTCAAAAATCCCGAGTTCCATAAAAGGACCAAGCACATTGATGTGCGATATCATTTCATCAGGGAAAGGTATGAAAGTGGTTATTTTGATATAAACTATGTTCCATCTGAAATTCGAAAGGCTGATTTTTTTACAAAAGCACTTTGCAAAGAAAAAGTGAAAACATTTAGAGAGTTAATAGGAGTAGGTAACTTTTGTATGAAGTGAATTAAAATTTTGAAATCATAAACTATTAAATTTGAAACTATGTTTTTTAAAGTAAATTTTTATTATGAATACAAAGTTTGAATTGTTAATTAAAATCTTGAATTGCTAAGCTTAAATTATTTTTAAACTGGGAGTATTGAAAAAGTATTGTTTTTTTTGAATAATTTTACTCCACGGCAACACTTTTCTTGTTATGTATAATTAACTTCTCTTTTAAAAAAGCATACATAGCATTGAAATCAGTCTTCTTTCTGCTCTATCTACCGGTTTTATTTAACACTTTATTTCTTCCGAATATGGATTTTTTCATATTTATGAAATAAATATTAAATAACATCCATCATGAGATATTTTCCTGTGGGAGCCTTATCTTCTTGTCAATATAAATATGTATATGTTTTGGACTGTAATAAAAAGAAACAAATTTGTATCAATAAAAGAAGCAAACCAACACATAATTTTGTAAAACTGCAAGCTTATCAAAAAAAAAACACATGTTACCTACACTTTTTTTTATTTTATTCACTCAACCACAGATTTTCCATGCTTAAAAATGATACGGATAAGAAAAATCTCAAGGAATTGAGTGTTCTCCTTTTTCCCAGGAAGCGTTATTTGAAGTGGCCACACTAGTGTTTATTACACCCAGGAAATAATAACATAAAAACAAAGCAGATATCAGCGAATGAACCCAGAATCACCACTGAGAAAGTCGAAAATAAAAGAAATATATATTTATATATATTACCACTTTTATTTTCTTATCAAAATCATTAGAGCCATTTTCCAGATTAATAAGATTTTGAATAACGGTTGTATGGCAGATACCGTTAGTTTTGAAGTTGAAAAAATTTCAATTTCCTCCCCCCTAGAGAATCACCCAAGGCCCTTTAAGTACCAAGTAGTTCGAGATAAAGCCATACAGACGGACTTGCCAAATCCACTTTTATCCTCGTTACCTATTATCGTAATGTTAACTTTTTAAGTCCAAGAAGACAGTCTTTTCCTGATTTTAAAAGGGTCCACAAACTTTGGTGCCAACTTAGCTGCGTAATAATTTGATGCGTCCGAAAGGACAAAATTTCTTCGCCATACAGCATCATTTGTATGCGTCTGCCGTTTTCTTACTTGCTGCCTTCAACTTGACAGCAAATCTGCCCTAAGGTTCCTAAATCTATCTCCTATATCTCCAACCGAATGTACACCAATATCCTTACCTAAAACCTCATTACTAATTCCTATTGTATCCTGACCACTTGTAGACATTTCCTTTCCAAAATTAGCGTAATACGGTGTAACTCTTAAAACTTCATGTTGGGGTGTGCGGATGGCACAAGCCACTTTTGCTAACTGAGAATCCCAAGATAGGTGATTCTCCGCAACATATGCCCTCAAAGTTGTTTTTATTATCTGATTAATCCTCTCCGCAGGATTAGCCTGTGGATTATAATGTGGAGTAAACCTAACCTTTGAATAGTATCCATCACAGAGTGCCCTAAGTTCCTTACTCTTAAATTGAGGACCGTTGTCGCAAATGACAATTAACTCTCTACACAATGCCTTCGAAGTGGCAGACCTCAATGCAAATATCAAAGGAAATTTGGTTAAATAATCTACGGAAGTAAGGGGATTGTGGTATACATGTTTGTTTTTTTTGACTTAACAGAAAAAGTTATGAAACAAATGCTCCTAAATTTGGTAGATTTTACCAAAAACATATAAGCTACAAAGTGATTTATTTTTGTCGAATTCTAACAAATACTAACAAAGATTTAGACAAAATATTGATATAACCTCTAAATCGTCACTTTTGAAAGTTAAAGGGTAATGTGGTACACTATGCTGTCTATTGTGGTATACTTTACAACATTACCCAGTAGATTTTTTAAATGTGTGTGAAATCTCAAATTTCCTATTTTCTCATTCCTCACAGTATGATTACATGTCGTTTGAATCTTATTTTCTTACTTCAACCCTTTTAGACATTTTAACGAATGAATCCTTAGAAAAAACACAAATAGCCAAAAAAAGAAATAAACTTTTATGATGGGTAAAGTGGTATAATACCACAGTAGCCACGGCTAGTATACCACATTAGCCGAAACTGTATATTTTTACAAAAATAAATAATAAAATATAAAATAAACACCTTTGAACAAAACTAACAGTTGTTTCTCGTAGATGATTAATTAAGTTTTGTAAAGAATTTATAAACTAGCTTGAAACACAACTTTTGAGAGCACACAAACACTTTTTGTTTGACCCAAAAAAAAACTCAACTTCACGCAATAACCCTTCTCAAATATTTGCTTGAGATATACGAAGATTTTTGACTTGATTGAACCCGAGTACTTAGTTTTATTTATATTACCGTCCGCTAAGGTAAAAACCGTTGAACAATAATAATATCGTCCAGATATACAAAAACGTATGGCTCCAACTCGGGTCCTAAAACACTATCTGTAGTATTCGCACGTTAAAAGAAAGACGACCTTTCTTGATGAGTTCAGTTTTATTTCTGCTTACTTATGCTATTATTACATATTCCTAATTATATATGGAATAGAGAGAGAGACACAGGTAGACACTCCATATCTCCCCTATAAAAACAATAATCTTAATTCATAGTTTTAATTCATTTATAGAAGTTTGCTTATAGCTTATAGATGTAAATATATATATATATTGGATAGTATTAATTAAATAAAAATATTAATTCACAAAATTAATGTCGAAAATTCATTTTTAAAATATTTTGAAATGAAGATGAAATAATCTTACTTCGAAGAATAAGTCCATCGATTAGGTTGTTTGCTGATTCTTCCTGCTCTAGTAGTATAGTGACCTGTAGATGTAGTTGTAGGTAGACTTGTTTGTGGAACAGGCAATTGGGTATCAGCATGCACCTTTATCTCCTCCTTCGAGTTTGTAGCATGAAGCTCTCCTTCAATTACTTCTGCTAGTTTATAAATTATAAGGTATATCGTTTCTATGAGCATTGTTGAGATGAAAGACATTTCTTCTGTATACTCCAGTGTTGGTTTTGATATAAAAGGAACGAGGGGTATCGGCCTTAGCGTGAATACGTCCCCATTGGTGGATATCCCTTATCCATACAACATCGCCAATTTTGAAGTTTCTTGTGTCACAAGCTCCATGTCGTCTGTTATAGTTGTTTGCTTGTTGTTGCCTCCGTTGTTCTTCAGTCTTTGTGATTTTGTCCGTGTCGACCGGATTTGGCTCAAAACGATCACTTGTCATTGGCATTATCGAACGAATTTTTCGGCCCATTAAGAGTTCAGCCGGGCTTGACCCATTAGCGAGTGGTGTGGCACGGTACTCCAATAGAGCCAACTGAGGATCTTCGATGTTTTTCTTCAACAGCATCTTGACTATTTTTACCGCCGATTCAATGAATCCATTGCTTTGAGCAAAACGGAGCTGGATGTGATATGCCTAAATCCCCAGGATTGAGCGAATTGACGAAACTCTGAAGATTGAACTATGGCGAACTGAGGTCCATTGTCAGTTCTGACTATTTCTGGTATGCCAAACCTAGCAAAAATCGATTTTAAGTGTTTGATGATGCATCGTGATCTCTGGTTTTCCAATTGAACTATCTCAGGAAATCTGGAAAAATAATCGCTAATCACTAAAAAAAATATTTTACCATAACATATGCAAAGGTCCATTGCTATTGTGTGCCAAGGACGCTCAGGCAATGTGGAACTTATGAGCGGTTGGTGTCTAGGGACCAGATAATGTAGACAGGTGGTACAACTCCGAATATAATCTTCCATTTCCTTTGAAGATCCCGGCCACCAAACTGACTGTCGCATTC
Organism: Chrysotoxum bicinctum; assembly: GCA_911387755.1. Classification (NCBI taxonomy): domain Eukaryota; kingdom Metazoa; phylum Arthropoda; class Insecta; order Diptera; family Syrphidae; genus Chrysotoxum; species Chrysotoxum bicinctum. The sequence goes on from OU426988.1 coordinate 116,016,460, forward strand.
TGCTTTTGCATTCAACGATATCCAAGTGACCCGTATGCATTGTTGCTAGCATCTCCTTACGCACAACCGGTGGGATGACTAATCGATTCCCGTGCATCAAGAGTTGGCCATTAATAGATAAATAATGGCGGTCATTGCAGTATAGTCTTCCTTCTGGGGTTATTTTTGATCGATTTGGCCATCCACTTTGGCAGAATTCCATAACTTCTTTAATAACTGGGTCATCTTGCTGGGCCTTTCGAATATTATTTAGCTTGTCGTTTGATGCCGGTAGCTCTTCAATGATGCTGTTTCGATTCGATTTTTTCTTCTTCATCTTGTCCTATTTCTTGCATAGGATTGCGAGACAATGTATCTGCTGCTACTAGGTCCTTTCCAGTTGTATAAATAATGTTGAAAGTGAGACCCATCATCTTCATACGAAATCTTTAGATTCTTAGCGTTAAGTCATCGAGGTTTTTGGTCGTAAATATTGGAATCAACGGCTTGTGTTCCGTTTCAATCGTGAAGTGAATGCCAATGATATAATCCCGAAACTTCTCGCATGCCCACTTTATGCATAAAGCCTCTTTTTCAATTTGGGCATATTTTTTCTCGCTTTCGGACATGGTTCGAGAGGCATATGCTACGGGCTTGAAAATGCCATCCAAATCCGTCTGAAGAAGGACAGCTCCAAGTCCGTAAGATGAAGCATCAGACGACACGATGGTTTTGTGTGTCGGATCGTACGCCTTCAATACGGGAGCTGAAGTAAGTGCTCGCTTCAACTGGGTGATAGCCTCTTCTTGCATCGGCGTCCAAAGAAAATCTATGTGGGATTTTAAAAGCTCATTTAATGGGTGGTTATGGAAATTTTTCAATTGCCTGGATTTTCGATGGACAAGGGTGAATGTCCTGTCGAATGTCGATTTTGTGTCCAAGAAATGTAATAGATTTAACACCTATCTGACATTTCGATTTGTTTAATGTGACTCCACTTTGTTCCATCTTCGTAAGTACAGCACGCAAGTTTCGATCATGTTCTTGTATGTCCTTACCCTTTACCAAAATGTCATCCATTTGGCAGATGACTCCCTCATGTCCTTCAAGAATACGCTGCATTTCCCTCTGGAACAATTCCGGAGCGGTGCAAATGCCGAAGGGCAACCTTTGGAAACAAAACCTACCAAATGGAGTGAGAAACGTTGTGAGATGCTGTGATTTATTTGATAATTTGATCTGCCAGAATCCGTAGTTCGCGTCCAACTTGGAGTAATATTCGGCGCCTTCTAGCTGTGCTAGTGAATGATCAGCGACCGGCATCGGATGGATACCCCGTTGAATTGCCATGTTGAGCTTTCCGAGATCGACACAGGGACGAATGTCACCATCAGGTTTGGCGACAATGACCATTGGGACACACCATGCTGTCGGTTCATCTACCCGCCTTATCACTTCTAACTGTAGCATTTCATCAAGTTTTGCCTTGATTTTTGATTTCAAAGGTATGGGTACACGTCTTGCAGTGGCAATTTCATATGGTTTCGCGTTTGTTCGTAATTTAATTTCGTGTTCAGTGTTAAGACAACCCAGTTTTCTGAATAACTTGGGATATTCCACTTCGATTTTTACCGATGATTTTTCATTTGTTCGGATACACGGAGTATTTAAAGCGTTTATGCGCTCTATTATTTTTAAATTTTGACAAGATTTTAAACTCAGAAGTGGTGATTTTAAATTATTTACTATGTAAACACTGGATTTACAATTATGCTGGCCATAATTTAATTTACAGTTCAATACACCTGCAACATCAAGTCTCTCGCCATAACTTTTTATGAGATAAATTTATTCTCGCATTAGGAAATCTCAATTTAAAATCTTGAAGTGGCATGACGTCAACCGGTGCTCCTGTATCCAACATGAAAGTTATTTGTTTTCCGCTCACTGTTAAGTCTGCCGTCCATCTCTCGACACCAGAGTGTTCTTCTTCCACCGTACCAATAAACAAGGGCTCTTCATCTTCGTCTTTTTCTACGTGAAATATTTTATCGCTGTTCTTCGATTTTTGTCTGCATACACTGCTGAAATGATTCCACTCTCTGCATAAGCGGCATTGTTTTCCTCTTGCGGTACATTTTTGTTTTCCATGTTTCCCCTGTGCCCCACACCATTGACATTCAACATCTTTTGGCTTTGTTGTTTCTCCTTTATTTCGAAAAGAACTTCTGTTTGTGAGAATGAGAGCGAATGCTATTAACAGTGTTTGTGCTGCCAGTTGCAGTTGACAGGTCTATTTGTTGTCTTCTAACTGCATCGTGCTGTCTGACTGTTTGTATAGCCTTTTCTAGCGTTAACTCCGATTCTAACTGCAACCTCTCTGATAACCGTCTGTCACGCACACCTACAACCAATCGATCCCGTAACATTTCATCACGCATGGCGGCATAATTGCAATTCTCTGAAAGCAAATAAAGTGCCGTATTGAAATCTTCGATGCTTTCTCCGTCTAATTGGCTTCGAGAATTGAACTTTGCCCGTTCGTAGATCACGTTATGTTTCATTACAAAGAAATTTTCAAATGCGTTTAACACGGGCATACATTTCTTTTCATCAGCGGAACTTAACTTAAATAAAAGAAAAATGTCATCTGCCTGATCACCCATAAGGTAGACTAAGGTGTTCACTTGCTCATCTTCGTTTCTTTTATCTAGCCCCGAAGCTATTCTAAAGCGATCAAATCGACGTTTCCATCGCGGCCAATCCGTTGGGCTAAATGAAAAATGCTCCGGCGCTTGAACCCTAAAATTATTACCAGATAAAGGCTGCATTACAGCTTGAGCGGGTGTTGTATTATCATTTACCATTTTGTTTTTCTTTTTTTTTCTTTTTCTAAACGAACGACCGAATTAAAATAAATATACTGGGTGATTTGCATAAGGTGTGACAAAAAGCTAGGGCGTGTAGGTTGGGCTTAGACAAGAAAAAAATCGTATGGGAAGGGGGGTCTATTTCCCCCCGTTTAGGCGGGAGGGGCAATTTAAGAAAAAAATCACTTAAAACAGAAAAAAAATTATTAAAAAATAACGGTGATACCTACATAGTAGTAGTATAGCATTTTGAAAAGCCAGAAATACATTCTTTAATTTTGTTTTTAAATAAAGTTGTTCGAGTGAATAGTTTTTGAAAAATTAATTTTCAAAATCAAAATTTTGAAAAAAAAAATGAAAATTTTTTTTTAAACAATTTTTTTTTTCAAAATTTTACGTAATTAAGTATTATTTTTTTATTCAATAATCAATGATCTTATTAATTTTTAATCAAACACGAAAAACCGAATGTCAAAATGTTTTGTAGTTTTTGAGAAAATCAAAAATAACAAAAACTACTTTTGTTCTAAGAAAGGCCTTTTATTTTAGTTTTTATACGTTTTTGGATTCTTAGGTGAATTTACGATTGAAAGTATTAACTTTCTTTTTACTATTTTTTTAAATTATCGTCTTATAAACATACAATGATGTGACAAAGTACTGGATTAACCATATTTCACTCATTTTTTCATTGAGAACACCTGCGTGAGAGCATTGGTTTAAAATTGACCACCCCAAAAATTGTGCACCCCAAGGCTTCGGGCGTCCTGGTCTACGCCATCTCTCCAGCGCAAGCATGGTCTACCACGCTGTCGTCTACCATAGAATGTACCACAAAGAACTTTCAGAGCAGGTTCCTCTTCGCTCATGCGAGCTAGGTGCCCTGCCCACCGGAGTCTACCGAGCTTAATTTTTGTCACGATATCTGCTTTAAGGTAAATTGCGTACAGTTCATGATTGTACCGTCTCCGGAATCGTCCTTCCTCACATATGGGGCCAACAATTCTCTCGAACGCAGCTAATAGGTCAGAGTGCCTTTTGCTAAGCACCCAAGTCTCGGATCCATATGTGAGTACTGGCAGGACCATGGTCCTGTACAGCAGCAGTTTTGAAGTTATGGTGAGATTTCTGGATTTGAAGAGCTTTGACAGACTATAGTAGGCTCTGTTGGATTTGAGAAGCCGCCCGCGTATTTCTTCTTCTATATTGTTATCGGCTGCTACTATTGACCCAAGGTATTTAAAGGATTGCACCACTTCAAATTCGTGCTCCGCAACCTTGATTGTTTGACCAACTGTTCCTCTCGCATTCGACGCCACCATGTACTTTGTTTTACCTTCACTAATGTGCAGCCCCAGATTTTGTGCCGCCTGCTCGATCTGGATGAAGGAATCGTGTACAGCTTGTTCGGTTCTTCCGATGATGTCGATGTCGTCTGCGTAAGCCAGTAACTGGCTGGACCTGTTGACGATGGTCCCTCATGTTGCCGTACCAGAGTCACGGATTGCATTCTCCAACGCCAGGTTGAAGAGGAGGCAGGCCAGACCGTCCACTTGTCGGAGTCCATTAAAGATGTTGATTGGTCTGGATAGCAATCCGGCTATTTTTACTTGGCTTGTTAAGTTGGTCATGGTCAACCTACATAGTCTGTCAATTTATTTGGGATGCCGAATTCTCTCATGGCTTTGTAAAGTTCTACCCTGGCTATGCTATCATAGGCGGCCTTAAAGTCTATAAACAGATGGTATGTTAGGATGTTAAATTCTAGACATTTTTCCATCGCCTGCCTAAGGGTAAAGATCTGATCAGTTGTTGATTTGCCTGGAATGAAACCACACTGATATTGTCCGATGACGGTTTTAGCGTATGGGGTTATCCGGTCTTGTAGGATAGAGGAGAGTATTTTATAGGCGGTACTCAACAACGTGATACCTCTATAATTGCTGCACGTTGTGACATCTCCCTTCTTATGTATGGAGCATATCATGCCTTTTTGCCAGTCTTCTGGCATTTCTTCCTGCTCCCATACGTGCACTATAATATCATGAATTGCTTGACGTAAGGCTGGCCCGCCGTGATGAAATAATTCGGCTGGTATGCCGTCGGCTCCCGGGGATTTGTTCTGTTTAAGCCGGCCTATAGCCTTCTCAACCTCTTCTATGCTTGGTGGCGGCAACATAGTGTATTCTTCTTGAAGTAGTGGAGCCTCCACTTCGGTAGTGAGCTGACCATTTAGCAATTCATTAAAGTACACTTCCCATCGCTCCAGTATGCTTTCAGGATCGGTGATCAGATTTCCCTCTCCGTCCTTGCAGTATGTGCAGCGTGGTGTGTACTGCGTCATGTTTCGGACGGATTGGTAGAACTTCCGCGCCTGGTGCGGACCTCGCTCTCGGCTATTTTCTATTTCACAGATTAGGTTCTTCTCCCAGGCTGATTTTTTTTTGTCTGTGTAGCCGCTTTTCTATTCTTCTGAGCTCTTTATATTCCTCTTCGTGTGCCCGCGTTTGAGATTGTTGCATTGCTCGGTACGCAACATTCTTACGTTCAGTCGCTAGCTTGCATTCTAGGGCGAGTCCTAACGCATTACCAAAGGTGTTACTGGTGTTTTCATTGCGCAGGGCAGCCGTGTTGATTCGGACCTGATCGGCGGATGCAATGCGTCTTCGCAAGGCAATCCGCCCTCGGAAAACCATACCAACAAGATAGTGATCCGAGTCGATATTGGCACCTCGATACGTTCGTACCGTCATCAAGTTCAAGTAGTGGCGACGGTCTATCAACTCGTGGTCTATTTGGTTACGAGTGACTCCATCAGGTGATACCCAGGTGGCTTTGTAGATATCTTTACGCGGGAACCTGGTACTCGCAACGACCATGTTTTTCGATGCTGCCAATTCTAAGACTCGAAGTCCATTGTCATTAGTGTTCTCATGCAAACTATGGGTGCCTGCGTAATGCCTGAATACCGGCTCCCGACCTATTTTTGCGTTCAAATCACCAAGGATGATCTTAACATCATACCTTGGACTGGCATTGAGGGCCCTCTCGACTTGTTCGTAGTAAGTCTCTTCTTCTTCGTCTGAAGACTCCTCCGTCGGTCCGTGAACGTTAATGAGGCTGATGTTCTTAAATTTGCCTCGCACGCGAAGGGTGTATAGCCTTTCACTTATAGCCTCAAAGCATTTTTTCGCTGACTAGGAAGCCTACCCCGAGCACATGGTGTTTTGTATGACAGATGTAGTATATGTCATATTCTTTCTTCTGTAAAACACCATTCCCTGTTCATCTGATTTCTTGAAGAGCTGTTATGTCAGCTTTATATTTTGACAGGGAATCGGCTAGCTGCTGAGGATCGTTTTTCAGTTTTCGTTGCGTGGGTTGTCGTCGTGTGATCAGTCAGGGTTCGACCTGTAGTTGGAATCCTGAGCTCGCTCGTTGGTCGACATATGCAGCTGGTAATGCACCCATGTCTGCTGTCGACGTATTGTCATTCTCCATCACTTTATCAGTTCCATGGGGTGCTTCCTCACCACCTTCGCTTAACTTTGCCATCAACATCAATAATTCCCGCCTTATTAATTCTACCTAACGCCCATTCGATTTTCGTCAAAACCTTCAAATACTCTCCTGACTTTTGATTTTTCGGAGGGGTTTTCAAAAGATCCCTAATCTCTAAAATTTTTGTTTTAACCGCCTTAACGTCTTCCTCGAAAGAGAATGGGTAATGAGGGCTATCGCTCGATATGGAACCCGACCGCTCTAGGGTACGCGATGCTCTCAACGTCATCCTCATGTTGTCTACCGTCCCTTCCTTAAGGCCCCGGGCCTGTAACTCATAAAGAAGTTCCTCTTTATTTAATCTATTTACGTCCATTTTAATCCAAGCCGAGACAAACTATCAACTCAAAATCAAAATCACAAAATGAAAATGTAACAATAAGAAAATAAAATAAATTTAAAAGCACAAAACCAACAACCAGTTGATTGCTCTATGTAAATCCACGATAAAATGCAAACAAAAATCTCGAAAACTAGAATAAAATGTTTAACCAACTCAAAATTTAGAAGAACTAAGCAAAAGTATTTTTGAAAATTTGTGTTTCGAAACACCACTAAAAGATTAAAACCCGAAATCAACACTCAAGTGAAATATATGGACAAAAGGAGTACACCAAACAAAAAATATAAAACCGCACTGAAATTTTTATTTTCGTATAACTTTATTTCATACAACCAAAACTTTATAAGCTAACATTTTTCATAAGTCTAATTAGAAACTTTCAGTATACAAAATAAATGCTTACTATGATTAGGGAAATGAAATAGTTAGGTGCATTCAATTACCAAAAGGTAAGAGTCGAATGCACCATTAATTGAAAAAATTCATTAGTTATAATATTGATGGGGATCAATATAAATATAGATTTAAATAAATAAAAAAAATGTTTAGTATATTATAAACAAAAATATATATGTACAATATTAGTGCAGTTTAAAAAATAATCGAAAAGAGTAAATCAAATAATTATATTCATAAATGTGTTTATTTCAGTGTGGTTAAAAGTAAATAACAACGATTTAATATTTTTTAAGAAAACCGATTGTACTCTCTCACATCTTAAGTTTTCAGGCAAACTATTAAACAAGCGAGGTGCGGTTACATTATAGAAAAGAGAAAAGTGTGTTTTTTTAACAATGGGTACAGTTACAAGATTTCGGTTGTTCACCCGTAAATTAAAAGAATCATACAGTCTCGAAGCCGAATACCCAGAACATACAAAGAATGTTTTTAAGACTTTGTAAAAGTATAAATGCTTTAGTGGCAGAATCTCAAGGCTTTTAAACAGCTCAAAGCTATGCGTTCTACGATTAACCTTACACAAAATACGAATTGCATGCTTTTGTTTGATGAGCAGGGGCTCAATTTTATTAAAATGAGTACCACCCCAACAAGTCAACCCATATTGCAGCCTGGATTTGAATAAACCATTATAAACTAATTTAAGGACAGGTTGACTACAATAAAGGCTGAGATGGTAGATATGTCTTATGACGATATTTAAGTATTGTGTTAAACTAGTTGTATGAACTTTCCAGTTCAACCTATTATCTAAAAGGATACCTAAATACTTAAAACTACTGTCAACACGCTCAATGTTAAAGCAGCCAATGCAACAATTTTTATCAGAGCTATATGTTTCTGTGTCAAAATAATGCTTACAAAAATTTTTTAAATGATACTTAGAACAATTAGGTGCATAATATCTCAGTACCACATCATCACAGATAGAGCCCAAAAGGTTAAATATCATGAATTTAGTTTTTGGACTAATAATTAATTTATGATGAAAGAACCATTGACGAAGTAACTCTAAGTCATTATTGATATCAACAAATAAATTAAAATAGTTTTTAGACGAGTAGGATAAAGCAGTGTCGTCAGCAAAGGCTGTTATTTTGCCTTTGAACTTTTGCACAAAAAGCGAATTCACAAAAACTAAAAATAGTATTGGGCCCAAAACTGAACCTTGTGGAACACCTAAATTTAGTCTACTTTCCGTACTAAAAGAGTCCTTAATCTTTACTTTTTGCTTACGATTAGTTAAATACGAACCAAACCAATCATTAACAAACCCACGAAATCCCGCCTTATAAAGCTTTTCCAGTAACAATGCATGGTCCACCATATCAAATGCCTTCGTTATATCAATAAATAAGGAAGCCGGAATGTCAGATTCATTTAAGGATGCGTAGATTTCACCACAAAGTTTTAGGACTGCATTTTTAGTTGATCTTCCTTTTCTAAATCCAAATTGGGAATTACTAAAAAGATTAGTTTTGTCTAAAAAGGAGAGCATCCTTGATTTTATTCCTTTTTCAAAAACTTTTGAAAACACAGACAAAAGCGAAATAGGTCGATAATTATTACAATTAGTAGTTTCCCCTTTTTTGTACGTTGGAATAACTATTGATAACTTGAGCGAATCTGGAAAAATTCCTTTTGTAATGCTAAGATTGAATATGAAACTCAAAACATCAGAAACATAGTAGGAAATATTTTTCAAAATCTTAGCTGAAATCATATCATCAGATGAAGAGTTAGACATTTTAAGAGACATAATGATTTTATGAATTTCCAATGAGGAAAAATTATTAAAGAAAAAGCTTTTAGCACAAACAGTTTCTTGGACAATAAATTCTGAACAATGACATTCATTTGAAATAGAAGGTAAATCAATGTTTTGATTTATATTACAAAAGTATTCATTGAATAAATTGGCAACTGCTGAAGGATGATTGACTAAAGAGTCACCGTTTTGTAATGAAATATCAACTTTTTGCTTATTTTTATTTAAAATTTCATTAACAACTTCCCATTCCTTCTTTGAGTTACCCACATTTTCAAGAAGTCTACTCTTAAAATAATTATCTCTGCAGAGCGGAATTTCATTTTTAAGTTCCTTACAAAGGTTATCGAAACATTTTTTAAGTCTTATATTTTGAGGATGTTTCTTAACTTTGGCAGAAAGTTTATTCTTTTTATTTATTTTTTTGAGTAATGATAAGTTCATCCACTGTTTTAGGAAGCATAATTTTTTAAAATTTGTATAAGTAACTTGACTATTATTTGAAATTAAGGATTGAAGTCTTTTAAGAAAAAGATCAAAAGCTACAGATGGATCACTAGCACTATAAACCTCATCCCAAAATTCAAAAGCCAAAGCTGATTTAAGAGCAGAGAAATTTATTTTTTGAAAAGTATTTGCATTTTTTTGATGCTTTATTCTTGGTAAACTGCACTCAAACTGTATGCTAGTTAATCTGTGATCAGTTATTCCAAGTTCAAAAACATCCGTCTTGTAGCACATATTATTATTCCTGTGCAATCTTAAAAAATTATGGTCCAAACAAGACTGATCTCTAGTGGGTATGTTAATCAAAGAGGTAAAACCGAATGATGAAAGTACCGCAAGAAAATATTCAGTATCATTTGTGTAAGACAAAATATCAATATTGAAGTCACCCAAAAGAACTACATTTTTGCAGCTAAGATTATCCAAAAACACCGAGAATTCATCCACAAAAGCCTTTATAGGGTGAAGATGTAATCGGTATACACCAACAAAAAAGTAACGAACGTTAGATATTAAAAAATTTAAGCAGATTAAATCAGCAGTTAATAGGTTGGGTCTTGAAACTTCACAAACAATATCACTTCTATAAAACACCGCCACTCCACCTGCTGCATACGAATTATTGCAAGCAGCAGCAAAAGTAAAACCAGGAATTCTAAAATTTGAAATTTCAAATTCATAAATCCATATTTCAGACACGAATATAAAATCAGGTAAATGATCTAAAGATGCAAGATGAGCAAGAAAGGCATCAAAGTTTTTACGTAAACTACGAATATTTTGTTGAATTACTGATAAACCTAAATATAATTCATTATTAGGATGATTGATACAAAAACAGTTTGATAAACTATTATTTAATAAGGAAAAGCTAGAATAACTTAAATTATTATTGTGAGGATCACATAAAGAAATACTTGAATTATCAAGAGTTACCATTTCAAAGGTTAAATTAAGAATTTAAAACAAAATTATTCTTTATAAAATCCTTACAATTCTTAATTTTAATTACATTTTCGCCTTCCTTCCTTCTAATAAGTATAGTTGAGTCTCTTATCCATACATATTTGCATTTTTCTTGTCGTTTCAATTGTTTTGCCTTCTGAAGAAGAGATCTTGTATATTTAGTGAGGCAATCATTTATAAATATGCGAGCTTTATTATTGTTGTCACCAAATAAATCCGCCTGCAATTTGATTTTGTCCTCACGCAGTTTCTGCATCAAAGTTTTTTTGCAAGAGAGAGAAGAAAACTTCACGCAAACACGAGCCAGCAGCATCATTGGAATTGTTTTGGGAATTTCGTTTCGCATTGATATTCTTCACAAAACAGTTTTTGATGTCGTTTCGATCTATTTGCACGCCTACACCAGTTGTAATGAGTTCAATGACCTTATCCGTTGCATTCGAATTATTAACACCAGGTACACCAACAATGTCGACTGCTAATTGCTTTTCTTTTTGCTCAAACGCATTAAGTTTAGACTCCAAGTGGTTTACTGTTGTGACAAGTGCCGCATTACTATCTTCTAAACATTTTATTTTTACAATTGCTTCTGTATTGAGATTCTGTAGTTTAATAATCTCATTATGTGCAATAATGTTTTGATGTTGTAGTTTCTTAATCTCGTCATATAGCACATCGAGAGTTATTGTTATTGAGAAATATTTTTCGCTTTCTTTGAAATGATTCACTTTCAACTCAATGAGCACAAATTATTATTACTTATGTAAAATAAATAATATCGAAAAGTTCAATACAGAATTTCAAAAAAAAAAATTCAACGTAGGATCTCAAAATAATAAAATCTAGTATGGTCACACTAGAAGAAAAATGCACTATCTACGATTAAAATTCACTTCAACGACAAATTCCAAATGTAAACAAATTTTCTTTTATACGAAATAAAAATGTAAATAAATGAATTTATGAATTTTCAATTTAAATTAATGAAATTAATTAAAATGAAGAAACTTACTCACATTAATAAAATAATTAGTGTACCTACCAATAAAAATTTGCAACTGTTTGCTGCAGTATATCCCACCGTTTTCTTATCAAATTTGAGATCACTTAAAACTTAAGAGGCCTCCGCCCAAAATGTCGAACTCAGAGTTATTATGTAAGATTTTGTACCTATATTACAGATATGTATTTTTTCGACCTACCTATACGTAGTCATGTACATTATTTCTGTGGCGTTTGGTACAAACATGATAAGTCCATAAAATAATTTGCGTTTTTACGTTCACTTTACTTGGAGCTAGGGCTGAAACGGGTTGACTGATTTTCTTCAAATTTGGAAAACTGTTGAAAATATTCTTTAAAAAAATATGTTCCAATTTTTAAAAAAATAGGTTTACCCGTTTAGGTTCGAGCTCGATATAAAGTGAATGTAAGGATGCAAATTATTTTATGGAGTTATCATGATTCTACAAAACACCACAGATTTATTTGTAATTGCACGTTTCGATAAAATGTAAAGAAAGACTTGCATGAATTAGAAAGGTTTTTTTATTTTAAATTCTGAATACGAATTTTGCTCTCTTAAAAATAATTTTGGTGGTGATCGAGTTTTTGCTAAATTTACATTTATATTTATTCTAAGTAGTCACCAATTTTATAAAAAAAAAAAGTAAAAAGGGATTAAGGAAAGGCTAAACAACCAAAAAAGGGAAAATTAATACGTAATTATGTGAGTATTTAGCTATTTACAAATGTACATGTTTATGCATAATTTTTTTGTTCACTTTTAACTACAAAGCTATTTTTAATTGTGACTTATAGGTACTATAAGGCCTGTTATGGATTCGTTAAAAAAAATCTAACTCGAAATTTTGATCAAAGTTGACATTACGATAGCGAAGACGAAAAAGGTGAGTCTCGAAACGACTCGCCCAATTTTCGTTAAACTTGGTACATATACCTACATATCATTTTAAATTTTTAAATAAGTGAAAAGAAATTACAAAAGTACATTTAAGAACATACTTTTCAAAAAGATTAAAACTTACATAAAAAGCCAAGTGGCCACGCAATAAAGTTTATGTATGAATAAAGAATTTATTTAAAATAGAGAACCAAAATCTGCAACATTTCTTAAATCACGCCACCGAAATTATCGTATTATGAACTTAAGACATCAAATTCGGTAAAAGCTAATTGTGATAGTTTTGAATTATTTAGAAAAATTAAATCAAATTTTCTCTTTATTATTTGTTGGAATTCTGGGCCCATAACCTAGTAGTTATTTCTAGAACTCTAAAGTCCTAGAAATAACTAATTTAGTAATTGTTCAACGTCGAAACCTCTTTCAGATTCGACTTGATTGTTTAAATTTGATTATATTGCTCCTTGCCTCGGGTGGGGGGTAGCAATTTCGAATTAAACAAATGAATTGATTTCTGGATTAAAATTGATTTTATTATAATTTTCATGGCTATTTATAATTGATTCATAAACACATTTGACAATAATTTTCATTTCATGGGAAACTAAATGTGGGAAAATAAATGTAATAGGATAGGAGAGCACCTGTAAAAAGTGCTGATTGCCCAATTTTGGTGGGAACCATATGAAAAGGTATGGGTCGTGATGTTCATAGGGAATAAGGTGTTCCAGATTTTGATAGGGTGTTATAATCTTAATAAACTGCTTAAACAGTAATAAATTTGTTATACTACGTTTTCACCAAGAGTAAATCCGCTAGAGATTTAAAATAAATCTTGAAGTGTTTTCACCAAAGAAACTGAGATTTATTTGACGTTTTCACTCTGTCATGTCATTCAATTGTCAATTTGAACAAGAGAAAAAAAAATTGGAATTGGATAGTAAACAGAAAAAAAACAGATATTTCTATTTTGTGTTGATTCTCAATGAAGAAAGGTGCGTTCATAGGTGCGTTCTACAAAATAAGGTTTGTTTGTTTTGCGAATCTTCTGATTGTGAGAAGATTTCAAGGAGATTTATTTTAAATCTTCATTTGAGGTGATTTATATTTGTATGGTAAATCTACGAGATTTAAAGGAGATTTATGGTAAATCCACTTAAATCCCGGATTTACCTTTGGTGAAAACGTAGTATTAGATAAAATGGGATATGTAATGAACGTTGTGGTATTATTACGATAAGAACGAACCGGGCAATGTATATTTATGTTGTTAAATAATAATTGACATTCAATTCTGCCAGAAATAATCTTATAAATAAATGTTTCGTCTAATGTCGTTTTTATTTGGCAATCCGGAATCTCTCTCCGATCCGGAATCCCAATTGAACACTTTTGTTTGCTTCTGATGATTCTGAAGTTTTGTTTGATTGTATATGTGAAACATCAAATGCGTACAATAATCAAAATCAAGAAAAATGTTTTGTTGAAAGCAGGGTTGGCCGAATTGTCACTTTTTAGAAATAACAACATTTGTTACGTCTGCTACGTAGTTTATGTAGTTAATGTAGTTAAATGTAGTTAATTGTAGTTAATGTAACAAATTGTAGCATTGCTGTCAATTAACTGTCAGTTGTGCATTTGAAATTTGAATTTTTAAATTAAACGTTCAGTTATTCCTACAATTCTTCATCCTTATGGTAAATGAAACTTTTTTTACAAACCTTCATTACTTCATAAAAGTGCAAAATTGTTTTTTTTTTCCTTTATTATATTGATTTTTTATGAATTAACTACATACATATGTAGCAGACGTAACAAATTGTAGTAAATTAGGCATGTAGTTTCTTCAATAAACTATGCGTAGTTAAATACTACGTTTATATGCAGTATCGAAAGATCGAGTTGGATTAGGGTCGGATTTTCGACTCACATTTCTACTCGACACCGCTGAGCGATTGGGATCGAGTCGAACGAAGCTCATTTCAACTCAATACAGGTATATAAAGGTTTGAAGCGAGCTTCAAGCTCGCTTCAACATCTCATATAAACGTAGTAAATCATGTAGAAAATGTAGTGTAGTTAATTCGGCCAACCCTGGTTCGCACAATTTGAATACCAAAAATCAGAGCTAAATCAGAGCTGTTGAGGTTGACGTATATGAATGTGTGAGTGCTTCTGGTTTTGCTTCTGATTTCAAATCCAGAAGCAAATTTCTCTTCTTTTCAGAATCAGAACTGTCGTTTTTTCCCAATTAAACACTTTCAGAAGAGTCCGGAAGGCTTCCGGATTGCCAAATAAAAACGACATAACACACACTTGTGCTGAAACAAAAAAAGGATCTTGAATGGACTAAGCCTACAATATAAGTTGAACGCTGTCTAAACATTTTGAATTCTGAATATCTTGTGAATTTTTTTGTTGAATTTTTCAGTTTTGTCTGAAAATGTTTCGTAAATTGGGTTCCAAATAGTGGATACATATTATGTATGTATTCAAGAGTACTATGAAAAAGTGAGTAGTATAGTGCTATAAATATTTCAGATTTCTTAAAGAATCTACCTGTGTGCAGAAAATAAAACCTGGCTCCTGGCCTGATTAACTAAGAAGAAGTGGTAGTGTTTGTCAAACATTAGCATAGAGTGAAACACAACACTTAGATCTTTTTGCTCATAAACTCTTGTCAATTCATTTTCATTCAATGGATAGTTAAAAACAATAGGATCCTTTTGGGGAGTGAAAGACATAATTTTACATTTCTTGGTTTTCAAGGGAAGGGAATTTGAATCACACCATAAAGAGATAAAGAGTTATACCTTACGTATGATTAAATATTTTGAAAATGTTTTTATAGTTTAATTTTAAAGATATTGGCGCAAAATTTTAAACGACTTTATCTAATTTTTTCATAATTTACGACATGTTGGACAATTCTTTTTTTAGATACGCTATAGTTTCAACTCAATAATTTTGTTTCTGCAATTAAACTATATACTTTTTTCTTTTTATTTTTTAATGTAAGAATACACGTCAATTATTTCGACAGACGACATATTATATCATTGTTCTATTTTCTTTTATATAGGTACTTACTTCTTATAATATTCTTGTATTGTCTAAATAAAGAATTTTATAATTATAATAGATAATGACAGATTTATTTATCCATCACCCGCTGCAATATGGGAAAATTTAAGATCGAAGAGCACTTTTGAACAATTATTGTTTCGCATTTCTAATAAGTATTCAATCTACTTACAAACCACATCTTTTAAAAAAATCAACTCCAATTTGTTTTGGTATGAAATGACCATTGTTAATCTGGATAAAGTATACTTTTAAAAGATAAAATAGCTACATATTTGCTATACTGTTAAAGTTAGACGAGCTCTTTAACGTTAAAATATAGTTTTGCGTTTAAAATTAACAAAAAGTCGGTTCTCGTTTTATAAACGATATTTACAGTCAAACCCCATTCTAAAATTTATTTAGAGTAGGTTTTAAATGTTTAAAATCTTGCGCCATTTTGCTTATGAAAATCATGTTTGTGGATTATTGAGTTATAACGTTTCAGCTGATATCACACCTTCTTCCAACCTATTCATGAACAAAATTTTAATTAGAAACATTTAAGTATACAATACATATCTATCTACCAGGCACGAGGCGTGATTTTTTCGATAGCGGAAGCACTGATCATAAAACCAAAAATGAAATACCTTTGAGATCCAACCTTTTAATTTTCACTTTATGGTAATACACATAAAATAATATACATAAATAATATATTACAGTAAAGTCTTATTAAAAAAAAAATTTGATGCCTTGCGCAAAGATTTATCCTTTTTCTTTTAAGGCAAAATTATCTAAGTACGATTTCATAAGAACTAAACCTTTCTTGTCCACATTTATTTCTAAAAAAATATTTAATTCTCTTAAAACATGAATATGATCTCTCTACAGATGCCATTATTAAGGGATATTAAAAATCTTAAGATTCCTTGAAGTTTTTTTTGATTTAAAATTCTCATAATTGAAAATAATCTTTAGTTATAACGGGTGATTTTTTAAGAGCTTGAGAACTTTTTTTAAAAAAAAAACGCATACAATTTGCAAAATCTCATCGATTCTTTATTTGAAACGTTAGATTGGTCCATGACATTTACTTTTTGAAGATAGTTTCATTTAAATGTTGACCGCGGCTGCGTCTTAGGTGGTCCATTCGGAAAGTCCAATTTTGGGTAACTTTTTCGAGCATTTCGGCCGGAATAGCCCGAATTTCTTCGGAAATGTTGTCTTCCAAAGCTGGAATAGTTGCTGGCTTATTTGTGTAGACTTTAGACTTGACGTAGCCCCACAAAAAATAGTCTAAAGGCGTCAAATCGCATGATCTTGGTGGCCAACTTACCGGTCCATTCCTTGAGATGAATTGTTCTCCGAAGTTTTCCCTCAAAATGGCCATAGAATCGCGAGCTGTGTGGCATGTAGCGCCATCTTGTTGAAACCACATGTCAACCAAGTTCAGTTCTTCCATTTTTGGCAACAAAAAGTTTGTTAGCATTGAACGATAGCGATCGCCATTCACCGTAACGTTGCGTCCAACAGCATCTTTGAAAAAATACGGTCCAATGATTCCACCAGCGTACAAACCACACCAAACAGTGCATTTTTCGGGATGCATGGGCAGTTCTTGAACGGCTTCTGGTTGCTCTTCACTCCAAATGCGGCAATTTTGCTTATTTACGTAGCCATTCAACCAGAAATGAGCCTCATCGCTGAACAAAATTTGTCGATAAAAAAGCGGATTTTCTGCCAACTTTTCTAGGGCCCATTCACTGAAAATTCGACGTTGTGGCAGATCGTTCGGCTTCAGTTCTTGCACGAGCTGTATTTTATACGGTTTTACACCAAGATCTTTGCGTAAAATCTTCCATGTGGTCGAATAACACAAACCCAATTGCTGCGAACGGCGACGAATCGACATTTCACGGTCTTCAGCAACACTCTCAGAAACAGACGCAATATTCTCTTCTGTACGCACTGTACGCATTCGTGTGGTTGGTTTAATGTCCAATAAAGTAAACTGAGTGCGAAACTTGGTCACAATCGCATTAATTGTTTGCTCACTTGGTCGATTATGTAGACCATAAATCGGACGTAAAGCGCGAAACACATTTCGAACCGAACACTGATTTTGGTAATAAAATTCAATGATTTGCAAGCGTTGCTCGTTAGTAAGTCTATTCATGATGAAATGTCAAAGCATACTGAGCATCTTTCTCTTTGACACCATGTCTGAAATCCCGCGTGATCTGTCAAATACTAATGCATGAAAATCCTAACCTCAAAAAAATCATCCTTTATTTCTGCTGGAATGTCAAGAAACCTCAGATATGAATATAAGAAATACTATATTTTTGACCACTTTTTTTATAATAACAAAAAATAAGCAGAAAACAGGTGGATTGTATTTATTAGACTGGGCCAAAAAAATTGACTATTTTTTTTTTTTGAAAGATATATCGAGAATATCATTCAGAATGACAAAAAAAAATTTTCGTAAAAGTTTGAGCCCTTAATATCAATTTTAAGAGGTCTATCATCGCTAATTTTGATTTTTAGTCATAATTTCATGTTTTGCGTCAGAACTGACAAAACATTGAAGTAAAAAAAATTCATTTTGACTTACTTTTATATAAAATTAAATTCCCTACAAAAAAGGTCAAATTGAAAATTTTCGTCAGACAAGCCGTTTTTGAGTAATTAAGCTTAATAAATTGTTATTTTTCGTTAGTTACAAAATTCCAAATTAAAAAAGTAAAATCGAAGAAAAATAACAATTTATTAAGCTTAATTACTCAAAAACGGCTTGTCTGACGAAAATTTTCAATTAGACCTTTTTTGTAGGGAATTTAATTTTATATAAAAGTAAGTCAAAATGAATTTTTTTTACTTCAATGTTTTGTCAGTTCTGACGCAAAACATGAAATTATGACTAAAAATCAAAATTAGCGATGATAGACCTCTTAAAATTGATATTAAGGGCTCAAACTTTTACGAAAATTTTTTTTTGTCATTCTGAATGATATTCTCGATATATCTTTCAAAAAAAAAAATAGTCAATTTTTTTGGCCCAGTCTAGTATTTATCGCCACGAAAATAATTAAAAAACTACCACCTTTTAAATTCATATTTGTTTGTTTTCTGATAGTTATGAATGAATTGCACCTAAATTTGCACATACATTATGTTAAAATAAAACTCTTCTACCCCTTTTGTTCTCGAAATTAAACTCATAATCAGTTTGAGACAATAAGCAACTCAATAGATACATTTTTGTTTTTCTATCTCTCTTGTAGGAAGTTCTCGTAATGCATTCACTCAACTTATTCTTCACACATGTGCAAAAGGCAAGAAACGAGACAAAATTATTTTGACTTTGGGTTGAGATCTAAGTTATGTATGCGAAATAATGGAATGCCCAGCTGTTGTGCATTCTATATTGTTTGAGAATCATTTTTGTTTGAGCATTTTGTGAATATTGGTGAATGATGTTGTAGGTATATTTTCAGTTGACTTGGAGTGGAAGGGTATTTTGAAATTGAGTTATGGAGACGATAATAAGGAATGCATAGCTGTTAAGCATTTTAGCAAGAACTTTCATGAGATTGAGCATTATAAATAATGGAGTGATGTTGGTCATTCTCAGTTGGTTTGCAGTGTGGCATTTTAAGTTGTAATAACCAGAGAGATCTTGATTTCCTTTAGTAATTTTAGTAAAAGATGATAATGTTGTCATAATGATGTTGGAATGTAATTTACAGAGTAAATGAAGATTCATTAATAGATACAAATAAAATAATAAAGATAGTTATTAATACAATTTGGAATTTTGAATTTAATTCCTTGCTAGGTACGATTTTTTCAAATGGTTTAACGGAAGCACTCATTCCACTCAATATATGGACGCTTCGTCCCTGCTATCTACATACAATAATAAAATAAAAAAAAAAGATTGTACTTACTGCAATAATTAAGAATGTAGAGGAAAAGGTGGTAATATGGAACCTGTTGTTAAATCGGAACCCCCTTCTGGAACCAAAACTGTTGGTGCCATCTATTACTCTATAGCTACACGTTGCGAGGACTCATACAAAATACTCATATTAAAAAGTTACACAGCTTTCGCCTTGATAAATTTACCGTAAGTTATAGATTTATGATAGTTTGGTGGGCTATAGGTCAATATTAAAAGATGTTATTTCATTTTTCACAACGTTTCGAGTATGTTTATACTCTTCATCAGGCCTTTATTGATAAACAAAAGAATAAGAATAATACATACATACATTATAAGCAAACATTTGAATGTGTGACGTCAGAAATTACTTACAAAAAGATTTAATCAAAGAAAATTAAATGCAGCATTTAAACACATTAAACATCATTTCAAACAATAGTTTTAAACAAAAGTTAAAAAGAAAAAGACTATGATACATACACAATCACCTACATTTAAATTTAAACTTTGTCGTAGGCCTTTTTATAAGTTGGCTGTATGCCCTGCTTAAATTATCGCAATCAGACCTGCGGTTGATTGCATTGTTGTTGTTGATTATATGCAGCATCTCTAGCAACATTCTTTTTGAATAGTGTCGCTCTGTTTGCAGAATTTCAACGTTCTCGAAATCTGGTTTATGTCTCTCTTCTAAGCAATGGAGAGCAAGTGCAGTTTTTTGTGCAGCTCCACTATTCAAATCTGATCTGTGTCCAGAGAGTCGATTTTTCAATTTTTGTTTCGATGTGCCTATGTAAACTGATGGGCATGCCATTTCTTTCCCATTTCTTTGCCATTTCTTTACCGTAAGGTTATTTCCAATAACCGAGGGAAATCGAAAACTTTTTTTCAATGTTTTTGTAAGTCTAGAACGTTTATGTCGGGCCCTGTTTTTGTCCTGCAGAAAATTCATAAATAATATTTATTTTTTGATTATCAATTTTGTATGTAAGAATTTTCTCATTTCATTGAATAAGTGATGAAAACCACTGTTTTTGTTAAAATATGAAGTCTTGTAATATGGAACTCATAGAGGAAGCGAATATGGAACCGGGTTCCATATTACCATTACGTGTTTTTTATGTATACCTCATACCAAAACTTAGGAAAAAAACTTCAAACAGAGGACGTAAGGCTACATCTTCAGCGGTTTTGACAGGGTCAGTCTTGCTACATATGGACACACAGTGATTGCGCAGGATGCGATCATGATTTTTATGTTTGTGATTTTTGCACACAAAATTATGATATAATTTTTACATACATAACATACATACAAATTTAAAATGTAAAAATGACTTTTTTTGAATAAAGTAAAAAATTTAATACGAAAAGTATTCAGAATATGTTTTTTTTCTTATATATAATGTAAGAATATATACTTTATATAATTGAAAAGTTTTTAATATCTTTAGATTACGGGTATGAACAAAAAGAATTTAAAACCAAATGGGGTTCCATATTTCCACCTTCTCCTCTATACCAATTTTTTTCTTATGTATTTGAGCTGTTTTTGTATTCGTGTTTTTTTTTTTAATTAAACAAAATCTATAATTGACCTTGCGCCCACTCTAGGACAAACATCATTTTTATGAATAAGAAAAGCTCACGAAGAAAGGATAATTTAATATTTTATTTTCTGAGAATATTGTATTTTGATTTAAAAAAGTCATTTTACTAAAAAGGGGTTGGGTAATGTCCTAAAAACTCTAATATCTCTTCTCAAAATTGCAAAAACTAATACCTGCCTTGAAATGGAAAAGTTAAAAATCTTTGATGAGCAGAGATAAGAAAAAAACCAACTCGATCTTTAACGATGAATATTTAATGACAGAATGAAAAAAGCAAGTACATATCAGTAAATGATTAGTCAGTGAGAGTCTTCAAAAAGTTATGTATTACATTGATAAGATAATTAAAAAAAAAAACGATTTTTAGGTAATCATGCAATTATATTGTGAAAAAAATTCCGGATCTAATGAAAAATATCCTGTGAACCTAAAAACTATAATTGCAGAGCCAGGCGCATAATTAACAACACGTCTCTCATTGCCTCTCATTGATTTAATAATAAGTTTTTTGTCTCTCCTGAAAAATCGACTTTTCTGGGTTACGAGGTTTTCGATCTACAGCGACGATATAACACAAACGTATGTAAGTATGTAGGTAATATTGAAAAATGTGCATACCTATGCAATTGCAATATGGAAACAATACTTTCACCGCGGTAATTGAATATTTTTTTTCGAATATTTATATTTTGTTTATTGAAAAAGCCCCACTTTGGGCGCCACTTGTTACAATTTTAATTCGCGAATTGAAATCAAATTAATTTACAATAAATAAACGAAAATGACGAGCAGAACACGCCGACGGCGACGCGACCGAACACTATGTAATTAAAGGAAAAGAATAAGGATAGGGAACCGAAAGAATGATTTTTGTTACTGAAAATTTTACCGTAACACTACTTTAATTTCTTGATCTTGTAGGACGATTAGAAGATACTGAAAATGGATGGAAATACATTTTGAATTAACAAGAAGAACTAACAAATAATAAAAAAACAGGATCCTATTTTTATCGAACTTTACAAAGTCATTTCCCAAAACGGGTTAATTGCCAAATTAAATACGAAACCAAAAATATTAATGTTCACAAGAATAGGTATAGCTTGAACCAATTCAGTTGGCAATTCTACTGCGCAGGTCTCTTTAAATTTCTTTGCTCTACTCTTTAATTCTTAAAGAGACAGAAAAATCACTGAAAAAAAGAAAAAAAGATGTACCTGCAAACGTTGTTGTCAATGACGCTGCTGCGATCATACTGAAGAACTTAGGAGGGTGAGTTTTGTTTATAGCTTCGCTCACAGTAAAATAGAAATGACTTTCCAGTGATGGACTTTCTTTGAATAAGATATGATCATGGTTTACTTTTCTTTCATAGCTTGATGTCTAAAAAACAATTTCATCTCTGGTGAGATAAAAGGAAAAGATTTTTAGGTGTAAACTTTACTTCGAAAAAATAAAATTAATAATTTTTGTTTTTATTAGTGGGACAAATTTCAGTGCACCTATAATAAAAAAATAAGTCTATTGCAAAATGCAATTGGGTTAGGCAAGAAAAACTACCTGCAAGCTGCGACATAGGATTAATGACAAAAAGTTTAGGGATTATTGTTTATTTCTATGTTTTATGATTTGTGGCTTAGTAACAGAAAGGTTCCGGGGGCGTTGTATTTATATTTATTTTTTGGCATTAGTGTATATTTCATATATTTTTTTTTTTGAACTGTGGGGTTGGGATTAATTGTAGATTAGTGTTAATTAGTTAGATTAGTGTTTACGAGTTTGAACAATTTTTAACTACGAGTTTTTAAGAATAATTTTTTGCATCAGAGGGAATTAACGTATTTAAATGATATTTGCTTTGCTTTGCAATTCAGTTTAAAAAAAAAAAAACAACCAAGAATAATATATTGAAATACATTTAAAAGAAATTTTAATGGATCCATTTAGAAAAGGAAAACCTATTGGAAGCCAGGCGCGTAAGATAGTTGTTAAGATATATAATGACAAACTGGAAGAAGCAAAGAATTCGTTTCTTGAAAATCCTGTGAGTTACGCAACAACGCAAACAGTGAAAACTACTGGAATTTCTGAACGTTCAATCAGAAGGATTATTAAGGAATACGAAGAGACAGGAGTTGTGCAGTCACTAAATAAAAAAGTGCAGCATACGAAGTGGAAAACTGGACTAGACGAATTTGACATCGCAGCTATTCGGCGTATAATGCACAACTTCCACCAGGAGGAAAAAATGATGATATCCTTAAAAATGTTGAGACAACGAGTTCAGGAAGATCTGGAGTTTAATTTAAGTATTACGTCGTACCGTCAAATATAGAGATTCGTTTTTTAGTCGCACAACACGATTATGGAATAACTTACCCGGCACAGTTTCCCCTTGCCATTTGAATTTGAAAACATTCAAAACCAATGTTCATCGACACCTCCTTTCTCTTCCCTGCTAATTTCTCCCTCGCCCGTGCTGTGTTTAAAACATTATAAGGGTCTCGTAACATACCCTTGAGCGCGAGTGAATTATAAAAAAAAAAGAAGAAACGGATTTAGCTACAAAAAACTCAAAACAACCGGAAACTTCCCTGTGAAAGAAATGATATTAAACTCATGCGAGTAAAGTATCTGAGAAAAATCCGGGAATACAGAACAAAAGGATTTGATATCATTTATTTGGACGAAAGCTATATTCATAGCTCACATACAAGGCCACGGGCTTGGACTGATGACAATAGCAATTTCAAAGGGAAAGAGGCGCATGCAGGTGGTGAAAAAGGTTTCGTGAAAAACTCCTTACTTTTATTCAAATCTGGAACGAAGACGGGAGACTATCACGACGATATGAACTTCAAAAATTTCTCCAAATGGATCCAAGAACAAGTTTTGAATAACTTGGAGGAACCTTCAGTTATTGTACCACAATAAATTAGAAGAAAAACAAATTACTTCTGCTAGCAAGAAATCCGAGATGATACAATGGCTAACCGAAAACAATATTCCGCATACTATACAAATGTTGAAACTTGAACTGTATATTTTTGGGCAACTGTCAAGGCAAGAGTAGGTTCACGAAACACAACATTCAATTTATTGGATGTTCAAAAATTAGCAGAGGAAGAATTTTCAAAAATAACGGCTGAAGACTGGCGAAAAGTGTGTGAAAAAGCCATAAGAACTGAGGACGAATACTTTTCTCACGACCTGACGTGGGACACAATTTCGGATTCAATTATAAATAATCCAGGTGACGATTCTTCAACCGACTATGAAAGCGACATTAGTTCTTAAAACTAAGTGTATGTAAATGAACATTTATTATTTAAATTATATTATTCTTATTTATATTGTTTTTATTTTATTATTATGTTTTATATTTATTTCTGAAGTACAAATTTATAATAATTATTTTAAGGTAAAATAAATTCTTAAAAACTCGTAGGTAAAAATTATTCAAACTCGTAAACACTAATCCAACTATTTAACACTAATCTACAATTAATGCCAAAACCCCATAGGTCAAACAATAGTAAATACTTATATCAAATGAACACTAACACCATTAAATAAATATAAACATAACGCCCCCGGAACCTTTCTGTTGCTAAGCCACAAATCATAAAACATAGAAATAAACAATAATCCCTAAACTATTTGTCAAAGCAAAGTTGAGTTAGGCACTGTAAGATTTAAGGAAAAATCTTTACTCATTAAATATCTTGCGCACCATTTTTGTTCTCTTAAATCCTCTTAAATCCTCTCTCTGCGCAACCGACCGTTGGCCAACTGAATTGGTTCAAGCTATAAGATCCAGCGCTGGCGAACTTACTCCCATAGTAGTATTTTACTCCTTTCGTGGAGTCGATGCTCCTATACTCCCCATGTTACAAAAATACTCCCCAGAAAAAATAAATAAAAATTAAAAATAAAACAAAATTGCAACAAACCAACTTAAAGCAAACATACATATTGTTTTTTCAACAAATTGCACATCTCTGTTCTTTTTTCCATACAAGATCGCATATCGTTGAACTTGCAAACATCCCGGGATAACAAGATAAAATGAAAGAGATAATAAATATTGTTTCCTCTTTTTAATTCATCAAGTGCGAGCGAGATAGTTAAATCGGACTTCGTTCAATCGATTGACCGTTTCTAAAAAAATACAAATTGATCGTTACAAAGTACAGATGAAAGTTATTTCGCAGTTTTTCAGACAAACATTTTGTTAAAAAAAAAATGTCAACTTACTCTAGAGAATTTATTGATTGATTGATTAAACATTTTATTTCTTAAAATCCAAATAAGTACATTATTTATAAAAAGAAAGAAAGAAATAAGTGACAAAAGTATTTTTATAAAAATAGAGTTATTGTCACTATTAGTAGAATGATTTAACATGTATTATTTTAAATGGGTGGGGTGACCCTTAAAAAAGAAATATTAAAAAAGAAAGTTAAAATATCATTAAATTAATAATGCATACAAAAATTAAATTGAATTAAGTTAGTTAGTTAGTTAGTCTTAAAACTAATTATCAGTTTGTGCTCTGCAAACCAGATTCTTAACCAGCTGAGATCCCAATTTATATCAGATATAAGATTAAGACGACTATCTGTACCATAAGAAAAGCCCACATCATCTGCAAAACCTGTCAAAGAACCCCTTAATGGCAATCTTAATAAAGAATTGATACATACCAAAAAAAGTATTGGTCCCAAAGCCGAACCTTTTGGCACTCCCAAATCGAATGTCTTTGTATCACTCCTAATACCATCAAATTTCACTCTTTGGGTTCTTACATTTAAATGTGATCTTAAAGCCTAGTACTCACCTAGCGTGAAATAAAAAACAAATACGTTCCAAATTACACGCGAAGAATAAAAATGAAAATAGAATAAACTTTTCCACTTGAATTTTTGATACTCACTTTGAATGAAAAAAAATGACAATTATTTTTAAACTGATTCGTTCTTTCTGTTTAATAATTTTTTAAACTTTTATATGAAATTTTCATTTTCACTTGAACTGAGTACTAGGCTTAACCAATCACTTATGAAACTTCGAAACCCAGCACTTTCAAGTTTGCTTATCAAAATTGCGTGACTAACCATGTCAAAGGCTTCTGATATGTCAACAAATAACGCGTATGTATTCTCTTTCTTATCAAGGCTTACAAATATTTGAGAACAGAAATGTAACAAGGCATCTTCGGTTGATTTATTACTTTGAAAATCAAACTGAACATCACTGATAAATTTCGTTCTCGTTAAAAATCTCACTATTCTATTTTTTACAGCTTTTTCAAAAATCTTACTAATCGAAGGCAGGAGAGATATAGGCCTATAGTTACCCTAGTTCCTTTGGTTGATCTTTTCCCAAATTTAGTGGATGAGTCCGAAGTAGTTGAGGAGCTTGATAATGAATGGCGGATTTTAAGAAACCAGTCATTAGTTTCAAAGGATTTAGACTTTGCCGAATTTTATAGGAATGTATTTACTATTAAAAACAGATTAAATGAATTCATGTTTATTTATGTACGTTAAATTATTGGAACAATTATTGCTCTTCCACATAGCAGTGCATCAGCAGAGAGAAAATTTTCTGATGTTAGCCTTATAAAGGACAAAAAGCGGAATTGCCTGCATGTGGAAACAGTAAATACCATAATTACTGCCAAAAAGCTTTTAAACGGCAATTTTGCAGAAAAGTGGGAGCCATCAAAAGATTTGATCGAAAAATACAAAAAACAAATTTGAGTTTTAATTTAGACTTTTGTTTTTCTTTTATCAAATTCTTGTTTAAATAAACAAAATACAAAAATTAATATTACTTTTAATAAGCAATAAGTTGCTTGAAAATCAATGTACAGAATATATCTACATAGTTTAAGTTAGAGTTAATTTATTATTAACTCTCTGTTTATTAAAAAAACACAAATATTGAAGTTCCTATTTTTGTTATAAATTAATTAAAAAAATTTAATTTATAGAAAACATTTCTGTGTTTTTTTCATTGAACTATAAATTTTCTTGATATTTTGGCGATACTCCTCAACTATCGTAAATACTCCCCAAAAAATACAGAAAATACTCCTCAGGAAATTTTTAAAACGGCAGCACTGATAAGATCCTTTTTGTATGTACATACATATATTTAATTGATAACTTTAATGAAGGATTTGTATAATATTAACTTTATATACTACATACTGAAGTAAATCAGCCAAGTAAAAACCTTTGCATTATTTAATTGGATTCATTGAATTATTGGTTCAAAATATCTTTTTGTGTAGTTTCAGTGTTTCTTCTCGGCGACCTCACTTGGACTCACGTTGACTAGTGATCCGCTGTTTAGGAGTGTAAAATATGGATCCGGGGCCAGTTAAGTAAGAAAAAGGCGTTTTATTTACCTTACATACATATACATATGTACAAATTTATATACATATGCTACTGAAAAATCTCTGAGCAAGGCATTATCATGTTGAATTTAAATTCGTTTATTACCAATGGCAAATATGTTTTTAAATTTTTTCATCAGTGTTATACATACATATACATATGTATGTACATTAATAACTAATCGATAATATGTACATCAAATCGACGAGTGCTTGTGCAAGTTGCGCTATTCGATCAACGAAATTGATAATTGTAGCCATTTCTTTTTTCGCACATATTTAATTGCCAAGAACATTGATTGTTAACCGAAAATGATATTTCAATTGTACCTATTCTACTTGTTGTTGTTTTTTGTGTAGGTATGGGTGAGACTCCCACAAATATTTATACTTTGTGTTGTTGTGTTTTTGTACACGTTTCATATTATTGTTGAAGACCACATACATTTCATGACTCATCAGCAGCATTCTATGCTTTAACAAAAAAAAAAATACATTTTGGGTTTAAGTAAACTACTATTTGCATTTGGAACTTAATAACAAAACTTTAATTGGATTAATACAAACATAATAGTAAAGTCCAATAATTATTTTTCAAATATATTATCGTAGATACATTATTTAGAGTTGAATTGTTTGTATTTTATAAAGATTATCCTTGTGACTTTGAACTGAAATGTCACCGTGTTACCTTCTCTTTAAAACTCAAACAGATTTTCTTGAGACACAATTTGTTTTTTTACTTCACCAACAGTTTCCTCAGCATTCATATCTATAAAATCAGACAACGCTTCGGGAGCTTCAATTTGTGCTTGTGATCTAAGAGTCCTTTTTCTTCCACAACCTAAAAAAAAATATAGAATGATTATGATAACAACAGTAATATAAGCTGAACTTATGTAATTTAACAAATTAATTAACATGCAAAACACAGCATGTTCCTAGACACTAGATGACAATACACATAACCGCTTATATTGTTTATTGTATATTGGAGATACGAATGCACATTGGCATTGAATGGCTGAATATCGCAATGGGAAGAAAACTTGGAGGCGGGTAAATAATTGTTGAAATAAGATTATGATTTTATATTATTGAAATTATACTACATACATAATTATAATGAATTCCGTATCAAACTAAATAATTTATATTTGTATTCACTAAACATTTGTTAAAGTAGGTAAAACTATTATTGGTATCACTTTTTTGAACTTCCTTTAATGAATAAAATGTTTGGCTCCTTCTTCTTTTACCAAACCTCAATACAGCTGGTCGTTTAATTTCTTTAACTGGTAGGTAAGCTTCATTTTGCAAACCAAGTAACTCTGCAACAGGTTATGGGCCCAGTGACCACAGCCGAGGAATAAATCAAAACTGAGGTATAAATAAAACTATTTTGCTTTATTTTTCTGTGGAAAGATTCCGTAAATTTTTTGGATCCTCTTGGCAATAACATCGTACGAAAGATGTCTGTTTCTACATATGTTGCCTATGATCGACAGTCTAAAAGGAAGGGAAAATTGCGATTCCTGGAAGTTTTCTGTGATGAATTACATGGAACATGAGAGGCTGTGGGCATGTGTACAAGGTGTAAAGACAGATGCTGCAAAAACCTCAAAAGCGAAATCAAAATTGATCATGTTAATTGATCCGATTGCTTATGTTCATGTGCATGAAGCGACTACCGCCAAACAAGTTTTAGATAAACTCAAAGCTTCATACGAAGATTCCGGTTTCACGAGAAAAGTCAGTCTGCTCTCTACATTGGTGTTCGCACAAATGTAATGGAAATATTAGATTAACAAAAGCTTTGATTTTTTTTTTGAATTTTAATTTTTTTTTAACAATAACAAACAATTTTTTCGCACAAATATATTTTAAATAAAAGGTTAACAAGAAACTGGAACTTTGATTGATTGACAAGTAGTGTCGCTGATGGTTTAAATACAATTTACAATAATAATTTATTTTGCAGAAGGTTTGCATAAGGCAAAACCAAAAGGTGACAGTAAATATAATAAATTCTCAGCGCGTGAGGCAAGACCTTGAACTTTACTTGGAGATCATACTCGTATTTCGTCTGGTCTCACGCTGCTGAGGAAGTTGGGTGGAAATTGGGTTGTAGGAAAGGTACAGTGGATCAAAAAAGAAATCGGACATACAAGTTTTGTCTCTTTAAATCACAAAATAAAATTGATGAAAGTTTGAAAATAGCGTATTTCTGCATTTATACATAGTTTTTACTATAAACTCTGGATATTTAGCAAAAATTACAGTTTTATTAACAAATTGTCATCGAAATTTAATTTAAAAGAAAATAATCGCAAATTTAATATCAAAAAAGAAATCGGACACTCTGTGGTATACTCATTTGTTTGTTTTTAACGGGACAAATATAACACTTTTAGGTTCTTAAAATTAAAATTAAGAACGCAATCAGAAGGTGCGGAAGCTTCAAGTAGGTACCAACTGCTTGCAAGGGGGACATCATTTCTCATTGTGTCAGCATCTTGGAAAGTGTAAAACGTGCAATGGGCGGCATAATACTTTGCTGCAATATCCATCAAAAAAGTATCCACACATAAAACCATCCGGTAAGTCGTGTGATAATAATATTGGTCGGGTGGGTGAGCCTCAATCATCAATCAATAATTCATTAGGAGTCGTGTTCAAAGGCCGCGAGGTGTATCTTGCCACGGCAATAGTTAATATCTCATGTGCAAATGGAATGCTAATCCCTTGTCGAGCCATGTTAGATTCACTTGAATTTTATAACTTCCTCATTAGCTCAGCAACTAGGGAATACAAAACAAATAAGAGACATTCCTATCAGCGGAATCGGAGGAAAAGAAACTCAGTAAAATTTTATTATAAATGTCTCCACAGAATCTAGAATATCTGCTTATAAAACAACCTTCGAAGGCCAGTATAATACCAAAAATAAGTGATTATCTGGAAATTGCCATCCAACATTATCCTTGCTGATCCTTACTCAATTGATTCTCGCCGCATAGATTTCTTAATCGGAGCAGAAATATTTTTCGAACTTTTTTTTCCAGGAGAGTTCAAAATTTCAAATAATCTTCCTTTATTACAAAACACAAGTTAGGTGAAGTGAATCTTTTGAAGGTGAATCAAAAATATATTCTGAAGAAGAATTCAAATGTGAAGAATATTTTAAGAAGCATGTGAAAACCACAAACCATGGTCAATATATAGTGCGTCTTCCTTTTAAACAGGAACAAAACAAAATGCTCGGTAATTCTATGACATCATTATTATGTTTCATGTTGCTATTTCTTCCTTTAGCAGCCTCCTTAAAAAGTGAACCAATAAGGATTACAAAATTCGACGTTTCCACAGGCATTTATTTTGAGGACATAGGTAGTGCTAGCGCTATTAATAGTTTTTAGAACATTTATATATTTTATGATTTGTCATCGTATTGGTTAGAGCTAGGAGAAGTGAAAACTTACCTAGAGAGAATGAATAAAATCTGTTTAGACGACTTGAAAACTAATCCGTTTTGTTTGCCTACACTCACCGCACTCAAACATAGAGTAAACGTTATTGAATCGAACAAAGATCTCATTCATAGCTATCATACCTCTTATAGCAAACGGATAAGAATTGCTAGATCTCCTTTCGGTTTTATCGGGAACGTAGCACATAGTTTATTTGGAGTATTGGATCAAGATGATGCTAAAGACATCCATCAACAAATCTCATTGGTCAACCAAGATGAACAACACCTCTTATATCTTTTTAAAAAAACAAATCTTAATAGCAGATGCAACAGTAAATCTACATAATAGAAGCAATCTCCAATTAAGTCAGCAATATCAAGGTTTAAAAACTATCTTCGAAAAGTCTTTCAATAGCATTGAAAAGTATCAAGAAATAATTGATGTTAATCAGCGGTTTTCTGCGTTAGTAACCTGGAAATGGTGCAAGATACATTACTTGACATTCTAATTAGCCCTAACAATGCCAAAATGAATCTTCATTTTATTTCGGCTTTACAATTTACGCAACAACTCCAAATCATT
This sequence comes from Chrysotoxum bicinctum, assembly GCA_911387755.1. Classification (NCBI taxonomy): domain Eukaryota; kingdom Metazoa; phylum Arthropoda; class Insecta; order Diptera; family Syrphidae; genus Chrysotoxum; species Chrysotoxum bicinctum. Next base: position 116,047,926 of record OU426988.1, read on the forward strand.
AGAAACAATCTTCCATCTGATCTTAACATTCCCAAAGCATCTGTATTAGGTACATATGTCATCTATCAAGGGACGAAGTCTTAATGACAAATAGTGTTTGAAATGAGGATTCCTTTGGTTGATAACCAAGAATTCCAGCTTTTCAATTTAGTTCTCTTTCCCATATTTTAAAATAATTAAAGTACAGTAAAACCCGCTTAAGAGAAACCCGCTTAAGAGATAAACCCGCTTACCTGAAACACTTTCTTCATCCCCAAGTATTCTCCGACCAATTTCCCTTAAAACACTCCGCTTAAGTGAAAAACCCGGATAACTGAAACATATTTTCAGTTAATTTTTAATATACTTCATTGAAAAAAACTCTCTTAAGTGAAAAAAAAAATTGAATCGAACAGAACAAAAATTTGCTAGTTTTCGTTTTTCAATAAATTATTTCTGTGTTATTTAATCGTTGTTTTATTTAACTTCTTTCAAGGCAAGTTCAAAAGATAAAAAAAATATTTATTCTAGCATTAAATCTCCGCCTAATGGAATTTTTAAATCCGCTTAAGTGAAATTTTTTTTTCGGAGTTCGTTTAAGTGAAAAACCCGCTTAAGTGAAAGAAAAACTGTGACATTTTGCCGTTTCTCTTAAGCGGGTTTTACTGTATCATTTATTTATTTATTTGAATCAAGCTAATTAATATCTAGCGTACAAAAAATATTACTTAGAATTAAGAATTTATAAATTATACAATATTATAGAACATTTTTTTAAAACTATTATTTGAGACATCACAAAAATTTATTAATAAATTATGATTGACGTTATACAAATTAAACATTGTATTCAATGGTGAATTCTGCTCATAGTTGGTACGATAGTGTTTTATGTAAATTGGGTCACGAAAACCTCTTAGATTTCGATTTGGAACATTAAAATTAACACGACATAAAAGGTTTAAAGCATCGATATTACCATCAATTAGATTAACAATAAAAACAAAACATAAATAAGAACGTCTGCGCTCCAGACTGGGTAAATCATACTAGAACTATCATTCCAATATCTGGCAGTCACTCGAAGGAGAGAAAGGTATTCTGCATTAACAGAAATTCAATTATTATCTTGTCAGCTTTTTTCAACTAGACATTTTATTTATGACCAAAAATTGCCAACAATGATCCATCAAGACAGTAATAATTGTGAAGTTCCATTACTGAATCACTTAGAAAGTGCTCTAGGTTGCTGCTCTCTAAAAAATCCATTTTCACGATCAATGGATCAGTTTTAGAGATGCAAATAGCTGTGTATTTGTTCTTGAGGACACAGTAAATGGTTTACTAGTTTGTAAAAGAATAACGAAGAGCATAACCATAATTGGACGTGGTTTGTTGGAGTTTCTAAGACCAAGCACATTAAAACTCCCATATCTAGTTATAAACGGGCGAACTCTGAGCAATACCACCATAAAAAATTCATTTATTCCCCTTATTAAAATTTCAGAGACAATCAAAAAAAAACTATCAAATAAATTAGTCAGTAATTATTAGAAAAAACAAACAAAACACTTTAAATTGATCACACAATGAGTCGGTTTCAATTATTAATTTTAACTTAAAAATTATAAAACGAATTCAAATTAAAATTTAAAGATTGAAAGCTTACTTGGATGCATTTCGAGACGACCGGCGTCACATCGTCAGCATTCACGACTGCAGTGAGAAGTTAGCTTTTAGTTTGACTTCATAGCTGATTGCAAAGCTGACAACACATAAACGTACATACATATTACATAAGTAAAAAGAGCGACGACTACCTATGTATGCGGCTAAGCAAATTAGAAATTACATTGCCGTTGTCTAAGTTCAGTACCTCTTTGTCTTTCTGTGTGTAGTAAGCCTCATACGCATCAAGTCGACGAGCATCGTTCACCTGCTTTAAAAGCTTTATGTTCTCTTTGTTTGCACTCACAATTTCGTGTCCATCCACAATAGCATGACAGGCTACAGCAGACTTATTCGGTTGATTGAGTTTTATACACTGTATATGCTCACTATAACGTTCTTTTATGCTACGTTTTGTTTGTCCATAGTAAACTTTGCTACATTCGTTGCATTGAATAGCATATATTCCCAATTTTTCTAATTTTTCAATTTTATCTTTTGCCGAGCCTAAAAGATTGCTTAATTTTGTATCACTTCTATAAACTATTTCTAGTTTATGGTCACCGAAACCTTTTTTTAATTTATTAGTAAGCTTTGGAGCAAAAGTCATAGATACACGTTGGTTCTTTTCCTGGTTTGATACGTTCTGTGAAAAAAGGGTGGTGTTTTCCAGTTCCTCACTTTTTTGGAATGCTTACTAATCAATCTATCAACCATTTCAGTAGTTTAGCCGTTAATTCGAGCAATTTCTTTAATGCGCTCATATTCTTTTTTATAGTTTGACACCGAAAGTGGTAAGCGGCATAATCTATGCACCATGGAATGATAAGCTGCCATTTTGTGCTGAATTGGGCAATAAGAATCGTTGGTGATTGTACGCATTGTACTGGTAGGCTTATGATACACCCCTATTTCAATTAAGTTACCTACACGCTGCAACTCAAGATCCAAAAATGGTAATATTCCATTACTTTCTAGTTCGCACGTAAAATTTAAGGATTCAAATTCTCCATTTAAATCATTTAAAGTCTCAAGTACTTGATCTGTTTTAACAATCGCGCAAATGTCATCCACATAACGTACCCAGAACCGTGGAAGCTGATTTTTCAGTTTTAAAGCCATTTCAAAATTAGCCATAAACAATTCAGCTATTAGTGGACTTAACGATTTTCCCATGTTTGTTCCTTGTTCCACTTTATGGGGAGAGTAACGGATTTTTGTAGAAGGGTCAAATACAAGCGTTTTTTACTATGGGAGGGGGGGTCTATCTCGCCCCGTTTAGGAGGTAGGGGCGATTTTAGAAAAAATGACTTAAATTAAAAAAAAAAAATATTAAAAAACAACGGCAACACTTACAATAAAATACTATACCGGTTTTGAAAGCCAGAAGTCTATTCTATAATCGTAAATTTAAATTAAATTATTTATGTCAATAGTTTTTGAAAAATTCGAATGCAAACTCAAAATTTTGTTAAAAAAAATGAAAAAAAAAAGTTTAGACCAATTTTTTTCAAAATTGTAAAATGAAGTGCTTAATTGGATTTTTGTGGTCAATGCTACTATTAATTATAAATCGAACACAAAAAACCGAATGGTTTTGTCCCTTCTAGTTTTTGAGAAAATCGAAAATTACTAAAACTACTTTTTATGAAATTTTTGATTTTTGGTATTTAACTACGGTGATTTCATTTTGAGGATTAATGTTAATGTGGTTCATTTGTAAGTACAGTACAGCAAATCATTAAGGGTTACTAAGAATGCACCACGAGGAGGTAGAATTGCATGGCATTTCGCGTCTCAGTCAGTCAGTTTGTGAGTAAGTCAGGTGTTACTTAAAAATAGTCAAGACAATACTTCACTCTTACAAAGGTTGAATAACGAATGACCTTGGTAAACAATAACCTGTACCACATTACCATTAAAAATGTTAGACACAAACAATAAACATACATAATAATTAAGGAATTATATAAATTTGCTGCATTCGTACAGTAGTACCAAGGTAATGTGTATTTTTCATAATGTATTAAATTTTCATGACTGAACATTTTAAATGTGCAACTTTGGGCGTACATACATACGTATATACATATATTTAGTAGACATTGGATATAGACCATAGGGTAAACTCAAAGTTTCTTTAAATCCAGATTCTGTAAATGCAAAAGAAACCTTGCATACACCCAACCTCGCACCTACCATAAATCCTATAGTGTGTCCAAGCAGGGGGGTTACATATCTCACTGTTTATACGCCGTAATGCGTAAGCAAGCAAAAAAAGCAAATATCCCATAAAAAAGTAGTTTTAGTTATTTTCAATTTTCTCAAAAACTAGACGACATAAAATCATCTAGTTTTCAGTTTTTGAATAAGAATAAATTAGAGCAACGAATTTTAGGAAAAATAATAATATAAAACTTTGCAGTTTGGAAAAATTAAACTTTAAATTTTTTTTTTCACCAAAATTTGAGTTTAAAACTCGTTTTTTCAAAAACTGTCCATAGATTCTACTTGATTTAAAAATTATCTAATAGATCAGAGTATTGGCTTTAGAAGAAGGTATAATACTTAATTGTAAGTATTACCGTTATTTTTTAATATTTTTGTTTCCATTTTAGTACCTTTTTTATAAAATTGCCCCTCCCGTCCAAACGGGGGGAGATAGACCCCCCCCTCCCATAGTAAAAAATGCTTGTATTGAACTGTTCTACAAAAAACCGTTATAATTTCTTGGCGCCTAAGTTATCGTACTCTTGCCCACTTTATAGATTTTTTGCCGGAACTGAAAAAAGTTTTGCTTCATACAAAGTTTTGCCGTTTCCAAATAAATAAGTTTTTTATCACTTTCACAGTCGATATTATCGAGATGATATTTAAGTGTTTCCAACGCCTTATCAACTGGAATACTTGGAAATAACGAGCATACATCAAAGCTAACTACTACACACAACTAGCATTCTACCGACGCGTTCACTGAAAACTTTTTTAATTTTTTGGCGAAGGGCAAGTGCCTCGCGTATCATTGTTTTAAGCGGACTTTTTCTTATTTCAGAATACAGAAAGACAAAGAGGCACTGAACCTAGACAACGGCAATGTAATTTCTAATTTGCTAAGCCGCATACATAGGTAGTCGTCGCTCTTTTTATTTATCGAAACCGACTTTGTGTGATCAATTTAAAGTGTTTTGTTTGTTTTTTCTAATAATTATTCACGGATCACACGCCGCCGTTCAACATAATTAATAATCTTTATTCGAATTGTGTATTAAATTAGTCAGTCTCCCTTCATCTCGGAGCAATGAGACGAATACAGAAATACAGAATATAAAGAACCAAATAAATGAATTAGCTAAGGATGTAGGCAAGGATACAGGGGTAAATGATATAAATATACATGACTATCTACCATCACTATGGATTCAGCTTCATCTTATTCATTGTAAATGGCATTCATCATATTTACCTTATTAAAAAAATAAGGCCCAAACCTCTTCCTAGGAGAAACGCTCTTCCTAGAGGAAACGCTCCTCGTTTTGATATAGAAATCCAATTTTAGAATTTTGAGAGATTAGATACCTCAAAGGGAAGGAGTATGTTAAATTTATAACGAATAAAATCCCAGCATTCCCAAGGAATCAACCTAAGCTCAATATTATAATAAGTAAAATCCAAGCATTCCCAAGGAATCGACCTAAGCTAAAAATCAACCCGACCAATGTCTTATCACTCGGCTTTGAAAAAAAAAAATGAATGAAAATGGAAATTGGAATTGGAATAATTAAATAATAAAAATTGACAAAAAATGTATTTGGTGCTTTTGTGGGAAGTGATAAGAAATCATTTTACACCGCATCAGCTTTTAATTCAAAGCCGAGTGATAAGACATTGGTCGGGTTACCATAGTGATGGTAGTCATGTATATATATGTGAAAAGTGCATAGTTCTGCGTCGAAGTACATTGCATCAACAACCATTAACACCCATCAATGTGGAAAACAATGGACACAAAACCAAACCATCGACTGCAAAAACAACAACAACTTCGAGTCATCATACCGCACAATTAGCAAACAAAAAACCTACAGTGAGAAATGTTGAACAAAATCAATGCACTGAAACAACAATAGACCATTTACCTAAAAGTTCAATAACCCTGCAACTATTATATGAAGAAATCTTAAGCCTAAAAAAAATCAACATTGAATTTATTAACACAGTCGAACATCTGAAGGAAGAAAACAAAAACTTGTGTATGAAGGTGGCTGATCTGAAGAACAAGTTGAATTGGAGAGAACAAATACAACTCGAGAACGACATAGAAATTGTTGGTGTACCTGGTCTTTCCGATTCAAATGCAACCGAGAGGGCACTTTCAATTTTCGTTAATGCTCTTAATGTACCTGTGACTGCGAATGATATCAAAAAGTGTTTTGTCAAACGCATCAAGAACAAGAAAATGAAATCAAATGCAGAAGCTCACGAGGAAGGTGTTTTTGATATTCTCTGCGTTCAACTCTCTTCGTACGAGACCAAGAAGAAAATAATGGAAGGAAAAAAAAATGCAAAGAAGAAGCTGAATTCATCTTTATTTAGAGAAGGTAGTGATAGAAGTATTTTCATTAATGATAGTTTAACAAAAGACAATAGATTATTGTTTATGGCAGCTAAGAAACTTAAAAGAGAAAAAAAGTTTACATATTTATGGTTCCGTAATTCTATTATTTTATTGAGAAGGTTCGTTGATAGTGAGGTTGTCGTCATAAAATCTTTTGAAGATTTAGCTTCTGTCTCACGGCAGTAGATTTGATGGAATTCAAGATTTTATGTATGATAACCTCACTATTAGAACCATTAGTAGTATTTATGATAGAACTTTTAATAATTGTAATTCAAGTAACAAATCATTCTTTATATTACATCAAAACATACGTAGTTTGCGACAAAATTTTGATTTATTGGTTGGAAATCTTGAAGCTTTTGAAAAGCTACCAGATTTTATATTTTTTTCTGAAATTTGGATTTATTCATGTGAGGTTGAACATTTTTACATCTCTAACTATAATTTCTTTGCGAAAACAAATGACTCGCATTCAGCAGGTGGTGTGGGAGTTTTTGTTAAAAGTTGTTACGATTGTGAATTTGAGAGTTGAAATTTTTGTAGTGCAGATGTTATAAAAGTAAAATGCAGTTTAAGTGATGTTAACATCACTTTCATTTGTGTCTACAGACTTCATTCTTCATCGCCCATTATTTTTGTTAATGAGCTCTCAAACTTTTTGCTAAGGGAAAACTCGAAAGATCTGATTCTGTTAGGAGACTTCAACGTAGATATCTTTGAAGGTAGTTCTATTGCCGACAATTATCTGGCTCTTATGGCAGAAAATGGGTTAACTTCATTTTTGAATGAACCCACTAGACCTATCTCTGGAACATGTTTGGACCATATATTTGGAAGATTTGAAAATATTTCGGTGGATTATATTTCTTCTATTAACCTTGATTTACATATTACTGATCATTGTATGACGGGACTATTTTTTGAAAATACAAAGAGAAGTAATACTCATGAAAGATTTGTTCCTAGTCTTACCATGGTTAATTTTATGGAATTAAATAATAGTTTATGTTTTAAAAATTGGGTAAGTGTCCACACTGAAAATGAGTCCTCAAAAGCATTTGACATATTTCTACTGACGCTAAAGAATGATATAACTGCATCTTCTTTCTCTGTCATAAGAAACAGATCAGAAATTAAATTCAAGCCTTGGATAACTAGTAATTTAGTTAAAAAAATCAAACAAAAACACAAACTAAGCAATAAATGTAGAAAACATCCTTTGAATTTAAGTTTAAAAAACCGTTTTATTCGTTATTCCAAAAAAGTAAATGGTGAAATCAGAAATGCAAAAGATAGATATTACCATTCGAAAATAGATCATGCAAACGGGAATATCAGAAAAGAGTGGGATGTAATAAATTGTATTCTGAATCGCAAGGTTTCATTAAAAATAGAATATAATACACTCAAATTAGGTAGTGCCGTTATTACAAACCCTAAAGAAATAGCAAACGACTTCAGTAACTATTTTGCATCTGTTGGTCAAAACTCATTTTTCGGTAATAACCAATGGAATAAAGATAAGCGAAATTCCTTTTAAAAAAATTTTAAAATGTAAAAATAAAATATATACGAGTAGTATAAAGCAAAATTGTTTAGTAATAAGCTACGTCGTGCTGCTTTTTTGGTTAAAATGATGCGTGCTGCTTTTAATTACAACAGTCCACATTGTGATGCGGCTAACTTTCCACGTGAAAAGCCCGGCATGTGTTGTGCTAATGGCAAAGTGAGATTTCCAGCATTAGAAACTCCACTCAAACCATTGTATTAATTTATTTTTGGGACATCTGTTACGTGGGCATGTTGGGTGAATTAGTATCACCTAGTGGCCAAAAGTCGACCAATTACCTGGCGGTCGTGCGGCAGCGCAACATCGCCAACGATACCGCCAACGACACCGTCAGCCGTCATCCAACGATGAAAATTTTGTTTTGATTCTTTTATTAGTTGTTCTTTTGTTTATCCTTTTAGTGAATTCATTTTTTTTGTTTCCTTTGTTTTAATCTTTACATCCTTCAAGTAATGGGATTTTCTTTCTAGATATTCTGAAAGAAAGAAAGAAAATATAATTAATAAAATTGTATATCAAAAAAATACTACATGCAATTCAAAGGAATGAATTTGTTTTGGTTAGGATTCTATTGCTTTTACATAAGAATCTTTGCAACACAAATTCAACACTTTGAAAACATGGTACTTACCTCAAATGTATAAAAAATAGTGGACAGCAATATCTAGAGAACAAAATAAAAGAATAAAAAGCAAATTAATTTTACTATAAATTAGTTAATTATTAAAACAATTACTTACCAACATTTTTTGTTCGTCCTAATGTAGTGTCCATGTTTGTTTTGATTGTGACACTTCTCATATAATTTTTTTATTAACCTAAATCATAACTTGTTGTTTCGTTCGCTGCGCATATGATTGTAGTCTTGTCTCGTTTCGCTCAAGGGAAAAGGGGTTAGAAATATAGCTACTAAATGTTTTTGGTTTAAGTCTAGGATAAGTAGGATTAGTATAGTAAGGAAGAAAAATATATTTGAATCCATAGACAATTAGATAAGATAGATTAATTTAGGATATATTTTAAAATTATATTAGAATTAGTTTAGATTAGTGTAATATATGAGAATAAAGACTGAGATAGTTATTTAAAGATGTAATGTTAGTGTATATGTGTGTGTGCTATTACTTGGTCGTGGATGAGGGGGTATTTATGGCTGCAAATAGTTATCTCACTCAGACGTAGTGGTAACTATTACCATTGTATATATATCTTATAGTATTATCAATTGACGTGATTTTATGTTAGAGTCCCTAGCCTGTGGTGTCGCTGAAATCAGCAAAATTTGTCAGTGGAGAATAGGATAAGAAAGATAGAAACAAGTAGAAGTAGTAAGAAAGAGAAATTTTATTATTTTCATTTTTCAACGAAAGACAGAGTAAGGGAGATTTCCGAGTGGTGGAAATGAAAAAAAAATTTCTTTTTTGACCTTTTTCTGTTGGAATATATTTTCTTGTTTGTATGGTTTTTGTAGGTATTGAAATAAAGAGATATGCTTATCATTTGATTTGAAATTTTCAATTCTGGTGAAAAATCAAATAATTACTATCCAATGCTACAAAGATACAGTGTGTTCTAAAAAGCATAATAATTGCAATGAAAAACTTTATAAAAAGTACATATATTGGCGATAAATTTCATGGAAATTAGTAATTAAACTGTTTTAATTTTAAATAAGTATCTGCCATACATTTTTTTTTCCAAATTTAAGAAAATATTTTTTTTTCTCTAGAATGTTTTTGTTTTACTTTCGTATTTACGGCGGATTGATGAAAAAAAATTCGAGGATAAAAAAATGTTAATTTATACTAGTTTCAGGGCTTCAAATGTTCATGTAAACGCACTTATTCACGCATAATTGTTGATAACTTTATGTTTTTTCATAATCTACACAAAAAACAAAAAACAAACAAATTAAAAAGAATCATACGAAAATGTTAATTTTTCATGTTTTTATAATTCAAAATAATAACAATTTCTCTCAAAACTTACCTTTTTCACATAATTTGTGCCTTTTTTATCAAGTAATTATCAAAGTAATCGTTTTTTTGTAGATTAACAAAAATAAAATGCACGACAGTGTCGCACGAATTTGCTCCTATGTAATAGATAGACTAGGAATTTTAAAAACGAATGTTATTAGAGAAAACTGTTCATAAGCATAAAATTTATTTTTTAAATGACTAAAACAACTCTTTTAGCAGTTGGAGCTAAAAATAGGATACCATGTGTTTTAAGCAAAAATTAGTTTATGTAAGAACAAAATTATAATTGCAAGTAGTGGTTTATTTAAAAAATAAGCTTTTATATAAAAAAACATTTTTAAGAAACAATTTTGGAAGCCCAATTAAATGTGTTTATTAATGTACGAATAAAAATTTGATTTCCAAAAAAAAATATTGATTCGTTTTTGAAATATTGAATTTTTCACAAAAAAAATTGATTTTTTCAATTTAAAAATATATATTTTTTAAAGTTTTGAAATGCAATGTTTTTTAAACTTTTTAGAAGCTTGTCTATACAAAATTTCATTGAAATCTGTTATGCCGATAATGAGAAATTCAAAATTCAAAAAAATCGTTCTACGGTATGTACAGTCAGTAATAGGTAGGTACATACGAGTATCTTGATTTCAATTTTTTTTTTTTATTAAATTATAGGTCGTAAGAATTTATTGAAAGAAATTAATTTTCTCTGAACCTTTTTAGAGGAAAATGCGATTTTCGAAAACCATTTTTTGACATTTGCATGGAGGGTACCGTTATTTTTAGGTAAAATACATTTTTTTTTCTCATATCTTGATTATATTAAGAAAAGAAGAAATTTTTATTTCAACTGGCACTGCAACTGATTCAAAAAGCGGGAAAATTATTTGCAAGAAAATATTTTGATATGGCATAGGAAACAAAATATATGTACATGTATACACAAATCCACAAAAAAACGTTAAAATTTGCAGAGGAAAAATAAGGCAGACAGTCATGGTTGCCAAATTGATTATTTTCAATGCATTATGATTCGAATCATTTGTTCCATATAATTTTGAGATTTTGATTAATTTTTTATATTTTCTCAAAATGTGTCCCTTTACTTGCCCAAAACTAATAATTTCAATTTATTTAACCAAAAACTAACGCCGCTACCCACCATACAAATGTTAAAAACTGGTTTTCGAAAATTGTATTATTCTCGAAAACGGCATCTAGAATTTTAATAACATTTTTTTCTTTCGATTAATTCTTGCGATCTATAATTTAATAAAAAAAAATTGAAATTAAGATATTACTGTCTGTACCTACCATAGAACCATTTTTAGATTTTAATGAAATTTTGTATAGAGAAGATTTTAAAATATTTGAAAAATATTGCATTTCAAAACTTAAAAAAAAAATATTTTTTGAATGTTTGAAAAATACCATTTTTTTTGGAAAATTCGACATCGCAAAAACGGTTCAATATTTTATTTATGTTAATTCTTACAATAATAGAAGCTTTAAGTTGGCGTACTAAATTTTTTCTTAATTCATATTTGCATAGCTTTCTTTTTTATCTCTTACTACTTAAGGAGTTTAAAAAAAAAAAAAATTTTATGCTTATGAATAGTTTTCTCTAACAAAATTGGTTTTTAAAATTCCTATTCTATTACATTCTATTACATAGGAGCAAGTTCGTGCGACCCAGTTGTGCATTTTATTATTTAAAAAAATATAAGCCAGTAAGTGCAACAAACTCAGTTATTCTAACTGCCTATATTTCTATTAGTTTCGTAAATCGAGTTTGTACTGTTTATCCTAATAATGAACTGTACACATATTCATATATATTTTATTTTATTTACAAGTATTTAAGGTAAAATAAGTAAAATAAGGCTAACCAAAACATAAAAAACTTTCTTTTATTCTATATGCCACGATTACATTCTATATTTATATTTATTTGTTTGTGGCAACCATGGTCACAGATTTATATTTTTCCATACAAATATATTTTCCCTATCCTCACAAAACGTCACATATACATCCATGAATATAATTTTCTCGTTCTGTTATTATTCCTATTTTTTCTTTCAGCGCACATTCTCAACACAATTTATTTTTTCTCATTCTTCCATTATCTCTACACCCATATTTTGAAGTCTCCAAAATTTAGAAGAGACACATTTTAGCAAATGCGGTCCGTAGCCTGAAGATGCCGCCACAATCTTTTGACTTCTCGATATTACTATAATATATATATACAATGCTATTACTTAGGTAATAGGAGAATGACTAGGAACTAGCCTAAGGAATTTTATGGTCATCATTGTATATTGTGCGAGCAAAAAGTCAAGAAGCAAAAAAGTTATTAAAGTGTTAAAACGGCCATTTTTTTTTTGATTTTTGGTTAAATTCAAAATTAAATTTGAATTAGATTTCTTTTAAATTCTGATTTTAATGTGAAATTCAGAAAAACGATAATTGTTTTGGAACAACATAGAATTAAGAAGAATTCTTGAAAGAGAATATTCTTTGTAGATTAAGGTAAATGAAAAAGTGATTGCCATAGAAATGCAATAAGTTATATATAACATATATGTGGTATTCCAATTTAGAATCTACCAGAAGATCTGGAATCACTAAGAATTCTTGCGGGGATCTAATATTAATTGCAAAAGCAGAGGTATGTGCTTAAAAAGTGGAAAGTTTAAAGTTTTTTTTTTGACGTGTGATTTTTCCTTAACCAGGTTTAGGCTAGATTCTTTCATAAGACCTAGAAAGATCATAAGCAGAAGTCTAGGCCTCTGCCAAAGATTATTTTATCTCCTTTGTTTGCGGTTCTTGACCATCAGCGAGGGCATCCTATGAAGGAGAAAGCACTCCTTGTTCAAGAAAACAAAGGAACAAGCTTTTAGAGACAAAGACCAGAAGTTTCTACAGAGGGTATTATACATATAACTCAAATATATATATATATATCCCACTGGAGATAAATAAGGGTATTTGGAGAAGGAAAAGGGTGCTTCGCAAAGACCTTAGAAAAGTGAGGAATAGCAGCAATAGAATAAATTGAAGAACAGGAATAAAAGTGAAGAAAAAGAAGAAAGTGTTAAAGGAAGAACAAAGTGAAAAAGAAAAAAAAAAACTGAAAGAACAATTGGAAAAATTTTTAACGTAAACATACATTAACATCTTTTTTTGAACAATTTAACGTAGTATATATATTAATGTGAAATTGGGTTCTCTAAATCTTTTTTTTTTTGTTGTAATACTCGTATATCATTTTTGAATTTCGAGTTAAATTAAGAAGAAGTGATCTTAAAGATTTACAAATCAAAATAATTCACTGAAGTATAGTGAATTGATCTACGCCTGTTTCTCCAGCGTGCTGCCGGCAGGACTACGAGGGACCAGGAAAACTGTAAGTGATTATTGTTCTAGTGTTTTTGTGTATAAGAAGATCCTTCAAATAACCTTTAAGGTCATTCTTTTTTTGGTTAACATTTTTTTATTAGTTTTTTTTTATATTATTAAAGTGAAGAAAAGAAACGAGTGGGAGAGCTCGATTGAGTTTTTTTTTTAAATTTTTTTTATGAAGATAAAAATTAATAAAGTTGTAATTTGAAAGATTAAAAAGTAAACAATCATGGTGTGCTAATTTCTTAGCTAGTGGTGTGTGGAGGTTTGGTAAAGCCGTCCAGATGTAGATTTGGTTTGAGGACATGACAGACTAACTTTTCTCTACTGACTAACCCGTGACTGGTTGGGTTCATTTAGGGGCTATTTCCAACAAAAGAGGCCATGGAATTAGCGAAGGACGTATCTTCAAGATACTTGGGTGGGTGGCCAGACCTTCGTCAACAACATCAGACGAACGTTTGGAATTCAGGGTGACGGTACTTAGGAGGAATAAGAAGGAGGTGCTTTAGGGAAAAGTTACACAATTTTTTTTGGTTTAGGGATTAGTTTTAGGTTAGGGCTTATATTTTTTTTTTACTTTTTTTATTAATTTTTCTTTATTTAAATTTTTTTTTTATTATTTTTCTAGGTGAAGGGTTTAATTTTTTTTTAGTTAAATTTTTTTTAGGTTAGTTTTTTTATTATAATACTTTTTTTTAACTTTAATTCGAAGCACCGAATTCTTGTTCTCTCCTAGATATCGTCAGGGTTCTCAGGTTTGTGTCATTTAACATCGGATAGTATACCTTAGGCACGAATAAATAATGATTAGTCGAGCAGGAGGTGTACTGAGAGGTGGCAAGAACCACCCCATACGACGAGCTAAAGCCGAGCGACCGCAAGCGTGCCGCAGCCTCCTCCAGTACACCGAAGCATTCCTCCGTGGAAACCTGGCTCCTAACAATGGCGCCCAACGGGACCTAACGGTTTTAATTGTTTTATAAAGCCAAAGACATGTTCAGGGAGATGATTTTTTTTTGAGAGATCATCGCCTTGGACTTGTTTTGTTTTTGAAAATTAATTAAAAATTTTTTTTACTATTACACAAATCTGAGGACTAGTAACTTTTGGTTTTGTCACAGATCGAAAACAGCTGTCCAAATCGTCAGACCATGAGTCAGAGAGTTTAGTGAGGTAGTTGAAGATCTGTGACAACATCAAAAGTTTGAACAAGGTCGTACAATTTCGGATCTCAGCTGTCTATAGAATTAGGCACAGCCAGATTGTTTGTGAGGTAGGGATTCGGAGTTCGAAAACCTTGTTCGTGTGGAAGTTCATTTTGAATACACAACCAACCATTGACTAGGCTAAACGCCAGGAACTATGTTTTGGTTGTGGGAGAAAGATGGACTGAAGCAACCCCTGAATTTCAAACGCACCAGTCACAAGACATACTCGTAAGTACGATAGAACGCAACTAACGACTACCAATTTGCAGATGGAAATAAACTTTGCCAATCTTCACACACCTAAGCGTTACTTATTAAAGATACAAATACATATACTTTTTTTTACAAATAACATCATTTTTTTTATTGATTTCATTTTTTTTTTATACAATTATCTTTTTACTTTTCATTTATATATTTTCTCAAATTTTGCCTTTTTTTATAATAAATTTTTTTACTTTAACTTTTTTGTTACTTTGAAATTTTGGTTTTTAATAATTTTTTTTTGTTTACTAATTTTTTTTTTCTATAAAACAAATTTCTAATTTGCTTAGTACTTTTTTTTACAATTCTTCTTTTTTTTTATCATTTTTTTTTCATAAAGATTCAGTTTTTTTTTTTTGGATTTTAATATTGGGTTTTAGGATTTTTTTTAGGATTTGAATAATTTTCTTTATATTACAATACCGTTTCTTCAATTCTTATTTACATTTTTTTAATTTTTTTTTCAATTCTTGAATTACTACTTCATAATTCACATTTTGTTTTTACATTTGGGTTCAAGAAGTTTTTGTTTTTGAGTAGGTTTTTTTTTATTATTCTTTTTCCTTGAAATTTATTTTTTTCATTAAATACAAAAGTTTTAAAGGATATTTAGAAGAATTAGATCTGAAGATATGTCAGAAGGAAAAAAGAAGGCTACAGGAACAGTTTCTAAAGGAACTGGGAGAAGGAAGGTCACACGTCAGACGGATACAGTAGACGAGGAAAACGAAGTAGCTGAAACACCAATACTACCTACTTTAACACCAACAGTGACAGAAACCGACAACTTAGACAAAACATATCACGAAATTACTAGACTTATTCGTAGTTTCGAGATAGTTGGAACAAACGAGAACGAGAACGACAAACAAAATGCTAACGAACAAAACGCGACGGAAGACAATGATGAAAACGAATTTTTACGAATAGAACAAGAACTATTGATACAACAAAATTTAGAACTTGAACAGGAACGACTACGAATAGAACAAGAACAAAAACGATTACGTTTAGAACAAGACCGTATTACCCAACAATTTTCAATTAGACAAAACCAAAACCGAACTAGTACGAATACAACTACGAATATACCAAATATTAACGTACTGACAGAACTTGACTTGTACGAACTAATGCAAAAAGTTGCAACTCTGACTGTCAAGGAAAGTCAGACTAAAACTCTGAGTGTTCTTGCAGATGGCTTGTCAGAAATGTACAAGTTATTTGACCAGAACATGAAAGAAGTCAATTCAAAATTGAACAGCATGGAACAGTCTTTGACAGTTCAGAGAAACGCAGCAGACGAACAAGACTCTATACGAAACACCACGACAGACAGACAACCTACTCGGCGAATAGTCAATCGACATCTCACCCGTCAGATGGAAATTCCTCATTTAGGGATATCAATCGAAGGATTGATGTTCATAAATGGGGAGTCAAATTTGACGGTTCGTCAAAAGGCATGTCGGTTGAAAGTTTTATTTTCCGAGTAGAGACTTTACAGAAGAAAAGTGGACTGACTGACGATCAGCTCTTCGCCAATTTCCACCATTTAGTCACGGGCTCTGCTGAGCGTTGCTATTGGGATGTTTGTGAGGAAAACCAAAGTGATGAACTTTTTAATTATCATGATTTAAAAACAGAACTGATTCGACAGTTTAAACACAATAAACGTGACCATGAGATACTAAGGGCAATCATGGATTGAAAACAACAAACCCAAGAAACGTTCGACGAATTTTATGCCGACATTAGAGGGCTGACTTTGCAAATGCAAGTCAGGCCTACAGAAAGTGATTTAGTTTCAATGGTTAGAAAGAACTTAAAGGAAAGAATCAGTACCTTAATTTTTGGTTGCACTATTAGAAACATTCGCGAATTGAGAGAAGAGTGTAAAAGAGCTGAAGACCATCTAGCTTTAAGAGATTCGAAGATAAAGCGATTTACACATGAGATAGATGTTAGTGATTGTTTAAGAAATAGAGATAGAGTAAGCGATTTAGAAGAAGAAGAATTTGATTTAGCAGCTTTTCAAACTAAGAGAACGGAAAGAAAAAGTTTTGGAGAGAAGGAAAATTTAAATAGGTTCAAGGGACAGGAAAGGAAAAGGGATGAAGCCAAGGATGGACAAAAGTCTTCGGGCGATTGCCCATCTTCATTTCATACCTTGACGTGTTTTTGTTGTGGACAGGGTAGTGTATCCTTCCGATGTGCGGCGTGTCAGGGAAACCCGAAAGTCGGCAGTACACCCGGGAGTCAACCGCCGACGTCGAAACCACTCCCGGAGAATTCGAAGAACCTAGAGTAGTAAAAATTTTAAAGAGACATACTAATAAAGAAAATAATGAAGATACTCACCAAATTGAAGAAAGAGAACATCATAAGAGTCTTCACCAGAGGATGATAGAGTATGAAGCTGCTAGGAAGAGAATATTTGGTGAAGAACTAGACTGTAAAAAAATGAAGAGTAGGAATTATTTGAAGATTTTGAGGCTAAGGGAGAAAAGTGCAATAAAAAGACAGACGAGAAATAGAATCGAAGCGACTATACTGACAATGACAAATGACAATAGGCCATATGTGAAAGTGCAATTGGGAGGAGAAGATTTTGAGGGATTGTTAGATAGTGGAGCGTCCGTTACGTATTTAGGGAAAAGTGCAATGGATTTTATAAGTAGGAAAAATATTAAAATTATAAAAATGAACAATGATATTAGAACGGCGGATGGAAATCACCAAAAGATAGAAGGAAGTTTTAGTGCGGATGTTTCTTGGGGTGGTAAATCACATGAGTTGGAGATCCTGGTTGTTCCTGGTCTTTCTCAACCGCTATATCTGGGTGTTGATTTTTGAAGTACTTTTAAAGTAGCTCCAAATATTATAAGTGAGCTGAACGCTCCAGATATGATGAAAGAGCAACCTAGCTACAGAGATCTCTCACCGGATCAAGCCAAGCAACTGGAGGGCATCAAGTTACGGTTTCCCTCCTTTGCCGTACTCGGGTTGGGTAAAACCAATCTTGAGGAGCACGTAATTGAAGTGGATGACGAACAAATTCCCATTAAACAAAGGCACTACCCTATTTCACCAGTAGTCCAAAAGCTTATGTATGCTGAGCTGGACAGAATGCTGGAATTAGGGGTAATCGAGGAGAGTAACAGTGCTTGGAGTTCTCCAGTTGTTTTGGTGAGAAAAGGTGCGAAAAATAGGTTGTGTCTGGATTCAAGAAAAGTCAATGCACGAACTAAAAAGTTTGCTTACCCACTGCCACATATAGAAGGAATAATAGCAAGACTTCAAGATACAAAATTCATTTCTAGTATCGATTTAAAAGATGCCTTTTGGCAAATTCCGCTGGAGAGCAAATCAAGGGAGAAAACGGCTTTTACAGTCCCTGGGCGACCGTTATATCAATTCACGGTTATGCCGTTTGGGTTATGTAACGCCGCCCAGAGAATGTCTAAGCTGATGGACAAAGTCATTCCCGGTGGGTTACGCCAGAATGTCTTTGTCTATCTCGATGACCTCTTGGTTTGTTCTCCAGACTTTAATACTCACATAAAAGTACTAGACGAAGTGGCAAGTGCATTACGTACAGCGGGTTTAACAATAAATGTAGAAAAAAGCAAGTTCTGCTTTAAAGAAATAAAATATCTAGGATATGTAGTTGGGGACGGTGGGATACGGACTGACAAGGACAAAGTATCGGCGGTCGAAGACTTCCCGATTCCTAAGACCCCCAAGCAACTTCGCAGGTTCCTAGGCATGACTGGTTGGTATAGGCGGTTCATACCGAACTATGCGTCTATAGCAGCCCCAATGACTGACTGCCTAAAGAAAGGACAGACTTTTACAATGACTGACGAAGCACTTACGGCATTTCAACAACTCAAAATGAGTTTAGTTAAAGCTCCCATACTTACAAATCCAGACTTCACAAAACATTTTTACATACAGTGTGACGCCTCGACTTCGGGTGTAGGGAGTGTGATCTTCCAGTTGGATGACGAGAAAAATGAACGGCCGTTGGCATTCATGTCCCAGAAGCTAAATTCCGCTCAAAGGAACTATAGTGTAACGGAACTTGAATGCTATGCGGCAGTTTTATCGGTAAAAAAGTTCAGGGCCTATTTTGAAGGTCTACCCTTTACTATTATTACCGATCACGCAAGTCTGAAATGGCTAATGACACAAAAAGATCTAGCTGGACGTTTGGCTAGATGGAGCCTCAAGCTCCAGGGTTTCGACTTCGTGATCGAACATAGGAAGGGTGTCCAAAACGTAGTCCCTGATACTCTCTCACGAATCCATATGGAGGAGATCAATTCCGAAGACTTAACGCCAGAAATTGACTTTAGTTCACCATATTTTTCTTCGGAAGAATATGTTGAGCTAAAGAAAATAATAGAACAGGACAAAAACAAACTACCCGATATTTGTATATCTGACGGATTTGTTTACAAACGAACGGACATAAGAACAGGGGACGCAATAAAGGAAGACCGGGCATGGAAGCTTTGGGTACCTGTGAAGTTGCGTGGAGGTCTTTTGATGGCGGCACATGACTCTCCAGCGTCAGGACACGGCGGTATAAATAAAACATTGTCCAAATTGAGACAAAAATATTTTTGGCCTGGAATGGCTACCGATGTTCAGCGTTGGGTGAGTTCATGTGACACATGTAAATGTAGTAAGTCAGTAAACACGACTAGAGAGAGAGAGAGAGAGATAGATATTTTCTTTATTTCCTCAGATAAAATTACAATTTTTTTTAGAATAAGAATACGGACCTGACAATTTTGCCGTCTGCCGGAAATGACATTTCAGTAAGATGAAAAGAAAATAATATTATATAAAGAGAAAATGTAACGATAATCCTTGTTTACAATAATGTTTCGGTAAATTTAAAATAATAAACAATTAATAGGTATTTACATAATGTACATACGATCGTTTAAATGAATATACAAAAAAAAAGTTAAAAAATAAAAAAAAAAGAGAGAAATTTTGGTATTTGAACAATTTTGATGATTTGCAACATAAAAAACTTCTAATTTTAATGATTTAAAACATAAAAAGAGTAACAGATTTAAATTCTTGTTAACATATTTGTTTTGAAAAATTAACATAACAGAATACTCAATGAGAACTTAAATACATTTACATGAATATTCAAACTTCGTTGATAGGAAAGTGAGAAACCTGGAGGCCGTCGACAATTTTGATGATTTGCAACATAAAATAAAAAAAACTTCTAATTTTGATGATTTAAAACATAAACATAATAACAAAATTAAATGGTTATAAACATTCGAATTCGCAATGAATATAGACTTGCTGTATCTCTTGACTTTTCAAAAACTATTACGATAAGTCATAGCATGGCTGCAATATTTATATAGAGCGAGCCAGCCCCGAGAACCATTTAATATTTCGTAGAGATTATTTACAGTCAGAAAACTTTCTTGGAAGTATAAACGTCGGATTTCTTGTAAAATGGGACACACCCCAATGAAGTGGTACACACTTTCGTCTTCTCTCCTGTTACATAAATTACAAGTTTGCTGAAGATCGGTTCTATGTGGAATGAAATTTAAATTCAATAATTCGACTCGGGCTCTGAAAATGGTGCCTATAACTTTAGGTATATATTTAACATTGAAATAATTTCCTAGGGTTAGTAATCGATGATCTAGATTGCGGTAGATTAGTCTGGAAACCGAAGAGGATGCTTTTGTTAAGTGTTGGTCATATATTTTGTCATCAACCTTAGCTATAATTGTTGCAAATATATCATGCCATTCGCTAACATTACTTTCAGACACGGATATACTGATATCGTGAGATAGCGCCAGTTGGTTCCAATTACTGAAAGGTGTTGCATTAGTTTGCAGCAATCTAACCAAGATGGCTCTATGAAAACTGTTTCTGCTTCGGTTCATCAACCTTATTAAAAAGTCTGCATGGGCTTTTAGATTTTGCAAATATATGGGTGGAAAACCAGACTCCACGTGAATTGCATAGGTTGGAGTTGCATTCGGTAATCTAAACAAACGCTTAAAGAAATATCTCTGAACATCTTCAAACTCCTCAAAGGGGATTGTCCCAAACGCCTGCACACCATAACACAAACATGTGTTTACCGTAGCCTTAAATACTTGATATTTAGAAGACAGATCAATGTTTTGGTTTGCGAAAAATTTCGGCCACAACATGTTTAGTGCCAGTTTTGCTTCTCTATTTTTTTCTTTCGCATGCTTCCGGAAGTTTAAATTACTTGAAAACAGCACACCAAGGTACTTAAACTCCCGAACTACTTCTATCACCTCGTTATTGAGTCGCCAAGCCTCTGCACGTAGTCTGCCTCTAAATCGGTTCTCAAAAATCATAACTTTTGTCTTCAAAACGTTTATATGGAGATCCCATGTCTTACAGAACGCCTGTAGTTTGTTTATTTGGAGTTGTAACGTGAAAGGATTGTCCGCTAACAGTACCAAGTCATCAGCGTAAAGGAGTACTTTTACGTGATTGCCCGCGAAGCTAACACCACCAGGGAGAATCTCAGTTACTGAATCAATAAATAGGGCGAAGAGAATAGGGCTTAAAATGCAACCTTGGGGGACACCTGCCGACGTGTCGAACCATTCCGACAATTTGGATCCATCCCACACTGCTGCACTTGATGCCGAGAGAAATTTAGCATAGACCAGTAGGAACTTTCTTGATACTCCGAGGGAAGCCAATTTATAAATCAATGCTTGCCTGTTGACTGTATCAAAGGCTGCTTTGAAGTCTACGAAGCAATGCTAGTCAGTGCAAAAATATGATCTAAGGTTGAAAATCCTGAATGAAACCCTGCCTGGTATATGCTAAGACGATCGTTGCTTTCTATCCAAAGAGAAAATCTTCCATAAAGAATTGTAGCAAAAATCTTTCTAAGAGAATTAAGAATAGAGATTCCTCTATAATTTTCAACTCGACTTGAATCTCCCTTTTTAAATAAAGCAAATATAAGTGCTTTATTAAAAGAAGTAGGAATACACGCATTATCGAATAACAAATTGAAATATTCCACTATGTAAAGTTTGAGTTGTTCCGTTGCATTTTTAAAAAATTCGATTGGGATGCCATCACTACCCGGAGCTTTATTGTTTTTCATGACCACTAACGATGATTCTAGTTCCCTTAAAGAGATCGGGTGGTCTAGTTCGGATACAACTTCGTTCTGTAACGCATAGCTAAAAGTTTGAAGATTCTCCTCCGCTGATAATAGAATTTTAAAATGCGCTGCTAAAGTATCAGCTTCGAGAGTAATCTTCATACTTCTGCACCGCCCTCCTAACTCACGAACATTACTCCAGAATTCTTTAGAGTTTTTAGAGAGTTGTAACTTCATAGCAAAACGTTTGAGGAAAAGACTTTTTTTCTCGTAACACATTTGCTTGAAATCCTTATTGGCACGTAAGTACATAATTTTGAAGGCAACGGAGTTTGTTGAACGAAATAGTTTTAAATACTTGAAAGAAAGATTCCGAAGAATGACACAGTCTTTATCAAACCATTTATTCTTAGCTGTGAAGGAATAATTACTACTTGTTGGAGTAGCCGAAGCATAAATTACACTTGTAATGCTTTCCTCAATTAAATCAACATCGCTTAATGATTGAAGTGGAAGAAGATTGCAGTGGTGATTCAAGAGACTTTTGTATCGGTGGGCTTTATTCTCAAACCATCTAAGTTTTCGAGGATAATCTGTACCGGTATGCTGAACGTTCTCGAAAAAACGGACTTTAACCTGTAATGGCAAATGACCCGAGAAGCTGGCCACGAGCACCTGGAAATCCTGAACTGCATTAAACCACTCGCCAGATATCGCGCAGTAATCAATAACCGAATGGCCTTGGCCGCTTATAAAAGTAAGTTCACCACATTTGTCACCATTTGCTACCCCATTCAACACAAACAAGCCAAAGTCCTCACACAATTCCAATAAAAGCCTTCCTTAACTATTGAGCGTTTCATCTTTCGAATTTCGAATCATATTATAGAGCGTTATATCTTGCAAATTATAAGCAGGAGAATTCTGATAATCGCCAATGCGGGCGTTGAGATCACCGATAACCATTATATTTTCCAAGGAAGTATCGTTAATAAAATTACGCAAATTGTCGAAATCGTTCATCCAATTATTGCAATTTAGGTAAACCGGTACAATAAAGAATTTACATTTGTTTGTCAAAATTTGAACAACAAGCCTATTTTCAATAAATTTGCATTGAACGAAATTATTAAATTTAGTTCTTAAACACGACTACTCGGCCGCCGATGGGACAACAAAGACTGACAGAACGACCTTTCCAACGACTATTTATTGATTTTTTGGGACCTTATCCACGCACAAGAAATGGTAACACACACATATTTATTGTCCTTGACCATATTAGTAAATATGTGTTTCTAAAAGCAATACGAAAAGCAACATCATCTGAGGTAGTTAAGTTTTTAGAAGAAAATGTATTTCACGTATTTGGTGTTCCCGAATATATTCATTCCGATAACGGAAAACAATTCATATCGGAGTTGTTCACAAGTTTCTTGACTCGCTATGGAGTCAAACAGGTACGAACTGCTATTTACTCTCCTCAAGCGAATGCTTCAGAGAGAGTAAATCAGTCAATTCTCGCAAAGATTCGATCTTATTTAGGAAGCGATCAAAAACATTGGGATCAACATGTTAGTAATGTGGCGTTCGCACTGCGTAGTGTTGTACACGATGCAATTGCAGTTGAACCGTATTACGCGATTTTTGGCACTCCAATGATTCAAAACGGCAAATCTTACGAATTACTTCGTAAACTAGGTGTTGTTAAAGAATCGGAAATCGAAGTATTAAATAAAGACGATAAACTTGAGCTAATAAGAACAAAAATTTTTGAAAATTTGAAACTCGCCCATCAAAAAAGTGAAAAAGTATACAATACCAGAAGTAAAGACGTCAAATATAAAATAGGTCAGATAGTTTACCGAAGAAACTTTAGACAAAGCAATAAAATTGACAATTACAACGCGAAACTTGGTGCGAAATTTATTAAATCGATTATTTTAAAAACCGTAGGCAATTCACTTTACGAGATAGGAAATTTAAAAGGCGAGAAAGTTGGAGTATATCACGCGAAAGATCTTCATGTTTAGAAACGATATCAAAATTACGCACTCAGATGATGTTGCTTAATGTGATATTAGGTTAAGGTACTTCAGTTATTTTGTTTTGTTGTTATATAGTTTATTTATTTATTTATATAGCTTATTTTATAGTATTTTTATTTACATTTATGATCTGATATTTTTGTATATATAGTTTATTTATTTATAGTTTATTTAATTAGCCTAGCTTCTAGAATCTGTGATATTTTCTTTTAGTTTATTAAGTTAGCTTAGTTTTATTATCTGTGATAATTTTTTTTTAGAGTTTTATATTTACAATTTTTATTTGTGATTTTTTTATAGTTTAGTCTTTTTCATCTGTGATTCTTATTTTTTTGTCAAAGTACCTGGTTTTCTTTGAAAAGATAGTTTATTTTAAGTTGTACTGTGATATTAGTTTTACTTTTAGTTTATGAGCTTATCTGTGATTTTTTTTTAGTCAAAGTACTTTATTTTTTTTAAGTTAGGTTATTTTATCGTTCATCTGTGATATTAATAATTAAGTAAAACCACCTGAGTAATCTGTGATAGTTAGAGATTAAGCTGAAGTACCTGATTTTTTTTTTAGTAGGATAAAATACCTGATTTTACCTGTGATATTAGTATAGATAGTTAGTAAAAGTACCTGATTATAGTTAAGTTCAAAATTTTATTTTTTATGTTAGTATAGGTTGTAGCAAAATTTTTTTGTAGAAAAGTTACAAAGTATCTGATACTTAGAAAGATCCATCAAAGATATATTCTCTAAAAGAAAATAAACAAACAAACAATATTAGTGTGGTTAGTGAACATAGAAACTGCTCGACATAATACATGTACATATACAGCATGAGATCTCAGGTAATGGGCTCAGCCACACTACGAGACCATTTAAATCTAAAAAGACATTTACGATTTACCTAACGAGCCTGTTACGTGGGCATGTTGGGTGAATTAGTATCACCTAGTGACCAAAAGTCGACCAATTACCTGGCGGCTGTGCGGCAGCGCGACACCGCCAACGACACCGTCAGCCGTCATCCAACGATGAAAATTTTGTTTTGATTCTTTTATTAGTTGTTCTTTTGTTTATCCTTTTAGTGAATTCATTTTTTTTTGTTTCCATTTGTTTTAATCTTTACATCCTTCAAGTAACGGGATTTTCTTTCTAGATATTCTGAAAGAAAGAAGGAAAATATAATTAATAAAATTGTATATCAAAAAAATACTACATGCAATTCAAAGGAATGAATTTGTTTTGGTTAGGATTCTATTGCTTTTACATAAGAATCTTTGCAACACAAATTCAACACTTTGAAAACATGGTACTTACCTCAAATGTATAAAATAGTGGACAGCAATATCTAGAGAACAAAATAAAAGAATAAAAAGGAAATTAATTTTACTATAAATTAGTTAATTATTAAAAAAATTATTTACCAACATTTTTTGTTCGTCCTAATGTAGTGTCCATGTTTGTTTTGATTGTGACACTTCTCATATAATTTTTTTATTAACCTAAATCATAACTTGTTGTTTCGTTCGCTGCGCATATGATTCATTGTAGTCTTGTCTCGTTTCGCCCAAGGGAAAAGGGGTTAGAAATATAGCTACTAGAACATGCGCAGAAAGCTTTCTAGCAGTTTTGTTCATCCGTCGGATGAACTTTAATGAATTTGTTTTTTATTTAAGTCTAGGATAAGTAGGATTAGTATAGTAAGGAAGAAAAATATATTTGAATTCATAGACAATTAGATAAGATAGATTAATACATAGAGAAATGAAAATTATTTCTGTTTAAGTGGAGTGATTGAATTAAATTCAATTAAAAAGTTTAAGTGACCTCAACTCCAAGGTGCGTTTCGCCCAGGTACGACAGTGGGCTCATCAGTTAGATGCTGTCGTACCCTTCTAAGACGCAAATATTGGTCGATGTTTACCGACTCTAATAAAATTTACAGCTTTAATAGACTGTGAATTTTATCGTTCTAGGGGAATTTGATTAAATTCAGACACCTAGAACAATATTGTCCGTGGTCAGACTATTAAATCAATACATAGAGAAATGAAAATTATTTCTGTTTAAGTGGAGTGATTGAATTAAATTCAATTAAAAAGTTTAAGTGACCTCAACTCCAAGGTGCGTTTCGCAGGTTGAGGTCACTTAAACTTTTTAATTGAATTTAATTCAATCACTCCACTTAAACAGAAATAATTTTCATTTCTCTATGTATTGATTTAATAGTCTGACCACGGACAATATTGTTCTAGGTGTCTGAATTTAATCAAATTCCCCTAGAACGATAAAATTCACAGTCTATTAAAGCTGTAAATTTTATTAGAGTCGGTAAACATCGACCAATATTTGCGTCTTAGAAGGGTACGACAGCATCTAACTGATGAGCCCACTGTCGTACCTGGGCGAAACGCACCTTGGAGTTGAGGTCACTTAAACTTTTTAATTGAATTTAATTCAATCACTCCACTTAAACAGAAATAATTTTCATTTCTCTATGTATTGATTTAATAGTCTGACCACGGACAATATTGTTCTAGGTGTCTGAATTTAATCAAATTCCCCTAGAACGATAAAATTCACAGTCTATTAAAGCTGTAAATTTTATTAGAGTCGGTAAACATCGACCAATATTTGCGTCTTAGAAGGGTACGACAGCATCTAACTGATGAGCCCACTGTCGTACCTGGGCGAAACGCACCTTGGAGTTGAGGTCACTTAAACTTTTTAATTGAATTTAAGATAGATTAATTTAGGATATATTTTAAAATTATATTAGAATCAGTTTAGATTAGTGTAATATATGAGAATAAAGACTGAGATAGTTATTTAAAGATGTAATGTTAGTGTATATGTGTGTGTGCTATTACTTGGTCGTGGATGAGGGGGTATTTATGGCTGCAAATAGTTATCTCACTCAGACGTAGTGGTAACTATTTACTTAGGTAATAGGAGAATGACTAGGAACTAGCCTAAGGGATTTTATGGTCATCATTGGATATTGTGCGAGCAAAAAGTCAAGAAGCAAAAAAGTTAGTGTTAAAACGGCCATTTTTTTTTTTTGATTTTTGGTTAAATTCAAAATTAAATTTGAATTAGATTTATTTTAAATTCTGATTTTAATGTGAAATTCAGAAAAACGATAATTGTTTTGGAACAACATAGAATTAAGAAGAATTCTTGAAAGAGAATATTCTTTGTAGATTAAGGTAAATGGAAAATTGATTGCCATAGAAATGCAATAAGTTATATATAACATATATGTGGTATTCCAATTTAGAATCTACCAGAAGATCTGGAATCACTAAGAATTCTTGCGGGGATCTAATATTAATTGCAAAAGCAGAGGTATGTGGTTAAAAAGTGGAAAGTTTAAAGTTTTTTTTTTGACGTGTGATTTTTCCTTAACCAGGTTTAGGCCAGATTCTTTCATAAGACCTAGAAAGATCATAAGCAGAAGTCTAGGCCTCTGCCAAAGATTTTTTTATCTCCTTTGTTTGCGGTTCTTGACCATCAGCGAGGGCATCCTT
This sequence comes from Chrysotoxum bicinctum, assembly GCA_911387755.1. Taxonomy (NCBI): domain Eukaryota; kingdom Metazoa; phylum Arthropoda; class Insecta; order Diptera; family Syrphidae; genus Chrysotoxum; species Chrysotoxum bicinctum. Next base: position 116,075,358 of record OU426988.1, read on the forward strand.
TGAAGGAGAAAGCACTCCTTTGTTCAAGAAAACAAAGGAACAAGCTTTTAGAGACAAAGACCAGAAGTTTCTACAGAGGGTATTATACATATAACTCAAATATATATATATATATATCCCACTGGAGATAAATAAGGGTATTTGGAGAAGGAAAAGGGTGCTTCGCAAAGACCTTAGAAAAGTGAGGAATAGCAGCAATAGAATAAATTGAAGAACAGGAATAAAAGTGAAGAAAAAGAAGAAAGTGTTAAAGGAAGAACAAAGTGAAAAAGAAAAAAAAAAAAAACTGAAAGAACAATTGGAAAAATTTTTAACGTAAACATACATTAACATCTTTTTTTGAACAATTTAACGTAGTATATATATTAATGTGACATTGGGTTCTCTAAATCTTTTTTTTTTTTTGTTGTAATACTCGTATATCATTTTTGAATTTCGAGTTAAATTAAGAAGAAGTGATCTTAAAGATTTACAAATCAAAATAATTCACTGAAGTATAGTGAATTGATCTACGCCTGTTTCTCCAGCGTGCTGCCGGCAGGACTACGAGGGACCAGGAAAACTGTAAGTGATTATTGTTCTAGTGTTTTTGTGTATAAAAAGATCCTTCAAATAACCTTTAAGGTCATCCTTTTTTTGGTTAACATTTTTTTATTAGTTTTTTTTTTATATTATTAAAGTGAAGAAAAGAAACGAGTGGGAGAGCTCGATTAGTTTTTTTTTTTAATTTTTTTATGAAGATAAAAATTAATAAAGTTGTAATTTGAAAGATTAAAAAGTAAACAATCATGGTGTGCTAATTTCTTAGCTAGTGGTGTGTGGAGGTTTGGTAAAGCCGTCCAGATGTAGATTTGGTTTGAGGACATGACAGACTAACTTTTCTCTACTGACTAACCCGTGACTGGTTGGGTTCATTTAGGGGCTATTTCCAACAAAAGAGGCCATTGAATTAGCGAAGGACGTATCTTCAAGATACTTGGGTGGGTGGCCAGACCTTCGTCAACAACATCAGACGAACGTTTGGAATTCAGGGTGACGGTACTTAGGAGGAATAAGAAGGAGGTGCTTTAGGGAAAAGTTACACAATTTTTTTTGGTTTAGGGATTAGTTTTAGGTTAGGGCTTATATTTTTTTTTTACTTTTTTTATTAATTTTTCTTTATTTAAATTTTTTTTTATTATTTTTCTAGGTGAAGGGTTTAATTTTTTTTAGTTAAATTTTTTTTTAGGTTAGTTTTTTTATTATAATACTTTTTTTTAACTTTAATTCGAAGCACCGAATTCTTGTTCTCTCCTAGATATCGTCAGGGTTCTCAGGTTTTTGTCATTTAACATCGGATAGTATACCTTAGGCACGAATAAATAATGATTAGTCGAGCAGGAGGTGTACTGAGAGGTGGCAAGAACCACCCCATACGACGAGCTAAAGCCGAGCGACCGCAAGCGTGCCGCAGCCTCCTCCAGTACACCGAAGCATTCCTCCGTGGAAACCTGTCTCCTAACACATCTCAAACGTCGAATCACTTTTTGATCCATATTCAACAACACAATTCGGCATTTCAAATGACCTCTTTTAGTGCTACTAAAATTATTAGAGATAATTACGCCGAACGTTTTGAGGTAAATACTTCAACATGATTGTCCCATGTTTATATCAATCTGAATCATAAAGTATTCGATAGTCTTAAAAATTCTGATCCAACATCTACCTAAAATTGCATACATGTTACAGATTCAAAGCCAGATTTATCATAAAGCTGGTTCGTTATTGCCATACTTCGACGCTGATCATCAATTTTTGCAAATTTATTTTATTGGTGATGAAAATCGTGAATTGGATCAACGTTGTGCAATTGTTTCGAATACAAGAGGAGAAATTATTCGTGAGCTACAAAGGTTTTTCCATCAGCATAACGCATTAGTTCAATTGTTCAAAATTGCTTTCGATCGTATGCCATCTGATAATCACAAAATCGTTATAAGGGCTGATAGAACACCTTTTGGAGAGCATGCAAGGCGATTCAATGCACCCACAATTGATGAGGTTGCAATTGTAATTCTTGGTGATCAGTTTCAATCCCGTGATATTGTACTTCATCGCAGAAATGAGCAATTGCAACATGTTTCGGAACTTCATCGTATATGACACAATCATGCAAGCCATTTCCAATAATGCAGGTGGATTATATTTCTTTGATGCGCCTGGTGGTACAGGCAAAACGTTCGTTATGTCATTGATTTTAGCTATTCTAACTATTCGATCGGAACAGAAAATTGTATAGGCACTTGCATCTTCGGGAATTGCTGCTACATTATTAGAAGGTGGTCGGAATGCACACTCTGCATACTTGATGCACTATAGTGCACTATTGCGCCCACTAGAGTATGCAAGACGTTCACATTTGTAAATAACTACTAAAGGCCTAACTAATTATGCTAATTATTTTTTGTTATCAATCACACCCAAAAATTGCTGTGGGCTCTCGGTCTATTGTATTTTGGTTAGATATGCCGAAATTGAACAACGTTGCTTTGTTGCGTATGAAATAGCCAAAACAAAACAAATATTCTTGACAAAAAAATATAACAACAAAACACACAGAAGATCCCTCAAAAGAAAAATGCTACAAAACAAATTTCATTTTCTGTGTATGTAATTATCTTTAGCACATACTGGAAATCAAATTGTTATGCGTTTTATCCTAGCTAGAATATTCCTACGACAAGTTATTGAGGATAAAATTCAATAATGCAAAATAAAAATTGCAACACTAACACACCGGATGAAGAAGGATCCGTGGAGAGAGATCACCAACAAGTATATTTATCTATTTAATTCTAAACAATTTTCAATTCAATTTGTTTTGAATATATTAGTATAACATTTTAGTTTCAATAAATAAAAACAACAAAGCTTAAGTTTCAATATCAAGTAAAAGTCATTTTATTTTGTTGATAATCTTTATAACTCAATGTTATGTCGAGGTGAATGTGACAGTTCAGTACTAAAATGTCCTTATGTAGGCACTATTCAACCTCCAAACGCGTTTAGCTTATAATGCCTCTATTCAACGTCACATAAGTTTTATAAATAACGATTTTGCGCTTAGAGGAATTATAAGGGTTGCATAGCCTTATGTACTCACTACGAGTATGAGTTTATAAATATGGCTGACAATGTATAATCTCAGTAATCAATCACGCCAAAATAATAGTTACAATAGCCAATCACGCCAAAATTATAACTCCAATAACAGTGGCCATCACGCCACAATAACTCGAATAGCCGTGGTCAATCACACCAAATTAATAATAACTGCGGAATTCCAATAGAAATAGGCAGTCCAACAGCCAGGAATCTATGGATATTACGCTTAACGAAGACATTCAAAGTAATAATGATCATTTTGGAAACCGTCAAAATTTTTCAGATGGTCAAAGAAACATTACCCTATTTAGTCTTTAAAAATAACATTGTGGCGGACGGACCTCCACATGCTAACACACCATCAATAAAAATAAATTGTTTAATCCCGGAACGCATTCTAGTTTTGACATATTATTCGGAGAGAATGAAATGACCAGAGTGTCATGCAACGCGACTCTTCTGACTAGAGTAAAGCTCCGTAAGAAATTTTCTATTTTTTTGTTAGCTGTCTGGCGGGTTAAAAAGGCTGGCATTCTCGTTTCGACTGCGACCGCAGACAGTAGCTATCAGTCATCACATCCAATCAAAAATTATAATTAAAATTTTGTATTATTATCTTTCAAGTTTATCAATAAATTGTAAAGTATTTTTTATCATCAAAAAGGAAAACAGTGTTCTTTATTGGTTGGGCACAAGCGCCCAAATTGGTAACCCCGACGTTATGCGAAGTGCAGAAACGTAGAAGCTGACTTATCGACTCAAGTGGCTGCAAATTTTTTGGTCGAGTTCTTGGTTGCTGTTGTCGCCAAAAGTCTAGCGGCATCACCTTCTTGTTCTACCACCTGCGCATTTCCACCAGACAACACCACACAATTGAACACTCGAGCAGAAATCTACCATTGAGTTGAGAAGAAATTAAAGCCATCAGCACCAGCACATTCACCGCTCGATTTTTATTTTTCGTCAACCGCATCGTCTCAGGCAACGGTATACAGTACCGTTTGTTTTATTCCGTGGCTAACGGCAGCAGCAGTGCAGCATAAACCAGTTACTTTTTCCTCGTGCATCTTGGCAGACAAATAAAAAACAAATCAAAAAATCTTGTGCCTGTAAAACAATTTTATACGGTGGTTGTATGACAGCAGCCTGGATAATCAGAAATCCCGTTCTAAAGAAACTCAGCAATAGATGAGCAGACACCGCAGCAAATTTTTTTTTTATCTTTTGTATCATTTATGTCATTAATAAGAATAATAAAATATTGCCAGTGCTTTTCGCTTTCATTTTTGTTTCCAGCTCTTCTCGCTTACGCTTTTCATTCTTTCAAATCATACAATTTCAATTTTTCTTAATAACTTTTTATTCGTTTCAACTAATTAATTTTTATTTTTGTTTGATTCTATTTTTGTACAATCTTGAATACTGGTGGAAGCAAATCGATTCAGAATGCCCGACTCACCTGATCCAGTTGCAAATCCTCTACAGAGCACTGTAGATAACCAAAGCTCGTCAAGCCCCATCTGCCTTGCCGGAAGCAATACGGAATCTTCGAATGCCCAAGTAAGTGCACTTAATTTTAAAAATTTGCCTTTATGGCCGGATAATCCGGACGTATGGTTCAAAGTCTTAGAAGGGCAGTTCGCGGTAGCCCAAATTAGGTCGGACAATTCAAAATATTTTACAGCAATCGGTCTCTTAGACACGAGTACGGTTAACATGTGTAGGGATATTATTATGAATCCGCCCGGAAGCGGTTTATATGAACACTTAAAGACAACTATTCTTTATGGCCTCATCCAATCTGAGGATGTTCGTTTACAAAGATTGTTACACGATACCGCTCTTGGGGATAAAAAACCCAGCGAACTTTTAAGGTAAATGCGTACGCTATCCGGAAATCAATTTCAAGATTCGGTTTCAAAAAGTTTATGGTTGCAGCGATTGCCTCAAACCGCTCAAGCCATTTTGACTTGTTCAGCAGATGGCTTAGATAGTTTTGCTCAGACGGCGGATAGAATTGTGAGGTTGGTTCCAAATTCAAATGAGGTTTTCACATTAGGTAGTAATTCCCGCGAACCAAATCAATCTTCAGAGGCTACAAAAAACATCATTTCACCTTTGGAGGAACTTCAGTTGGAGATGGCAGCTTTGAGTCGGCAGGTAGCTCAACGTTCTAGACGAGATAGGTCAGCGTCTCCGCGACCAGAAGGTAACTCTCGTGAGCGATTTAGTCAATGGTGTTGGTACCATCGTCGGTTTGGCGATCGAGCGCTTAAATGCGATCCACCCTGCAGTTTCAGGAATCGTAATCGAAACTTTTCGGAAAACGGAATGCCCAATCGTTAGCGGCTTGCGATTCGGGTACATTCTTTTCAAATTGCCGCCTATTTATTCAAGATTCAGCGAACAAATTCAATTTTTTAATCGATTCGGGGGCAGATATTTCAGTTTTACCCTCGACTGTGGCAATTAAAAAGGGTCGTCCTAAATCGAATCAGCTTTTCGCCGCTAATGGCTCTTCAGTTGCAACTTACGGTCGCATACGACTTGTTCTTGACTTAGGTCTGCGTCGAAAATTTTCTTGTGTTTTTGTGTACGCTAACGTAAGCAAAGCCATTTTAGGCGCCGATTTTCTTAGAAACTTCGGACTTCTTGTCGATTTAAAAAATAGTCGTCTTGTTGATCCTCAATCTTACTCTATCTCATTTGGCAAACTTAAGCAAGATTCTACGCAAACACTTTCAGTTTTAGCTCAAGGCTCAGTCGATGAAAACATTCATAAATTAATTAAAGAGCACAATATTGTTTCTAGGGAAAATGTCTTTGTACGACCAGTACAACATGACGTTAAGCACGTAATTCTCACTGGGTCTACACGACCAATCAACAGCAATCCACGTCGTCTCCCTCTAGATAAACTGAAAGCCGCCAAAAAGGAATTAGATTTTCTACTGCAACAAGGTATTTTCCGACCAAGCAGCAGTCCCTGGGCCACACCTTTGCACCTAGTTCTCAAGAAAAATGGCGAATGGAGACCCTGCGGTGACTATCGGTTACTCAACGCGGCCACTCAACCCGACAGTTATCCGATATCGCACATTCAAGATTTCGGTCATCAGCTGCATGGCCAGACAGTTTTTTCAACAATCAATCTAGTACGCGCTTACAATCAAATACCTATTGATGAGGCTGACATTCCCAAAACCGCCATTATAACTCCATTCGGACTTTTTGATTTTATTAGAATAACGTTTGGTCCAAGGAATGCTTCCCAAACGTTTCAGCGTTTTATGCACTCGATTCTTCGAGACTTTTCATTCTGCTTTACATACTCGTACATTGACGACATCTTGGTCGCTTTTCACAACGGACCCTTGAGGTCTAAGTGAGTCAACAACAGCTAGCTTGGTCGCTTCGAAAAACTTAGCCGAACATTTGCGTCATCTCAAAATTTTGTTCGAGCGTTTAGAAAGATTCGGTCTCGTTATAAATACCGAAAAATGTAATTTCGCTAAAAAACACGTTACATTTCTTGGACATCTTATTTCGGGTGAGGGAGTTAAATCATCAAGTGTTTCAGAATTGAGGCGGTTTTTAGGAATGTTAAACTTTTACAGACGGTTCATACCTAGGGCAGCTTCTTTGCAATTTCCATTGACTGAACTTCTCAAAGGAAAAAAGAAAAAGAACGACAAAACTCCTATCGAATGGACCTCCGAAACAACCACCGCGTTTCAACGCTGCAAGGATGAACTTTGTCGAGCTACTCTGTTGGTATTTCCAAGGCCAAACGGCAAATATTCGCTATGTGTTGACGCTTCAGATTATGCGATTGGTGAAGTCTTGCAACAATGGAATAAAAAGATTTGGCAACCTCTTTAATTTTTTTCAGCCAAACTGAATCGCGCTCAATCCGGCTACACCACGTATGATAGAGAGTTGTTAGCAGTCCGCCTCTCTATTAAGCACTTTCGCCCCTTTCTTGAAGCACAAACTTTTACGATTTTCACAGATCACAAGCCTCTCACTTTCGCTTTTCGGCAAAAACCTTCAAAGGCTTCACCTCGACAGCTTCGCTACATCGATTTAATTGGACAATTTTCGACTGACATTCAGTACATTCCTGGTTCGGAAAATGTTGTCGCAGATACACTTTCGCGACTTGAGGAAATTACACTGCCAACACAAATCGACTTTCAAACTATCGCCAAGGCACAAGCCAACGACCAAGAGCTGCACGATTTGCATTCTTCTGAAACGTCTCTATGTTTTGAAAACGTCATTATTTTTGGTACCATGGAATCAATCATATGCGATACTTCAACCAGTTTCCCTCGTCCATATATACCAAAAGATTTTCGAAAGTTAATTCTTGAAACCATTCACTGCCTAGCCCATCAAGGTGTACGGGCATCAGTCAAAGCAATATCCAAACAATTTATTTGGCCAGGCATCAATAAAGATTGTCGCAATTGGGCAAAAGCTTGTTTAGCCTGCCAAAAATAAAAAATTTCGAAGCATGTCAGAAGTCCTATTGGAAATTTTCCTCCGGTTTCTAGGCGATTCGATGAAATCCACATCGATCTGGTAGGTCCTCTTCCACCTTCAGAAGGTTTTCGATATTTACTCACCATGATTGATAGGTACACACATTGGCCAGAAGCGATTCCAATTCCTGATATTACAGCTGAAACAGTTGCGGACGCTATATTTACAAATTGGTTTTCTCGGCACGGAATACCGTCAATCGTCGTAACCGATCAAAGTTCTCAATTTGAATCCGCATTATGCAACGAATTTTGTAAACGTCTTGGAATCAAACACCATAGCACTACTGCATATAACCCAAAAGCGAATGGATTCCTTGAACGCTGGCATCGCACCCTTAAAGCAGCCCTCAAATGTCATAACGATATTCAGTGGTCTAGAAGACTGCCACACGTTTTAATGGGACTCAGAGCAACTTATCGTGAGGAATTCGAAGCTACCGCAGCTGAATTAGTGTTCGGTCAAAATATTCGCCTACCTTCGGATTTTCTAACAGCCAACAAAACGGATTTTCCTCAGTCTGAATTCGTCAAGGAGCCTTATCGTCATTTTGATACCGTTCGTCCCTCCGCATCTTCGCGACATTGCAACTATAAACCTTTCATTTTCAAAGAACTAAAACAATGCTCTCGCGTATTCGTCAGAGTCGATTCGGTACGCAAACCTCTTCAACAACCTTACGAAGGACCTTTCATTGTTCTTAACCGTAACGAAAAAACATTCAAAATACTTATAAATGGCAAAGAATCAATTATCGGGATCGACCGCTTAAAACCTTGTTTCACGGAAACTGAAGACATGATTGAGCAGCCCAGACCGAAAGCAACAATAATCAAAAGAGTTTTGTTTACTGAGAACCATACGTCCGCGGAACCCGACCAAAAAATGCGAACCGGGCGCCCTATTCTTCGCCCAAGCAGGTATCGTTGAACTCAGCTTCCTGCATTCAACTGGCGGGGGAGTGATGTGACGGACGGACCTCCACATGCTAACACACCATCAATAAAAATAAATTGTTTAATCCCGGAACGCATTCTAGTTTTGACGCATTATTCGGAGAGAATGAAATGACCAGAGTGTCATGCAACGCGACTCTTCTGACAAGAGTAAAGCTCCGTAAGAAATTTTCTAGTTTTTTTGTTAGCATTGTCGTTTCGACTGCGACCGCAGACAGTAGCTATCAGTCATCACATCCAATCAAAAATTATAATTAAAATTTTGTATTATTATCTTTCAAGTTTATCAATAATATGTAAAGTATTTTTTATCATCAAAAAGAAAAACGGTGTTCTTTATTGGTTGGGCACAAGCGCCCAAAACATTAACAGCCATATTTATAAACTCATTATAGCGAGTACATAAGGCTATGCAACCCTTGTAATGCCTCTAAACGCAAAATTGTTATTTATAAAACTTATGTGACGTTGAATAGAGACATTATAAGCTAAACGCGTTTGGAGGTTGAATAGTGCCTACATAAGGACATTTTAGTATTGAACTTTCATTATGAAGGCTAAATGTAATAGATTCTTACTTTTTGGTACTTTATTTGTATTATAAATATGAATGTGCATAGTGGATGAATAAGTCCTTATGAAGTGCATAACTATTCACGCGTTCAGCGAATTCTAATAAATAAGGCTGTAAGCCTTTAAGGCTGTAAGCCTTTAAGGCTTATAATAGATTGCGGGGCAGAGTACAGCATTATAAACAAAAACTTGTGTGACCCAAAGTGGGAAATTCCTTCTTAAATACATACTCTCAAAGTATTTAACCGCAATATTCAAACAAATAAAGAATACAGCATCCCTCTATTCAGAGAATTTAATGAACCAAATAAATACGCTAGTTTTATTAAATACCCTTTCCATAATTAATTTGATGGTTTGATAGGAAATAACGTTCTCTTTGACTTGAACCTGGCGATCGATTATAAAAATTGTGTTCTTAAAACAGGGTCTGCAAGAATCTCAATATTTTTTAATGAAGAAGAAGAGGTTTACGCTAACAACTGTTTTGAAGATGATTCATTTAATGTATTTTGCAATGAGGCTTTGGATTTCGAAATAAATGATAAGATCTTGGCAAAACATTTGAGTTTAAATAATGCTTCTAGCCTAAGATTTCTACTTCGTTCTTTCAAATCAATATTTTATAAAGAAGATTATGATCTTTTGTTTACCAATGAAATCAGACATCGAATAAAAACAAAAATACGAAATTCCAATGTATAGCAAACTTTATCGCTATCCAGAATTTCGCACAGAGGAAGTCGATCGGCAAATCAATGAGATACTTAGACAGAAAATAATTGTACCAAACCATAGTCCCTACAATTCTCCAATTTGGGTCGTTCCTAACAAAGACCATTATGATGGAAATAAACAATGGAGAATTGTAATCGATTATAGGAAGCTTAACGAGCAAACAATCGAGAATGGCTATCCTATGATTGGTTCAGACGAAATTTTCGACAAGCTTGGCAAGTGCAACTACTTTTCTGTTATAGATCTCGTAAAAGGTTTTCATCAAATCGAAGTTGATCCCGTGACAGAGCAAGGACAGCATTTTTAAGAATGCCATTCGGTCTAAAAAACGCTCCAAAGACGTTTCAACGTTTAATGAACCACATCCTTAAAGATTTAATAAACTTAATTTGTGTTGTTTATCTAGACAACATCTTGATTTTTTCTTCAAGTTTCGAAGAGCATCTTCAAGCTCTCAGAAAAATTCTTCAAGTCCTGAAAGACTACAATTTGAAAGTTCAAGTAAATAAATGTCGTTTTGCACAATAATTGTCGACAACTTACTTAGGACATGTTATTGTCAGTACTGGTATCAAACCGGATCCAAACAAAGTTAAATCTATTGTAGAAATGAAAATACCCAATAACATAAAAGGCATTAAACAATTTTTGGGAGTTACTGGGTACTACCAAAAGTTTATTAAAAACTATGCAAAGGTAGCCCATCCAATGATGAAGTATCTAAAAAAATCGGAAAAGTTGAATACATCTTATCCAAAGTGTTTACATTAAATCGTTTCAAAATTTGAAATCGTTGCTTATTTCCGATCCCATTCTTAAATGTCCAGACTTCAATAAACCATTTGTCCTTACAACTGACGCATCTAATTAAGCCCTTGGAGCAGTGTAAAGTCAAAATGTCAAAATAGCCATCCCATCTACCATGCTTCAAGCACGCTCAATAAGCATGAGCTAAACTACTCGACAATCGAGAAAGAGCTCCTTGCAATTGTATGGTCAGTGAAACAATTTAGAAGGTGTTACATAATGAAAGTGCTACTTTCCTTTCTCCCTTTCTCCCAATGCCTACACACAAAACAACCTTTTCACCACAAATATTTTTGCCCACCAAAAACCAAGTGTGCTTACTTGGTCTTTTACATTTCTCCAACTTCATCTTGTTCAAAGATAAGGCTGGAGATCATTATCATCTTCTTGCCTAGCAACTAAAACGACGCTTACGAATTAAAAGCTTAATCTTCTTTACTTAGGCTTACCAAAAGCATTATTCTTGTAGTAAGTCTTTTGTGTATCCCGTCCAAGTTAACTAAAAATACTGTGTCGTTTATACGAAACCCGATTCAAATGAAATTTTTTCTTAAATATGAAATCTGAAGTTTAAAAATTTACGCGAGTAAATTATTCAAAGCTCTGTAAGATTGATATGGTGAAATTGTGAGTGTATTGTAAACCGAGTATCTAAACATTTTGGTAACAGATATTCAAGGTGTATCTAATCTTCTCATTAAAAACGTAGGGGTTAGTATTTCGAAAGGTTTCACATCTGAAACATTGTCAGTACTTCCCTTAAAATTTTTCTTTCATTTTGTCTCTCTCTTAACTGTGTTTGTTTTTCCCTTTTTTTAAAAAAATTTAACCTTTTTTTTACACAAAATATTCAGTCACAAGAAATATGTGGAAAAAATAGAGAGGTTAGAAAAGAGATATCGGTGTACATTGGTTTTGAATTCTTGAACATTGCAATGACTGGGAAAGACAGAGCGTAGTGAAGAATTTCACATTCCCGTAGTACGGCTAAAAAACGAATATCTGTACTTCACAGTACGACCGAAGTTGGACTCAAGGGTAAACTGATGGGCATTCCTAGAAGTGCGGGTGTACGGTTGAATTGTTTAAGGTGAGGAATGCAGCTGGCTATTTCACTAGAGCAAATTCCGTTAAAATAACGATAAAAAAGGGTGAGGAAAAACACAATACGACGATGTTGGAGTGACGTAAATGAGTCAATGATGTTATTTTCACCAATCATTTTAAAAGCCCTTCCTTGAATACTGTCCAAGAGACTTAAAAAAGTAACACCAGCCCATAGATGGGAGTTATACTCAAGTTTTGGACGTACGAGTATATAGGTTTTATAGATTGTAGCCAGATCAGAAGGAGAGAAACATTTCTTGCACCGTCTCAGAAAACCCAAACACCTTGCGGCATTTTTGACAACATTGCGTTTGTGATCGTTACACAAGAGGGGGTTCGTGATGCACATACCGAGAATATCGAAATGTTTAGTTTCACTGATTCAAAAGTCACTCATAGACAGTGGCAAGGGGGGTGTATTTCGCTTTAACGATATAAGACAGCATTGGGTTTTCGAAGCATTAAATTCGACGCGGTTTCTTATTCCCCATTGTAGAATGCTGTTTGAGTCGTAATTTAATGAGTTTATCATATTTTGTCGTTGCAGTTCCACATCCAAAGAGGAGGGATGTTAGTCTGAAAACGAATATGAAAAGCTAAGAGTACTATCGTCAGCGAAACAATTAATTGGATTAGAAGTTGTAGACAGGAGTTACTTTACTTACTTTAGGTGGCGCTCACAGTCCAGGGTGGACTAAGGCCTCAACCAACTAGCCCCTCCAGCTAGCTCGGTCCCTAGCTAGCTGCCTCTAGTTACGCACTCCAAGTTGGTTGAGGTCGCTCTCCACTTGTGCGCGCCACCTGAAGTGCGGTCTTCCTCTGCTGCGCAGACCATCAGGGGTGGATTCGAAGATTCGACGGGCTGGTGCGTCGGTATCCATACGCTTCAAGTGTCCCAGCCATCTCAGCCGTTGTATTTTCAGCTTCTTGACTAGGTCCACGTCGCTGTAAAGCCCGTATAGCTCGTTGTTGCACCTTCTCCTCCATACTCCATCGATACAGACAGGACCGAAGATCAAACGAAGAACTTTTTTTTCAAAGCACCCAAGCAGATTTTCATCCGTTTTAGACAGTGTCCATGCTTCTGCCCCTTACAGCAGGACTGGGATGATGAGGGTCTTATACAAGGTCTCCTTGGTTCTTTGAGATAGGGCTTTATTAATCAAATGCCTTCTTAGCCCAAAGAAACAGCGGTTGGCAAGAGTAATTCTTCGCTTGATCTCTGCACTGATGTCGTTTTGCGATGTTATAGTGGAGCCCAGTTAGACAACGTCTTTGATGACTCCGAAGTTATACCTATTCATCGTGACGTTTTGCCCGAGTCAATGATGTTGAGATTCCTTTCTCGATGATAGCATATTGTCGCTGTAGATCGTATACCTCGTAACCCAGAAAAGTCGATTTTTCAGGAGATACAAAAAACTTATTATCAAATCAATGAGAGGCAATGAGAGACGTGTTGTTAATTATACGCGTGGCTCTGCAATTATAGTTTTTAGGTTCACAGGATATTTTTCATTAGATCCGGAATTTTTTTCAAAATATAATTGCATCATTACCTAAAAATCGGTTTTTTCTGGGTTACGAGGTATTCGATCTACAGCGACGATATGCTTCGTCTTGTCCTCATTAACAGCTAAACCCATTTTCGCCGCCTCCAGTTCAATACTTAACGCACCGGTAATAGCTCGCTTCGTCCTCCCAATATCATCCGCATAAGCAAACAGTTGAACTGACTTTTGAAAAATTGTACCTCTATTGTTGACGTTTGAGTTTCATACAATTGCTTCAAGAGCGATGTTAAATAGGTTGCATGATAGCACGTCGCCTTGCCTCAGACCTTTCTCGGCATCAAAGGGTTCGGTGGTGTTCTTACCGACCTTGACGGAGCAGCGATATTTCTCCATCGTCATCCTACACAAGCGGACGAGCTTGGCAGGGATTCCGAGATGAGACATGGCTCTATATAGTTGTTCTCTGTCTACGCTATCATACGCGACTTTGAAATCGATAAAAAGGTGGTGTGTATCGATTTGGAACTCCTGGGTTTTTTCCAAAATCTGTCAAAGTGCGAACATCTGATCCAGGGTAGATTTGCCGGGCCTAAAACCACACTGATAGGGGCCGATCAGCTCGTTGACAAACGATTTTAGGCGCTCACACTGTTCAGACGACAGGATTTTGTATGCGATGTTGAGGAGACTTATACCTCTGTAATTGGCACATGTCAGGGAATCTCCTTTCTTGTGGATGGGGCACACTATGCCGAGGTTCTATTCATTGGGCATACTTTCATCCGACCAAATTTTTGAGATGAGTTGGTGCATGCTCCCTACCAAGTCATCCCCACCTGCAAGCCATCCGCGCCAGCAGCTTTGTACGCTTTCAGCTTGGCTATCGCTGACCGCACTTCATTCAGGTCGGGTGGACGAAAATTTTGACCATCATCGTCCAGGTTGAATGGAATGTTCCGCCTAGTTGCGGAATTTTGGCCTTCCTCGCCGTTCAGCTGTCTGGAAAAGTGTTCTTTCCAGATCCTAAGCACGGACTGCGTGTCCACTACCATATTCCCACTCTCATCTCGACAGGCTTCCATTCTAGCTCTGTAGCCCTGGGTAGATTGCCTCACCCTTTGGTAAAACTTTCGAACATCCCACCTGCCGGTACAGTCCTCAAAAGACTCGACCGCCCGCTTCGCATGCTCTCTCTTTTTCCTCCTTAGAAGTCGGCGTTCCTCCCTTGGTCTTTGTCCGTAGAGCTCCCGGGCATCTCTCTCAGCAGCTCTGGTTCTTGCCTGCAGCATTAATTGGTAGGCCTCGTTCTTTGCTACATGCGCCAACCTGCATTCTTCGTCAAACCAGGGGTTTCGTTGTGGTGGCCTTGTGAAACCCAGCACATCAGTGGCGGCACTACTGATGGCATTCTGGCAGTGCTTCCACAGATCCTCCGTAGATGAAGCTGGAGGCGGGCTTGCTGAGAGATTAAGAGAGACTCGGTCTGAAAAAGTCCTGGCGACCTTCTGCGATTTTAACCTCGCGACATTGAATCTTTTCACAGCATCCGTCCGTCGTTGTGGCGTCATGGTTATCCGCATCCGTACTTGGGCTACCACCAAGTAATGATCCGAGTCTATGTTGGCGCCTCGGAATGTTCGGACATCCAGGATACTGGAAGCATGTCTCGCGTCTATCGCAACATGATCAATCTGGTTGACGGTTAGTTGATCCGGAGACCGCCAGGTCCCTTTGTGAATATTGAGGTGTGGGAATCGAGTACTAGCTATGATGACATTTCGCCCCGCCGCAAAGTCAATCAGCCTAAGTCCGTTACCGGAAGTGTTGTCGTGCAGGCTGTGTCTTCCGACTATCGAACCAAAGATGCCCTCCTTTCCGATCTTGGCGTTGATGTCACCAAGAATAATCTTGACGTCGTACTTGGGGCACCTATCATACGTTTCACCGAGAAGGTCGTAGAATTCTTCTTTGTTTGAGTCATCTTTTTCTTCCGTTGGGGCATGGACACAGATCAGCGTCACGTTTTTTAATTTCGCTTTGATGCGGATTGTGACCAGGCGCTCGCTTACATTTCTGAAGCCCAAGACTTCTTGCCTAAGTCTTCCCCTTACCACAAATCCACATCCAAAAAGCCGCTGACCCTGCTCCTTGTAGCACTCGCCGAAGTAGATGTCACACGTTATCATCCTTCGTATGCCCTCTCCATCCCATCGCACGCTGTAATGTCAGCCTTTAACCTATCCAGGCTCTCCACTATTTGTTCGGCAGCACGTGGTCTGTTTAAGGTCCGGACATTCCATGTGCAGAACCGAAAATCGTTGTCCTTGTTTCGTTTGCTGGGGTCGTCAACATTAAAATCATACATATCCGAGGCTTGTTCTTGTTTCGGAACCAATAATTTTTGTACGTGGTAGGGAAGTTACCCCGACGCACAACCCCCGACCTGGAGGACCAGACCCTTAGTATAACTCCAAGGGTAGGGAGCCAGACGAATCCGCTCCTTATAGGCCTGAGCTACGAATATGTCGTAGTAGCCCATATAAGGTGTTCACCAAGTAATTCACCCTAACTGGAACTGTAGACGCCACCGTTGATTCCATCTGGGGAATTCTTCCGCTGCCGTCTGGGTAAAAGGAGAGGTGCCTTAGTGGGAACACCTCTTCCCCCTCTCTCGTTTGCTACCCCCAACAACTTTCCACTGGGGTTGAGACCCAATCTCCAGTCTAGAGGTACTAGGTACCCGATGTTCACCACGGGGAGGTGAGAGTAGAAGTTTGTGGACAGAGGTGGGTTTTGAAAAAAAAACCTGTGGACGCTTGTGTCCTCTTGGGTGCACGTGTCAACCATTTGAACATCACAGGAGACAGGAGATCATGAATAAAAATGAGGAAGAGGGTCGGGAATAAAAGGGAGCCCTGGGGCACACCAGCATTTACATTGTAAGTTTTAGGCCGGTATTCACCGAGCGCTCATAACTTAAGAAGCTCATAAACGTATTCACCAAGCAATATTAGTGAAGATCTACGAGCGCTCTTAAAAGTTAGGAGTGGTCCCGACCACTCCTAACTTACGAGCGCTCTCTTCGAAAATTTGTTCGCTTGTGCGTGTGCCACGCACGCATTTGACTCGAATCCATGTGAACAATGCCAAGTAGAAGAGTATCCATTTGCTGTCAAGACCAACATTACACAACATTTCACAGTTTGAGTATGCCTGAACAAGAGAGACTGGCTCTCATTTTCGAACTTCGAAAAACACTTGCGAGTGGTTGGTGAATACCGCACAGAAATTTCAAGTTAAGAGCCTCGTAAAGTTAAGAGCCGTTTAGGAGCGCTCGGTGAATACGAACCTTAAACTTGAATCCGTCTAATACAACTTGTATTGAATGATTCGAAAAAAAATTTCTAATCCAAAGAAGTAGGGATTCGTCGACACCGAAAGCACGCATTTTCGATAAAAGAGCTTCATGCCAAACTCTATCAAATACCTTTGAAATACCAAGTGCAATAATCTTACTTTCTCCAAAACGATTTATCCTTGGGTCTGATACTTTTAACCCTATTCGGGATAAAATGTTTCATTACCAAAAGAATTATGTT
Source organism: Chrysotoxum bicinctum (assembly GCA_911387755.1). Classification (NCBI taxonomy): domain Eukaryota; kingdom Metazoa; phylum Arthropoda; class Insecta; order Diptera; family Syrphidae; genus Chrysotoxum; species Chrysotoxum bicinctum. The sequence continues at coordinate 116,092,347 of OU426988.1, forward strand.
AGTTATCATATCTGCGCTGGAGCCTATTTCACTATCGAGGAAGCATAGTGACCAGTTAAAGATCCTGAAAAAGTTTTTCAAACCGTTCCAGTTGGCTTTCTCGTACTGTTATACGGTTCTTCTAAGAGCTCTTTCTCTAACTGGATTTGTGTGACACGAGAAATTTGCTGATATAAGACTATGGTCAGATGTGCCTAGAGGCGTCAATGCACTTATTGTGTATTTATCAGATTCAGAGGTAAGAAACAAGTCAAGAGTATTTTCTGCTCGGCCATTAACGTCCGATATTCGAGTGGGCTCGTTGACAAGCTAAGTTAGTTGGTTAAACTCAGCAAAAATCTCAACACACATTCCTTCGGGTGTTTTTTGGCCCGAATGGAGATGGAGAAGTCAAGAAGAATTGTGAACTCGGCCGTAATAACGATTTCACTGCGAGGATATAAGGAAACAATTCTTTGGATGGAGTAGGGCCAAGCATCAAATTCGTGAGAAGTTGAAACTCTATCCAGAGTGAATAGTGAATGATATGCTTGTTTACAGAGAATTTGAACCACATAAAATTGAAGAAGGAGTTGGTGCAGTGACCATATTGTGGTAAGAGTTGATATGCGACATCATTCCTAATGTATATGGCGAGACTACAGTGGGAAAAGAATAATGGCATCAAGCTATACTCATGAATTAAAAATTAGGCAGGATCTCAGTTTCACTCATTGCCAAGATAGCTGGCCTGTTGGAAACAGTGTGGATATACGCAGCCAGAAAATTCGCTCTTAGCCCACGAATATTACAATAATCAACTCTAAAATTACCAGCCATTGCAATATAACAAAAAAACTAAAACCAAAACAAACGAAATCTAAGAAAAAATCACTGCATAAGATTAATTAAAAATCTTTCTCAATACAACATCACCAAAAGTGTTATGCTATAGTAGTGACGTTGAATTGATCCGAACCCTAACAATCAAACAGTAATCCTCGAAAGCGAATGCAAACACACGAGAGAGCTTATATCAGATCACAATTGATGCACCCACAAGGCAACCAAACGGTAGGAGAAAAAAAGAAAGGGAACGAAAATTGTCACTTATGTATGTCACATCGGCGAGCTAATGGCTGTGCGATCGAAAGCGTGCCTAAAAGCTGCATAGGGACATAGCTGCATATGGACAATATCATTCCACCAGACCGACCCTCCTAAGCAACAAATGTTAAATCATTCATAAAGTGTTTCGTTTAAACGGATGAGCCATTTTTTTTGCTCATTACGGCAAATGATAAGTTTTTAAGTTTTTGGCTGTATAACATTAATTGGTGAACCATTGCTGTTTGTAGTTGTGTGATTTTGGATTTTGGCTAATATATTAATTTGGGTATATTTTTTTCTAGGTTCCTCTCATTTCAATGTTTTTGGTAAATAAAAGTAAAAATATCTGGATCTTTTATCAAAAACTTTACAAAAGTTTTGCCGTTTTTTTTTTTATAATTCTCAGGCGCTCAAGGGTATGTTAAGAGACGCTTATAATGTTAAACACAGCACGGGCGATGGGGAAATTAGGAGGGGAGAGAAAAGAGGTGTCGATGAACATTGGTTTTGAATGTTTGCAAATTGAAATGGCAAGAGAAAACCGTACCGGGTAAGTTATTCCATAATCATGATATGCGACTAAAAAACAAATTTCTGTATTGGATGATACGACCAAAGTTAGGCTCGAGGGTGAACTGATGAGCATTCCTAGCGAAGCGAGTATCACGGGTGAACTGATAAAAGGGAGAAATGCGATTGGACGTGAATTTGAGAACGAGAAGCTAAAAATAGTGTCGTCGGCCGGCAAAACAATGGAGTGGATTAGAAGTTTCAGACAAGAGATTATTTATAAAAATAAGGAAGAGAGTCGGAGACAAAACGGAGCCCTGAGGAGCACAAGTATTTATTTTGTGAAGATCAGGCTTAAAACCGTCAAATACAACATGTATTGAACGATCTAGAAGGTAATTTCTAATCCAAAGAATAATGGTTTCGTTGATACCAAACGCACGCATTTTCGATAAGAGAGCCTGGTGCCAAACTCTATCAAATGCCTTAGAAATATCAAGTGCAATAATCTTACTTTCTCCAAAACAAGATCTATTCCACTCTTCGGTGAGATATGCCATCAGATCACCAGTGGAACGATTGCTGCGAAAGCCGTATTGCCGGTCATTGAGAAGCTTTCGATCTTCGAGATATTTCTTGAGCTGATGATTTATCAGCAATTCCATGACCTTGGAAAAAAGGGACGTAAGTGGAAATAGTCGATAGGAGGAAGGGTCGCCTTTTTTAGGAACAGGCTAGACAAATGCTTCAGCAAAAAGAGCTGCAAGTACACTTGCCTTCTCTAAAGAGCTAGTTATCGGTTTGTCATTGCAGATATGCGTTGAAACTGAAGATGAAGATATATATTGTACGTTCTTGACAAATGACCAGAAATTTCTACTGCCTTTGCGACATTGCAAGTTTTTTAATTTCTAGTTATGTAAGAATTTTGTTTCTGCATTGGTTTCTGACTTGTTTATACTTTTTGCGATTTTCCTCGGTTGGGTTGGCTTTGTAAGAGTGGAAAATTACTTCTCTCAACCTGTAGCTTTTGTTCCTTACAACTTGTATCAAACCAAGACTTATCTCTAGGCTTTATACTCTTAGTTCTGTAAGGAATAAAAGTACGCATCCTAAGAAAAACCACTTCTGTGATCATATCAGCACTGCCATCATCGTCACTATCGAGGAAATATAGTGACCAGTTAAAGATTCTAAAAAAGTTATTTAGACCCTCCCAGTTGGCTTTCTCGTATTGCCAAACGGTCCTAGTGGGATGCTTCTCTTTAACTCGATGAATGAGACATGAGAAATTGACTGATATTAAACAATTGTCCAAAGTGTCGAATGGAGAGTTTACCGTTATGGTATACTTATCGAGGTTATAAGTAAGAAACAAATCAAGAGTATTATAGTGTTCGGGTTGGCTCATCTACCAGCTGAGTAAGGTGGTGCATCGCAGCAAAGATCTCAACATATCTTCCTTCGAATACTGTCTGCCCTGATTCAAGATTCGGACTCCTGTAAATGAAACAATAATGGATGATGTGCTTGCGGGCAGTAAATTTGAGCCAAATTAAGTTGAAGTTCGTATTAGAACAATAACCGTATTAAGGAAGGCACTGGCAAGCAACATTTCTTACGTAGACAAAAAGGCCGTGATGGCAAAAGAGTAATGGCATTAGATTATAACCAGGCAGGCGAAATTCTGGAAGTTCAGTATTTGCACCTACCTGTGTTTCACGCAATGCCGAAACAACTGGTCTGCACTTAACAGAATGGGCGTGTAAACGTCAAAGAAATTCCTTCTTAGCCCACGAATATTTGAAAACACGACACAAAAATCACTTACCCTTTCAAAAATCACAAACAAACAAAACACAACTCTGACGATTTAAGTTCAACTGTGAAGTGTAGGTCAAATGGAATAAAATTAGAATACAAACCTTTCTAGGTGTTATGCCATAGAACACTTTGTATTTGAAAATCAATAAAGACATGGAAACACAAATGAACCGCTGAGAAGAAAAAGGAAAACATTCCACAAAAATGGGAAATTGAAGTAATGATGCAAAATCGTAGCTATTTTTATAGCGAACATTATAAGCTTAAAAACGAAAACATTCCCTGTAAACATATTTTTTAAATGCGATTATAAAATATCATTCAGTGGAAAAAGGAACAGATTCCAGGAATATTTTCCTTTTTCCACTCAACTTTTGAAATTTTCCGTTGAAATAATTTTTTTTATTTTGTTGGTCGTTATTTAAGTTAATTAAGTTCAATCAAACTTTGACACTTTGACAAGACTCTTGATAGCATGAGTGGGAGATTCAAAGTCATTCAACAATATTACCCAGTCCGAGGACATAGTTTCCTCCCCTGTGACAGGAACTTTTCTGTCATAAAGCGAGTTGTTCGCAGATATGATCGTTTTTTGCCTTAAAAAAGTGGATGTGATCGAGCTCCCTTCTACAGAGGCTTATGATAGAAAAGTTCCAATCAACAAAAAAAAGTTGAACGATATTTCGAAAATCGTTCACTATATCCTGGAGGAAATTAAACCTTTCTTCGATGAAATTCTTCAATGGCCTACATCGGACACTGCGAATAGTGATGAAGACGATGGCTAATTTTCTTACGTTTATAATGATCTTCTTTTTACTTGCGATATGGGTACTATAGGGCAAGTTCTGCATTTTGAAAAAAAATCGAACTCGAGATTTTGATCAAAGTTGACATTACGATGATAGCGAAGACGAATAAAGTGGGCCTGGCAATTCCGTCTGTCTGTATGTCTGTACCTCTTTCTACAGCCTAAACCACTAGACCTATGTTCTTCAATCCCGGTAGTTAAGGGTCTTCGGTGATTCCCTAGTACCGCCCATACACCCGTAATGCATTATCTTATTCATCTCGAAAACGGCTCCAAAAAATTCAAGTTTTTTTTGAAAAACCAATATCATTAAAACGTGTGAACGATTATTGTTTTTAAACTATTTTTAAAATCTATACTGCTAAATACTTAAAATTTGGCATCCCAAATTTTGTTCTCGAAAAATTTTAAGGAAATTTGTTATATAAGAAATTACTTTAATATTAAAAGAATTAATCAGACGGCAATTTCATACATTTGAACATTTTTATGTCATTAAATCCATGTTTTATATTTTTTATAAAATGTATTTTAAATTCCAAAGTACTTTTACATAAGAGTTAGTTCGTGCGATCCAGTCGTGCATTTTACTTCTGTTTATTTTCATTCCCTTGAATTATTTTTAAAATATTGTTTAGAATTTTCCCCGAATTATTTAATATCAAATAAATAAAATGTTTTGTAACCATTATTTATATTATTTGAATAAAAAAACTTAATTTAAAATAATTTATTTGATTTTTTTTTTCAATTAGTGGAAAAAGAAAACATTCCACTCACTTTAACAGGAATTATTAAGCCAGACCTTAAAGTTTTTAATTTCAATTGTTTGGTATGTCAATCTTCTTTACTAGCCTTACATTTGTCCTTCAGAATGTTTTGAAGAATAACTTTCAGTTTCAGAAATAAACAGTGGATTAGAAACATTTCAAAGATAACGCATTCTATTTTATAAATAGAAGAAATTTCTAAGATAAAAAATTTATTCAGTCGCTAATATTGCTATTAGCATTATATTTTACAAGTTAGTAGTGTTTGGTAATTCATTAACTACTTCAAAGTTGCTGTTCCAATTCTTACAAATAATATAATTATATTGGGAAAATTTAGTGGCTTATATAACATTGATTTATTTTAACATAAACTTAATTATTAGTTTTTATATAAATTGCTTTTGTGAATTTTTTAAATCCGAACAGAAAACCTTCACAGGCTTTTGCGAAACTAGTCGAGCGCGTACAAGAGCCTCATTTAAATTTTTCACCTTGTTTGGTGATTTGCATGTTGTCTACCAGATAGTATCGCAGTAGTCAATGGACTGGTACTTGTGGTTGAATACTTTAATGTTTGAGGTGTCTTATTTACTTGTTTTGTTTTAATTTTTTGTACTTGAAGTTCCCAAAAGTCTTAAACCTTGAATCAAAGGCCTTGACGACGAATATTTCTATTTGATTGCGTGTCTTATCAGCAGCTATCGCTGCTCCTTATTTGTATAATATAGGTTGACGAATATAACAGTACCTTTCAGGTCGATGTACCAAATTGAACAATAGGTACACCGAAGACATGTGATTTTAACAAAACGGCATTAAGTGCCACACAGCCTGTGCCACAGTGAACAATTTTTGTACGATTTTCAAATATATATAGTTGTCTCACGCGGAGGGGATGTGAACTGGCCACTGAGATCATGCTATTTGACCCCGAATAAACCACTAGAGTGGTTTTCGTTTCTATGTCGTTAAACCAAAAACCACCAGGGCCAGCATAAGCAATCCCACTGGTCAAATTAAGCCTGATTTATGCGCCAGAGTTATGGAAAATTACACGTTATGCATGCGCGCCACCTAGCGAAGCCACGGCGGACATTTGAATCATGCAGTATGCCTTATATAATTACATTCAGGGGTGTTCTAAATAAACACAAAATGTTTTTATTCTCACTAAGATATTAAACACTAAATGGAAAACCCTTTAATTTATACCTGTGTATCTCATTTTTTTAAAGGTTTGCTTTTTACCAATATTATGTACTCAGTAATTGTGCTCATAAATAAAGTAAGTAAGTAAAGTAAGTAAGTAATTCATTTATTTAACAATATTTCATTACAATTTGAATAAACATAACGAATTTTAAAGCTTTGACATAGCCGTCAGCTCAGTTGGCAAAGTATATAAAACGTTCAATTTTTATAATAAAATTTAAATGAATTGATTTACTTACTTACTTACTGCTCATAAATATATTAAGAGCATATTTTTTAAACAGAAATGGGTAACAAATCTTGAATCAGCCATTCATACTGCTAGTAGTAAAGAAAATTAACAATTAAGAAAAGAATTTCAGACTTCTTAGATTATCGAAATTCGTGTTATTTATTTTTTTCTATCAGACTATTGTTTTTCGATCGATTTTGATGCATTTAATTCGAATCCGACCGCAAAATCATTTATAAAACATTAAATTTCAAAAAAAAAAACCTTTTTAGACTCTATGGTACTTAAAACAAACAAATTTTCGAAGTTATTAAAATCTTACCTGTAAAAGCATTGCAAAACGGTCGTTTTTCGAAGCTCCATTCGATTACTCCACTGAATTTATGCTTGAAAATATTATTAAATATTATTTAAATATAAAAATTAAAAAAAACTGCACATACCTTAGAAAAATCATCTGTAGAAATTATATTTTCAAAGTAGATAAACTGTATTATAAAAAGGATCTTCCAGACCGTCGGTGTCACTGAAAATAAAATAAATTTGAAATTATAACAAAATAAGCTTTTTTATTTGTCTACAAATATTGTTAGCTTGGATAATAAATAACCGAATAAAAAAACAAACATATAAATATTAAAAAAAAAAAACACGCAAATTATAACATTTTTTCAAAATAGCTTTTTTGGCCTTTAGTCCACAAAAATTGGCGTTTCGTCCCGGCGATTTCATATGGACTCATCAGTTGACTGTGAGGACCTTGTCAATACGCAATTTTTTTTTAAATTCAGTTCATCTTACATCGATTTTTTGATAAAAATCCAATGTGAACTATATCCAACCAAGATTAAAATTGTAATTTTTGTAGACTAAAGGCAAAAAAGCTATTTTGAATCAATATGTAATTCAACAAGTCTATTAATAGTGCTAAGTCTTTTACTAAGCTGATTAATTTCAGTAGTATACAGAATTTGTATTATAAAACCTTCATATAGGGTCTTGTGAATAAAAAAAAAGTTAAAGCTTTTTTTGGAGGAAGCTAAAGCCAACTAGTCATAGCTTTTACTAGCAGCTAAAGCTAGACAGTACTAGCTTAAGCTTTGTTTTATGTGAATAAAAAAATGATAACGCTAAATAGCTTATGCTGGAAAATTCTAGCTTAAGCTTCGTAATTTAAGGTGTTCGTTTTTTTATTCACATGTTTCGGCTAGTTAGCTTTAGCTAAAACTGGTACATGTATGACCGAAAGGAAAGTTTTTTTTGCCTCAATTTGTTATCTGTTCTACAGGGCAAGTATTTTTCGGCTAAAAAATGTTTTTAACATTTCGTATGTCAGTTTCTGGGTCTATACGTTCACAGTCCTATTTTTTGAGATATTCCCTTATGTTTAATTAACAACTCGCACAAGTTAATACTGAAAATAAGACCTAGTCAAAGCTTTCTAGACAGGTCGAAAAAATCTTGTAGCTTTAACTAAAATATTCTAGTTTAAGCTATTTTTATTCACACAAATTGAAGCTTAAGCTAGGAAAACAAGCTAAAACTAAATGAATTTAGCTTTGGCTATTTTAAAATAGCTTTTACTAGAAAACATCTTTAACTAGCTAGCTTAAGCTTATTTTTATTCACTAAAAATCAAGCTTTTACTTAAAAATCCAAGTTTTAGCTTTAGCTTTTTTTTTATTCACAAGGCCCATAGAATCAATGCCAGGCCACGGGCAAAATCTTCGAACTTTAATGATTTCAATTTTAATCTTGGTTGGGTTTTGGGTATAGTTCACATTGGATTTTTGTCAAAAAATGGATGTAAGATGAACTGAATTTAACAAAAATTGCGTATTGACAAGGTCTTCACAGTCAACTGATGAGTCCATGTGAGATCGCCGGGACGAAACGCCAATCTTTATGGACTAAAGGCCAAAAAAGCTATTTTGAATCAATAATTCAACAAGTTCATTAATAGTGCTAAGTCTTCTACTTGGCTGATTTATTTCAGTAATATATAGAATTTGTATTATAAAACCTTCATATAACTTTTTTTATTTTTGTTTGTAAAGCGATGCAAACCAAAAACGTTTCTTCGCGTATTTATAACTCGGCAATTATTTAAATAAAATGTTTTAATAATTTTAACTCGTTGTTGCTGCCTTAGATTATTCATAATAAATTATTATCGACCAATCTCTAGGACTGCCAAATATCAACTGAAAATTTCATTTACACAAAAACTGGAACCAACTAAAGACTTGCAGCCATATTTTTTATAAACTCATTATAGTGAGTACATAAGGCAAAATTGTTATTTATGAAACTTACATATGTGACGTTAAATAAAGACATTATAAGCTAAAAGCTACATAAGGACATTTTAGTATTGAACTCTCACAATCTCTTTGACATCATATTGAATTATTAAGATTATCAACAAAATAAAATGCCTTTTACTTGATAATGAAACTGAGCTTTCTTATATTTTTATTTATTGAAACTAAAATGTTATATTATTATGTTAAAAACAAATTGAACTGAAAATTGTTTAGAATTAAATACATAGATAAATAAATTTGTTGGTGATCTCTCTCCACGCATCCTTCTTCATTCGGCGTGTAGTGTTGCAACTTTTGGATTATTGAATTTTATTTTCAATAATTTGAGGAGTATTTCCAGCTAGGATAAAACCAATAACAATTTGATTACCAGTACTGCGCTACGAGTAGAGATAATGACATACCTTATCTGATGAATTAAAGTTAATTGTTCGAATTCTTTAAGCTTTTGGCAGTTCCATTTTTGTTTATTAAATTCGATCAAGATAATAATAAATAAGTAGATAGATAGATAGATAGATAATTTCTTTATTTAAAAAACATAAATTATTTACAATATTTTTTCTTTAAGAATAAGGACATGGCTATTCTGCCGTCTGCCTGAACGACATTTCATAACAAAATACAGTTTATATATAAAGAAGTTAAATTCAAATAATAAACATAACATAAGTTAATTAACTATAGAAAGTTTAATTTAATAATTTATTAAAGCATCAATAGCGTTTTCAACAATTTTTAGATGATTCAAAAACACAAAAAATAGATGTATCAATGATTTGAAACAAAAAGTTATATCAATTTTGAAATGATTTGAAACACAAAATAATAATTTATCAATTTTATAATGATTTGAAACATAAAAAATTCGTAAGTACATATTTAGAGACTTTGTTTGAAACTTCAAATTGCAATAATGTATAATATAATAAATAGTATCAATGATTAGAAACAAAACGTTATATCAATTTTGAAATGATTTGAAACACAAAATAATAATTTATCAATTTTATAATGATTTGAAACATAAAACATTAGTAAGTACATATTTAGAAACATTGTTTGAAACTTCAAATTGCAATAACTGGTTGCAGAGCTATAGAAAACTATTGCGATAATTAAGAGCATGTTTGCAGTATCTATAAACGGTTGACCATCCAAGATCTCCATTAAGGATTTCATAGAGCCGAGTTGGGGGAAGATAACTCAAATCAAAATGTAGTCGTCGAATCTCTTGAAGTAAAGGACACGTTGCAAAGAAGTGGGTGATGTCTTCTGGTTCTCCTCTATTACATAGCCTACAGATTTGTGTGAGATCAGTTCGATGCGGCATAGCGTTAAGATTCAAGATTTCGACTCGGGCTCTAAATATGTAACTTATAGCTTCAGAAGAAAACTCGTTGCTGAAATAGTTAGCCTGCGATGTTATTTGGTGGTTGAGGTACCTGTATACATTTCTTGACAGAGTTGTTGAGGCTCTTGAAATATGTTGTCTGAAAATATTTTCATCAATTTTGGCGATGACATCATTAAAGATATTGTGCCATTCATTCAAATTGGACTCCCTAAAAGATAAATTACTGCCATTTGAAGAAGCTAGCTGGTTCCATTCCTTAAACGGGGAGGCATTTGTTTGCATGAGCCTTGCCATAATGGATTTGTGAAGGCTTCTTTCATCCCTCTTCATAACTTTCAATATGTAGTCTGAATTGGTTTTCAGGTTTATAATGTAAAGAGGCGTTAGACCAGACTCCACATATATAGCATAATTGGGCGTTGAAGATGGCAATCTGAACAAGCGTTTGAAGAAATATCTTTGCACGGCTTCAAACTCCTCCAGTTGTAAATATCCAAAAATTTGGGTACCGTAGCACATGCAGCAGTTCACTGTTGCTTGAAAAACACGATATTTGGATGTATGATCGATTCTTTGGTTAGAGTAGAACTTAGGCCACATTACGTTTAAAGCTAGTTTGGCTTCGTGACTTTTCTCTTTCACGTGTTTCGAAAAATTCAGATTGTACGAGAGCAAAACTCCAAGATATTTGAAATAATGAACGACCTCGATAGGCGCGTTGTTTAGGGACCAGTTTTCCTCTGGGAGCCTTCTTCTCTGACGCGGTTCAAATATCATTATTTTTGTGAATTGAGTTTGTTGATTTGCAGCTGAAGGGTAGATGGATTGTCTGCCAATAAAACCAAATCATCGGCGTAGAGCAAAACCTTGACTTGTATACCGGCAAAGAGTATTCCTCCCGGAAGTACCTCACACACGTCATCAATAAACAGGGCGAATAATATCGGGCTTAATATACATCCTTGGGGGACGCCTGTTGTGGTTTCAAACCATTCGGAGAATTTAGCTCCGTCCCACACTGATGCAGTAGATGAGGCAAGAAATTTGAAATAAAACATTAAGAATTTTCGAGAAACTCCTAACGAAGACAATTTGTACATCAAGGCATTTCTATTTACATTGTCAAAGGCTGCTTTGAAATCCACAAAACAAGCATATAATTTCTTTTTCTGCTCGATTGATTTCCTGGCAATAGTCGTCAGAGCGAATATATGGTCTTGCGTTGAGAATCCTGATCGAAACCCTGCTTGGAACATGCTGAGTCGGTTGTTGTTCTCAATCCATTCCGTCAACCTATCATAAAGAATTGAAGTTAGGATCTTTCTTAGCGAGTTGAGAATCGAAATTCCTCTGTAGTTCTCCGGCAGGTTAGAATCTCCTTTTTTAAAGATCGCGAATATAACCGCTTTGTTGAAGTTACTTGGAACTAGTGAGTCTTCATAAAGTTTGTTGAAATATGCCAGTAGAAGATTTTTAAACGGTTCCGTACTATTCTTGTAGAACTCCATCGGAATACCATCTATGCCGGGTGCCTTATTATTTTTCATTTTACTCAGAGTTGATTCGAGCTCAGATAGAGTAATTGGGTTATCCAGTTCGCAGAAAGTGACATTGGGTTGCGCGTAATAGAAAACCTGGTGATTCTCATCAGCCGACAAAAGAGTTTTAAAATGAGCTGCTAGTGTCTCAACTTCGAGGGTAGACACCAGGCTTCTACCACGCCCACCCAGCTCACGAACATTGGTCCAGAAAGTCTTTGAGTTCTTACAGTTTGCTAGTTCTTTTGCAATATTGTTAATGTAGTGAACTTTCTTTTTGGCACAAAGTCTTTTGAAATCCTTGTTAATATGAAGGTAAATGTTTTTAAAAATTGAAGCATTTGTGGATCTGAACAGCTTAAGATAGACAAATGAAAGTTTACGGAGTTTCACACAATCATTATCAAACCACTTGTTTTTTGGTGTACAAGCGTGACTTTGGCTGTTGGTACTGTGGGCAAATGGTGCTGAGGCCTTGATAACTCTTGCAATATGTTCATCATAATTTTCTAGACTGTTGGATTGAAGCGAGGGAATAGAGCTGATATTACGGTTTAGTAATGATTTGTATAGAGCGGTACAATTCTCTTTCCACCTCAATTTTAAAAACTTAGTTGAATGTCTAAGTACATTTTCATCGATAAACTGAACCTTTACCTCAATCGGAAGGTGCGATGAGAAATTCGCCACGCCTACTTCAAAATCTACCGATAGTTTAAGCCATTCAAAAGATATCGCTGCAATATCAATAACAGATTGTCCTTGACGACTTATGAATGTAAACTCTCCCGAAGCGTCATCTTTAGAAGCCCCATTTAACACGGATAGTCCGAAGTTTTCAAAGAATTCTATTAGCAGCCTTCCATTTCGGTTAAAGGTGTCATCTTTTGAGTTTCTGGTTGGATTGAGAGTGTTTTGCGAGAATGTGTTGAGTACAGAGGGATTTTGATAGTTCCCGATCCTAGCATTTAAGTCTCCAATTATCATAAAATTATCCAAATTGGAGTTTTGAACAAAGTCAACTAGCCTAGCAAAATCATGCTGCCAGTTATTGCAATTTAAGTATGTTGGGATAATGGTGTAATTTAAATTATTAATAACAATATTGAATATAATTCTGTTTTCAGAGTAATAAATTTTAGCGAAGTTGGAGTTTAAAGTTTTTTTTACACCACATAAAATCCCCCCACTAGCCTTGCCATGAACATTTGATCTTATTGCGGGTGACCATAAAATATTGAAATCCTTAAAATATTTCAAATAATTGTTTTCATTTTTTTCTTCTACTTCTTCTTTTTAAAGTTATTAATATTAAAGTTATTTAAATTATGGCAGACGACAGATTCATCCTATTGTGACTCCACCCTTAAAGGTGGTCGATGTTGATTTTGAGGTTGACGTATAGGTGGCGCGCGTCTCGGATGAAAGTTGGCAGCAGCAGAAGAAGAAGAAGATGGTGATGGAGATGAAAGATCGCTGTCATCGAAGAATTCGGAAAATCTGTCACCGAACGTTTGGTTGAGAAATGACAATTCTGTTTTCGTTTTGATAGCCAAACCTCGTGAATATTTGTAAACAAACGAGTGACCATTAATTAGTATTTTATCGCCTTTTACAATTATTTTTACGTTTGAATTTATTTCGAGCAACTTGGATCTTATTTCAACTAGTGTTTGTCTTCTCTTTCGGTACATAAGAGATTGTTCGCGGAATACACTTATCCCCGAGCCTTTAAGCTGGTGCGCCGCGGCAATAATCTTGTCGACCATCTCTGAGGAAAGAAGTTCAAAGATGACAGTGCCGCGCTGAGCATTGTTGTTGCGAATTACCCGGGAACTTTTGATGGTCATATTTTCATCTTCGTTTATCTTGAGAAGCCCTTTGCAAGTCTGTAATGCGACTTGAGTTGCATCGGTTTCTTCATTTAAGGGAAGGTGAACAACAACGGATGACTCGTTAGCCTTTCGTGAAATTATTTCCAGCTGGTTTTCTAGCAGCTCGCATCTTTGAGACATATCGCTTAGTTTGAGGTTAAGAAGAGTGTTCGCGGCTCTTAAAGTGGTAACTTCATCGTAGAGTCTTGTAAAATCATCCTTTGTTGCAAAATTCTTTAGTTTTTCAGTGAGTTGTACATCCAAAGTAGTTTCCAGAACATTTTTCAAATCTACAACAGACATCTTTCCTACTTCCGTTGCCATATCTTTTTTGTGTATAAAATACTTTTTGTAGTCAGAGTTTGGTTCGGGAGAGATTTCGTGAAGACTTCTTTTGTTTGAATTATTGTTCATAGGGAAAATCCCGTACAGGCGCGACTGGCTTTGCTCGAAGTTGAAATTAATTAAAGAAAAGCTTCGTACCTTTATTAAACTGATGAAATTTAAAAACGCCGATTTAAAACAAAATTCAAAAAATGTTGAAAAACAACTTTTAAACAATTAAAGTGACTTTAATTTAATTAAAATTAAAAAATTATCAAGAGACTATAACTTTAACACTTTAACCTTTGACAGATGAAATGTCAATCCATATAAGTATTTTACCGGTGACCACGCTCAATACAATTTGATGCGAAACGTTCGGGGTGAGTCCTAAATTGCACTCATATTAAATTTCAAATAACGCGGATAATCCGGAAAATACTTATTTATTATGTCCAACAACCGCGAAAACCTAAAAAGTTATATTCAATCAAGATGTTTTTTTTTTGCTAAACAGCTGAGTGTTATGAAGGCTTATTATAACAGATTCTTACTTTTTGGTACTTTATTTAACACAAGCTCATTATAACTATGATGGGTAGGAAAATATTTTATAAATATGAGTTTGTATAGTGGATGAATAAGTCCTTATGCATTGTATAACTATTCACCCATTTAGCGAATTGTAATAAATAAGGCTGTTACTGTTTTATTTAATGGAAGTTGGAACATAACGGTCCTTCGGGTCGTGATATTAAAAAAAATTAGTGATAAAGTGAAAATAATAAATATTGGAAAAACAGTAAGGTACGGTTGTGGAGCGGATTTGCAACACAAGGATGTGTGCAATTCACTTACACACCAAAACATTTACAAATATAATTAATAATTTTTCTTGGTGACTTACAATCACATTTTGTATCTCAAATTTTTTGAGCCTTTCAACCACCGCCATTAGGTAGGTTGTATGGTGCCTTACAACAAACACATTAGGTCGTATTTCTTTTTTTTCGTTTCGTCTGGTGCCTTACAACCACCGGCTCATTTTTTTTTTCGTTTCGTCTGATGCGCTACAACCACCGGGACTTTTTTCTTTTCGTTTTGTTTGGGGACTTACAACCCCCTTTTTTAGGATTTATTTAAATTTTAGTGACTTACAACCACTAATTTTGGGAGATACATAAGATACATAGGTGCGGGTAATAAGGCCTAGCTAAGGTAGGGTTGCCATTTTTTCTCGAGACCTCGTCGGGACATTTTGGTGACATATAATTTTTATGGTTAACTAAGCACTAAATAATAACAAATTCAAAATTATTTAAATTATTAATTATTTATTTAATAATTGCAATGTACATATATGTAGGAACCCAATATAATTATTATATTCATTTTTATATTTATCAGATGACTTTACCTGAGATAATAGCTGTTGATTTCCTTTTACGAATTTATAAAATTCTTCACAGATCATGTCGAAATTAAATTTACATTGAAGAATAGCTTCCACCGTATCAACTGCCAATCGGTTCCGTTCGTCGGTCCACTGAGAGGACATTAAGGAAAATACGCGCTCTACAGTTGCGTTATGGCCAGGAATACTGAAAATGTATTGGCAAATTTTCTTGAATTGATTAAGCTCGTGTGACTTTTCAGTTGAAAAAACCTGCACCCATCTTTCACTGATATTTTGTGCTTTCCATTCTTCGCTTTCTATATTTTCTGCAATAATGTCCTTTAAGTGAATAAATTCAGGAAAACACTGATCGCCGTTAATAGATATCCCCTTCTCGTTCAAATGTAAAATGCTCTCCTCTATTTGAATCCACTCCGGAAGTTTTGTTAAATTCATCCAGTCGAATGATTTGAAATGATCCAATTGTGACGCCCATTTCTCAATATAATCGATGGCAATATTGTAAAATTTTATCACCTCTTTAAATTTTTTTATTTCAGTTTCTAGTTCGGGGTTTTTTTGTTTTGAACCCATTTATTAATTGCTTAGCCATCATACCAATGAAATTTGAGACTTTATTCTCTTGGAGTATTTTCTTGATATTTTCAATGAGCTCCTTGACCTCAATGATAGTAATGTCTGATTTTTCCATTTTTAATGTATGCTTATGAAAGAGAAAAGACTGGGAATGTATAAATGAAAAATAGACCTTCGCCAAGGGGTTTCTAAAAAATTCAAGTAATAGATTCGGTGCATTTGTTTCATTTTCAAAGAATTCTTTTAGTGGTTCCCACATCTTTAAAATCCTATCGATGGCTGGCATCAGGGAGAGCCACCTGGTACGCGAATGAGATAATACTGTTTGAAATGAGACTTCTACAAATTCGCAAAAAGTTTTAAGCCTCTCTGTTCTGACTGTATAAATTGAGAAATATTTAAAAATGTTGATGACAATTATTTCACAATCAATGGAAAGTGTATCTGCAGCTAATGATATTGAATTCTGCAATATGTGGACAGGACAGCCCACGCCTTCTATTTGTCTTTTAAGTTCTGTTTTTAGTTTATAAAAAGCCCACTTCTTTCAGCTCCACCAAAATTTGTATTTGTGTTATCGCCACAGAAAGCCACTAACTTTTCAGAGAAAATATTCAGGTCCTTAAGCGATTTGAGACAATATTTAGTAATAGTTTCTGAAGTTTCATCCGGTAGAGCTTGAAATCTAATTAATTTTGTTTTTATACGTTCTTTCACGTCAAAAAATCGAATCACTATCGGGAATAGTTTTTCTGCTTTGTGGTTATGTACTTGCATCGGTGCCGATTCCATAAAATGAGACATTTTCCAAATTCGAAATCGAAACACACTGTGATAAAGAATAAGGTGCCAGAATGTGCTTAATGATAGCAGTTGCTTTTGTTCGGGCCGTAAATTGCTTTGCTGCTACTTTTGAATCTGGATACATTAAAGAATCAAGTTTACTCAAGCAGTCCAGTGATTTAAACGTTTGATGATGGTTGATTACTTTGTATGCTGTTGTAAGTTCAGCTGCACATACTAACAAATGTTCACTTGAATCAATTTTTAGACAGAAGCTGTCCATTTTACGTAATGTGGATGCAGTCTGTCAAAGCTCTTCAAATCCAGAAATCTCACCATAACTTCAAAACTGCTGCTGTACAGGACCATGGTCCTGCCAGTACTCACATATGGATCCGAGACTTGGGTGCTTAGCAAAAGGCACTCCGACCTCTTAGCTGCGTTCGAGAGAAAAGTCTTAAGGAGAATTGTTGGCCCCATATGTGAGGAAGGACGATTCCGGAGACGGTACAATCATGAACTGTACGCAATCTACCTAGAAGCAGATATCGTGACAAAAATTAAGCTCGGTAGACTCCGGTGGGCAGGGCACCTAGCTCGCATGAGCGAAGAGGAACCTGCTCGGAAAGTTCTTTGTGGTACATTCTATGGTAGACGACAGCGTGGTAGACCATGCTTGCGCTGGAGAGATGGCGTAGACCAGGACGCCCGAAGCCTTGGGGTGCGCAACTGGATGGCGCGGCTAGAGACCGGGATAGGTGGAGAGACTTGTTGAAAGAGGCCAGGACCGGAACCCGGTTGTCGAGCCGATGATGATGATGATGGATGCAGACGACATTTTTGTTTTGTGTCCAGTTGTCTCATTATGATGCTTTATATCGCCTTTACCTCCGTGACTCACAGAAATGTATATCTTGCAAACTGTACAAAATGCTTCTTCGTTTGACCTTCCTTTCTTAATAAAAGACCATTCTTTAGTGTATTCATCACTGAAATGACATTTTCTTTTCGGTGGAGCCGCATTATAATTATAAACACTTAATATAAGAATAAGAGTGAAACAATTATAACATACCGACCGAACGAAACTCAAACACGCGCAAAATTAAAGCGAGCAATGAGATAACTGGGAATGTTCACGCAATGTTACTGGAATGACATTTGGAAAATGTATGCATAACGGTTATCGCATGTTTGTTTGAAACTACACTTCTCAGATATGCTGCACAAATAATTTCGAAGCTATTGGAATGTGTCGGGACATTAAATAGATCGTCGGGACGTCGGGACACCGTTGTTGATAACGGTGACATGGCCCGACGTGTCGGGACGA
Source organism: Chrysotoxum bicinctum (assembly GCA_911387755.1). Lineage (NCBI taxonomy): Eukaryota > Metazoa > Arthropoda > Insecta > Diptera > Syrphidae > Chrysotoxum > Chrysotoxum bicinctum. The sequence continues at coordinate 116,110,327 of OU426988.1, forward strand.
ATGGCAACCCTAAGCTAAGGGAGACTTGAAATTAAACAAAAACTATTTATCAGAATGCATACATTTTATTGGTTATTAATGAATTAGATATATTACTATAAAAAAAAGAACAAAAGATGGCACGTTCTGCCTTAAACATAAACAATATTCAACATTCTTAAGAAACCTTGTCAATAGGCTTTATTAAACTATAGTCGGGTAATAAGGCCTAAGTTTTTGAAATTACTCAGTAAACCAAAGTTGAGGTAAAAAAAACTAAATAAATTAATATTGCTTAAAGCTTTAAATACAAGACATTATTTCTTTGTCTAACAGCCATCATGGCAGTCAAAATTGTCTTTATCATCCGCTGATAAGACAACGCACTCTTCATGATATGATACCACCTAGCGAATATACAGGGTGATTGGCATAAGGTGTGACAAAAAGCTAGGGCGTATAGGTTGGACTTAGACAAGAAAAAAATCGTATGGGAGGGGGGGGTCTATTTCCCTCCGTTTAGGCGGGAGGGGCAATTTAAGAAAAAAATCACTTAAAACAGAAAAAAAATTATTAAAAAATAACGGTTATACCTACAGAGTAATGCTATGGCATTTTGAAAAGGCAGAAATACATTCTTTAATCTTGTTTTTAAATAAAGTTGTTCGAGTGAATAGTTTTTGAAAAATTAATTTTCAAAATTAAAATTTTGAAAAAAAAATGAAAAATTTTTTTTTTAAACAAATTTTTTTCAAAATTTTACGTAATTAAGTATTATTTTTTTATTCAATATTCAATGCTCATATTAATTTTTGATCAAACACAAAAAACCGGATGTCAAAATGTTTTGCAGTTTTTGAGAAAATCAAAAATAAGAAAAACTACTTTTGTTCTAAGAAAAGCCTTTTATTTTAGTTTTTATACGTTTTTGGATTCTTAGGTGAATTTACGATTGAAAGGATTAACTTTCTTTTTACTATTTTTTTAATTATCGTCTTATAAACATACAATAATGTGACAAAGTACTGGATTAACCATATTTCACACATTTTTTCATTCAGAACACCTGCGTGAGAGCATTGGTTTAAAATTGACCTGCCACTTTTTTTATTATGGTGGGGTCGGCTTGGCGTAGGTGCATTTACGAAAGAAAGGATTAACTTTTTTTTAAAATTTTTTTATTATCAGTCTTATAAGCATACAATAAAGTGACAAAGTACTGGATTAACACATTTTTTCATTGAGAACACCTGCGTGAGAGCATTGGATTAATATTAACCTGCGAATGTTTTTCAAATAATTTTTTGTAATAAGCTTTAGTTAAAAAATTGTTAAAAATTTAAATAAACAATAATTATGTATTTTATCTAAATATGCATGTATTTCTTATTTTAATTGATTTCAAGATTCAGGAACATTCTTGTTCTTATTTCGCAATTGCACTTTTCTGTCACTAGTTAGGGCGTGTAACGTTGCATTACTTAAAAAACATTCGCAGGTCAATATTAATCCAATGCTCTCAGGCAGGTGTTCTCAATGAAAAAATGTGTTAATCCAGTACTTTGTCACTTTATTGTATGCTTATAAGACTGATAATAAAAAAATTTTAAAAAAAAGTTAATCCTTTCTTTCGTAAATTCACCTAAGAATCCAAAAACGTATAAAAACTAAAATAAAAGGCTTTTCTTAGAACAAAAGTAGTTTTTCTTATTTTTGATTTTCTCAAAAACTGCAAAACATTTTGACATCCGGTTTTTTGTGTTTGATCAAAAATTAATATGAGCATTGAATATTGAATAAAAAAATAATACTTAATTACGTAAAATTTTGAAAAAAATTTGTTTAAAAAAAAAATTTTTCATTTTTTTTTTCAAAATTTTGATTTTGAAAATTAATTTTTCAAAAACTATTCAGTCGAACAACTTTATTTGAAAACAAAATTAAAGAATGTATTTCTGGCTTTTCAAAATGCCATAGCATTACTCTGTAGGTATAACCGTTATTTTCTAATAATTTTTTTTCTGTTTTAAGTGATTTTTTTCTTAAATTGCCCCTCCTGCCTAAACGGGGGGAAATAGACCCCCCCCTCCCATACGATTTTTTTCTTGTCTAAGTCCAACCTACACGCCCTAGCTTTTTGTCACACCTTATGCCAATCACCCTGTATAACACTGCTTCATATCTACAATTTGGTCTACCTTACAGCCGTGACAGTACCAATTCATCTGGATTCTTTTACCACTACTTTTATCTTTGGGGGTTTCGGTATCTTTTATTGCATTCTTAACTTTGTCAAATAGATCTTTGGTGGCTGGAGTTCCTCTGTAATTTATGGCTTTTCTTCTGATTAAAGATTGCCGTCAAATTTGATAGACCTAAATAACTCCATACACTATTTGTAAAGGAAAATTAAAAAAATAAATATTGAAATTTTAATACATTTTTGAAACATACAAAATAAACAAAATATTAAATAACGGAAAACATAAGCTCAAATTTATAAACATTAGTGTAATTTTGGAAAAATTACTTACGATTCAATAAGAGGATTTCTTATTATTTGGAACGTAAGATCGCCTCTGGTAATAAATAACACAACAAAGATGACGATAACCGAGCGAACACGTAGCGGCAAGTCTGATGAGTCATTTACGACTGTAAGCTACATATAAGTACATATCGTCGCTGTAGATCGAATACCTCTTAACCCAGATTTTACCGATTTTTAGGTAATGATGCACTTTTATTGTAAAAAAAAACCGGATCTAATGAAAAATACCTTATGAGGCTGAAAACTATAATTTTAGAGCTACGCGGTAAATTAACAATACATCGTATCCCCCCATGCGTTTTAGTTGCTGAAATACCTCGTATCCCAAACCCAAATCTATTAGTCAGAAAAGAAATAAAGATTTTTTTTGGCTCATGTTGCTATTTTTAATGTTCTTGCCTTTGTCTTGTGCATAAAAGAAGTAAATAACGGTATCGAGAAAAGAAAGAGAAAAAATATATGATCATCGTGCATAAGAGTTTTTAATTGTGTGAAGCTTAATCCACGGTTTAGCCATAAAAAAGTACCTTAATTTTTCATATTTTCTGAAATTGGGTATGTAACATGATGTCTAGAGGCAAGTTAATGTTATCACTGGTCTCTAAGCATACCACTGATGTTAATGGAAACCGGGAAGTAATAGAGCCTGCTCCTGTGAGAAATGTGAACAAACATAATGAAATACGTCATGTATTCCAAAAAAAATATTAATGGAGCGGTTTTGGATATTGGTATGTACATACAGAACTGATAATTTTGATTGTTCTTCTTAATATCAGAATATGCAGTTATTATTTTATATCAATATAAAACGTCTTGTAGATTCTATACCCGTTCTGATTTATGATGAGAGTATGAGGGATCAGATTTCAGATATTTCTATCGAGTACGTTGATAACGGAAATGGGCCTTCATGCAGTGCAGCTATTTGTTCGCCAAATCCGAAAGGTAAATATCAACTCAATGAAATTTCTAGACTTGCCAAATTTTTTGCTTACTCTGACGTTATTGTGCAACCTTATTAAGATTTGGCCGATTGTAATGCAAGCTATGAGAGGGATCCTGATTACAATTATGATAATGATCTAAGAGATCTTGAAGTTTCTGCCAATAAAAATTATGACGATGGTCTTCCTGTTACTAGTGAAAGAGGTCTACAGAATGATGAGTTTGGAGAACAAAGCAGAAAAAAGCGCAGCAGGAAATATGATCCGAAGAAATGGGGACACCAAGATAGCAAAAGGTTGAGGTCTCAAGGTAAGGCATAATTGGGTTATACACGAACACAGGTGGGAAAAATCTATCACGATACCCCTCGAGAAGCCCGAAAATTTGATTTCCCATGGTCATCCAAGGAATGTGAAAGAAGAAAGAACCGAAAGTGTTCGACAATAAAGGAAAGTCAGCGTAAGGATATCTTTGATAGACTCTGGGAACAAAGTTCATGCGATCAGCGAAAAACATTTGTGGTGAATCATGTGCAGAAAATCACCAAGGCAAAAACCTACACGGATAAAGAAATCAGTAGACGAAACAATACCCTTATTTATTACCTAACTGTGGGTGGAGAAAAGCTAGAGGTCTGCAAAAAATTGTTTTTAAGTACCACCAGTCTTGGCGAATTTGCTGTGCATTCATGGGTGAAGTCCGATGAATCTAGTAACTCTGGTATTCCAAAGAGTACTGCATACAAAAATACGAAAAGAAAGAGAGCAGAACGCCCTGATGCTAATGCAAGCTCATCTTTTGCACGATCTTTTTTTAATCGCTTTCCAAAACTTCCGTCATTACGCACGAGCTTCATCTTCTAAGCTTTATTTTGAGCCCTTGATTCAAAGCATGAATCAACTGTTTAATTTATACTTAGAGGCCTGCAGGGAAGAAGGCCAAAAGCCGCTATCTAGATGGTATATTAGCAATCTTTTTCATGAAATGAAGTTGTTTATACATCCGATAAAAAAAGACAAGTGCGACACGTGTGTAAAACATGAGGTAGGCCAACTTTCCGACGAAGATTGGCAGCTACATAGGCCACATGAAGACCGAGCAAGACTAGAAAAAGCGCAAGACAAAGAACTTGCTCAACAAAAAAAGTGCGTAGTCCTTACGATTGACCTGCAACCAGTGAAAGTGAGTCCATGGGTTCAAGCAAATGCCATTTTTTATAAGACGAAGCTTTGTTGCCACAATTTTACCGTGTACAACCTTGCTTCTCATGCGGTTTGTTGTTACTGGTTCGATGAAACCGCTGCTGATATGACAGCATCCACTTTTACAAGTTGTATTTTGGAATATCTTGAGCAGTATTCAAAAGATTTAACGTTTCCTATTGTACTCTTTAGTGATGGGTGCACTTATCAAAACCGTAATTCGATCTTATCCAACGCACTTTTATCTTTTGCGGTTGACAACAATAAGGAGATAATTCAAAATTTGCTCGTTGTTGGGCACACACAAATGGAGTGTGATAGTGTGCATTCGCGAATAGAGAACGAGATAAAAGGACGTGACATTTACATTCCACATGACTATATCAGGTTTACAAAGGACGCCCGAAAAGAACAATTTCCATATGAAGTCAGAAAAATGGTGTTCTCTGACTTTAAAGACTTCACGCTTAAGAAATATCAAAGATATTCCTCTATAAGGCCTGGGAGGGTGAGTGAAGGCTACAACATAATGATGAGTAACAGAATTTTCATTCTATCTATTTCGTTACAGGTTGTAAATGATCCAACGGTAATCGACTTACGTGCCTTAAGGTATTTACCGACTGGTAAAATACAATTCAAGCTCGATTTCGATCATGATTGGTCAATACTACCCCAAAGATGTAAAACGATATCGGAAAAAGCAACTTGGCCAAGAATGCATTTGTTGAAATATTCTATTACCTTAACTTTTCAAATCTAACTGAATTTTATGTTTTGTTTTATTAAAAGTAAATCATATTTTTGAATAAAATCCTTTTTTCCTTTTCAATTATATTAAACTTATTTTTTCGTCTTCTTGGTCTTTACAAGGAAAATACCACGTATGCCAGAAAATATATATACTTCGCAAGTGTAATATCTTGTAAACCACGAAATTAATACAAATTAATTATTTTGATAGTAAGTTCTAACGAAATATAAATCAACATAAATTAAAATATCTAAAATCAAAAACAGATCAATTTTATTGTCTCTCATTAATTTAATAATAAGTTTTTTGTCTCTCCTGAAAAATCGACTTTTCTGGGTTACGAGGTATTCGATCTACAGCGACGAGATTAGGCTGACCATTAGTGCCTACTACTATTTGTTATATACAGAGCTTTTATTGATATAACTTAAGTATAACAGTTGACCTCTCGTTTCATATACATATATTATTGTGCTTTAGTCTTAAGTCAAATCTTGTTTAATAAAGACACAAAGTGAATACAACATGGTGTCAGAAGAAACCAAACCGAAAAAGCCCACACGGCCAAAAGAGGAACAACAAATTGAATCAGTGACAACTTTGAACGGTCTTCCTCCTCTCAATTTTAAAAACGAAAGTCTCGGAGTAGCATGGACCAACTGGAGCATCATCATCATCGGCTCGACAATCGGGTTCCGGTCCTGGCCTCTTTCAACAAGTCTCTCCACCTATCCCGGTCTCTAGCCGACGCCATCCAGTTGCGCACCCCAAGGCTTCGGGCGTCCTGGTCTACGCCATCTTTCCAGCGCAAGCATGGTCTACCACGCTGTCGTCTACCATAGAATGTACCACAAAGAACTTTCCGAGCAGGTTCCTCTTCGCTCATGCGAGCTAGGTGCCCTGCCCACCGGAGTCTACCGAGCTTAATAATTTTTGTCACGATATCTGCTTCTAGGTAGATTGCGTACAATTCATGATTGTACCGTCTCCGGAATCGTCCTTCCTCACATATGGGGCCAACAATTCTCCTTAAGACTTTTCTCTCGAACGCAGCTAAGAGGTCGGAGTGCCTTTTGCTAAGCACCCAAGTCTCGGATCCATATGTGAGTACTGGCAGGACCATGGTCCTGTACAGCAGCAGTTTTGAAGTTATGGTAAGATTTCTGGATTTGAAAAGCTTTGACAGACTATAGTAGGCTCTGTTGGATTTGAGAAGCCGCCCGCGTATTTCTTCTTCTATATTGTTATCGGCTGCTACTATTGACCCAAGGTATTTAAAGGATTGCACCACTTCAAATTCGTGCTCCGCAACCTTGATTGTTTGACCAACTGTTCCTCTCGCATTCGACGCCAACATGTACTTTGTTTTACCTTCACTAATGTGCAGCCCCAGATTTTGTGCCGCCTGCTCGATCTGGATGAAGGAATCGTGTACAGCTTGTTCGGTTCTTCCGATGATGTCAATGTCGTCTGCGTAAGCTAGTAACTGGCTGGACCTGTTGACGATGGTCCCTCTTGTTGCCGTGCCAGAGTCACGGACTGCTTTCTCCAACGCCAGGTTGAAGAGGAGGCAGGCCAAACCGTCCCCTTGTCGGAGTCCATTAAAGATTTTGATTGGTCTGGATAGCAATCCGGCTATTTTTACTTGGCTTGTTACGTTGGTCATGATCAACCTGCATAGTCGTGTCAATTTATTTGGGATGCCGAATTCTCTCATGGCTTTGTAAAGTTCTACCCTGGCTATGCTATCATAGGCGGCCTTAAAGTCTATAAACAGATGGTATGTTGGGATGTTAAATTCTAGACATTTTTCCATTCTTCCAACTGGAGCAATCATTTTAAAATTTTTATGAGAGCGTCCAATCTCGAAAATCAGTCCAACGAACGGAAAGTGGCACTCCTTCTCCACTATATGGGACCCGAAGCTGTCAACATATTTGGTGCATTTGGTTTAAATTTAGACACGGTAAAATATGAAGACCTGATCAAGAAATTTGAAGAACATTTCATGCCGAAGAAAAATATAGCTGTTGAAAGGAACAAATTCTTCCTTCGCAAACAGCAATCTGGTGAGACTATAGATGAATACATCACTGAACTAAAAAACAAAAGTTTTCTATGTGAATTTGGTGAACTTCGTGAAAGCCTCGTTTGCGATATATTCATATGTGGATTATCAGATAGTCATGTTTTCATAAAAGAAAAACTTTTAAACGCAGGAGACTCCACACTTGATCAAGCCATTACAATTGACAAAAATGCTGAACAAGCAAAGGAGCAAGTAAGACAGCTGCAAAACGAACCGCAAGAAAGCTTTATGGGTGCTATACAAAAAAATCATCAGTGGAAAAATAAAGAACATCAGCAACAAAGACGATGGACACCGAAACGAGTATGTGGTAGATGTGGACAAATACACAAACAACGTTGTCCCGCAATAGGAGCCGTGTGTTCAAAATGCAACGGTAAAAACCACTACGCCAAGATGTGCAAAACTACAAAGCAAATACACAATGTCGACTATGAAACAGATTCTACCGTTTCATCATCATCTCTTTTCTTGGGTTCTCTTCGCCTTGCACCAACATCATCATCATCAAAGTCATCGTTGTCACCACTTCCTTCTTCGCCATCGTCATCTTCTTCTTCGCCGTCGCATACCATAAAAACATCATTACAAAGATATCAAACGTCATCACTAGAACCAACAAAAACTTCAATAACACCATCAGCTTTGTTGCAACAACCAACCAACCAACAGCATCGAACATCATCTCAAGTACTTCAATCAACAAAAACGTCATCAAAATTCTTCCAACAACATATGTAGAACATCGGAGTTAGAGGTAAAAAGTCTCAAACAAAAAGAATCACTTAAATGGGAAAGCTCACTCATCATCAAAGGAAAAACTGTGAAGTTCCAGCTGGACACAGGAGCAGAGTGTAATATCATAAGTATGAATAAGATAGAAAATAGAAATGTCAAACCAACCAAAATGAAACTCATTACTTTTAATGGAAATCATATCCCAATATTAGGTGAATGTTCTTTAAATTGTTTAAATGAAATCGATAAGAAATTCTATACAATTAAATTCTTTGTGCCGGATTTTGAGTGTACGTCAATTTTAGGGCTAAAAACATGTGTCGAATTGAATTTAATAAAAAAAATCAATAAAGTAGATACAAATAATGTAATTACTCGCCATCTAGATTTGTTTACGGGTCTCGGTTGTCTGATAAACGAAGTGACTTTAAAAACTGATCCTCAGGTTGCGCCAGTGATAGATTGTCCGCGTCGTATTCCATTTGCATTAAAGTCTCAATTAAAAGAAGAACTAGATCGTATGTGCAAACTAGGAGTCATAGATCCAATAGAAGAACCTACAGAATGGGTAAGTTCAATGGTTTTAGTAAAAAAAATCAAACGGTAAACTACGATTATGCTTAGATCCGCGCAATTTGAATAAGGCAATTTTACGTCCACACCTTCAATTTTTAAACTTAGACGAATGTAAGTCAAAATTAAGTCATTCAAAGTTCTTTACAACGCTAGACTGCAATTCAGGATTCTGGATGCTTAAACTAGATAAAAAGTCATCGGATATGTGTACATTTATAACTCCATTTGGACGGTTTAAGTTTTTGAGACTTCCATTCGGAATAAATGCCGCGTCTGAGATTTTTCAATGTGAACTTAACAAATATTTTGAGGGCATTGATAATTTAATAATATTCATTGATGATTTCTTAATTTATGCAGAGACCAAAGAAAAGCACAACCAAACATTGAACTTGGTTTTAGATCGAGCTCGTTCAATTGGCTTGCGTTTCAACAAAGAGAAATCAAAATTTCTGCAAAATGAAATAAAATTTCTAGGTCATATTTTTAATGAGAAAGGTGTTCGGCCTGATGATGAAAAAGTTAAAGCAATTTGTGAAATGCCCCGTCCATCAAATATTAACGAATTACAGAGATTCTTAGGTATGATAAATTACATAGGCTCTTTTATCATAAACTTGTCCGTGCGTTGTGAGAATTTACGAAAATTACTTGAAAAAGATGTTTTGTGGCACTGGTCATCAGTACACGAGCAAGAATATTCTGATCTTAAAAACCTCATTTCGAAATCCCCAGTTTTAACCTATTTTGATCCTAAAAAAACATCTTACAATGTCTGTCGATGCTTCAAAATCTGCGGTGGGAGCAGTTATTTCACACAATAAGTCACCAATAGCATATGCTTCAGCGACTATGACTGCTAGTCAACAAAACTACGCACAGATAGAAAAAGAACTGTTCGCAATTGTCTTTGGTTGTTCTAAGTTTCACCAATATATAATCGGTCAGAAGATAACGGTTGAAACAGATCATAAACCATTGGTTCCTTTGTTTAATCGAGAGCTCTATAAAATACCAGTTCGCCTTCAACGTTTTATGCTTAAACTCCAATGTTATGACCTTAATGTTACTTACGTACCCGAAAAAGAGCTATTTGTAGCTGACGCTCTTTCTAGGGCACCCTTAAATGAAATAGCCATGCCGGAAGTCGATAAGGAAATAGCTCTTCACTGCAATTTATTGACTTGTAATCTTTCAGCTTCTAAAACTAAAATAGACAAAATAAAAGAAGAGATACAAAAAGATACCACCATGATGAAACTAAAGGAATACTGTCAAAATGGTTGGCCCTCTTCAAAAAGTAAAATTTTACAAGAAACTGCTCCTTATTTCAATATTCGCCATGATCTTCATATGGTAGATGATCTTTTATTTAAAACTGATCGATTAATCATTCCCACAAGTTTACGCCATGAAATGCTAACTTTAGTCCATGAAGGCCATTTGGGCATCGAAAGATGTAAGACTTTAGCCAGAGGTCACATTTACTGGCCAAACATAAACCAAGACATTACAAATCTAGTTGGTAATTGTGAAACGTGTCTCCGCTATAGAAATTCATTACAAAAAGAACCAATTGAAAACCATGAAATTATTACCATTCCGTGGTATAAACTTGGTTTGGATCTTTTTGAATATAAAAATAAAATCTTTTTACTTGTGGTAGATTACTACTCAAAATATATTGAAATTGAAAGCCTTGTCTCTGGTTATACCGGAAACTTTGTTGTTTTGAAACTTAAATCAATCTTTGCCAGACACGGCATACCCCAAATAATTATTTCAGACAACGGCCCTCCGTTCAATTCTACCCATTTCAAAAATTTCGTGACCAATTGGAATTTTGATCATTTAACATCCAGTCCTTACTTACCAAGATCAAATGGATTGGCTAAAAGGTCAATACAAACAGTTAAGAAAATGTTAAAAAAATGTGAAGATAGTGACTCTGATCCATATATTGCTTTACTGCAATATCGAGCGACGGAAAAAAGTTTAATGCGATCTCCATCAGAATTATTGATGTCAAGGAAGTTAAGAACAAAATTACCAACATGCACTAACTTGCTAAAACCTAACATAGTTACTGATTTAGAATATAAACATAACCTAACCAAATTACAAAATCGCGCTAAAAATACATAAAACAAAAATACGAAGATAAGATCTGAACTAAAAACCGGAAAGAAAATTTTATTTAAGAAAGATCCCAAGTCCTTATGGCAGCCAGGTTCAGTAGTTTCGAAATGTATTCAGCCTCGTTCATATGTTGTTCAAGATAAAAATGGGATTCAATACAGACGAAGCACACAACACATTCTTGATCCTGGTAATTCTTTGAAAGAAACTGAATTGAATGCAAAGGAAATACCAACTGTTAGCACAAATTTACCTGTAAATGAGCGCGAAAAAACTTCAAAAACAATTGTTGACATTGAAAATACAAACATAAACCCAGATACCAACAACAAAACTTTGATGTCTAAGACTTAGTAGGAGAATGAAATGAAACGCACAGGTCAATGAGCAGCTTAAGACTAATTTTATTAAATATAACACTTATATTCTAAGCTTACAAACTAGATAATACAAAACTAAATGTACTCTTATACTGAGTATAATACAGTGTGTTGAACAATGCAAGTACCTTTAACATTCATGACACTCCCCCAAACTTATTTTAAACTCAATATACAATTCATATTAAACAAAATTAATTCAATTTATTCATTCAGTTATTATTATTCTTATATTCTAACAATATTCATACATTATGTATATATGTATTTAGTTTCAAAATTGCTATAGATTAAATTTTTTTTTATTTATAATTAAAAAGCATAAGATTTATTTTATTTATTATAATTCAAAAATAAATATACATTTTCCATTCTATGTAGGTACAAATACATTTTCTATTTTTTTTTTTTTTTTTTTTTTTTTTTTTTTTTTTACATTTCGTTAGGTACCCATTTTTTAATTGGCATAGGTGCTCGTTTAGATCTACGTGGTAAGCTGGATAATGAAACAGATCTTCTTGTTTTTCTTGGCTTTTTAAAAGAATGCACAATATTTGTAGGCGCAAAGGACACTTCTTTGAATTTAGATTTTCTTAATTGTGAAATATGTGCCGATCTATGAACACCCTCCGTATTTACTGTATAGATAACATTTCCTAACTTTCTTACAATTATTCCAGGTATCCAATTAAAAGAGAAATTATTTTTTTAGCTTATATAAAACTTTATCACCTGGTTTAAAAATTATTTTATTTTTAATTTGGTCTACGTTTAGGAATGATACTTTTTTCTTATTTGGTTTTATTGATACTTCCTTTTCTTTCATATTTACATCATTTTCGTAATCGTTACGAATTTTCGGATTTATATGATCTAAAAGTGTTTTTGGTTTTGTTCTAAATATAATTTCGTTTGGACATAAATTGGTCATTGTCGACGGAGTCGACCGATACTTTAAAAGAAAATTATTAATTAAAATATCCATTGGAATTGAATTATAGTTGGGATCCATAAGCATTTTCTTAAGGGTATTTTTGGAAGTTTGCACTGCTCTCTCTGCAGCCCCATTGGACTGTGGATGGTATGGCGGACTTTTCAAACATTTTATGTTGTTATCTAGGCAAAATTTAACAAAAATTTCCGAATTGAAAGGTGGTCCGTTATCTGATACCAATGTGGTTGGTAACCCAAAATAAGTGAACAGGGATCTTAAAACAGATATAACACTTTCAACATTTGTCTTTTTCATAGATTTTACATCAATCCATTTTGTGTAGCTATCTACAATTAGTAAGTAATTGGAACCCTTCATATAAAAAAAATCGATGTGTATACGTTCGAAGAAAAATTTCGACTCAGGCCATCCTTCATGAAGCTGTGATGTTGGTCTACTACCTGAAAAAGCACAAGCTTTACAGTTTGACACATAAATATCGATGTCATGATCGATGCCTGGCCACCAGAAGTATTGTCTGGCTAACATTTTCATACGAACGACACCCACATGTGATTCATGTAGCCGAACTAAAATCGATGGCTGCAATATTTCAGGAATAACCAGCCTTTCCCCATAAAAAAGACATCCTTCTTCTTCCGACAATTGTAATCGCTTATGAAAAAATTTCATTAAAGTTTCTGGTACACTGCTTGGCCATCCTGTTTGTACCATATTTAAAATATTTTTAATTTTCCAATCTCTATTTGACTCTATCGCTACATCTTCAAATTTAATGTTTAAGAAACTGTCGCACTTTATTGTACTTAAAAGTGAACTATAATCCTCTACTTCTGTGGGATAAGTTAGTGGAAGACGTGAAAGTCCGTCTGCATTATTCATTTGAGAACCTTTCTTATACTCAATTTTATATTGATACATACTTAATATCAATGCCCACCGATGTATACGAGCCGCTGTAACTGGAGGTGTGGACTTCTTTGGATTAAATATTTCTCGTAACGGCTGGTGATCAGAGTAAATTGTAAAAGATTTTCCATAAATATATTTATGGAATTTCTTTACAGTGAAAATAATGGCTAATGCTTCCCTATGGAGTTGGGAGTACTTCTTTTCCGAAGAACTCAGCGTACTAGAAGCAAAAAGAACTGGTCTTTCAACTCCCTCAACAATATGAGATAAAATTCCACCCACTCCATAAGGACTCGCATCACAATGTAAAATTATTTCTTTATTTGGGTCATAGTGAACTAACATATTACTATTCAAAATCGATTGTTTGCTTTTTATAAATGCTGCTTCGCATTCTGCCGACCAATGAAAAACTACATCCTTCTTGGTCAGATTATAGAGATCTTTAAGTTCTGACGACAGATTCGGAATAAATCGTGAATAATAATTTAACAAACCAAGATAAGATTTTAACTGAGTTACATTTTCTGGCTTAGGAGCATTTTTAATTGCTTCCAACTTTTTGACACTGGGTTTTATTCCATCTTTATTGATAACATGTCCTAAGTATTCTATTTCACTTTGAAAAAACTGACATTTATCCATTTTTACCCTAACTTTGTACTTTTCTAATCTGTCAAGAACATGAATTAAATTTGACTTACAATCATCATAGTTCGAGCCTCCTATAATTATGTCGTCCAGGTAGCACTGTACTTTTGGAATGTTCTTTAAAATTTCATCCATTATTGATTGAAAAATTGCAGGTGCACATTTGACACCGAAAATCAGGCGTCGAAACCTAAAAAGTCCCTTATGGGTATTTATGGTCAACAACTCCTGGCACTTTTCTTCCACTTCCACTTGTTGATAAGCGCCTTCCAGATCTAGGACACAAAAACAGACTGAGTTGCTTAAACTTGCAAAAATATCATCACACCTTGGCAAAGGATAATGATCGGTGCGCACAAATGGATTTATTGTGACTTTACAGTCAACACATAAACGAATATCGCCATTGGGTTTTGTAACCACGACCACAGGTGAGGCCCAATCGCTATATCGAACAGGATATATAATATTTTCTACTAAAAGCCTGTCTATCTCATGTTCCACTTTATCCCGAATACCGAAGGGAACAGTATATGGTCTAAAAAATACCGGTATGCTCTTTTCTTTTAAAATTATATTTGCTTTATAATCTAAAATCGAATCTCGTTTATCGCCATTGAATACAGTTCTGTATCTGTGAACTAAATCTTTTACCTCTGAGCTGTTTCCATTCAAACTATTACATGCACTTACGTCAAAAAACGTGCTCCTCCAATTCGGAAGAAGTTTGTCAAGCCACGATCTCCCTAACAGTGGGATAAATACTTTAGGTCCATCAACTATGATCAATTCAAATTCAAAAACTTGAACACTATCCGACAAACGTGACGAAACTTTAAAAGAGCCAACTATATCCACTTTATTCCCCGAAATTACATTTAGCGTCCGATTAGACGATTCTAACATTTGGTTAGGAAATAATTCATTAAATGTTTTAACATGCATCACCGATGTACATGCACCTGTATCCAGTTCCATTCCAAAACGTTTGCCATTACAAATCAAATACACTATTAACGGAGTATTATCGCTTTGTAAATTATGTATATAACCTAAATCAATAGCTTGTCTTTCTAACTCTTCTTCATTTCTAACGGCACGTATGTTATTGCCTTTAGCACCGTTGTACCGGTTTCTCGATCTACCTCTAGATTTACTTCTATATCGCTTGTTCTTTTTAAAACAGTTACCTTGAACATGTCCCCATTTTTTGCAAAAGTAGCACTGCACGTTGTCCAAATCACCCCTCGCTGCACGTGTTGGACGTCGACACGTTTTGTCATCTGATATTTGTCTGTCCACCGAACCCTTCTCGCATCTCCAACGATCAAAATCTCCTTTTGGGACTCTTTGTTTTAGCATGTGCACTGCCCCCGATGTCGAAGTTCCACTCATATGCATCATCTCGACCTCGATCAATTCCATATTAAGCGCCGTCTCACATGCTTTTTCAAAAGTCAAGTTCCCAATATCAATCAGTTTTGTTTGAATCTTTTTATTTTTGATACCCATCAAAAGTCTGTCTTTCAGAGCTTCTTCGAGGAAAGCACCATAGCTGCAGTTTGTGGCTAATTGCTTGATTGACACAATAAAATCAGAAATGCTTTCTGTTGAGTCTTGATTGCGGTTTAAAAATTTATAGCGCTCCGCTACTTGGTTCTTTTTGGGCTCATAGTGAGCTTTCAGTTTTTGCACCAGCTCTTCATATTTGAAATCGTCTGGATTTCTAGGTGCAACTAGAGTCTTAGCAATCGTATAAAGTTCACTACCTCCCATTCCAATTATGAATGATACTTTGTCCTCATCTTTTTCTATTTTATTTAACTTTAATAAATGAGTCAAACGTTCTATGTATTCATTGAAATTATCACCCGCATTAAAATATTCTATGCGTCCGATAAAGCTAGACATTCTTAAATTGGATTCTATTTTCACTTTTTTGTCTATTGAAGGTACTTTTTCGTCACTCATTTACGAATATAGCACACGACTTAAAAAAAATATATATATTTTTCTCTTTGTTCTCCTCGTCGCCAGTTTGATGTCTAAGACTTAGTAGGAGAATGAAATGAAACGCACAGGTCAATGAGCAGCTTAAGACTAATTTTATTAAATATAACACTTATATTCTAAGCTTACAAACTAGATAATACAAAACTAAATGTACTCTTATACTGAGTATAATACAGTGTGTTGAACAATGCAAGTACCTTTAACATTCATGACAAAAACTAGATCAGGTCGAATAACAAAGCCCCCAGAAAGACTTCAATACTTTTAACAACATTAAAAAACATAAAAAAAAAAAAAATTTAAATTAAAATACCTATGTTTATCAGAATTGTAATATGTTTTAGAATTATAATTGTAACATTTTATATTTTTTTTTCATATAAAATGAATTATAGATGTAGTTTGTAGGTTTTCATTCGAAATTTATATTTTTGTTGTATTATGATTAAAAAACTTTGTCAGTTTTTTATAAAATTAATTATAAAAGTAGCATCTAGATAAAAAAAAAAAAAAAAAAAAAAAAAAAAAAAAAAAAATGTGAATTATGAAGTACATTAATTTTAATTTTTTAATTTAACTTTTTATTAAATTGTATCTGGCCAACATCTATAGAACAAGAATTTAATCTTATAGGCTTGTCTATCTGAAAAATGGAGATGTTATATACAGAGCTTTTATTGATATAACTTAAGTATAACAGTTGACCTCTCGTTTCATATACATATATTATTGTGCTTTAGTCTTAAGTCAAATCTTGTTTAATAAAGACACAAAGTGAATACAACACTATTATAACTTACTTTTTTGAAATTTAGGCCTTATTAACCGACAGGCCCTTTCACCCGCACCTACCTTACATTTTTTGGTGACTTAGAACCAGAGTTGTAAAAGAATGCAATATTATGGTATTGCATTCCGAAAAGTCCCACTCATTCAACTGATTCTTCGGGAATGCAATACAATTTATCATCTCATTCTTTTAACTTCAGAAATCCATTCCCATTCTATCTTGAAGTCTTAAATAATGCAATCCTCAAAAGCAGTCAAGAGACTTTAAATAAAAAGAATGCAATCTTTTTTTACTGCTTGCAATCTTTGAAGTCTTTGAAAAATCTTTTACATTCTTTGCAGTCTTAAAGTCTTTTAAATGCATTCAAAGTATTGAAGTTTTTTTACGCCTTTGAAGTCTTTTTATTGATTGAATCCTTTTTTATGCTGAAAGCTTTTTAACTGATTTCAAGTCGGTTATCTCTTATAAAGATATTATAGTCATAAAGAAAAACTGTGCGAAAACCGTGTAACTCGTATAATGACTTCTGTTTTGGCAAAATTTTGATTTTAAGTGGAGATTTAAAATAATTACTGAAGTGTGCTTCTTTTAACCGACTTTAAAGCAGTTAAAAAGCTTTCAGCAGTAAAAAGAATTTAATCAATAAAAAGACTTTAAAGCCGTAAAAAGACTTCAATACATTGAATGCATTGAAAAGACTTTAAGAATGCAAAGAATGTAAAAGACTTTTAAAAGACTACAAAGACTGCAAGCAGTCCAAAAAGAATGCATTCTTTTGATTTGAATTCATTTGACTGCTTCAGATGATTTTTAAATAAAAGACTGCAAAATTGACTGGGACTTTAGTTTGAAAGTCACAGTACTGAGGTTAAATCAAAAGACTTGAAAAAAAAAAGTCTTTCCATTCAATTGACTGCAATACTAAAAGACTGCAATCTTTCACATCTCTGCTTAGAACCACCTTTCTTATGATGTACATATATAAAGTCCAAATGATATTAAACGCCATGTCGTTTTATATCGGATAAAACGAAAATGCCTGTAGGAACATACATTGGACAGACTTTGGAAGTATTGCTGAATCAATAATTATTCACACAATCAAATTAAAACTATACATATAGGAACACGTATAAAACTCTATTCATACAATCTAAAAATCTGCTTTGAATATCACATTTATTACGTAAATAATTATCTGTGCAGGAGCATACAAACATGCGCAACTTAATTAAAGACAAATAATAATCTCTCTCTTTTCTCCACCAAACACAATATGGAAATTGTCTCGCCAATTCAGCAACCAACTCTACGAGCCCAAACGCAAAATAGTTGGACTACTTATGATATAAAACAAAAATCTTCTGATTATTAAATTCTATCGGAAATAAAATCAATATTTTGGTATTTTTCTTAAGATATATTTATTTTGAATAGGAATAAGTAACAAAAACAAAATGACTTCAATTAAATAACGGTATAGAGCAATCTTACAAAATAAAATAACGATTTAAACATTTTTTTAAGTGCAAAATAGTTGGCCTATGGCTATTAATTTTTATTTTACCATGGTGTTATGTCGCCTTTGGCCTTGATAACTGCTTCTATGCGTCGTGGCATTGTGTCAACTAATTTTTGACATTCTTCGTACCAAAAGACTCCCAAATATTTATGATTTTAGCTTTAAGGCCTTGAAGAGTCCGGCATGGTTCTTTTTGCAGTTTTTGATTCATTTTATGCCAGCCAGTTTCAATTGGTGAAAGATCAGGGCTGCTGGAGTGCCATTCCAGAAAAGGAATAGCTTCAGCAGATAACCACGCCATTGTGGACCTTGCAGTATGACAAGAAGCTCCATCCTGTTGGAAAATATAGTTTCCATCACTAGTTTGAAGTCGTGGTATTGATGGGAGAAGCTCATTTTCCAAAATATCCTGTACTTGGCAGCATTGACAATTCCATTTACAAAATGTAAATTGCCCAAACCCCACCCCGACATGCATCCCCATATCATTAGAGATGCTGGAAACTTGACCGTTTTTTTAAGGCAATCTTTGTGAAAAATCTCTTGAATTTCTAATGACTCGTTTTCGTTCGTCGCCCACGCAAACTTCAAACCTGGACTCATCACTCCAAATAACGGACCGCCATTGACTTAAAGTCCAGTTTTTACGTTGTTTGGCCCACTCTAGCCGCTTTTTCTTTTGTTTAGGTGTTAAAAGTGGTTTTTTTTTGGCCTATGTTTTTAACGAATTAAAATTGCTCTAATTTAAATAAATCTAAAACAAACCTTATAAAATTGGTATCCAATTTTTTTCATAGTCCGTTTGCAAGTGTTGACCGAAACACTTTTTTTTTATTCTTTCCCTCCATTGAGGGCCGTTTGACGTCGATTTTCTTTTATTATTTTTTTTTTAAACTCGGCAATCTCGAGGTTTGGCAATTGGTGGGCGTCCCGTTTTTTAACCGATCTCCACATTTCCACTATTTTTGAACTTTGAGATAATGTTTCGAATTGATGAGCGCGGTAAATTGAATTGTTTTGCGATTTTATAGCTCGATAATCCCGTTTCGAAGGCTTTATTTATGGATTCCCTAAGGTCTCTTGATAATGCAACGCCACGCACCATGGTTGACATTAAACTGTTGCTGGCTTGCATAAAACAGGAGATCAATAAACAACAAAACAAGTGCATGTCATTTTTTTAATAACGGTTAACTGAAAATCTATTTAAATCTTCGTAGGCCAACTATTTTGCATCCCAAAAAGAGTAGTCCAACTATTATGCACTATCTTTGTTTGAGAGAATGCAAACTGGAGCCATATGTGCTTTCTCGAATTTAGTTCTGTTTGGTCTAATTTACTTATTAAATGTAATTTATTAAATCGACAAAAAAAAATTAAAAAACAACTGCTTGGGGATCAGAAAATATAGGCACATAAAAAATGTTAATTTGTTAATTGATGAGTAGGCCAACTATTTTGCGTTTGGGTCGTATATCAAAGGGCACGGTATTGCCCAGCCAAGTTCTGGCACTACACTCTTTTAACAGGAACAAACTCGTGCGAGTTTTGAGCCCTCCCTATCTTCAGTACCAATGAAGTCAGAAACTTAAAATTCCAAATATTTGCTAAGCTAGTCAGGCACAGGCTCCTCACCAAATTTCAGTTTTCTAACATAAGCGGTTCCTGAGATATAAGGCCTCAAAAATCACAAAAACCGTAACTGACTGACTGACAGATCATCAAAATTATGGAGCACTTCCCGACATCGTAGAATCTTGTAATTTTGCACAACGGTAGGCCTTGCCATGCAAGTAGGGGAAACAATCGAAAATTTGAGGTTTTCCATTCAGGGGGCGTGGTATCCGCCCACTTTCTCCGAATTGGTATTGGTCGAAAGGAGCACTTCCGACCGCTGTAAAACGATGAAATTTGATAAAACGGTAGAGCTTAAATTGCATACAAAGAAAAGTGTCTTCGACGCTGTACTGTTTTGCATCGGGCACCCGAATCTTCTCATGTTCACTATTATCCGAACGAGGCTCTATACAACAAGGCTCGGATCAACAGAGTTGACAATTTCGTGATAAAACTTATTCGGGGTCAAATTGTGAGGGCTATGACTTTGACTTTCGGGGCGTTCTACCCAAACGACGAATATTTTGAAAATGCACGCTTGAGCGGCTTCATTCATTCTATTTAGAAAGTTGTGGTCTGATACAGGATAGGCAGTACCGCTAATCTACCACGTCAGGCGAGGAACCGGGGACCGGCGGCGGCTCCTATACACTCGGAACGTCCTGGCACAAGACGGAGAAGAGCTCCTTCGGTTCAGTAGGGCTGTGTCCGAACGGGACAAAACTGATAGGGTGAAGCAGGAGAACCAGTTTTGGTGGCTTCAATCGACATTTGATAATGGGTAGTCGGGGTGTTAGAGCAGTGGCCGGCTTACATATGTACCTTTTTGTAGTCTAGGGTTTAGCTTGTAAGCAGGATAGGCACAGTGGCACCAAAACAAAAATATGGAATAAAAAAAAAAAAAAAAAAAGGGATAAGGATAAAAACATAAACATAAACATAGATTTGCTACCGAAAGGCAGTTTAGTAATAAGGATATATGTAGTTTAACTTAGAGTGCCCGCATGGGGCCAGTAAGTTAGTTGTAAGCTATTGATAAGTAGGCTTGTTTTATGAATTTTTGTCTAGCATTAAGATAGTTATAAGATTGAAGTAAATAAAAATGAATTATATAAAAAAAAGCGGCTAAGTTTGAGAACAACTGTGCCAAGTTCAAACCACCGGAATACAAAATTATTTTTTATTTTTTTTTTTTTCGATTGAAATTAAATTAAATTTTAACGTAACTTTGCTGTGTTCTATTTTAATCGAATTATTTCTTTTTCAATTCATTATCGTTTTTATGGTAAAGTAAAGAATCAGTTTTTAATAAAGTGTAAAGCCATAAAAAGATAATTTAATTCACCTATTTAAATTGGTACAAAGTAAATAAATTAAAGCAAAGTGCACAAAACGAGTTCCATCCAAAATATCCAGTTGCAGTGGCCACAGCATCCAGGAGTAAAGAGGGTAAGTTACATTGAACAAACAAAATATATTTGCCACTATATTTGAATTTATGAACATTTAATCGGTTTGATAGGTGTGATTTAATAATAATAAAAGAAAAACACTTAAGTCGCGAATTTGAATTGAGTTAAAGAAAGATTTTGATAAAAAAATAGTTTTTGGTTTTTTTTATTAACGTAATAGTAATTTAACATAATTTAAGATAATTTTTTTAAGTTTTTTAATTCTGTCTATAAACACATTAGTTAAGTAGATTGTAAAAATATATACCATTTTTTGTACCGTTAGGTTTATGAGAAAGAGCGTGGTTAGCATCGGTGACCACCGTGACTATCGGAATTAAAAAAATCAGATAAACCATATTTAATTTTTATAATGTTCAAAACTTAACAAATAATGCTAATACAACAAACCATACTTAGTTTTTTGTTTTTATAGATTTCAAAACTTAAAAAAATGAATTCTTAAGCAATACAAAATGTAATTAAGCTGTATGGAATACCTCAACGCAGTTTTTCCTTTTTGCAAGCAAAGTGGAACTTTGCACGTTTTGCACTGCCAAATTGTGCGAACTAGATCTTTTTTAGTACTGCATTTGCAGCATCTTCTTGATGTTGATCGTTGTGGTTTATGGCGGCTACTTTCAAAGCGGATTTCTCTTGAAACTGTTGGCTTTTTTTTTTTTTTATTTTTTTAGATAGATAGATAGATATTTTTAATTAATTTTGTTTTCAAATTACATTCTTAATATACATACATTATTAGATACAATACAGAAAAACAATATCAAATATAAATAATTTAAGTGGGCAATGGCGTTGCCGTCTGCCTGATTGACGCGCTAAAGGGTTTAAAAATTTATCAATTTATCAATATACAATTTTAAAAATTTAAATGAATGAAAACCATGACATATTACTACTATTTTTTTTTTTTTGTTCTTATAAAAATTCGGTTAGAATATTATTTCTATACGCAGATGCAGTCTCAATAAATTTGTAAAGTGCTACCCAGTTATCACCATCAAGAATGTTTTTTGTTTGCTCCATTGTTAAGGATAGCTTCCCGAAGTAAATAAGCCTCAAATCTTTATAAATTGGACATATTGATAGGAAATGGAATGTGTCTTCTTTCATTTGAAGGTTGCATATAGTGCAAAGATTTGTTGTTGTTTTTTTTAATGGGGCACCATTCAAATTCAACATTTCGCATCTAGCCCTACATATTAGAGATATCGACCTTATGCTATAACTGTCATTCAAATAGTTTTTATCATTAAGATCATAGTTAAGTTGAGGGTATATCAACTTGTTAATAGAAGATATTGCTTGTGTTTTGTTTTCATTTCTGTGGAGAATATCAGATATTTCCAAAACTTTATAGAGTTCTTGTTTTAAAAGTACGGAATCATCATATTGAACGCTTAAACTAGTGCCACATTTCTCTGCCAGTTCTACCCAATTTTTAACCCATTCTACTTTGTTAATGAAAATATATTTCGTGAGTATGAAAGGAAGCCTGTATTTAGTATTTAGTATTTAGTATATATTTATTTAACTATACATCAATTCACAGTAAGAGTACACTTTTAAGCTTGTGAAAAGTTAACAATTATAAATTACAAAAAGTATTTAGAAATAAAATAAATTAGAACAAAAAAATTAAACAAGATAATGAGCTGACAAAATTGAAGTTAAGATTATAAATTAATTAACGATACATTATTCTTTGCCTTATAATTTAAGGAAATTATATCTTTTAAAAAGTTAAATTTGAATTTTCCAAAAACTTGATAAAATACATTTTAAAAGTTGAATTTGCTTGATGAAAGGTAAGTGGGAGAGGGGGTGGGGGTTAAAATAAAGACTAGTTGCTTTGGTTAGTGAAGAACAGCCTTAACTCGTTCTTAAATCGATGTGTGTCAAGCTGCGCGGAAGTGTATTCCAAAGGCGGATAGCTGAAATAAAGAATTGTCTCTCGGATGTAAGGCAGGTAAATTGTGGTAAAATCAAACAAGCAGATCTGTTGGATGCCGAAAACCGGATTCTATCGTAAAGATATGAAGGCTGCATAGTTTTTATAATTGAAAATAATAAGAGAATGGAACGAAACTTTATGTAATTGAAAAAAGACATGCCCAATAAATTGTTTTCCAAATGTGATATATGGTCATACCTTCTTAGATTATGAATATAGCGAAGAGTACTATTGAAAGCTACTTGAAGCTTTCTTTTGCATTCAGTATCACAGTTATAAAATATTTCACAACCATATACAAGAACTGGTATAACCAAAGCCTTAGCAAGAACTAATCTCGTTTTTGGTGGTGTAAACTTTTGAGCAGTCCATAAAGTTCGAAGAACTCCATATGTCTTACCCACAACCTCATTTATATGGTTATTCCATGTTAGGGTTCGGTTGAATACCAATCCCAAGTTCTTTGACTTATCTACGAATTCAATTGAAGAGGAATCAAGCATAATTGAGGGAAAATAAGAAAGGTCTAGCTTCTTTTTCGAGATAACCAGACATTTACATTTTTCCGGATTGAGCGAGAGACCATTGATTACCGACCACCTGAAAATCCTTTTGAGATCTTCGTTCAGATCATTGGCACAGTTTTCAATAAGCCCAAGAGGGCAGCTTTTATAAATTTGAATATCATCAGCATAAAAATGCTTCGATGAGTTCAAAATTATATTTTGTATATCATTGATGTACATCGAGAATAAAAGGGGGCCCAGAATCGATGTGGGATATTTTAGCACCTTGAGCACGTAATCAAAGTTTAACTTCAATGTAAAATTAAATGGGCTGGGCAGTCCCGTTTCTAAGGTGAGTACGTAATTGGGGGTAGTTAATGGGAGGCGAAAAAGTTTTTTCAAGAAAAATCGCAGAAGTTTTTCAACTTCCTCGTACTGCTTGTACCCCCAGGTTTGCGCACTATAACACATAACAGATCTCATGACGGATTCAAATACTCGGTATTTTGCAGAAATTGGTATTTCTTGTTTGCTTATTATATTTTTCGAGGCACTTATGAGACTTTTAGCTGTAATTAGTTTATTTTCAAGATGAACATTTAATTTCATGTTAGGTGCTAAACATACTCCAAGATACTCGTATTTATATTGTGAGACAATTTCTATTGATTCACCGTCATAAAACCACTTTTCAATGTTACTTAGCTTGGTTTGTCTGTTGCGAACTATCATAATCCTTGATTTTTCAAGATTCACTTTCAGGTTCCAGTATTTGCAGAAATTATTCATTTTGTTAATCATTAGCTGTAGACTCTGAGGGGATTCTGCAAGAAGAATAATATCATCTGCGTAAAGCAGCACTTTAATTACTTGTTCGCCAATTCTTATTCCTGCAGGTAGATGTGCTGATATATCATCTATAAATATGGCGGAAAGAGTTGCACTTAAAAGGCAGCCCTGCCTGACTCCAGATTTAGTCTCAAAACAGTCTGACGCATTTTCATCACCCCATACTCTTTGACGAGTATTTGTGTACATGCTTTTGAGGACTTTAAGCATTTTAGTTGACATTCCTTTTTGTGATAGATTATAAAAAAGTGCATTGCGGTCTATCGAATCGAATGCTGCTCTAAAGTCTACAAAAAACACGTAAAGTCTCCTCTTTTGCCTAAGGAAGTATTGGGCAACCGACGGTTGTTAATGTGAAAATGTTGTCAGCAGTAGAGTACCCTTTGCGGAAACCAGCTTGAAATTCGCTAATTATATGGTTTCTTTCTACCCATGTGTTGATTCTTACCAGGAGAATGGCACAAAACAGTTTGGCGATTGAATTCATGAAAGAGATTCTACGATAGTTGTTAGGTGTATTGACATCACCTTTTTTATATATTGGATACACAATAGCATCTTTGAACTCTTGAGGTACCTCTCCTGTTCTAAAGATGTAATTGAATGCATCTAGTATTTTGTTTAAAAATTGGGGGGGGGGGAGCGTTTTTGTAAAATTCATTCCCTATGCGATCTTTTTATATTTACTGACCTGGGAGATGTTTTAGAAATGTGATTCTGAGTTTGTCTTCTGCCGGTGCCACCACTTATGTGATTTCCTGTCAATAGCATAGCTCCCTTTCAATTAATCGAACTTATCAACATAATTCATGTGACTGTTGTATTCTTTTATGACATTGGGACAATTAACTTCAGTTTTCCCCAGTACGTTCTATACGTGTTACTGTTTTAATGTATCCGGGTCAAGATAATTCTATAACATTAAAACTGACCTCTTGTCTTTCCATTTTAGTATACTGATTTTGCTGTCACTTATACTGAAATCATGTTGTCCCCGCTGTAAATGTTTATCCTCCTTTAGTTTTCGTAATAGTTTCCTGTTTGAATTCACCGTTCCACATGCCCAAATTTTGTCCTCTTTTAGGGCCATTTGCAATGGATAACTATTAAAATAGTTGTCGGAGTAAACTTTATAATTTTTGTTTTTCAAATCTTGACAAAAAATTTTCACAACTTTTTCACCAAGATTAGTCTCAACTTTATCAGCTTTCTTTCCCGTATAAATATCAAAATCTAGACAATAGCCAGATTCTGCACATTTCATCCAGACTTTGTATCCACGTTTTATTGTTTTTTTAGACATGTACTATTTTAGGCAGTTTCGGCCCTTGAACTTTACAATGCTCTCGTCGATAGCAATATTTTCAGATGGCTCGTAATCTTTTATAAAATTTCGTTGCATTAATCCACTAGGGGTCGAATTTTATAAAGTTTGTCATAGGTGGGATATTTTCTATCAGGTGTAAGATTATTGTCATTCAAACGCAAGTTGTTCAAAATCCAGCTGAATCTGTTTAATGACATAAACGTAGATACTTAAAGATCATGGTAACTTTTTTGTTCCCATCACTAGATTCAAAGCTAAAAATACGTCTAGTTCTTCAATTGTAATTGAAGAGTAAAATTTCCCAGATTGTGTTGCATACAGATTACTTTGAAACGTTAATATTTCTTGCAGATCATTGGACCAAAACTTGCGAAAAAGCTCCAAAGGTGTCAAGTTTTCCAATTAACTTATGTCCTCAGATATACCCACAGATTCTGTAAACTCTTCTGGCATGTCCATGTTGTAATTTTTTTTCCACTTCGGTAAAGTTATTGTTTGCCTTGTTTACCTAGTAGAAACTGATGCGGAAGTAAAACAAGACAACGGCAAATTATCGTCTGAATCAAAACCGTCACATTCGATTTCTTGATCATTTCCCATTACGTCATCCAATAACATACCAAATGGATAATCATCATCATGTGGTTCTTCATCTGACTCTTCATCACAGTAACTGTTACCATCCAAAGGTATGTTCTCCAACAAACAGTTCAGAGCACCTCTGTTCGTACATTTTCGGGGCATGGTAAAAAACTAAAATAATAATAAATTTACTTGCTAAATTATACAAACGTCACGGCCGGCGGTTAGCAACACTAACCACCTTACATTTATCCTCTTAGAACATGACGGACACAAAATTTCAACACACTTTTATTACAAATAAATCAGGAACACAAGACTTTACAAAACAAAATGAAAAAAAAAAATTCTAAATTCGAATTATTACCTTTTTATATTTATATTTGAATCACGAGCAAAAATTCTTCACGTGTGTCTATGGATAAAAATCTGTTGTGACTAAAAGAGTACTCATTCGCGAAAAAAAAAATAAAAACTGAGATGAACTAAGTCGTACCCCGTATTAACGAGATAAATGAAAAAAAAATCCGCTAAACGTCATGGAAACAAAATAAAAAAAAAACTAAATGGTGGTTATCAACGTTAACCACCCAGACCGAAAGAGTTAGTAAATAACCGAGTGTTAAAAATTCCTAAAAATGAAAAATAGATAGATAGATATTTTTAATTAATTTTGTTTTCAAATTACATTCTTAATATACATACATTATTAGATACAATACAGAAAAACAATATCAAATATAAATAATTTAAGTGGGCAATGGCGTTGCCGTCTGCCTGATTGACGCGCTAAAGGGTTTAAAAATTTATCAATTTATCAATATACAATTTTAAAAATTTAAATGAATGAAAACCATGACATATTACTACTATTTTTTTTTTTGTTCTTATAAAAATTCGGTTAGAATATTATTTCTATACGCAGATGCAGTCTCAATAAATTTGTAAAGTGCTACCCAGTTATCACCATCAAGAATGTTTTTTGTTTGCTCCATTGTTAAGGATAGCTTCCCGAAGTAAATAAGCCTCAAATCTTTATAAATTGGACATATTGATAGGAAATGGAATGTGTCTTCTTTCATTTGAAGGTTGCATATAGTGCAAAGATTTGTTGTTGTTTTTTTTAATGGGGCACCATTCAAATTCAACATTTCGCATCTAGCCCTACATATTAGAGATATCGACCTTATGCTATAACTGTCATTCAAATAGTTTTTATCATTAAGATCATAGTTAAGTTGAGGGTATATCAACTTGTTAATAGAAGATATTGCTTGTGTTTTGTTTTCATTTCTGTGGAGAATATCAGATATTTCCAAAACTTTATAGAGTTCTTGTTTTAAAAGTACGGAATCATCATATTGAACGCTTAAACTAGTGCCACATTTCTCTGCCAGTTCTACCCAATCTTTAACCCATTCTACTTTGTTAATGAAAATATATTTCGTGAGTATGAGGGGAAGCCTGTATTTAGTATTTAGTATTTAGTATATATTTATTTAACTATACATCAATTCACAGTAAGAGTACACTTTTAAGCTTGTGAAAAGTTAACAATTATAAATTACAAAAAGTATTTAGAAATAAAATAAATTAGAACAAAAAAATTAAACAAGATAATGAGCTGACAAAATTGAAGTTAAGATTATAAATTAATTAACGATACATTATTCTTTGCCTTATAATTTAAGGAAATTATATCTTTTAAAAAGTTAAATTTGAATTTTCCAAAAACTTGATAAAATACATTTTAAAAGTTGAATTTGCTTGATGAAAGGTAAGTGGGAGAGGGGGTGGGGGTTAAAATAAAGACTAGTTGCTTTGGTTAGTGAAGAACAGCCTTAACTCGTTCTTAAATCGATGTGTGTCAAGCTGCGCGGAAGTGTATTCCAAAGGCGGATAGCTGAAATAAAGAATTGTCTCTCGGATGTAAGGCAGGTAAATTGTGGTAAAATCAAACAAGCAGATCTGTTGGATGCCGAAAACCGGATTCTATCGTAAAGATATGAAGGCTGCATAGTTTTTATAATTGAAAATAATAAGAGAATGGAACGAAACTTTATGTAATTGAAAAAAGACATGCCCAATAAATTGTTTTCCAAATGTGATATATGGTCATACCTTCTTAGATTATGAATATAGCGAAGAGTACTATTGAAAGCTACTTGAAGCTTTCTTTTGCATTCAGTATCACAGTTATAAAATATTTCACAACCATATACAAGAACTGGTATAACCAAAGCCTTAGCAAGAACTAATCTCGTTTTTGGTGGTGTAAACTTTTGAGCAGTCCATAAAGTTCGAAGAACTCCATATGTCTTACCCACAACCTCATTTATATGGTTATTCCATGTTAGGGTTCGGTTGAATACCAATCCCAAGTTCTTTGACTTATCTACGAATTCAATTGAAGAGGAATCAAGCATAATTGAGGGAAAATAAGAAAGGTCTAGCTTCTTTTTCGAGATAACCAGACATTTACATTTTTCCGGATTGAGCGAGAGACCATTGATTACCGACCACCTGAAAATCCTTTTGAGATCTTCGTTCAGATCATTGGCACAGTTTTCAATAAGCCCAAGAGGGCAGCTTTTATAAATTTGAATATCATCAGCATAAAAATGCTTCGATGAGTTCAAAATTATATTTTGTATATCATTGATGTACATCGAGAATAAAAGGGGGCCCAGAATCGATGTGGGATATTTTAGCACCTTGAGCACGTAATCAAAGTTTAACTTCAATGTAAAATTAAATGGGCTGGGCAGTCCCGTTTCTAAGGTGAGTACGTAATTGGGGGTAGTTAATGGGAGGCGAAAAAGTTTTTTCAAGAAAAATCGCAGAAGTTTTTCAACTTCCTCGTACTGCTTGTACCCCCAGGTTTGCGCACTATAACACATAACAGATCTCATGACGGATTCAAATACTCGGTATTTTGCAGAAATTGGTATTTCTTGTTTGCTTATTATATTTTTCGAGGCACTTATGAGACTTTTAGCTGTAATTAGTTTATTTTCAAGATGAACATTTAATTTCATGTTAGGTGCTAAACATACTCCAAGATACTCGTATTTATATTGTGAGACAATTTCTATTGATTCACCGTCATAAAACCACTTTTCAATGTTACTTAGCTTGGTTTGTCTGTTGCGAACTATCATAATCCTTGATTTTTCAAGATTCACTTTCAGGTTCCAGTATTTGCAGAAATTATTCATTTTGTTAATCATTAGCTGTAGACTCTGAGGGGATTCTGCAAGAAGAATAATATCATCTGCGTAAAGCAGCACTTTAATTACTTGTTCGCCAATTCTTATTCCTGCAGGTAGATGTGCTGATATATCATCTATAAATATGGCGGAAAGAGTTGCACTTAAAAGGCAGCCCTGCCTGACTCCAGATTTAGTCTCAAAACAGTCTGACGCATTTTCATCACCCCATACTCTTTGACGAGTATTTGTGTACATGCTTTTGAGGACTTTAAGCATTTTAGTTGACATTCCTTTTTGTGATAGATTATAAAAAAGTGCATTGCGGTCTATCGAATCGAATGCTGCTCTAAAGTCTACAAAAAACACGTAAAGTCTCCTCTTTTGCCTAAGGAAGTATTGGGCAACCGACGGTTGTTAATGTGAAAATGTTGTCAGCAGTAGAGTACCCTTTGCGGAAACCAGCTTGAAATTCGCTAATTATATGGTTTCTTTCTACCCATGTGTTGATTCTTACCAGGAGAATGGCACAAAACAGTTTGGCGATTGAATTCATGAAAGAGATTCTACGATAGTTGTTAGGTGTATTGACATCACCTTTTTTATATATTGGATACACAATAGCATCTTTGAACTCTTGAGGTACCTCTCCTGTTCTAAAGATGTAATTGAATGCATCTAGTATTTTGTTTAAAAATTGGGGGGGGGGGGGGGGCGTTTTTGTAAAATTCATTCCCTATGCGATCTTTTTATATTTACTGACCTGGGAGATGTTTTAGAAATGTGATTCTGAGTTTGTCTTCTGCCGGTGCCACCACTTATGTGATTTCCTGTCAATAGCATAGCTCCCTTTCAATTAATCGAACTTATCAACATAATTCATGTGACTGTTGTATTCTTTTATGACATTGGGACAATTAACTTCAGTTTTCCCCAGTACGTTCTATACGTGTTACTGTTTTAATGTCTCCGGGTCAAGATAATTCTATAACATTAAAACTGACCTCTTGTCTTTCCATTTTAGTATACTGATTTTGCTGTCACTTATACTGAAATCATGTTGTCCCCGCTGTAAATGTTTATCCTCCTTTAGTTTTCGTAATAGTTTCCTGTTTGAATTCACCGTTCCACATGCCCAAATTTTGTCCTCTTTTAGGGCCATTTGCAATGGATAACTATTAAAATAGTTGTCGGAGTAAACTTTATAATTTTTGTTTTTCAAATCTTGACAAAAAATTTTCACAACTTTTTCACCAAGATTAGTCTCAACTTTATCAGCTTTCTTTCCCGTATAAATATCAAAATCTAGACAATAGCCAGATTCTGCACATTTCATCCAGACTTTGTATCCACGTTTTATTGGTTTTTTAGACATGTACTATTTTAGGCAGTTTCGGCCCTTGAACTTTACAATGCTCTCGTCGATAGCAATATTTTCAGATGGCTCGTAATCTTTTATAAAATTTCGTCGCATTATATCCACTAGGGGTCGAATTTTATAAAGTTTGTCATAGGTGGGATATTTTCTATCAGGTGTAAGATTATTGTCATTCAAACGCAAGTTGTTCAAAATCCAGCTGAATCTGTTTAATGACATAAACGTAGATACTTAAAGATCATGGTAAATTTTTTGTTCCCATCACTAGATTCAAAGCTAAAAATACGTCTAGTTCTTCAATTGTAATTGAAGAGTAAAATTTCCCAGATTGTGTTGCATACAGATTACTTTGAAACGTTAATATTTCTTGCAGATCATTGGACCAAAACTTGCGAAAAAGCTCCAAAGGTGTCAAGTTTTCCAATAAACTTATGTCCTCAGATATACCCACAGATTCTGTAAACTCTTCTGGCATGTCCATGTTGTAATTTTTTTTCCACTTCGGTAAAGTTATTGTTTGCCTTGTTTACCTAGTAGAAACTGATGCGGAAGTAAAACAAGACAACGGCAAATTATCGTCTGAATCAAAACCGTCACATTCGATTTCTTGATCATTTCCCATTACGTCATCCAATAACATACCAAATGGATAATCATCATCATGTGGTTCTTCATCTGACTCTTCATCACAGTAACTGTTACCATCCAAAGGTATGTTCTCCAACAAACAGTTCAGAGCACCTCTGCTCGTACATTTTCGGGGCATGGTAAAAAACTAAAATAATAATAAATTTACTTGCTAAATTATACAAACGTCACGGCCGGCGGTTAGCAACACTAACCACCTTACATTTATCCTCTTAGAACATGACGGACACAAAATTTCAACACACTTTTATTACAAATAAATCAGGAACACAAGACTTTACAAAACAAAATGAAAAAAAAAAATTCTAAATTCGAATTATTACCTTTTTATATTTATATTTGAATCACGAGCAAAAATTCTTCACGTGTGTCTATGGATAAAAATCTGTTGTGACTAAAAGAGTACTCATTCGCGAAAAAAAAAATAAAAACTGAGATGAACTAAGTCGTACCCCGTATTAACGAGATAAATGAAAAAAAAATCCGCTAAACGTCATGGAAACAAAATAAAAAAAAAACTAAATGGTGGTTATCAACGTTAACCACCCAGACCGAAAGAGTTAGTAAATAACCGAGTGTTAAAAATTCCTAAAAATGAAAAATTTGGCCTTTTATTGAATTTGAAATGATAATAAAAACTTAGGTTTCGGAGTAAATTTTTTTTTTAAAGGGATGAGAGAAGGGATGATCGCAGGATGATGTAGGAGACTGAGAAGAAGCCTAGCCTAGTGGTTGCTTTGGCGAGAAAAGCAACCAAGGAAGGAAGGGTTGGAAAAAATGACTCGCAATATCCAAATTACACCCTGGATAAAAATAATAAAGCCTGGTAATTTAATAATTTTTTTTTGTAAGGAGAATAAGGTCCAAGAACCACTCCCATGACTGAGCTAGGGTTTAAATATTACCAGCGAGGATTAAAAGGCAATCAGGCTCGTTACAAAATGACAATGTATCTAAACACAGTGAAAATATTAGTGATAATGTTTCTATTAAAGCCAACAGAAG
The DNA here is from genome assembly GCA_911387755.1 of Chrysotoxum bicinctum. NCBI lineage: Eukaryota > Metazoa > Arthropoda > Insecta > Diptera > Syrphidae > Chrysotoxum > Chrysotoxum bicinctum. Next base: position 116,143,073 of record OU426988.1, read on the forward strand.
TAAGAAATCAAGAAATTCAAATTTATAAAGTTAGTCAAGAATTTATGTTAATAAAAGGAGAACCAGTAAATTTTATAGAACATTATAAAATAATAATTCATGTAATAAATCTAACTAATACGAAATAATACGAAAAAGTAATATCTTAACTCAGGGAACTAATTATTTATCTTTGATTAACTTCAAACTGTATTGTTCAAAATAAATGAAGCATGTAAACAGAGTAAATAGTAATAAAAATAAGACGCCAAAAGTCAAAGTCAAAATTGGATGAAGGAAAAAAGTCGGGGAAATTTTTTAAGAAATATCTTAAAACTATTGCCAAATAAATAACAATAACTAATGAACAGATAGTTTTTAAATAATTTATTTTAAAAGTTCATGTTTTAAGAATTATTCTTTTTAAAATCTGTTTCCGAAATTCTCCTATTGATAATTCTGCTTTCAAAATTCTACTTCTAAAAATTTTGCATCGAAAAATTTAAAATTTTATTAAGTTTTCAAAATTCTGCTTTCAAAACTAGGCATTTGAAATTTCTTTTTTTTTAAATTAAACTTTTCAAAATTCTTCTATTGAAAATTGTGAATTTTAGAGTATACTTCTCAAAATTCTTCCATTTAAAATTAAAACGAAACGTTTTATCTTAAAATGTAAGAATTTATGTTACCTACCTACCAAAAAAAATACGTTTTACAGCAGGAGCAGCTACGGTTTCCCCGGCAGTGATTTTTTCTGGCATGAGTTTGCGATGCCGACTCAAAATTTGAAATACAAGAATATCTCCAATATTGTCCTTTCTGTGACAGTTCTAATTAACCGAAACCATATCCTATGGTATTGATTCCTTGTAAGTTGAAAGGCTATTCTTTTTAAACAATATAAGTATTTAGTGAGTTTTTCTTTTAATAGCTTCAATAGGAATGAATAACGTACAAAATTTCTCTATAAGCAAACAAAGTTCGGAAGTTATTATAAACAAAGTTAGATTGTGAAACAAATGAGTATTTTAACACTTCTCCTCATGTGCTTACCAATCCATATTTGTTTCGCAAATATTCAAGGCGAGAAGCAGCAAGAGATTTATTTAACATATCGGCTAACATATTTTCGGAAGAACAATATTTACATGAAACAAATGATTTATCAACCTAATCTTTAACGAAACAACTTTTTGTATCGATATGCTTTGACCTGCTTCTCCTCCTGAGTCAATTTTAATCAGCTTTGACTGTTTTTAAAGAGAATAGTTGTAGTAGATTGTTCACAGTTAAAAGATGTACATCCTTCTGACAAGGCGAAAAATTCAGCTTCTGTGCTAGACAACAAAACACATTTTTGTTTTCGGCATGTCCAGTTAATTGGTCTTCTATTTAATAAGAAGATGTATCCCGAGTTAGATTTTCTGGATACTCTGCCTTCTGCTCAGTTTGCGTCTCACAAGAGTTTCTGTTTCCTCTTGTCTTTTACTGTTGCTCAATTGAAATTTGAAATCTGATGTTCCACGAAGATATTTATGAACACTTTTTAATTCTGTTCAATCGGTTTGACTTGGTAAATTCGTTTTGCAAAAAACGAATTTATTTTTCATTATTGATATTGCTTGAGTCATCATTCTTACCATAACTTGGGTCAGTTGGAAATTTGGAATGCTTCGAATCTTGAAGTCCATACTCATCAGATGACTTTTCAATATACTGCTTCTGTCCCTGATCGCTCTTGATTACCTCTAGTCACAGATAGTGATGTATATCGCCAAGGTTTTTTATTACAAAATGTGATTTTAGCAACTTCTCTGTCTCATCGATACATTTCTCGGACGTGTAGGCAACGACGATATCATCAACATATATAAAAAGATAAGTTGTTATCTCCTTTTCTTTTCTTGTAAATAAACATTTATGTCTGATTTGCTTTGATCAAACCTATTTTTAGTCAGGATTTCTGTAATTGTTTGATTCCAAGAAAAAGCTGCTTGCTTCAACCCACAAAGAGTCTTTTGAAGTTTACAAACCAGAGTCTTGTCTTCAGAATGAAATCCTGGAGGCTGCTTCATATAATTATATGTCCCATAGAGTGCTCATCGTATCCAACGAATGTTAAGAGAGTGTCCTTATTATCCCATTTCTTACGCTTTTCTTTTGGTATGTGGTAGTGAAGACAATATGATTTGTTGTTGACCATCATTGTTCTCTGGGGTTGTGTCTTCTCGCGAAGTCTGTATAGATTTCCAATTAAATCTGCAACCGCTATCAGCTCACCATTTAAAACTTTAATTGTGCATTGGTTTCCAATAAATTTTGGAATTCAGGAATGAAAAGAACTTTTCGACTCGAACTGAAGTTTCTTGATCGTTGACTATAATGAATAATCTGCACGTTCCTTTGCAAGTTGCAGAAATTTCTTCACCATTAGCGTGTACAATTGTTTTAACCATTTGAGTTCATATCCAAAGAGATGAAGTTGCTTCCAATGCAGTCACCAATGCATCGTATGAAGAAAGAAGACTGCTAAACAAAACAGCAACTTTCCAATTTTCGCAAAGTGCATCTTCTAATGCCGTCAGCTTTTCAATTTGAGCATCCATCCGTTCATTGTCCTTGAGGCTACATATTCCTCTCATGAGCTGAACCTTATTGCTTAGAGTCGCTTTTTAATGGTGGCTCTACAGGTTCTTCCATGCTTCTTTTGCAGATCTCGCTTTTCTGATGTGAATTAATTGGCTGTCTTCCAACAATAATCCAATGATACTTTTCGCATCGCTATCCTCTTTGTTCCAATTAACTGAATTTGTTGTAGGCCTTTCTGTGTCAATAGCTTGCCAGGAATTCTCCCTTGCAACAATACTTTGACCTTGAACCAGGTATGGTAATTGAATATTTCAACATATGGAAACGAAATCATAAAAAATAAACGCAACAAATGTTTCTTAGAATATTCCGAAAACTTAATTTTATTAATTTCTGACCAATTAAAATCAAAGTAATATTTTCTTTAGGTTTGTTTTGCTTACAAAATATTTGTTTTGGGTTGTGTTTTACTTATGTTGGCGACAATTCAGTATCGGACTACCGAAAGCATACTTTTTCTGAATTATTACCAATACAAATTGAAGTTATGTTTTCTTTTAGTTCATTTTTTAATGAATAACGTAGATATATTTTTTTAATTATATTCATTAAGTTTCTTTTACTAAGAAATAATATTTATTTTTTGTTGTTTTTGTTTTAAACAACTGAAATAATGAAGACTGATAAATATTGTCAAGCAGTGCCATAATTTAAGTTATAATTAATATATATAGTGAATAAAATATGTAACAATATAAGATTATTTATTATTTACTTGCGTTTCAACTGTCCTCCACTGGATTTTTGATCTACTACTTAAAATAATACACTGGTACTAAAATAGGACTGTCGATATATACCTAGATAGAAACATACTCTTTCATTAAACATACTTTCATCATCGGTCGGTTTATAAAAAGAATATATTAGACGATAAAGAAAAATTGTTTCAATCGTACCCAACCCACTATAGCGTTTATATACAAAGATACAAGGATTTGCGTTTTTCGTGTTTATTTAGCAAAAATGAAGTTAAAATGCATAAGTGTCATTGTTAGTAACGAAACAAGTTTATCTGCTTTGTAAATAAATAATCGGGGTTCGTATGAACTACAAATACAAATATTTAAATAATATACAGTTTTTATTTATATAATTATTTGTTTAATTTGAACACGCTATAGTACGCTGCTTATGCTAAATTATTTTTTCTGATTTTTAACATAACACAATATGGTCCGACAATTATTGTTCTGTAAGAAAAAAATCACATAAATTTTCCGTCTTTTATTGATCTGGATCCCACTATTAAAAACAATATGCAGTTGAGGTCACAAGCAATTCACAAATGTAAATGAAAATTTAACATGGAGAAGACGGCAACCGTCACCGTCCAATCGAAATAATATGCATTAAATTTAATGTTCAATACTCCAACGAATTCAACGAGTAAAAATTTTAATAATAGTCAGACATCTAACTTTCAACTTAGTTAAAACTTTCATCAGTATTTTTTGTTGTTGTTGAACTTAAAATAATTTAAAAGATCTTAAAAACCAAAAGAAAATCTATGTACATAAATTTACTTTAATTTACTTTTTATTATTTTAAGATATGGATGAAAAAGACTTAGTGAGAAACACTTCACGAACGAATTGCAAATGCTCATCTTTTATAAACCTGAAAAATAAGAAACATACTTTTTTCTCTTACGATAGATTGAGCGGAGTTCCCGCTGTTTAGAAAAGAGTCTTTAGGTGTTACATTATAATTGACTTTGGTGGTTTGTACATCTCCCGGGGTTTTTTTCATCTTAAAGAAGATAAACTAACGACGGCTGTATAATGTTTTTCATGATTCTTCAGATTTCTCGGTCAATTTACACAAAAGATAAAAATGTATTTTATAATTTTTGTATGTGTGATAATTGAAAAAAAAATAATAAAATAATCAAAATATAAATTATTGAAATTCGCATTTTAATTAAATTTAATGAAGTTTGAAATGGACAGTAGGGTTGAAATGATATAAACATTGAAGGAGTTAAATATTGAAATATATATATATAGATTTCTAAAATATGAAAAACATGATTGAAAATTAGAAAACCTGAATTTAAAAACCGCAAATGTACGAGTACCATTCTAAAAATTAAAAGACTCTTTATATTGTGGAATCATGGATTAATTTGTTATTAATTGCATTTAAATAAACCATTACAAATCTTAATTTGGAAACATCATATTATTTAATTAAAATTGATCACTTCTTCACAAGTCGAAATTACATTAGCATAGTCAACACCTAAAAAAATAAAATACACGACTGAATCGCACGTACTTGCTCTTATGTAAAAGTACTTTGGAATTTAAAATACATTTTAAAAATATAAAACATGGATTTAATGAGATAAAAATGTTCAAATGTATAGAATTGCCGTCTGATTTTGAATTTCTTATATAAGAAATTTCTTTAAAAATGTTCAAGAAAAAAAATTGGGATACTAATAAATATCTCAGAAAATAACTTAAAAAAAATAGTCGTTGTTTTAAGTTTAAAGGAGCTACTGTACAAACATTTTGGTCAAAATTGTTAGAGCCGTTAAAGAGAAAGTGGAAAATCAAAATAACAGTTCTATGACAGGTACCGTTGATAATATTTGTTCCTAAATTTTTTTTGATGTAGTCAATGCCCATAACATAATAAGTAGCTCCTTTAAAACAGTATTGTATATACAAATTTTCGAAAAAAATATTTTTTGGATTTAAAAAAAAAAATTCCAATTTTTTTTTTTGAAAAATCAATATCTTCAAAACGTGTGAACGATTACTTTTTGAAACTATTTCCTAAAATCTATATTATAAGATACTTAAAATTGACATCCCAAATTTTTTCCTAGAATATTTTTAAAGAAATTTGTTATATAAAAAATGAATTTAATAATAAAACGATTTTTTTTCATTCTTTATTGACCTGGTTTGATTGAATGCAATCCTGTGTTCCAATAACTGATATTGAATAATAAGTTACATTACTCAACCTACATTTAATGGTTTAGTAATATTAAACATTTTTCTTTAACCTGAATTGCATTTTGGCAATTCAGCTTATTTCCATTGATTCGAGGTTGTTTGAATTTTATGTTACATTTAGTCTTTAAGTTACCTTAACGAAATAAAGTGGTTCTATTTTTTTGGAAAACCAGATAAAATGTTTTCTTTTTTTAATCAAATAATTTGTCTGGCGCAGTCGGTAGGATTTCCGCCTAAGTGTTGAGCGAAATAATTTGAGTGTCAAAATACTTATTCCTGCTAAAGCCTAGTACGCAGATCGCGCTAAATTTTATCTCCCATACAAAATTCTCTCCAAAATTTAGCCAAGCTAAAATTATGTCAAGCATTTTAGCCGAGAGGTACGCTGCTCCAGCTAAAAAATCAAAATTTCTCTTTGAACTGTACATAACTTATCTGTCAAAATTTAGCGCACGAAATAATTGTCTGGCACATTTATTCTGGAGCTAAATTTCAATTTCAATTTGAAATGAAATAATATTTGAATAATATTAAGAAGAATATTTGGTGACGGGAGTCTTACAAGATTTTCGACAACAAAAATCACTCATAATTCATTATTCTCATTCATAATTCTTAAAAAATCATACTTTAAAACAAATTATTTTAAATCTTTGAAAAAAATTCATTTAAAGAACAGCTGTTTTCTGTGACATATTCTCCACAAAGTTCTTATGTCAAAATTTAGCTTGGATTTAAGCTGATGTTTGGAGAAAAATGTGGGAGATAAAATTTAGCGCGATCTGCGTACTAGGCTTAAGGATTAAATCGGAAATCGAACTTTTTTTATTACGGTTAAAAAAATTGAAAAAAAAACGGTGTCAATCCAAAAAAAAAAAAATTTAACTTGAAGACTCAAACAAAAAAGAAAAAGAAAAGAAATTTTAAAAATTGTTGCAAACAAAGAATTTCCAAAAGATAAAAAAAGTGTTCATTACAAAAGTGTATACCTATATAAACAAAAAAAATAAACATAATGCAAACAATATAACAGTGAAGGACCTTATCACTGAAGCTCGATCAATCCGAGTCTTTAGAGGAGATGGTTCATATGAGCTCAGCTCATTTTTGTCTGAGGCAGAAAATATCGCAGCCCTGGCAATAGAACAAAACGTGAAAAATTATATTTAGGTATATCTTCATCGCCAAACTTCAAGGAAAAGCAGCAATGTCAATAAGAAGACTCCCCGATGACAGGAACGGGGAGGCGATAAAAAAAAACAACTTATAAAATCATTCGGAGTCCAGGAAGCCTACTTGAAACTTAAGGACAAAGCAGACAGCATAAAATACAACAATGTAATTCAGTTTTAGGGGAGAGTACGATAACTTGGCCGCCAAGATTTGATTACGGGTTTTTGTAGAGGGGTCAAAAACAAGCACTTTTTACTACGCGAGGGGGGGTCTATCTCCCCCCGTTTAGGAGGTAGGGGCACTTTTAGAAAAAATAGTTTAAATTGAAAAAAAAATATTAAAAAACAACGGCAACACCTACAATAAAGTGCTACGCTGCGTTTGAAAGCCAGACGATTGTTCTATAATCCTGCATTTAAATTAAATTACTCATGTCAATGGTTTTTGAGAAATTCGCATTTAAAGTACAAATTTTGATAAAAAAAACGTGAAACAAAAGTTTAGACCGACTTTTTTCAAAATTGTGAAATGAAATTGTAAATTAGCTAATATGTGTTTCATGTACCTATCAGTTCTTAATCGAACACAAAAAACCGCATGGTTCTATGTCTTCTGGTTTTTGAGAAAACCTCCGTTTAGGAGGTAGGGGCACTTTTAGAAAAAATGGTTTAAATTGAAAAAAAAAAATATTAAAAAACAACGGCAACACTTACAATAAAGTGCTATATTGCGTTTGAAAGCCAGAAGATTGTTCTATAATCCTGTATTTAAATTAAATTACTCATGTCAATGGTTTTTAGAAATTCGCATTTAAAGTCCAAATTTTGATAAAATAACGTGAAAAAAAAAAGTTTAGACCGATTGTTTTCAAAATTGTGAAATGAAATTGTAAGTTAGCCTATATGTGTTCCATGTATCTATTAGTTTTTAATCGAACACAAAAAACCGCATGGTTCTATGTCTTCTAGTTTTTGAGAAAATCGAAAATTACCAAAACTGCTTTTTTTGATTTTTGGTGGTGACGGTGATTCCATTTTAAGGATTAATGTTAATAAACATAATGAATTTTTGTTAGTTCAGTACCGCAATTCATTAGCGTTACCCAGAATGCACCATGAGGAGGTAGAATTGCATCTGGGTGAGTTATTTTGTCAGTTAGTCAGGAGTTAGTCAGTCATAGTTAGTTAAAAATGGTCAAAATGTATTAAAAAGGTGTGTAAGTCTCGTCAATAAAGCCATCGTCCGTACTATAACTGTCGAGTTCGTTGAGTTACTCTTTTATGGTAGGAAGCCGAGGATGTTTTGGCGGTAAAACACTTTCTAAATTTTCGCTCTGAAGGGTGGATTAACTGTAAACCCTCACATATATCACCATCGGTATAACAAGGGTAAACTTTTTTTACATCTGATAAAAACTCTATTATTTGCGAACCCCAGTCGTCCTTATATTTCCTTTCTAGGCAGTATTTTCGATAGAAAAATAGTGTCATGTATTGGTGAACATGGTCAGAAGTTTGTTTTGGTTTTCAAGATCGTTTATTGTATTTTATATGTATTTAGTGGACATTGAATAAATAGAATAAATTTGATTTTTTTTAAATACAGATTCTGTGAATGCAAAAGAAACTTTGCATGCACCCAACCTCGCACCTACCCCAAATCCTATAGTGTGCCCAAGCAGGGGGGTTGCAGGGGGGCAGCATGCCCCCCCATACATACTTTACTGTTTATATATTGTAATGTTGGAAGCTAGCACTGATTTATTTATGTAAGGAAGCAAAAAATTTTGTAGGAAAGTAGTTTTAGTTATTTTCGATTTTCTCAAAAACCAGAAGACATAGAACCATGCGGTTTTTTGTGTTCGATTAAGAACTGATAGATACATGGAACACATATAAGCTACCTTACAATTTCATTTCACAATTTTGAAAACAATCGGTCTAAACTTTTTTTTTTCACGTTATTTTATCAAAATTTGGACTTTAAATGCGAATTTCTAAAAACCATTGACATGAGTAATTTAATTTAAATACAGGATTATAGAACAATCTTCTGGCTTTCAAACGCAATATAGCACTTTATTGTAAGTGTTGCCGTTGTTTTTTAATATTTTTTTTTTTCAATTTAAACCATTTTTTTTAAAAGTGCCCCTACCTCCTAAACGGAGGTTTTCTCAAAAACCAGAAGACATAGAACCATGCGGTTTTTTGTGTTCGATTAAGAACTGATAGGTACATGAAACACATATTAGCTAATTTACAATTTCATTTCATAATTTTGAAAACAATCGGTCTAAACTTTTTTTTCACATTTTTTTTATCAAAATTTGGACTTTAAATGCGAATTTCTCAAAAACTATTGATATTAGTAATTTAATTTAAATGTAGGATTATAGAACAATCTTCTGGCTTTCAAACGCAGTATAGCACTTTATTGTAGGTGTTGCCGTTATTTTTTAATATTTTTTTTTTCAATTTAAACCATTTTTTCTAAAAGTGCCCCTACCTCCTAAACGGGGGGAGATAGACCCCCCCTCTCATAGTAAAGAGTGCTTATTTTTGACCCCTCTAAAAAAATCCGTCATCAAATCTTGGCGGCCAAGTTATCGTACTCGTGCCCAGTTTTATGAAGATTTAAGAGATATTTTAGATAAAATTAATCTTAAGTATAAACTAGATTCTGAAAAGCCAATAGAATTTAAGCCAGAAAATAATGAAAGGAGTATCTTAGAAAAATTTTTAAATAAAATTAACAGATCCGATAGTATGTATCTTCGGATAAAAGATGTAAGAACTTTAGAAGAAGCTTATTATAGCTTAGTCGAAACCGGTATTAATGACCATATTAAAAGTGAAGGCAATCCAAGTAGACAATTTAATTTTAAAAAACGAGATAACCAAAATTATCGTACCTACTATAACAATAATAGGTACAGTGATTATAATCATAGATACAATAATAATAATAATCAAAGTGAAATTCAGGTAGATACAATCAAAGTCATGGTGAAACAATTCTAAATAGTAATTTAAATACAAACTATAGCAACAAAAGCAGACCTAAATCTTCGAATTTTTCGAATAGGAATTTAAATCCATTCCGTAATAACTTGAAGCTGATTAAATTTTAAATTAAATTTTCTTTTAAATGTCTTAAATATGTTCAAAAAAAAACTACTCATGACAGTTTTGAACATGTTCAAAAGTGCCCCAACACGCTTGTTCAAATCTGCCCCAACTGTTCCAGTTACATAAAATTTATTATAAATATTTAACTGAAATATATCCAGTAAAAAACTTACCGCAATTAGGTTTAAAATTTATTTTTCCTCCAAAAAAATGTGTTCCTGTTTTAAAATCGCGCAGTAATTTTTGTTTAAACTCTTACAACTAAAAAACGAAAACAAAACACTTCCACTAGCAAAAGTACTCTTCACCTCTAAGTCCGAGAGACAACTGAGATATTCAAGGAAAGTCAATGACGTTTATGGGTATGGTACTGACAGGTTAAAATTTTAAATTACTTTTAAAAAAGAGTAATAAAGTAAAATTTTATAAGCATTGTTCAAATGTGCCCCGTGTTCAAATGTGCCCCACTCTCCCCTACAATAAGAAATAGAAATTTTGATGCAATTATAGTACAAAATTTGTTGAGCCCCCTTAAGGCTTTAATTAATTTAGAAAACGACTCCATCACAATTAACAATAAAACCACCTTTTTTATTTTTGCTTGCCCTTATGAAAATATAATCCAAACTGAGATGCTGGAAGTAAATCATTCAGCCCTTTTAGAGCAACTAGATTCAAAACATTTGAATAACGAAGAAAAGCAACATTTAAGTAAAATTATCAAAAATAATAAAGATCTCTTCTTTCAAAAAGGTTAGGTTATGTCTAACGTCTGTTAAAGAAGTTAAACATCAAATAATAACGAAGAATAGTCCGCCGGTGTACTCAAAAATCTACAGATTCCCAAAAGTACACGAACGTGAAGTCGAAACTCAAATAGCAAAAATGCTCGAGCAAGGTATCATACAACCGTCAAGTTCAGGATACAATTCCCCTATTTGGGTAGTCCCTAAAAAAGTCGACAATTCTGGCATAAATAAATGGCGAATTGTTATCGACTATGCGAAATTAAACGAAATAACTGTTGACGATAAATTTCCAATTCCTAATATCGACTCATTATTCGACAAGTTGGGAAGAGCACAATACTTTACGACCCTCGACTTAGCAAAGGGATTTCACCAGATTTTAGTTGATGAAAAAGACAGGGCAAAAACAGCATTCTCTACACCTCAAGGTCATTATGAGTATATACGAATGCCGTTCGGATTAAAATATGCTCCTGCCACATTCCAGAGAATGATTTAAGAGAGTACATTAATAAAATCTGTGTAGTTTATCTTAATGACATTCTCTTTAGCACTTCATTTCAAGAACATATAGATTCAATAAATAAAATGTTAGCTAAATTAAGAGACGCTAATTTAAAGATACAAGTAGATAAGTGTCGTTTTTTTACTAAATAAACCGAATACCTTGGGCACATTTTAACTCATGAAGGCATTAAGCCAAATGATAAAAAATAGGTGTTATAAAGAACATTAATATTGCCAAAACAAAGAAAGAAATTAAAAGCTTTTTAGGTCTAACCGGGTACTATCGCAAGTTTATAAGAGATTATGCTAAAGTAGCGCAACCGTTAACAAAGTGTTTAAGGAAAGATAGTAAAATTTGTATAAATGACAGTAGTTACAAAGAAGCGTTTGGTAAACTTAAGTCTTTGATAACAGAACATCCAATTTTAAGGTACCCAAACTTTAGTAAAAAGTTCACTCTTACTACCGATGCTAGCCAATTCACCCTAGGAGCTGTACTTTCACAAGAGGGACATCCCTTATGCTACGCTAGTCTAGGGTTGCCATTTTTTCTCGAGACCTCGTCGGGACATTTTGGTGACATATAATTTTTATGGTTAATTAAGCACTAAATAATAACAAATTCAAAATTATTTAAATTATTAATTATTTATTTAATAATTGCAATGTACATATATGTAGGAACCCAATATAATTATTATATTCATTTTTATATTTATCAGATGACTTCACCTGAGATAATAGCTGTTGATTTCCTTTTACGAATTTATAAAATTCTTCACAGATCATGTCGAAATTAAATTTACATTGAAGAATAGCTTCCACCGTATCAACTGCCAATCGGTTCCGTTCGTCGGTCCACTGAGAGGACATTAAGGAAAATACGCGCTCTACAGTTGCGTTATGGCCAGGAATACTGAAAATGTATTGGCAAATTTTCTTGAATTGATTAAGCTCGTGTGACTTTTCAGTTGAAAAAACCTGCACCCATCTTTCACTGATATTTTGTGCTTTCCATTCTTCGCTTTCTATATTTTCTGCAATAATGTCCTTTAAGTGAATAAATTCAGGAAAACACTGATCGCCGTTAATAGATATCCCCTTCTCGTTCAAATGTAAAATGCTCTCCTCTATTTGAATCCACTCCGGAAGTTTTGTTAAATTCATCCAGTCGAATGATTTGAAATGATCCAATTGTGACGCCCATTTCTCAATATAATCGATGGCAATATTGTAAAATTTTATCACCTCTTTAAATTTTTTTATTTCAGTTTCTAGTTCGGGGTTTTTTTGTTTTGAACCCATTTATTAATTGCTTAGCCATCATACCAATGAAATTTGAGACTTTATTCTCTTGGAGTATTTTCTTGATATTTTCAATGAGCTCCTTGACCTCAATGATAGTAATGTCTGATTTTTCCATTTTTAATGTATGCTTATGAAAGAGAAAAAACTGGGAATGTATAAATGAAAAATAGACCTTCGCCAAGGGGTTTCTAAAAAATTCAAGTAATAGATTCGGTGCATTTGTTTCATTTTCAAAGAATTCTTTTAGTGGTTCCCACAATCCTATCGATGGCTGGCATCAGGGAGAGCCACCTGGTACGCGAATGAGATAATACTGTTTGAAATGAGACTTCTACAAATTCGCAAAAAGTTTTAAGCCTCTCTGTTCTGACTGTATAAATTGAGAAATATTTAAAAATGTTGATGACAATTATTTCACAATCAATGGAAAGTGTATCTGCAGCTAATGATATTGAATTCTGCAATATGTGGACAGGACAGCCCACGCCTTCTATTTGTCTTTTAAGTTCTGTTTTTAGTTTATAAAACACATTGCGGAGCCCACTTCTTTCAGCTCCACCAAAATTTGTATTTGTGTTATCGCCACAGAAAGCCACTAACTTTTCAGAGAAAATATTCAGGTCCTTAAGCGATTTGAGACAATATTTAGTAATAGTTTCTGAAGTTTCATCCGGTAGAGCTTGAAATCTAATTAATTTTGTTTTTATACGTTCTTTCACGTCAAAAAATCGAATCACTATCGGGAATAGTTTTTCTGCTTTGTGGTTATGTACTTGCATCGGTGCCGATTCCATAAAATGAGACATTTTCCAAGTTCGAAATCGAAACACACTGTGATAAAGAATAAGGTGCCAGAATGTGCTTAATGATAGCAGTTGCTTTTGTTCGGGCCGTAAATTGCTTTGCTGCTACTTTTGAATCTGGATACATTAAAGAATCAAGTTTACTCAAGCAGTCCAGTGATTTAAACGTTTGATGATGGTTGATTACTTTGTATGCTGTTGTAAGTTCAGCTGCACATACTAACAAATGTTCACTTGAATCAATTTTTAGACAGAAGCTGTCCATTTTACGTAATGTGGATGCAGTCTGTCAAAGCTCTTCAAATCCAGAAATCTCACCATAACTTCAAAACTGCTGCTGTACAGGACCATGGTCCTGCCAGTACTCACATATGGATCCGAGACTTGGGTGCTTAGCAAAAGGCACTCCGACCTCTTAGCTGCGTTCGAGAGAAAAGTCTTAAGGAGAATTGTTGGCCCCATATGTGAGGAAGGACGATTCCGGAGACGGTACAATCATGAACTGTACGCAATCTACCTAGAAGCAGATATCGTGACAAAAATTAAGCTCGGTAGACTCCGGTGGGCAGGGCACCTAGCTCGCATGAGCGAAGAGGAACCTGCTCGGAAAGTTCTTTGTGGTACATTCTATGGTAGACGACAGCGTGGTAGACCATGCTTGCGCTGGAGAGATGGCGTAGACCAGGACGCCCGAAGCCTTGGGGTGCGCAACTGGATGGCGTCGGCTAGAGACCGGGATAGGTGGAGAGACTTGTTGAAAGAGGCCAGGACCGGAACCCGGTTGTCGAGCCGATGATGATGATGATGGATGCAGACGACATTTTTGTTTTGTGTCCAGTTGTCTCATTATGATGCTTTATATCGCCTTTACCTCCGTGACTCACAGAAATGTATATCTTGCAAACTGTACAAAATGCTTCTTCGTTTGACCTTCCTTTCTTAATAAAAGACCATTCTTTAGTGTATTCATCACTGAAATGACATTTTCTTTTCGGTGGAGCCGCATTATAATTATAAACACTTAATATTAATTTTAAAAAATTATGAATAAGAGTGAAACAATTATAACATACCGACCGAACGAAACTCAAACACGCGCAAAATTAAAGCGAGCAATGAGATAACTGGGAATGTTCACGCAATGTTACTGGAATGACAATTGGAAAATGTATGCATAACGGTTATCGCATGTTTGTTTGAAACTACACTTCTCAGATATGCTGCACAAAAAATTTCGAAGCTATTGGAATGTGTTGGGACATTAAATAGATCGTCGGGACGTCGGGACACCGTTGTTGATAACGGTGACATGTCCCGACGTGTCGGGACGAATGGCAACCCTACGCTAGTCGTTCACTAAACGAACATGAAGTGCGGTATAGTACCATAGAAAAGAAACTGTTGGCTATTATCTGGGTATGTTTAAATACTTCCGTCCTTACTTGTATGGAGTCAAGTTTACAATTCAAACTGACCACTTAAATGGCTAGACTCTCTCAAAGAACCAAATTCTAAGTTACAACGGTGGCGTATAAGGTTAAATGAGTATGAATATGACATCGAATATGTAAATTAATAAATTATTCTTAGTTTTATTATAAAAAAATATTTTTTATTGGAGGCGAACCTCTTTATTAATTCAACTTCAAAATACAACTGATAATATAATTATATGACTTATTGCTAATGCTGCGGAAAAATGTAGGAACGTGAAGGAATGTGCAAGGTAAGGTGTTTGCATTGTATATATAAACTATAGTACTCTCATGAAGAGGAACGAACGATGCGGTGCCATACGAGCGTATTCCATAACTTTTTACGTAGAGTTGTGGAGAGTAAGGACAGACGATAATCAGGAAGGGGTGATAATATTTTCGGTAAAAGCAAACCGAAGGTGCAGAACAAAGCGACGACAATAAAGCTATTTTCTGTTTTCTTTTTATCAATTTTCTATACAAATAAGTATGAGGTGGCATTTTTTGCTTCACGCATAGAGAAAAAACGGTATATTGGAGCAAATGTAGGATTTATATTCAAATAGACGAATTTTTAAACGGTTACCACTCAGAACAATTATTTTGTATAGATAGATAATTATTTTTGTAGGCATATTTTTCAAATGTAGAATTTTGAGAATTGGAGTCTTGAGTATTATTCTGAAATACAGAAAAATTATATTGAAAGCTAAAATTTTGAAGAGTAGAATTTTGGAATGCAGAATTTTGAAATGCAGAATTTTACGAAAGAAAATTTTGAAATGCAGAAAACTTAGTAAGTAAAATTTTGAAAAGCAAAATTTTGAAATGCAGAAAGTTTAGTAAGTAAAATTTTGAAAAGGCAAATTTTGAAATGCAGAATTTCACGAAAGAAAATTTTAAAATGCACAAAACTTACTAAGTAAAATTTGGAAATGCAGAATTTTGAGAAGTAAAATTTCGAAATGCAGAATTTTGAAAACTTTAAGTTTGACAAGTAGTATATTGAAAACTAAAATTTTATCAATTAGAATCTTGAAATTCAAAATTTTGAGAAGTAGAATTTCAAAATGTAGAATTTTGAAATACAAAATAACAAAAAAAAAATCATGTGATACATCACTCCCTACATCACGAGTATGCAATTTTTAACTCGCTAAGATGCCTAGTTTAGCCAGAAATCACGTTAGAAGATGTCAACTTTGGGAGGTCTACGAAGCTCCGTTTAGCCGCAAATCGCATTTAAAGATAAACATTTGTTTTTCTAAAAAAAAAATATTTTCACATTTTTTACTTCTAATGGAAGAAAAATATATGTATGTATGTATGTATTAAATATATTTTTTTTTTTGGTTAATTTGTAATAGGTAAACTTCAACTACTAAATCAGAAAAAAACAATTTCTGCTAAAATAATTAACATGGCGATTTTTAAATGTGGCAACCATGTCTTATTTTTTCATATTTCAGCCGTTTTTTAGAGGCAAATGGATATGTATAGGTGTTTGAGCAGCATTATATATTAATTGCCAATAAATTTTCGTGTTTTTTTCTCATAATCATTGTCTGTGCGATTGGCAGTGGTTATTTATTTTAAGGTAATGGTTGAAAAAAAATTTTCAAAAAATGAGTATTTTTTGTACCCCCCATGGAACCATTTTTTTTGTTTTTCATTGTATCAAAAACGGTACAACCGATTTCGATCATTTTTTTTTTCCTAAAGCTCCCCAAAAACTTAAATAGAATTGTGTATTAAAATTTTCAAAACAAAAAATTTTGGATTTTTAAAATAAACTTTTCAAAACTCAATATTTCGAAAACCCCATGCTAGATTTTTTTTAAACTTGATAAGTAAAAGTTTATCAATATAATCTACAAGATGTGAGAAAAAAAATGTATTTTACCTAAAAATAAATGTACCCACCATACAAATGTAAACAAAATTAAAAAATGGTTTTCAAAAATTGTATTTTTCTCGAAAACGGCGCCTGGAATTTTGATACATTTTTTTTTCTTTGTATGATCTTTAATTTAAATTTTGAAATTAAGATATTACAGCTTGCACTTACCATAGAACCATTTTTTTAAATTTTGACATTTGACAATTTTCAAATTACCGAAATTTTGTATAGAGATACTTCCAAAAAGTTTAAAAACATTGCGTCTCAAAGCTTTGAGAAAAATATTTTTTTTTTAATTTTTGGAAAAAAAGTATTTTTTTTCTTGGAAAATTCGATATCTCAAAAACGGCTCAATATTTTTATGTGGAAAAAATTTAACTCGAGATTTTGATCAAAGTTGACTTTACGATGATAGAGAAAACGAAAAAATATTTTTTTATCTAAAAAAATTGTTTTTGAAAAATCAATGTCTTGAAAAAGTTTGAGCGATTAATTTTTGAAAATATTTCCTAGAATCTTTATTTATTAAAATTAATATCCCAAATTTTTTTCTAGAACAATTTTAAAGAAATTTCTTATATTTAAAATTAGTTTAATAATAAAAGGTTTTTAAAACTTTGTTTGCATAAATTTTATACTTTTTATATTTATATTAACAAAATACAAAAAAAAAAATTTTTATTTTAATGAATTAATAATTTCCAAATTTGATGAAAATTCGTAGACAAACATTAAAAGAAATACTTGTTTGTTCAAAATTCGCAGGGCAAATATCTTATTTTTTTACAAAATATATGGATAAAAACTATTTTTTATAAAAAAACGTTTATTTTTATTTTCAAAGTTTTTCATGTGGGGTGCGTCAATATTTTTTTTGAAATTGACACCATATTTCTTTTTTTTTTTTAATTTTTCTAAAATTGCTTATTGCATTGGCAATATGAAAATGCGTTCAACATATTTTTTCCAAGAAAGGTATCTGATTTTTTTTTAAATATTATGTCAATAATAATTTTATTCTATTTATTCTATTTTTTTTAATTAATTTAAGTTTTCTAAAATTATTTTTTTCTCGAAAAACTTATTTGATTTTTTTTTCACAATTGCTTTATGTGAATATTTGTGCATTTCTGAAATTGTTTATATAAACATAAAAAGTATTAAACATTTTCTATATTTTTTGCAAACAAAGTTTATATTAATAAATTTTAAAAACTGGTCTATACCTATATCAAATTTCTTTTTTTTTATTTTGAATTATATAAATACCTAAGAATGCATAAAAATATTTTTTTTGTAATCAAAATTATTTTCTACCATATCATATTTTATATAGGTAATAGGTATGTACATATGTAAAAGCTATTTTCTCTAATAAAAATATAGGTATACGTACCTATTAGATTTGCTTAAAGAAATAGTTTTATACCTATATATGTACATAATTATACGAGTATTAATTCCAAAAAAAAAAAAACAATTTCCACTACCTTACCACCCACTGCATCTAATGTAGGCAGTTAACCTAGTTGATTGCAATTGAATCGGTCATTTCAAAAACCTCATAAGTCATTCAATTAGAATTTTTCAGGAATCAATAAAAACTGTTTCATGCTCAAACAAATTTGTTTTAAACCAATTTTTTATGCTTAACTAAGTATTTTAGTGGTAAGAAAATTAAAAAGCGAAAAAATTCACAGTTTATTAATAAAAATAATGAAAAAAACCTAAAAAAATGTTCTTGACTTAAGTGGTTTTAGCAATGACTGGGGCCTAAGTGGTACATAATTTAACCAAAAAAATGGTAGTAATTATATTTTGTATTGCTTATTATTGAAAATTACACTTAAGAATAACTTTTTGTCATGTTTTAATATCTTTAGGGTACATAGATTGATTTATCTTCAACATTTTCTTATTGATGGGCACTTTTAAAACATAAGCCTTTGCTGATAGAAGTGAAACCGAAGTTGCAACTTTATTTATTACTAATAATGAATGTTTAATCAATCCATCAATATATTCCTATGATAGTACCTTTTCTATGTGAAGCTCATATATGTCGAAGGTGCTTTTTTCTGTTTTTGTGGCATTTTTTTCTATAAGATTCAGTGTTGACAAACATGTTTTTTTGTACAAATTTGGCCACAATTTCATGAATTCCAAAACATCTTCAGTTTTTAGCTCTATGACTATATTTTCTAAATTTCGAATGAGATGGACGTTAATTTAACAGACGCGACGGATGAATATGAAGTGGAAATCATCAGATCATTCAGTTTCGGAGATCATTCATAAAAATGAGAAAGAGAGTCTAAGACTAAACGGAGACCTTGGGGTCCCCAGCATTTATTTTGTGAAGATCCGATTTGAAACCTTCCAAAAAAAAAAGTATTGAACAATACAGTAGAAAATTTCTAATCCAACGAATAAGGGTTTCATTGATACCAAACTCACGTATTTTCGATATAATACGAGTAGCTTGATGCCAAAATCCATCAAATGCCTTAGAAATATCAATCTCAATGATCTTACTTCGACATATGATTCTACTCTTCTGCAACTTGATATCAACAGTTCCTCGGTTTTTCAAATCTCTTAGATAAATTAGTTTATGTCTTGTCTTTCAATTTTATAATTTGTTATAACATTTCATTAAGGTATTACACGTTCTCTTCTTTTTCGGCGCACCATCACTCTCTTTTTCACTTGAAGACATTTTTAAAGCTAAAATTACTTTTCGCAGAAAATAGTTGTATGAAAAACGCAAATTTGACATTGATGACGGTTGTTATCAAATTGAAGATTTGAATATTGTTGAACCAATCAGAGCAAAGCAAATTTAAAATATCAAACTACTTCCGCCATTTTGGTAGTGCATGCAAAAACCTCTTAAGTCACTGACTTATGTTGTTTACAGGAGTGTACAGACTTACGTGGTTCTTACCCAGAATACGCATCTCCCTTTAAGGAACCATTTTCAGCAAAAAAAGCATTTTGGAAAAAAATGTGACTTAAGAGGTTTTTGAAATGACCGATTCAATTATTATTTTTGTTCTTCAAAATTACACCAATTATTATACTTTTGAATAACAAAAATAATAATAATTGCTATCAACATAGGTAAGTTACCTAATATATTAAGATAAAGGTTCTATGAAGATATACTAAAATTCAAAAAAGCCTAATCCTATCAAGAATCAATTTTCAAAATTATTCCTACTTAAATCTATTCAAATAGGTATGTGTGTCCATACAAATAAAAAGCAACGTTGTATTTTGGTTAGATATGCCGAAATTGAACAACGTTGCTTTGTTGCGTATGAAATAGCAAAAACAAAACAAATATTTTTGACAAAAAAATATAATAACAAAACACACAGAAGATCCCTCAAAAGGAAAATGATACAAAACAAATTTTATTTTCTCTTTCTCGTCTTTCTCATTGCCAGAGCTGATAAAATTTTCTCGCTCTTCCTCAATTACTACCCCACCCTAAATCAAAAGTCTCCACGACAATATTTTCTTACGACAGCGCCCTCGGTAGAGTGTATTCCATAACACTTTTTTCTGTTCCATGAGAGTACTATAGTTTATATATACAATGGTTCAACCGCTGCTCTGCTTGTTTCTTTTAGTAATTCTCTCGGACATATTAATTTGGCGACGAGGAAAAAGTTAAAAAAAAAAAAAATAGTTAAAAGTGGATATGTCTAAAGACGAAAAAGGTGCACTCGGTTTTGTAAAATCCAATACAATGCCTATAATAGGTGCAATTGAAAGTTTTGTGGTCGGAGTCGATGATTTCGAGACTTATTTGGAAAGGATAAAATGAATAATGTGAAGTTAAAACTTCCAATTTTGGTTATTGAAACCAGTAAACAATTCACTCCTTTAATGGGAAGAAATTGGATTGATGTTTTGTACAGTGAGTGGCGATTACATTTTTCAATTAATAAAATAAGTGACATTAGTGGGCCTGTGGAGTTATGCACAAAGGAAATCTGTCAAAAATATAGTTGTGTCTTTAATACAGATTATAGTCTTCCAATTAAACATTTTAGTGCCGATATTATCATAAAACCGAATACAAGTCCCATTTTTTTCAAAGCCTATACGGTTCCATATGGCCTGCGAGATGTAGTTGAAAAAGAAATCGATCGCTTGTGCCAAAATAAGATTCTGAAACAAGTTAATTATTCTTCTTATGCCTCACCTGTCGTGGTAGTGCCAAAAGCAGATGGCAGCATCCGCTTGTGTATGGACTGCAAGGTGACTATCAATCGAGTGATTGAAGTTAACAAATACCCATTGCCAAGAATCGACGACAGATCTTCATTCTTGTAGTTGTTTTTGCATGTTGGACCTTGCAGGAGCTTATCAGCAACTTGCGGTGGCCGAAGATTCTCAAAAGTATTTGACGGTGAATACCTCAAAGGGTTTATTTCAATATACGAGGTTACCATTTGGTGTTAGTTCTGCCCCTAGCATTTTTCAACAGGTTATGGACCAAATTTTAAAAGGTTTGTCCAAAACAAAGTGCTATTTAGATGATTTACTAATAGGAGGTTCATCTTTTGATGAGTGTAAAGTAAATTTGTTTGCTGTTTTGGAACGTTTAGTATATTATGGTGTCAAAGTTAAATTTCAGAAGTATAAATTTTTTCAACCCGAGGTAGAGTATTTGGGGCATACGATCTCTGCTAAAGGAATCCAACCCAACTGTAAGAAGGTGGAAGCAATTACAAATGCGCCCGCTCCAAAAGATTTATCACAGCTTCGTTCATATTTAGGGTTGTTAAACCACTACTCAAAGTTTATACCTAATCTTTCAGCGAGGTTGAGTTGCCTTTATAAATTGCTTCGAAAGGAAATTTCTTTTGTATGGTCAAAAGAATGTGATAATATTTTTATTGAAAGTAAGGAGTGGTTAGTTAAAGGCAGTTTACTCGCTCACTACGATCCTTCGAAACCGATAATTGTTACTTGTGATGCCAGCGGATATGGTGTAGGTGCCGTATTATCTCATATCGTGGAGGGTGAAGAAAAACCAGTGCTATTCGTTTCAGGTACCCTTTCAGCAGCTGAGAAGGGCTATTCTCAGCTTCATAAAGAAGCCTTAGCCATCATGTTTGCGGTACGTAAGTTTCATAAATATATTTATGGCTTAGAATTTATCTTGGTTACGGACCATCAGCCCTTAAGAGAGATTTTAGGCGATAAAAAGGGGTCATCACCAGTAGCCGCCCAGAGGCTGCAACGTTGGGCCATAGAGCTTTCTATGTATAATTATAAAGTCGTGTATAAGAAGGGTACCAGTATCTTTAATGCTGACGGTCTTAGTCGATTACCTATAGAAACAAAAACCGATATAGAAGTTAATCGTATAAATTTCTTTTCAGTAGAAAATGTAGTTAATATTTCGAAAGAAGATATATCAAAGGGCATCAAAAATGATGTTATTTTAAGTGAGGTTTATGACAGCGTAAAGGATGGTATATGGAAAAAACCACCGCGTTCTGAACTGAAAAAGTTCTTTCAAAAACAATCAGTTTTATCTGTTGAAGACGGTTGTCTATTTTACGGCAGTAGAATTATTATTCCAGAGTCTAAGCGTAATCAAGTTTTAAATGTTTTACATTCTGGACATGTAGGCATTGTCAGAATGAAATCTTTGGCTAGATCTGCGGTTTGGTGGATGGGTATTGATAGCGATATAGAAAAGTTTGTGAGTGATTGCGAAGTATGCGATTTTGCATCAAACAAGCCAAGTACAGTTAAGCTGTCTTCGTGGCCAGCTACAACTTGTTTTTATCAAAAGGCGTTTTTCTTTTTTAGTTCAGAACAGAGCCTGAGTTGTCAAAAAATAAATTGTGTTTCTTTTTTAGTTCAGAGCGTTCAGAGCTTCGTAAATGTGTTTCTTTTTTCGTTCTGAGCGTGTTCAGAGTGCGCTCTATAAGCTCAGAATAAAATAACCGAGCAGACAGAGTACAATGCTTAACACAGGCATTTGACAGATGGAAATTTAAAAAAAAAATGTCGACAGCTATGTGTTCAGGTGTGTTTCAAAAAATACTCAGAACGCTCAGAGCACGCTTGGTTCAGAGGATTTTCGGAACATGCTCGACATGCTCGGACTCTGTTCGGAGCTCTATACTGAACTAAAAAAGAAAAACGCCTAAAGAATCCATTTAGATTTTTTTTATTTGGAACAGACAAATTTTCTTGTACTTGTTGATTCATATTCGAAATGGATTGACGTGCGTATAATGCCTAACACTAGAGCAGACACTCTAGTTAATGTACTACGAACAAATTTTGCAACTTTTGGACTTCCAATTGAGCTAGTAAGTGACAATAGTCCGCCTTATAACTCAAAACTCTTTATTGATTTTTGTCATGCTAATAACGTTAAAGTCCTTAAATCTCCTCCATATCATCCTGAGAGTAATGGTTTGGCAAAGAGGGCGGTGCAGACCATGAAAAGTGTACTGAAAAAGTATTAATTAGATAATAGAACTAAACGATTAAGTTTACAACATAAAGTTGATGATTTCCTTTTTAAGTATCGCAACACGCCTTCTACTGTTACTAAATTAACGCCATGTGAAATGATTTTTAAGCAACCAATAAATACACCATTAAGCATGCTGAAATTTAAAAACAAATCTGAAAGTGTGGAGGAAGATAGAAGAAATACGAAAAGTTTTTTCGAAAATAAAAACAAAAATAAAGCTAAAAAGATTTTAAGCAAAAATGTTAGAGCTTCTCCTGATCAATATTTTAAAATAGGAGATAAAGTCTGGTACATAAGATATGTAAATAATAACAAATTTAAAAGTCCAGCAATTATTAAAGAAAAGATTGGAAAGGTCAGATATTTAATTGTACTTGATAATAGAAAAATTGTATGTCATGGAACACAACTTCGTAAAATCAATAGTAAAAAAGTTAGATTTGAAAAACCAGTAGCTTGCTACTTTTACAATAAAGATGAAAATATAAGAAATAATGATGCTGAAACTGCTGTCTTAATTTCATCTGATGACGAGTATCTTAGTTGTGATGAAGAAGAGAAGCTTTCAAATCCAAAAACAACTGTTCGTAGGTCAAAAAGAAAACGAAAGCAACCTTCATTTTATCGCTGTCACTATTAAGTACATATGAATGTATTTTTGAATTAAATTTTTGAATTAAATATTTGAATTAAATTTTTCAATTGAATTTTTGAATTAAATTTTGGAATTTGAAATGTTAATTAAAATTGAAAAAAAAAAAAATGATTTATATAAAAACAAAACAAAATATTATTTATAAAATACGAGTATATTTACAGTTAGATGCTGCCGTACCCTTCTAAGACGCAAATATTGGTCGATGTTTACCGACTCTTATAAAATTTACAGCTTTAATAGACTGTATTTTTCTAGGGGAATTTGATTAAATTCAAAAAATTACTTTCTATCTTCATTTACTGGTAGAATTTTCGTTTGTCTAAATAATTCTAAAGAGTGAGCTAATCGAGAAGCGTGGCATATCTTCCTTACAACACACTTTTGAAGGATCGTTATTTGTTGAATTTTGTTTAGATAAGCACCTCCCCAATAACACATGCCATATTGTAGTTTTGAGTGAAATTCCGCAATAGGTGTTATTTAACGTAGAATTTGAACAGAACTGTCTTAGGCGGTAAAAACATCTTATTGTGGAAAGGAAGTACTGCTTAAGGTTCAATACGTGCTCAGCCCACTTCAAGTGTTGATCAATTGTAACACCTAGATATTTGAAATCTTTTACAATTTCAACATTGAAGCACGTACTACTGCATGATCTCAAGCAATTGCTATTGAACAAGCCAAAACTGGTACAATGCGGAGCATGAAACACTACTTTTATATCAGTTTGGGTATTTGAATCAGGGCTGAACAGCATCAATTTGGTCTTGTTATTAACAATTAATTTATGGTCGGCGAACCATAACCTTAATAAGTGGACATCATGATTGATATCAGCAACTAAATTCAATGGATTTATTGCATTATATCCAATCGCAATATCATCAGCAAAAGCATTCACTATCCCCAAAAAAGGTAGGTCCAAAAGAGAATTTATGTATATCAAGAAAAGGATGGGCCCAAGGACTGATCCTTGTGGGACACCTAAATTAACATACATAGAATCACTCAATGCATTATAAACTTTGACTCTTTGATTTCGATTGCTAAGATAAGATTCGAACCAATTGTAAATGAATCCACGAAAGCCAACATCATAAAACTTATTCAGAAGAATTGTATGATTAACCATATCGAATGCTTTCGTGATCTCAACAAAAAGAGCGGCACATTTCATTTTTTTATTCTTACCTTGTTGAATTAAGCAACAAAAGCTTAACAGAGCATCTTCTGTTGACAAACCTGACCTAAATCCAAACTGAAGGGGACTAAAGAAATTTAAATTTGATAGAAAACGCAGAATTTTCAACTTTATAATTTTTTAAAAAAAACTTTTAGAGATTGATGACAATAACGAAATAGGTCTATAGTTTTTAATGTCTTTTTTGTTGCCTTTTTTAAAAATGGGTATTAAAAAAGCTGATTTCAGTTCATCATTCCTGATAAGACACTTTTATTAAAAATATGCGACATTATATCTACTACGAGTATATTAAAGGCAGTTTTTTTCAACACAACATTCTTAATTCCATCAACACCCACAGAGTTTGAATTTTTAAGGGAATTTATGGTTTTTAAAACTAAAAAACCAGTTATCATTTCAAAATAGAAACTACTTCCACTACAAAACTCATTTGAAGAACTATTGCTATTGCAGCATTCGCAAGAGAAAGGTATGTCACAAGGAAGAGAATTTTGGCCAGCATCGGTAAAGTATCCAATGAATAAATTAGCAATTTCTCTGGAATCGGAAATACTTGAGGTGCCATTCTCAACTGTAATTGAAGTGGACTGGTTTTTTTGCTTTCTATTTATAATACCGTTTATGACTTTCCATTCTTCTTTTAGGTTACCTTTTGCGTTTCTAATTTTGTTGTTGTAAAAATTGTCACGACTTGAACGGATTTCTTTTTTAAACTTTCTTGCAAATTTTTTTAAAACGCAATTTTAAATTGGTGTTAAGTGGATGTGCTCGACACTTTTTATGTAATCTATGTTTGAAATTTATAATTTTAATGAGAGAATTGTTCATCCAAGATTTCAATCTTAGTTGTGACCTTTTTTTAACGACACAGAATGTAGACCTCCCTATTAGATCTTTAAGACCATTCAGAAATTAGTCATAAGCTTTTGAAGGATCATCTTCCGAATAAACCTCCTCCCAATTTGCAAGAAGTAGATCAAGATTTAATTTGTTAAAGTCAATTTTAGTTTGGGTATATTCAGTATTTAATTTATTTTGCTCAACGTTTTTCAACATCTTAAACACAATACCTGTCATGCAGTGATCAGAAATTTGAAGGTCAAAGACTATTCCAGCACAATCATATTGATTAATCTTTGAAAAGCGGCAAAAATGTGGTCCAGGCAGGTACCTACAACTGGTCTTCTGGATTCATTCAGAAAAGAGGTTAGACCGTGTTCAGAAATCAAAACATTGTATGCATCTACGGTAGGGCTAAAAGTAAGAAGGTCCAAGTTCATATCACCCAAAATTATTAGGTTAAGAGCTCTCTCATTATTTAAAAAAAAAAAACTGAAAATTCATCAATAAACACTTGAACTGATTTACAGTGCAATCTATATATTAATAAAACTAAACATTTCATCACATAGACAAACAGTAATTTTCATAATATCCGCACTTGTCAGACTATATGTTTTGAACTCACACTCATACAAGTCACGCACAAAAACTCCGACCCCACCAGCAGCATACGAATCATTGGCACTAGCCAAAAACTTGTAATTTGGTAAGCTAAAATCTTCAATTTCATATGAAATATTCAAATTTCCGAAAGAAATATTAAGTCGGGCTTGTTTTCATAGGTTTCTATATTACCCAGCTAATAAATCGAAATTACTCCGCAAACTACGAATGTTTTGATGTACAGCGTAAATAGGTTTGAGATTAAACGAATCAGGTTTGAAAATAATATCAGAGTTGCTATGAATGGTTGATGTGGTGAAATCGTTGTTATTAAGATCAAAGTTATTTATTGAATTTAGTGTAAGTTACTATACTCTGTCTAACAAAAATTGTCAGTACAGGCCTTATGGGAGAGCTTTTTCTAAAGCAGTGGCACCTGATGCATAGCAGAATGATTTTTCCCTTGTATATCAAAACTATAGTACTCTCATGGAACAGAAAAAAATGTTATGGAATACACTCTACCGATGGCGCTGTCGGAGGAAAAAATTTCGTGGAGACTTTTGATTTAGGGTGGGGTGGTAATTGAGGAAAGAACGAGAAAATTTTTTTAGCCACGTGGCAATGAAAAAGACGAGAATGAGAAAATGAAATTTGTTTTGTAGCATTTTTCTTTTGAGAGATCTTCTGTGTGTTTTGTTGTTATATTTTTTTGTCAAAAATATTTGCTTTGTTTTGTTTATTTCATACGCAACAAAGCGACGTTGTTCAATTTCGGTATATTTAACCAAAATACAACGTTGCTTTTTATTTGTATGGACCTTTGAGTATATATAATATGGAGTGCTCGTTTCTATTCCAAATGCGTGACTATCATAGGGGGCGCTACTCAAATTTGTGTAAGACAAAGTTATTGCCGAGTGCTTCATCATTGTGTATATACAATGGCTTCATATCACATGTGACGGAGAACTATATGCGAGGGGAAGGTAAGCACAAATCGGAGGATACGGCTGTATCCTTACACGCCGGCTCCATTAGCGATAAATCCATCGCAATCGCAATAGCCAAAGCAGAAAGCAGAGAGCAGAAGAACTGTTAGATTTTTGTGGCTGGGTATTTCATCGCATACTTTTTTAGTATAGTGAGTAATTTTAATGGATATAAATGAGTTCTATGGACAATTTCAAATCAGATTTTTTTTAAATTTTGTTAGAAAAACCATTGTATATATAAACTATAGTACTCTCATGGAACAGAAAAAAGTGTTATGGAATACACTCTACCGAGGGCGCTGTCGTAAGAAAATATTGTCGTGGAGACTTTTGATTTAGGGTGGGGTAGTAATTGAGGAAGAGCGAGAAAATTTTATCAGCTCTGGCAATGAGAAAGACGAGAAAGAGAAAATAAAATTTGTTTTGTATCATTTTCCTTTTGAGGGATCTTCTGTGTGTTTTGTTATTATATTTTTTTGTCAAGAATATTTGTTTTGTTTTTGCTATTTCATACGCAACAAAGCAACGTTGTTCAATTTCGGCATATCTAACCAAAATACAACGTTGCTTTTTATTTGTATGGACACACATACCTATTTGAATAGATTTAAGTAGGAATAATTTTGAAAATTGATTCTTGATAGGATTAGGCTTTTTTGAATTTTAGTATATCTTCATAGAACCTTTATCTTAATATATTAGGTAACTTACCTATGTTGATAGCAATTATTATTATTTTTGTTATTCAAAAGTATAATAATTGGTGTAATTTTGAAGAACAAAAATAATAATTGAATCGGTCATTTCAAAAACCTCTTAAGTCACATTTTTTTCCAAAATGCTTTTTTTGCTGAAAATGGTTCCTTAAAGGGAGATGCGTATTCTGGGTAAGAACCACGTAAGTCTGTACACTCCTTCCTCTTCAAATAATACCGTAGGAAAGACGTTCATTGCATAAACAACATAAGTCAGTGACTTAAGAGGTTTTTGCATGCACTACCAAAATGGCGGAAGTAGTTTGATATTTTAAATTTGCTTTGCTCTGATTGGTTCAACAATATTCAAATCTTCAATTTGATAACAACCGTCATCAATGTCAAATTTGCGTTTTTCATACAACTATTTTCTGCGAAAAGTAATTTTAGCTTTAAAAATGTCTTCAAGTGAAAAAGAGAGTGATGGTGCGCCGAAAAAGAAGAGAACGTGTAATACCTTAATGAAATGTTATAACAAATTATAAAATTGAAAGACAAGACATAAACTAATTTATCTAAGAGATTTGAAAAACCGAGGAACTGTTGATATCAAGTTGCAGAAGAGTAGAATCATATGTCGAAGTAAGATCATTGAGATTGATATTTCTAAGGCATTTGATGGATTTTGGCATCAAGCTACTCGTATTATATCGAAAATACGTGAGTTTGGTATCAATGAAACCCTTATTCGTTGGATTAGAAATTTTCTACTGTATTGTTCAATACTTTTTTTTTTGGAAGGTTTCAAATCGGATCTTCACAAAATAAATGCTGGGGACCCCAAGGTCTCCGTTTAGTCTTAGACTCTCTTTCTCATTTTTATGAATGATCTCCGAAACTGAATGATCTGATGATTTCCACTTCATATTCATCCGTCGCGTCTGTTAAATTAACGTCCATCTCATTCGAAATTTAGAAAATATAGTCATAGAGCTAAAAACTGAAGATGTTTTGGAATTCATGAAATTGTGGCCAAATTTGTACAAAAAAACATGTTTGTCAACACTGAATCTTATAGAAAAAAATGCCACAAAAACAGAAAAAAGCACCTTCGACATATATGAGCTTCACATAGAAAAGGTACTATCATAGGAATATATTGATGGATTGATTAAACATTCATTATTAGTAATAAATAAAGTTGCAACTTCGGTTTCACTTCTATCAGCAAAGGCTTATGTTTTAAAAGTGCCCATCAATAAGAAAATGTTGAAGATAAATCAATCTATGTACCCTAAAGATATTAAAACATGACAAAAAGTTATTCTTAAGTGTAATTTTCAATAATAAGCAATACAAAATATAATTACTACCATTTTTTTGGTTAAATTATGTACCACTTACCCCAGTCATTGCTAAAACCACTTAAGTCAAGAACATTTTTTTAGGTTTTTTTCATTATTTTTATTAATAAACTGTGAATTTTTTCGCTTTTTAATTTTCTTACCACTAAAATACTTAGTTAAGCATAAAAAATTGGTTTAAAACAAATTTGTTTGAGCATGAAACAGTTTTTATTGATTCCTGAAAAATTCTAATTGAATGACTTATGAGGTTTTTGAAATGACCGATTCAATTGCAATCAACTAGGTTAACTGTCTACATTAGATGCAGTGGGTGGTAAGGTAGTGGAAATTGTTTTTTTTTTTTTGGAATTAATACTCGTATAATTATGTACATATATAGGTATAAAACTATTTCTTTAAGCAAATCTAATAGGTACGTATACCTATATTTTTATTAGAGAAAATAGCTTTTACATATGTACATACCTAATACCTATATAAAATATGGTATGGTAGAAAATAATTTTGATTACAAAAAAAATATTTTTATGCATTCTTAGGTATTTATATAATTCAAAATAAAAAAAAAGAAATTTGATATAGGTATAGACCAGTTTTTAAAATTTATTAATATAAACTTTGTTTGCAAAAAATATAGAAAATGTTTAATACTTTTTATGTTTATATAAACAATTTCAGAAATGCACAAATATTCACATAAAGCAATTGTGAAAAAAAAATCAAATAAGTTTTTCGAGAAAAAAATAATTTTAGAAAACTTAAATTAATTAAAAAAAATAGAATAAATAGAATAAAATTATTATTGACATAATATTTAAAAAAAAATCAGATACCTTTCTTGGAAAAAATATGTTGAACGCATTTTCATATTGCCAATGCAATAAGCAATTTTAGAAAAATTAAAAAAAAAAAAGAAATATGGTGTCAATTTCAAAAAAAATATTGACGCACCCCACATGAAAAACTTTGAAAATAAAAATAAACGTTTTTTTATAAAAAATAGTTTTTATCCATATATTTTGTAAAAAAATAAGATATTTGCCCTGCGAATTTTGAACAAACAAGTATTTCTTTTAATGTTTGTCTACGAATTTTCATCAAATTTGGAAATTATTAATTCATTAAAATAAAAATTTTTTTTTTTGTATTTTGTTAATATAAATATAAAAAGTACGAATTTATGCAAACAAAGTTTTAAAAACCTTTTATTATTAAACTAATTTTAAATATAAGAAATTTCTTTAAAATTGTTCTAGAAAAAAATTTGGGATATTAATTTTAATAAATAAAGATTCTAGGAAATATTTTCAAAAATTAATCGCTCAAACTTTTTCAAGACATTGATTTTTCAAAAACAATTTTTTTAGATAAAAAAATATTTTTTCGTTTTCTCTATCATCGTAAAGTCAACTTTGATCAAAATCTCGAGTTAAATTTTTTCCACATACAAATATTGAGCCGTTTTTGAGATATCGAATTTTCCAAGAAAAAAAATACTTTTTTTCCAAAAATTAAAAAAAAAATATTTTTCTCAAAGCTTTGAGACGCAATGTTTTTAAACTTTTTGGAAGTATCTCTATACAAAATTTCGGTAATTTGAAAATTGTCAAATGTCAAAATTTAAAAAAATGGTTCTATGGTAAGTGCAAGCTGTAATATCTTAATTTCAAAATTTAAATTAAAGATCATACAAAGAAAAAAAAATGTATCAAAATTCCAGGCGCCGTTTTCGAGAAAAATACAATTTTTGAAAACCATTTTTTAATTTTGTTTACATTTGTATGGTGGGTACATTTATTTTTAGGTAAAATACATTTTTTTTCTCACATCTTGTAGATTATATTGATAAACTTTTACTTATCAAGTTTAAAAAAAATCTAGCATCGGGTTTTCGAAATATTGAGTTTTGAAAACTTTATTTTAAAAATCCAAAATTTTTTGTTTTGAAAATTTTAATACACAATTCTATTTAAGTTTTTGGGGAGCTTTAGGAAAAAAAAAATTATCGAAATCGGTTGTACTGTTTTTGATACAATGAAAAACAAAAAAAAATGGTTTCATGGGGGGTACAAAAAATACCATTTTTTTAAAAAATTTTTTTCAACCATTACCTTAAAATAAATAACCACTGCCAATCGCACAGACAATGATTATGAGAAAAAAACACGAAAATTTATTGGCAATTAATATATAATGCTGCTCAAACACCTATACATATCCATTTGCCTCTAAAAAACGGCTGAAATATGAAAAAATAAGACATGGTTGCCACATTTAAAAATCGCCATGTTAATTATTTCAGCAGAAATTGTTTTTTTCTGATTTAGTAGTTGAAGTTTACCTATTACAAATTAACCAAAAAAAAAATATATTTAATACATACATACATACATATATTTTTCTTCCATTAGAAGTAAAAAATGTGAAAATATTTTTTTTTTAGAAAAACAAATGTTTATCTTTAAAT
The DNA here is from genome assembly GCA_911387755.1 of Chrysotoxum bicinctum. Taxonomy (NCBI): domain Eukaryota; kingdom Metazoa; phylum Arthropoda; class Insecta; order Diptera; family Syrphidae; genus Chrysotoxum; species Chrysotoxum bicinctum. The sequence continues at coordinate 116,175,065 of OU426988.1, forward strand.
GCGATTTGCGGCTAAACGGAGCTTCGTAGACCTCCCAAAGTTGACATCTTCTAACGTGATTTCTGGCTAAACTAGGCATCTTAGCGAGTTAAAAATTGCATACTCGTGATGTAGGGAGTGATGTATCACATGATTTTTTTTTTGTTATTTTTTATTTCAAAATTCTACATTTTGAAATTCTACTTCTCAAAATTTTGAATTTCAAGATTCTAATTGATAAAATTTTAGTTTTCAATATACTACTTGTCAAACTTAAAGTTTTCAAAATTCTGCATTTCGAAATTCTACTTCTCAAAATTCTGCATTTCCAAATTTTACTTAGTAAGTTTTGTGCATTTTAAAATTTTCTTTCGTGAAATTCTGCATTTCAAAATTTGCCTTTTCAAAATTTTACTTACTAAACTTTCTGCATTTCAAAATTTTGCTTTTCAAAATTTTACTTACTAAGTTTTCTGCATTTCAAAATTTTCTTTCGTAAAATTCTGCATTTCAAAATTCTGCATTCCAAAATTCTACTCTTCAAAATTTTAGCTTTCAATATAATTTTTCTGTATTTCAGAATAATACTCAAGACTCCAATTCTCAAAATTCTACATTTGAAAAATATGCCTACAAAAATAATTATCTATCTATACAAAATAATTGTTCTGAGTGGTAACCGTTTAAAAATTCGTCTATTTGAATATAAATCCTACATTTGCTCCAATATACCGTTTTTTCTCTATGCGTGAAGCAAAAAATGCCACCTCATACTTATTTGTATAGAAAATTGATAAAAAGAAAACAGAAAATAGCTTTATTGTCGTCGCTTTGTTCTGCACCTTCGGTTTGCTTTTACCGAAAATATTATCACCCCTTCCTGATTATCGTCTGTCCTTACTCTCCACAACTCTACGTAAAAAGTTATGGAATACGCTCGTATGGCACCGCATCGTTCGTTCCTCTTCATGAGAGTACTATAGTTTATATATACAATGGAAAAACCATTGGAAAAACCATTGTATATATAAACTATAGTACTCTCATGAAGAGGAACGAACGACGCGGCGCCATACGAGCGTATTCCATAACTTTTTACGTAGAGTTGTGGAGAGTAAGGACAAACGATAATCAGGAAGGGGTGATAATATTTTCGGTAAAAGCAAACCGAAGGTGCAGAACAAAGCGACAACAAGAAAGCTATTTTTTGTTTTGTTTTTATTCATTTTCTATACAAATAAGTATGATGTGGCATTTTTTGCTTCACGCATAGAGAAAAACGGTATATTGTTGGAATGAAGGTTTTATTTTTTTCGTTCGCTGTGTTGTATCTATGTTGGAGCAAATAAATATATGTATGTAGGTACGAGTATAGGATTTTAATTCAAATACACGATTACCACTCAGAACAATTTTTTTGTATAGGTAGTTAGATAATTATTTTTGTAAGCAGATTTTTAAAATGCAGAATTTCGAGAATTAGAGTATTAGAGTTCTGAAATAGGTACAGAAAAATTATAATGAAAGCTAAAATTTTGAAGAGTAGAATTTTGGAATGCAGATTTTTGGGAAATGAAATTTTGAAATGCATAAAACTTAATAAGAAAAATTTTGAACAACAGAAGTTTGAAAAAGGAATTTTGAAATGCAGAAAGCTTAGCACCTAAGTAAAATTTTAAAAAGCAAAACTTTGAAATTCAGAAATTTAGAAAATAAAATTGTGAAATGCAGAATTTTAGGAATTAAAATTTTGAAATGCAAAATTTTGGGAAATATAATTTTGAAAAATGTACTTTGAGCAGTAGAATTCTGAAATACAGAAAACTTAATAAGTAAAATTTGAAAAGCAGAATTTTGAAAAAGAAATTTTGAGAAGTAAAATTTTGAAATACCCTATTTTGGGAAATTTTAATATGCACAAAACTTAGTAAGTAAAATTTGGAAATGCAGAATTTTGAGAAGAAGAATTTTGAAATGCACAATTTTGAGAAGTAGAGTTTCAAAATGCAGAATTTTGAAAACTTTAATTTTGACAAGTAGTACCTATATTGAAAACTAAAATTTATCAATTAGAATCTTGAAATTCAAAATTTTGAGAAGTAGAATTTTGAAATGTAAAATAACAAAAAAAAATCATGTGATACATCACTCCCTACATCACGAGTATGCAATTTTTAACTCGCTAAGATGCTTAGTTTAGCCAGAAATCACGTTTGAAAAAGTCAACTTTGGGGGGTCTACGGAGCTCCGTTTAGTCGCAAATCGCATTTAAAGATAAACATTTGTTTTTCGTTACATGCGATACGTGGGTTGAAAGGTGGCACTCCCTAGATCCTGAATATGCAATTTTTAACTCGCTGAGATGCCTAGTTTAGCCAGAAATCATATTTAAAAGTACATTGGGTGGCCCGCTCTGCAGGACTTAAGAATTTTAAGTCCCTTTTTCGGGGACACACCCTTTCACGCGACTCCATCGCTCCGCTTAGGGTATGTTAAGTCACCTGGCAGGCGCCAATGTAAACAATGTATGAAAAATCTAAATTTCTTCAATTTTTAAAATAAATATTTCAAAACTCAATATTTCGAAAACCTCATGCTAGATTTATTTTAAACTTGATAAATAAAAGTTTATCAATATAATCTACAAGATGTGAGAAAAAAAAAATTATTTTACCTAAAAATAAAGGTACCATCCATACAAATGTAAAAAAAAAAATAAAAATGGTTTTAAAAATCGTATTTTTCTCGAAAACGGCGCCTGGAATTTTGATAAATTTTTTTTTGTATGAACTTTAATTTAATAAAACAAATTTTGAAATTAAGATATTACAGCTTGGGGGAGAGTACGATAACTTGGCCGCCAAGATTTGATTACGGGTTTTTATAGAGGGGTCAAAAACAAGCACTTTTTACTACGGGAGGGGGGTCTATCTCCCCCCGTTTAGGAGGTAGGGGCACTTTTAGAAAAAATGGTTTAAATTGAAAAAAAAAATATTAAAAAACAACGGCAACACCTACAATAAAGTGCTATTCCGCGTTTGAAAGCCAAAAGATTGTTCTATAATCCTGCATTTAAATTAAATTACTCATGTCAATGATTTTTGAGAAATTCGCATTTAAAGTCCAAATTTTGATAAAATAACGTGAAAAAAAAAGTTTAGACCGATTGTTTTCAAAATTGTGAAATGAAATTGTAAATTAGCTTATATGTGTTCCATGTATCTATCAGTTTTTAATCGAACACAAAAAACCGCATGGTTCTATCATTGTATATAAAAACTATAGTACTCTCATGAAGAGGAACGAACGATGCGGCACCATACGAGCGTATTCCATAACTTTTTACGTAGATTTGTGGAGAGTAAGGACAGACGATAATCAGGAAGGGGTGATAATATTTTCGGTAAAAGCAAACCGAAGGTGCAGCACAAAGCGACAACAATAAAGCTATTTTCTGTTTTCTTTTTATCAATTTTCTGTACAAATAAGTATGAGGTGGCATTTTTTGCTTCACGCATAGAGAAAAAACGGTATATTGTTTGGTTTGATTTTTTTCGTTCGCTGTTTGAATGTATATATTGGAGCAAATGTAGGATTTATATTCAAATAGACGAATTTTTAAACGGTTACCACTCAGAACAATTATTTTGTATAGATAGGTAATTATTTTTGTAGGCAGATTTTTCAAATGCAGAATTTTAAGAATTTGAGTCTTAGTATTATTCTGAAATACAGAAAAATTATATTGAAAGCTAAAATTTTGAAGAGTAGAATTTTGGAATGCAGAGTTTTGAAATGCAGAATTTTAGGAAAGAAAATTTTGAAATGCAGAAAACTTAGTAAGTAAAATTTTGAAAAGCAAAATTTTGAAATGCAGAATTTTAGGAAAGAAAATTTTGAAATACTGAAAATTTAAAAAGTAAAATTCTGAAAAAGGTATTTTGACAAGTAGAATTCTGAAATGCAGAAAACTTAATAGGTACAATTTGAAAAGCAGAATTTTGAGAAGTAGAATTTCGAAATGCGAAATTTGGAGAAGTAGAGTTTCAAAATGAAGAATTTTGAAAACTTTAATTTTGACTAAAATTTTATCAATTAGAAAAAAATCATGTGATACATCACTCCCTACATCACGACTATGCAATTTTTAACTCGCTAAGATGCCTAGTTTAGCCAGAAATCACGTTAGAAGATGTCAAATTTGGGGGGTCTACGAAGCTCCGTTTAGCCGCAAATCGCATTTAAAGATAAACATTTGTTTTTCGAAAAAAAAAAATATTTTCACATTTTTTACTTCTAATGGAAGAAAAATGTATGTACATATGTATTAAATGTATTTTTTTTTTGGTTAATTTGTAATAGGTAAACTTCAACTACTAAATCAGAAAAAAACAATTTCTGCTAAAATAATTAACATTGCGATTTTTAAATGTGGCAACCATGTCTTATTTTTTCATATTTCAGCCGTTTTTTACAGGCAAATGGATATGTATAGGTGTTTGAGCAGCATTATATATTAATTGCCAATAAATTTTCGTGTTTTTTTCTCATAATCATTGTCTGTGCGATTGGCAGTGGTTATTTATTTTAAGGTAATGGTTGAAAAAAAAATTTCAAAAAATGGGTATTTTTTGTACCCCCATGGAACCATTTTTTTTGTTTTTCATTGTATCAAAAACGGTACAACCGATTTCGATCATTTTTTTTTTCCTAAAGCTCCCCAAAAACTTAAATAGAATTGTGTATTAAAATTTTCAAAACAAAAAATTTTGGATTTTTAAAATAAACTTTTCAAAACTCAATATTTCGAAAACCCGATGCTAGATTTTTTTTAAACTTGATAAGTAAAAGTTTATCAATATAATCTACAAGATGTGAGAAAAAAAAATGTATTTTACCTAAAAATAAATGTACCCACCATACAAATGTAAAAAAAAATTAAAAAATGGTTTTCAAAAATTGTATTTTTCTCGAAAACGGCGCCTGAAATTTTGATACATTTTTTTTCTTTGTATGATCTTTAATTTAAATTTTGAAATTAAGATATTACAGCTTGCACCTACCATAGAACCATTTTTTTAAATTTTGACATTTGACAATTTTCTCATTACCGAAATTTTGTATAGAGATGCTTCCAAAAAGTTTAAAAACATTGCGTCTCAAAGCTTTGAAAAAAATATTTTTTTTAATTTTTGGAAAAAAGGTATTTTTTTTTCTTGGAAAATTCGATATCTCAAAAACGGCTCAATATTTGTATGTGGAAAAAATTTAACTCGAGATTTTGATCAAAGTTGACTTTACGATAATAGAGAAAACGAAAAAATATTTTTTTATCTAAAAAAATTGTTTTTGAAAAATCAATGTCTTGAAAAAGTTTGAGCGATTAATTTTTGAAAATATTTCCTAGAATCTTTATTTTTAAATACTTAAAATTATCTAATATCCCAAATTTTTTTCTAGAACAATTTTAAAGAAATTTCTTACATTTAAAATTAGTTTAATAATAAAAGGTTTTTAAAACTTTGTTTGCATAAATTCGTACTTTTTATATTTATATTAACAAAATACAAAAAAAAACAAAATTTTTATTTTAATGAATTAATAATTTCCAAATTTGATGAAAATTCGTAGACAAACATTAAAAGAAATATTTGTTTGTTCAAAATTCGCAGGGCAAATATCTTATTTTTTTACAAAATATATGGATAAAAAAACGTTTATTGTTATTTTCAAAGTTTTTCATGTGGGGTGCGTCAATAATTTTTTTAAAATTGACACCATATTTCTTTTTTTTTTTTAATTTTTCTAAAATTGCTTATTGCATTGGAAATATGTAAATGCATACAACATATTTTTTCCAAGAAAGGTATCTGATTTTTTTTTTAATATTATGTCAATAATAATTTTATTCTATTTATTCTAATTTTTTTTAATTAATTTAAGTTTTCTAAAATTATTTTTTTCTCGAAAAACTTATTTGATGTTTTTTTCACAATTGCTTTATGTGAATATTTATGCATTTCTGAAATTGTTTATATAAACATAAAAAGTATTAAACATTTTCTATATTTTTTGCAAACAAAGTTTATATGAATAAATTTAAAAAACTGGTCTATACCTATATCAAATTTCTTTTTTTTTATTTTTAATTATATAAATACCTATGAATGCATAAAAATATTTTTTTTGTAATCAAAATTATTTTCTACCATACCATATTTTATATAGGTATGTACATAATGTAAAAGCTATTTTCTCTAATAAAAATATAGGTATACGTACCTATTAGATTTGCTTAAAGAAATAGTTTTATACCTATATATGTACATTGTACATAATTACATTAATTCCAAAAAAAAAAAAAACAATTTCCACTACCTTACCACCCACTGCATCTAATGTAGGCAGTTAAACTAGTTGATTGCAATTATTATTTTTGTTCTTCAAAATTACACCAATTATTATACTTTTGAATAACAAAAATAATAATAATTGCAATCAACATAGGTAAGTTACCTAATATATTAAGATAAAGTTTCTATGAAGATACACTAAAATTCAAAAAAGCCTAATCCTATCAAGAATCAATTTTCAAAATTATTCCTACTTAAATCTATTCAAATAGGTATGTGTGTCCATACAAATAAAAAGCAACGTTGTATTTTGGTTAGATATGCCGAAATTGAACAACGTTGCTTTGTTGCGTATGAAATAGCAAAAACAAAACAAATATTCTTGACAAAAAAATATAACAACAAAACACACAGAAGATCCCGCAAAAGGAAAATGATACAAAACAAATTTTATTTTCTCTTTCTCGTCTTTCTCATTGCCAGAGCTGATAAAATTTTCTCGATCTTCCTCAATTACTACCCCACCATAAATCAAAAGTCTCCACGACAATATTTTCCTACGACAGCGCCCTCGGTAGAGTGTATTCCATAACACTTTTTTCTGTTCCATGAGAGTACTATAGTTTATATATACAATGGTTCTATGTCTTCTAGTTTTTGAGAAAATCGAAAATTACCAAAACTGCTTATTTTTGACCCCTCTAAAAAAATCCGTCATCAAATCTTGGCGGCCAAGTTATCGTACTCGTGCCACAGCTTGTACCTACCATAGAACCATTTTTCCAAATTTTGACATTTGACAATTTTCTCATTATGGAAATTTTTTATATAGATGCTTCCAAAAAGTTTAAAAACATTGCGTCTCAAAGCTTTGAAAAAAAATATTTTTTTTAATTTTTGGAAAGAAGTAATTTTTTTTTCTTGGAAAATTCGATATCTCAAAAACGGCTCAATATTTTATTTCGAAACCTAATTTGCATTTGTACAATAATAAAAACTTAAGGTTGGTGTACCAATTTTTTTTTAATTTTATTTTCACTTACAAAATTATGTACCTACATAATTGCAAGTTTTGTATGTGGAAAAAATTTAACGCTAGATTTTGATCAAAGTTGACTTTACGATGATAGACAAAACGGAAAAATATTTTTTTATCTAAAAATTTTTTTTTTTGAAAAATCAATGTCTTAAAAAAGTTTGAGCGATTAATTTTTGAAAATATTTCTTAGAATCTTTATTTTTAAATACTTCAAATTAATATCCCAAATTTTTTTCTAGAACAATTTTAAAGAAATTTCTTATATTTAAAATTAGTTTAATAATAAAAGGTTTATTAAACTTTGTTTGCATAAATTCGTACCTTTTATATTTATATTAACAAAATACATTTTAATGAATTAATAATTTCCAAATTTGATGAAAATTCGTAGACAAACATTAAAAGAAATATTTGTTTGTTCAAAATTCGCAGGGCAAATATCTTATTTTTTTACAAAATAGGGTAAGACACCCAGTGACCGACACCCTTAAGAGAAATTTTGAGTTTGAAAATTCATAACTTTTGTTTCGCTGGATGGATTTTAATGATTTTTATATATTATTGTAACTGCTAATAATTTCTGTTATATTATTAAAGAAATAATTATGTACGAAAGTCCAAAAATAAATAAAATACAAAACCGTAATAGCTTACCACTTTTTTAGTTACGGACACCTTATTTTCAGTTACGTACACCCGTAAAATGCCAGTTATGGACACCCTTTTTCTGTAACTTTTCACACTAAACTATAAGAGGAGTTTTCGGGAACAAGCTGACAGTAACTTGTCAAGCGTCAAAATCGAATATTTAGAAGTTTTGATTTGACATTTAAATTGTTTTGACACCAAGTAGACACTCTACAAGAAATGTTATTGAACACTAACTCTATGCGGGGATATTATAATACTCGTATATTAACATGCAAATAAAAATGTAAAGGCACTTAAACAGTTCTTAACTAGTAATATTACAAATAAAAAATTGACTATACTAACAAAATTAATAGATATAACCTGAATGTAAGTTATAGTTATTTAAAAAAAAAATAAATAAATAAATTTGGTGGTGCAACAGCTCGAAGTAAACCAGGACCTAGTGACTTAGAACTCTCAACCATTCCTGTGTGCTACCAGGAAGGGAGGGGACCTCCAATTTTCTGCCGATTCCGAACGGCTAATGAGCCGCACTTTCCGTGACTCTTGGAAGATTTGTCAATTCTTGGCAAGAGGTAGTACACCCCTGAAAAAAAAAAACTTTCTTGCAGCGGCTGATAATCGAACTCGAGACCTTCCGCATGACAGTCCAACGCACTAGTTTTTTTTTTTTTTTTTTTTATAATTCATTTTTATTTAATTCAAACTTATAACTATCTTAATGCTAGACAAAAATTCATAAAACTAGCCTACTTATCAATAACTTACAACTAACTTACTGGCCCCATACGGGCACTCTAAGTTAAACAATATTCTTATAACTACTGCCTTTCGGCTTAAAAAACTATTTAGAATTCAATAACTATATCTATATTTTTTTGTTTTCTCGAGAAAATTGAAAAAAACTCGGATTCTTTATCATTTTTATTTTGTTATATAAAACTTACAAACTAAAATTAAACTAATTAAAACTACCTAAAACCACTTAAACTACTTAGAATAAACTAAAACTAAAATAAAACTACCTAAAACCACTTAAACTACTTAAAATAAACTAAACCTACTTAAAAACTAGAACAACCACAGCGGAGTTTTTTTTTTTTTTTTTTTTTTTTTTTGTACATTTAAAGAATGTATGTTTTTTTTTTTTTTTTTTTTTTTTTTTTTTTTTTTTTGCCACTGTGCCTATTCTTTTTAAAACTAAACCTGTGACTAAAAAACAGGTATGCAAGCCGGCCACGGCTCTAACACCCCACCCCGACTACCCATTATCAAATACCGATTGAAGCCACCAAAACTGGTTCTCCTGCTTCACCCTATCAGTTTTGTCCCGTTCGGACACAGCTCTACTGAACCGTAGGAGCTCTTCTCCGTCTTGTGCCACGACGTCCCGTGTGTAAAGGAGCCGCCGGTCCACGGTTCTTCGTCTGACGTGGTAGATTAGCGGTACTGCCAATCTATCCTGTATCAGACCGCATCTATCTAAATAGAGGAATGCCTCTGGAGGAATGAAGCCACTCAAGCGTGCATTTTCAAAATATTCGTCATTTGGGTAGAACGCCCCGAAAATCAAATTATTGGTCGAAGTCAGAGCCCTCGCAATGTGACCCCAAATAAGTTTTATCACGAAATTGTCAACTCTGTTGATCCGAGCCCCGTTGTATAGAGCCTCGTTCGGATAATAGTGAACATAAGAAGATTCGGGTGTCCGATGCAAACCAGTACAGCGTCGAAGACACTGCCGCTCGAACACCCGAATTCTCTCCATTTGAGATGGAGCAACGTTGAACCACACTGGACAACCATAAACGATCATCGGCCGTATGAGGGCCATGTAGCAAATGACCTTCACTCTGGGGTCAAGCCGACTGCTGTAAAACAGTCGTTTCGTCAGACCGAAGGCTCCTCTGGCCCTGGCCAGCGCAGCATCTAGATGTCTGTCGAAATATAGATACTGATCCAACCAGATACCGAGGTACTTCACTACACTTTTGCTCGTTAATCGCTGCTCGTGAGGATCAACGATGACCATCTTGCGCCAATTCTTGCGCGTATCCCGCGGGGCTCTAGCCAACGGAGTCCGGAACAAAATTGTTTCCGACTTCTGGACATTTATTTTCAGTTTCCAGTCATCGCAATATCGCTGAATCTTCTCAAAGTCACGCTGCAAGAGAATTCTAATAACCTCAACCTTTCGGGCCGTTCTGTACGCAATTAGATCGTCGGCATACGCTATTGATTGCGGAAGACTACCTATCAGATCGCTGGTGTAAATGCTGAAGAGAATTGGCGAATTAACCGCTCCCTGTTGTAGACCATTTTTGATTTCAAAAGTTGTGGTAGAAGTTACATTGCCACTTTTGACAACAAACTTTCTACCGTTAAGCATATCATAAAGCATATACATCAATGGTTTGCTAATGCCAAGTCTGTTCAGTTTCAGATAAAGACCTTCTAACCATACGGTGTCGAAGGCCTTTTCTAAATCCACCAAAACAGCACCCGTGCATTGTTGTTTTGACTTATTCCATTGGATATCAGAAACGAGCTTAGCCGCGGCATGAATTGTGTCATGTCCCGCCTTGAACCCGAACTGGTTATCCGGAATTATTGTGTTGTCCGCAGCCCATTTAATCAGAGCCCTATTGATGATCTTTTCGAAAACCTTACTAATGCTCGGAAGAAGACTTATCGATCGAAGATTGGACGGATTGGAATTGTCCTTTCCCTTTTTCGGGAGAGGATGTACCACCGCTGTCTTCCAATGCACTGGATAATATGCATTATTCAGCGCATTGTTAAAGAGTGTGGCATAAATGTCAATTGCCTCATTCGGTAAATGTCTTAGTACAACGTTAGATATACCATCGACACCCGCTGACTTCTTATTCTTAATAGAACTGAAGATGAGCTGGAGATCCATCTTCGTCACTAACAAGGGACTTGTCCCTATTCGCTCGGCGATTGTGGCATTTGCCAAAAGATCGTCATTGAACCTCAGGAAACCAGGGTTCTCAGATCGCCATTGCGTTATTTCATTTCGAAGATAGAAGTGATGCAGTAGTGCTCTGTTTTCCAGGTCGTGGTTCGGGCGAATGCAAGCATTCACCTTGTACACTTGCTGAAACGCAGCCCCCACTGCCTCCACCTTCTCCCTCTGATCCTCAACTATAAAGAAGTCATCGTCCAAGACGGCTTCCTCTGGATCAATTTGCGCTGTCAGGAGTACGTCTGTGTTCTCTACTGTTCTCTGGAGTTTAAGACACGGAAGGTCATTTTGATTGTTTTTCCTAAATATCTTATTGATTTCAGGAAACATACTAGGGTCGCTGGAGTTTACAGAACGAATTCTGTTGTCCCAGAACCTGTTAATAGATAACCTGTAGTTATCCTTAATCAACATATTGATATTCTTTATTGACGACTTCAGTGTCCTAACCTCCAGGTCGTGTGGGTCTGTGAATCGTCTGTATAAGTTTTTAAGTCTTGTCAGTATACCACTCTTATGTCTATGTAGTGCGTCTATGGTCGCGTTTCTGTAGACGTCCATTTGGTCGCGTTCTTTGTACTTGGGTATTGTCCGTTCCATTGTTCGTTTAATCGTTTCGTCCATCTGTTGTAGATGTTGGTCGATTTCCGTATTTGTAAGGTTTCTGTTATTTGGTGGGGCTATGTCACTCGAACGAATTTCTCTCGCTAAGGCGTTGGTGAAACGAGGCCAGCGCATCTTACTGTAATTGTAAGAATGCACTGCAACGTATTCCTCCAACTCCACGCGTTCGTTCGGAATCTGAATTACAGCAGCCAGTCCGCAGTGATCACTGTCGTACTCGATTGTCTGTAAGCAGTTTCGAGGGTGATTACCCACTTTGTCTGTAACTGTCAGTCTGGTATCGTACAGCAAAAGGTCCAGAAAGGAACCGCTCCTTGGATACGACGGCCTTTCAGTAGTCAGCAGGTCAATACCATATTCAACGCTGTAAAGATTCATCAAATTAAAAAGATGATTACCTCTGAGATTATTTGTTTGGTTTCCCCAATCTTCATGTTTTGCGTTCAAATCACCGGCCATAATATAGTAGTTTTCTTCCAAGCTCAGTTTAAGTGTTCTAAAAAGAATCTCGAGCTCTGAGTCAAAAGTAATAGCCTGCGGAGCTTCAGCCGCATAGGCCGCAATCACATACATCCGCTTCCCTTGAGTGAGAGAGATGCATATGACGCAAACCTCTAGCGTCTGGAGCTTTCGAAGATCATTGCTGTATATGACTTTATAATTAATGCCTTTTCGTATGAAGATGGCGACACCGCCTCCTTGAGTAGAGTCGGGTCGATCTCTTCTTACGATATTGTAATTTTTATGAGTCAATTTATGTTTCAGGTTTAGCTTGGTTTCGCTAGCCAAAAACACATCTCGACTGAGGTCTTTCAACAATTGGAACAAATTAGCTCTACGTTCAATCCTAATCAGTGAATTTACATTCACAGCCAGGATTTTTAAGCGCGTCTCCGGTAGCGCGCCCATTATGGTCTATGTTGCACTAGGCCAGGCAACAAAGAGTAGAGATGGTCTACCCTTTTGCCTTGCTCCTTTAACTGACTTTGCAGTCCTGCTAGCTGGCCTTGAATGCTCAGTAACAAAGCTACAATGTCGGCCTGCACCTCTGGCGCCTTAGGCACGGGTGCCTGTGGGGCAACCTTTGGTGGGGCCTGTCTCGTAATCCTATCTCTTGATGCCATTTGGGCGTAAGAAAGGTTAGGAACCACGAATTTTGTTGTTGGAGCCTGTCGAACTTCGGCTTTTTGACTGGCCTGTTGTTGTTTTATTTGCTGAACCTTAGGGCAGCCCCTATAATTAGCGGGGTGCCCCTCGTTTCCGCAGATGACACACTTGAGCTGGGTTAAATCTTCAACCCGCTCAATCCCTAACTGACATTCCCCCCTTATGTGGGTTTCTGCGCACTTGACACAGCGCATCCGCATATCGCAGTTGACTGCGACATGGCCGAACCTCTGACAACGCATGCACTGCAGCATGTCGTTATGTCTTTTTAGTGTTTCCCAACGTACAGCTTGGAAGTCGAGGCGGGAAATACTCCTCAGACTTTCAACCTTGCTCTGGGGCGATAATGTTACGAGGAACATTGGCAATCCGTAACCCCCTCGTCTTGACTTCACCGTGGTGAAAGGCTTGACCCCGATAAACTCGAGATCGTCGCTGGCTTTCTGACGGAGCTCATCTAAGAGCGCCTCCGGTTCCGTGCAGGAACTTATGCCCTTCAGGAGGACCGTTTTCAATTTTTCACTTTTAGGGGTGAAGCTGAAGAATTCAGCTGTTACTTCTCTCAATAACTCTTTAGCTGTTTTATATTCGGCCAGTGAGAAGCACTGTACCGAGTACCGTTTTTCCTTGTCATTAATTATTTTAATAAGGAAGTGGCCGTTTGTGGCCCGCTTACATACCTGTTTTATGTCCTTCAGGTCGATCTTAAAAGTTCTTATTGGTGGCACTTTCTCCGTTTTCGGCTGTGGCTGCTTCTGGTGTTGCTGCTGCATCTGTCTTTGTTGTTGCTGCTGCTGCTGCTGTTGCTGTTTCTCCTGTTGCTGCTTCTGTTGTTGTCTTGCTGCTGCTGACGTTGTTGGGCCCTCAGTATATGGGCCTGCTTCTGATGACACTTTTTGAGCGCCTTGCTCCGCTCCTGCCGTTTTTCTTGCAGGCATTGGCTGCTGTTGTTTTTGTACTTGTTGCTGCTGTGGTTGTTGTTGTTGTTTTTTTGCAACCTGAACCGCCTGATGTTTCGTTGCTTGGGCTTGCTGCTGCTGTTGTTGTTGTTTTTGTTGCTGCCTCTCTGCTGCTTTTTTTGCTTGCAGCTGTCTTTGGGCCTGCTTCTCGTCTGCCTCTTTTTGCCGGAGCGCTTCCATCCTCTTTCTTATTTGGCTGAGAAGGGGCTGCATCTCCTCCTTCAACTTGTCCAGATGTTGCTGGTATTTGTCTACTTCAGCTTTATTTGCCTGGAGGGCCTTCTCCAGCTCGCTTACAAGAACTTCTTCTTGGGGGTTTTGTTCCCCCTCTAACTCCCTGTCTGTAGCCGGCTCTGACTCCGACAGTAGTGCAAAGTTATTTGTACCTGGGGACCTGTGCAGCCCCTCTCCTTCCTCAGACATGTACTCTGTTCCAGCCGAGTCACTGTATTCGTCAGTGTCCCCGACCTGTACCTTGCTGGCTGTTGATGTTGTTGCTGCCCGCTCTTTGTCTCCCACCCCAGCTGGCAGCTTACCTGGGGTGGCTCTCCGTACATTAAGATTTGGTTGCGGTCGCAACGTCCTCCTTCTCTTCTTCGTCTGCTTCATGGCTATTGCAGTATTGCTTGGTTGTACCGCTGCTGACGACACAACAGCAATAACATCCGACTTTGCGGAGGAGTCTTTAGACCCCCCCGCCCTTTTCTCCTTCTCCATCTGCTTTTTCTCCCAATAAATTATCTCGCTCACTTCACTATTGTGTAAAAAAGCCTCAATAAATTTATTCTGTTCCGAGCGGGATTTGAACCCACGACCCTCGGATTCACCAGCCGACGCCACTACCTCTGCGCTATCGCACACTTGGTGAAATGGATGTCAAACTGAATACTTCACTACTAACTTTATATTTCTAACACTTTTAAAAGTAACTCTTGGCGCACTGTAGTCTTTCCTGAGCGAAAGTCAAAGATCGACTGAGTCCAACGCACTAGCCATTACGCCAAGTGGTTACATATGTACTGACTTCAAAATATTTATATAAATATTTAAATAAATCAATATGTTATTGTCACTAGTAAAGTAGATGGGTTACTTAGGTTAAAGATGAGGAAAGAAAAGTGTTAATGTACTTTTCTGTTTTTGGAAAATTCAAAAAGTAAACGTTTTTTTTAGCTGAATTTTGCAAATCTTCTGCTTTAACTTATTTTGCTCAGGCATTTTCTAATAAAATCCTGAATTAAAAAATAATGACAGGGAAAAAGAAAGACAAAAACGATGGTGTCCGTAACTAACATCCTCAAAAACGTCCAATCGCACCAATAATAGACACCCCTGTCGGTCACTGAATTTATTGAACATTACATTCTAGTTATGAACACTCTACGTAAAATTAAGTTATTTTATTATTTTAATAAAAAAAAAATAACAAATAGATCCACTTATTATTGTTTTAAAATAATATGTACTGTCCCATACATAAGAATCACCGATAAATCAATAAAATACCCATTTATACTTAAGTGTTTCTTAAAGAATTCACAAGTTTTCTTTGGTTTACAGAGGTCCTCAACTTACATCTTTTATTACACATCAACGATTTACTTCAAAATATCAATTGAAGTCTTATGTTATGACATTTGCACGTCTAAACACGTTAAAAATAGCCTCAGCAGTATCCAGCAACAGGAAACCTTAATAAAGTGAAAAAATAGTGATAGGTGACCATAACTGAAAGGGGGTCGGTCACTGGGTAGTTTTTACCCTATATGGATAAAAACTATTTTTTATAAAAAAATGTTTATTTTTATTTTCAAAGTTTTTCATGTGGGGTGCATCAATAATTTTTTTAAATTGACACCAAATTTCTTTTTTTTTATTTTTCTAAAATTGCTTATAAGCAATATGTAAATGCATACAAAATATTTTTTCCAAAAAAGGTAACTGATTTTTTAAAAATATTATGTCAATAATAATTTTATTCTATGTATTCTAATTTTTTTTAATTAATTTAAGTTTTCTAAAATTATCTTTTTCTCGAAAAGCTTATTTGATTTTTTTTCACAATTGCTTTATGTGAATATTTATAAATTTCTGAAATTGTTTATATACACATAAAAAGTATTAAAAACTTTCTATATTTTTTGCAAACAAAGTTTATATGAATAAATTTTAAAAACTGTTCTATACCTATATCAAATTTCTTTTTTTTTTATTTTTAATTATATAAATACCTATCAACGAATACAAATAATTTTTTCTACCATACCATATTTTATATAGGTACCTATGTACATACGAAAAAGCTATTTTTTTTAATAAAAATATAGGTAGGTATACGTACCTATGTATTAGATTTTCTTAAAGAAATAGTTTTATACCTTTGTATATACATACATATGTACATAATTATATTAATTGCAAAAAAAAAAATTTCCACTACCTAACCACCCACTGCATCTAATGTAGGCAGTTAACCTAGTTGATTGCAATTATTATTTTTGTTCTTCAAAATTACACCAATTATTATACTTTTGAATAACAAATAATTATATAATATAATTATAATAATAATTGCAATAAACATTGGTAAGTTACCTAATATATTAAGATAAAGTACCTATGTAGATATTATAAAATTCAAAAAAGCCTAATCCTATCAAGAATCAATTTTCAAAATTATTCCTACTTAAATCTAGTCAAATAGGTATGTGTGTCCATACAAATAAAAAGCAACGTTGTATTTTGGGTAGATATGCCGAAATTCTCTTTCTAGTCTTTCTCAATGCCAGAGCTGATAAAATTTTCTCGCTCTTCCTCAATTACTACCCCACCCTAAATCAAAAGTCTCCACGACAATATTTTCCTACGACAGCGCCCTCGGTAGAGTGTATTCCATACAACTTTTTTCTGTTCCATGAGAGTACTATAGTCTATCAGGCGAATCTATAAACAAATCTTAAAGGTTACTTAACTTTAAAATACCTCTAAGTAGCTCTTAAGTATGATATCGGTATCTATAATCAATTTTCACATTTAAGTAACGTTACTTAAAGGCCTCTTAACTTAAACGCCATCAACCGCGTTTAAGGGTCACTTAAAGGCATTTTAAAATGTATTTTGACATATCGATTGTCATCTTTGAAATTTTGAAGTTTCAAATTGTGAGTTTGTAGGTATTGTTTGTTGTGATATTATATTACAACTATAAAGTGCAACGATTTAAGAAACATAAAATTTGTATTGATTAAAGTATGTGTACGCGCAAAGAAATTTCGTCCACGCTTCCCTCTTAGCCTTTGAAGTGTTTGCATCGACACTTTCTTCCTCGTTGTTGGAAGAGAATAGGCGTTTTTGATGCCCTTGCAACGTTTTTCTTCACTCTGAAATTTACTTTTACAATTCATTAAAAAAAACTCTAAAATTTAGAATTCGTATTTAATAACGTTATTTTATTGAAGCAAGTGAATAAAAAAAAGCATCAAAATTCATGATGCGCTCTAACACTGCATTTAGGAAAACACCCAATCTGTGCATAAAATAATTCTGTTTTGTAGTGTATTATTGCAAATTCTAAAATAAAAAAGTTTCCTTGTAGGAGGCATCCCAATTTTCAGATCTTTTTCTTTTATTTGTGGCGGCGGGTGTGGGTGTGTGTTCGATAGCCATTTTTTTTTTTTTGATTTCACAAATAAAAAAATGTGTCTTCCAATTATTTACTGAAAGAAGGTGTCACAAAACAGCTGTGTTGTATATAATGAAGCAGCATTTGTTTTTTTTTTTTCTGTACTAGATTTTCACATTCTTTTACGTTACGTGACACAACCATTGTTTAGTTAAGTACCAATGAAAAATCGATTATAGATACGAATTGAAGTTTCTTCATTTAAAGCCAAATTAAATATTTAAGTATGCTTAACTAAATAACCTCTAAGATGCAGTTTAAGAAAATCTTATAGATACGGCTGTATATATACAATGGAAAAAGGTAAACCCCAAGCAAAAGCTTTCTTCGCACGCCAAACTCAAACTCAGTTAAATTAAATTTGGGTACGCCAGAACAATATGACAGTTCTCCTTGCGATAAAGCAAGCGATGAATGGTATGCGATGAGAGCATACTTTCTATCGCAAGCGATGAAAATATATCTGCGATGGCGGTCTCTACTTGCGATAATGAACTCATGCTTTAAAGCATGCTCTGGATTCATCGCTGGTGGAGACCGCATGTTACACAAATTTGAGTAGCGCCCTCTATGATAGTCACGCATTTGGAATAGAAACGATCCCTCCATATTATATATACTCAAAGGTCAGTACATTAAGATTCGCTACAGCTCTACTATTTATGGTTTGAGTTTGATTTTTTGAACTCGAACAATAATAATTTAATTTGACCTGTGGTAAACTTTTGTTATTAAAATAAATGCGTTTAAAAAATGAAAGAATACCCAAAATTTTCAACAAACCTTCGAGCGAATACGGACTTGGAAAATATAAGACTCTTTCAACCAGTTGATAAAAATTATATAAAATCAGTAAGAGGGACATTTCTTAAGTATGTATATAGTTTAATGACGATAACCTATGTCCATATGTATATATTTTTAATCTATTTTCAGCAATGGTGAAACTGCCTTCGTTTTAGACTCTATTATAGAATCTAAACCACATCAATTGAAATGTCTTATTAAGGATTTGCGAAGAATTATTACAGATTCATTAGGAGAAGTAAATCGTGAAGTCATAGACGGAGCTATTCTAATTTTTCTAAATTTATACAAAGATGAAACAGTTAAACGCTGCCATTTAGTCGAAATCAAATCTCTTTTTGGCACACTCTTCGACGAATCCAATAACCGCATATTCGAATTGGTTAGGGAAATATGTAAATATTTAAATGATGATGATTGGATAGACATAAAACAACAACAGGTAAAGCCCAAAAACGAAGCATCAATTGAACTAAAATGGGGTTCTGAAATTATATTCAAATTACCAACTTTTAAATTTAATGATGTTGACAATCTTCAAGATTTTTCACCTGACCATGGTAAAAAGAAAATTTTCTCGAAGTTATCATTGGCTTATAAATTTGAAGAGGAACTCGAATCGAGCGGACAGCTATATGGACTAGGAAATGCTTCTCTGGTTAAAAAAGTCTTACATGTGCTGAAATCAAAAAAGAATAATGATGAGATTCAAAATGATCTATGTGAGCTGATTGGCTTTGAAAATTTTGATCTTTCATTGAAAATTCTTGCAAATCGAGAAAAAGTATTGGAAAAGCTGGATGTTTGTGATGAAAAGCGTTCTAGGAGAAAAGACGCTACACGAACTTCTGAGATTAGACCTACTGTTGCGTCTTCAGTAATTGTGCAATCGCTTTTGGAAAAAGATCTTACAAGACAGAATCGCAGAGATGAAAAAAAACTAAATAGGATTCTCAAATCTGATGAAAGATCTACATTATCATTGAGTACGACAATCAATCCTATGCAACTGCGCTTGCAGCAGCAAAAGAAACTAATTGAGTCTGTTAAACAACAGCCTTTACTTCGTAGCACAAACAAAATTTACCATGAAAGCCCAATAATTCCTAACTATCCTTACGTATTTGACAGTCAATTGCTTTTGAAAAAAAGTGCTGCCTTCATCGGGGGCAGTAAAATAAGTCTACCAGAATCTGCCGAGAGAATCGACACAAAGCAGTATGAAGAAGTGAAAATTCCGGGACCTGCTTTACAATCTCTAGCAATAGGTAAAAACAGAATACGGATCAAAGACTTAGATGATATCGGTAAGCTGGCTTTTCGTAATATTGAAGAGTTTAATCGTATCCAATCTGTAGTATTTAATACAGCATATTGCTCTAATAACAATATGCTCATATGCGCTCCCACTGGCGCTGGAAAGACAAATGTTGCTATGCTTACGATGGTTGCTACTATAAGATCTCATTTAGAAAATGGAGTAATTGATCGTGATAGTTTTAAAATTGTATACATTGCTCCTATGAAAGCACTGGCATCTGAAATGGTCAACAATTTTCAAGAGCGTCTCAAACCGCTTCATATAAAGGTTCGTGAACTTACAGGGGATATGCAGTTGACAAAAACAGAAATGCAGCAAACCCATATTCTCGTAACAACTCCTGAAAAGTGGGATGTCGTAACGCGTAAGGGGGTTGGTGATGTAGCTATTAGTCTTGTTAAGTTACTGATCATAGATGAAGTACACTTGTTACATGGACAACGGGGACCTGTTGTAGAAGCACTAGTTGCGAGAACATTGCGATTGGTGGAGTCTTCACAAAGTATGATTCGAATTGTAGGTTTATCTGCCACTCTGCCAAATTATATTGATGTGGCTCATTTCTTGCGTGTAAATCCTATGCTGGGTTTATTTTATTTTGATAGCCGATTTCGACCGGTGCCTCTGGATACAAATTTTGTTGGAATCAAATCTGTGAAGCCTATGCAACAACTAGCAGATATGGATGATATTTGTTACACTAAATGTTTAGAAATGGTGCAGAAAGATCACCAAGTTATGGTTTTTGTGCATGCGCGTAGTGCCACAGTTAGAACTGCTAATGTGTTGCGAGAAAATGCTCAGAAAAAAAATCATAGTTCCTTATTCATGCCTAAAAGTTCGGCAGGTTGGAAACTAGCAATTCGTAACATATCCAGAAGCAAAAATAAACAACTGGTTGATTTGTTCCAATGTGGTATAGCAATTCATCATGCCGGTATGTTGAGAACAGATAGACATTTAGTAGAAAAATATTTCGCTGAGGGTTATGTTAAGGTTCTCATCTGCACTGCAACATTGGCTTGGGGTGTTAATTTACCTGCTCATGCCGTCATCATAAAAGGTACTGATATCTATGATTCCAAACACGGTTCTTTTATTGACCTTGGAATTTTGGATGTGCTCCAAATCTTTGGAAGAGCTGGTCGACCGCAATATGACACTAGCGGTGTAGGAACAATCATTACTACACATGATAAGCTTAATCATTATCTTTCTCTACTTTCTAATCAGTTTCCTATTGAGTCAAATTTCATACAATGTCTAGCCGATAACCTTAATGCTGAGATAGCATCAGGAACTGTAACAAATATTTTTGAAGCTGTTGAATGGCTAAGTTATACGTACTTATTTGTTCGTATGCGCATAAATCCTCATTGCTATGGCATTGAATACAGTGAAATTCAAAAGGATCCTCTTTTAGAAAATAAGCGTCGAATGCTCATAACAAGTGCCGCAATAAGTTTAGATAAAGCAAAGATGATCCGTTACAATAATCGAACAGATGACTTAAGTATCACGGAATTGGGACGAA
The DNA here is from genome assembly GCA_911387755.1 of Chrysotoxum bicinctum. NCBI lineage: Eukaryota > Metazoa > Arthropoda > Insecta > Diptera > Syrphidae > Chrysotoxum > Chrysotoxum bicinctum. The sequence goes on from OU426988.1 coordinate 116,196,173, forward strand.
CGGCTTCGCATTTTTATATAAAATACGATACAGTGGAAATATTCAATGAACTTTTGAAACCTTTTATGACAGAATCTGATATTTTTAATATGATTTCGCAAGCTCAAGAATTCCAACAACTTAAAGTTAGAGATGATGAACTCGAGGAACTAGACGAACTCAAGCACTATGCTTGTAAACTACCAGGCCATGGAGGTTCAGATGATATTCCAGGAAAAGTTAACATTCTTTTGCAAACTTATCTGTCTAGAGGTTACATTAAATCCTTTTCTCTTGTTTCTGATATGTCTTATATTGTTCAAAACGTTGTAAGAATAGCACGTGCTATTTTCACTATTGTATTGCGTAATAATAATGCAATTTTGGCTGGCAGAATGTTGCAAATCAGTCAAATGTTTGAAAAACAAATATGGAATACTGAAACACCGCTGCGACAATTTAGTTGCTTACCTCATGAAATAATTGAAAAGGTTGAAAATCGTGGGCTTAGTGTATATACTTTAAAAGAAATGGATTTTTCAGAAACAAAAGATATATTTCGTAATCAGAAACATGCTTCAATGTTACTACAATGCGCAAATGAATTACCTATTGTTGAGTTAAATGTTTCTCTGCAGCCAATAACACGAACAGTGTTACGGATTAAAATTGATTTATGTCCTAGTTTTACATGGAACGATCGAGTGCACGGTAAAAAAAGTGAAAACTTTTGGCTCTGGATAGAAGATCCGGAAACAAACTTTATCTATCATTCAGAATTCGTACAGATCTTACGAAAAACAGTTTTATATCGACTTAAACAGAGCATCGCTATGACGATTCCACTTCGAGAACCACTTCCATCGCAGTACTTTGTTCGAATTACCAGTGAAACTTGGTTGGGTAGTAAAACTGTGTATCCGCTTAGTTTTAAACATTTAATTCTTCCAGAGCACAACCCGCCTCTTACGGAACTACTGCCTCTGCAACCCCTAGCATTGAGTGCTTTAAAAAATAACCAATACGAAAAACTCTACTCGTTTTCACATTTCAATCCTATCCAAACTCAAATTTTCCACAATCTATATCACACTAACAACAATATCCTACTAGGAGCACCGACAGGGTCGGGCAAAACTATTGTTGCGGAAATTGCAATATTACGAGCATTTGAACAAGATAAAAAAGCAAAAGTTGTCTATATAGCACCTCTTAAGGCATTGGTCAAAGAAAGAATAAACGATTGGAAAATTAGATTTGAGAGGAATCTAAAGAAAAACGTTGTAGAGTTAACTGGGGACACATCTCCAGACATTCACGCTATTCAAAAGAGCCAAGTAATTGTCACAACTCCAGAAAAGTGGGATAGCATCAGCAGATCGTGGCAAACAAGGGAATATGTGAAAGATGTTGTTTTAATAGTTATCGATGAAATCCACTTGCTAGGTGAAGACCGCGGTCCTGTAATCGAAGTAATTGTTTCACGTACAAATTTCATTACATCAAATACAAAAAAATCAATTAGAATAATTGGGCTTTCCACTGCACTAGCTAATGCTCAAGATCTTGCCGGATGGCTAGGTATTCAAAAAACTGGTCTATACAATTTCAAACCTTCAGTAAGGCCTGTTCCACTATCAGTACATATTAATGGTTTTTCGGGTAAGCATTATTGCCCTCGCATGGCATCTATGAATCGTCCCACCTATCAAGCTATACGGACATACTCACCTTCAACGCCAGCCATTGTTTTTGTTTCCTCCAGAAGACAGACCAGATTAACTGCTTTAGATCTGATTACGTATGTAGCTGGTGATGATAATCCTAAGCAATTTCTTCATGTATTGGATGTGGAAATGCAAGAGATATTACATAATATTAATGATTCAAATTTAAAATTTTGCCTCGCTTTTGGTATAGGTCTTCATCATGCTGGGCTTTCAGAAAATGATAGAAAAATTGTAGAATATTTGTTTCTTAACAGAAAAATTCAAATACTAGTTGCCACAGCTACACTAGCGTGGGGAGTAAATTTACCAGCACATCTTGTTGTAATAAAAGGAACAGAGTACTTTGATAGTAAAACAAAAAAGTATGTTGACATGCCAATAACTGATGTATTGCAAATGATGGGACGTGCTGGGAGACCCCAATTCGATAAAGAAGGAGTTGCAGTTGTTTTTGTTCACGATGTTAAAAAAAATTTTTATAAAAAGTTTCTATACGATCCGTTTCCTGTGGAATCTAGTCTTTTGAATGTCTTAAATGATCATTTAAATGCTGAAATTGTATCCGGAACAGTGCAAACTAAAGAATCTGCCGTCGAATATTTAACATGGACATATTTCTTTAGGCGGCTTTTGCGAAATCCAACGTATTATAAATTGGAAAATCTTGAACCTGAAAACATTAATATATTCTGTTCGTCTTTAATTGAAAAATGCTTGTATGAATTGGAGACTGCCGCTTGCATTTCGATTTCGGGAAATCTGCTGTTACCAACATTTTTGGGCAGAATATCATCTTTTTATTATCTTTCTCATCATACAGTGAAACATTTTTTGAAAAACGTAGCTATTGATATGAGCATCAGCGATTTGCTCTTGGCTATATCTGATTCATATGAATTTGATCAACAACCGGTGCGACACAATGAGGATTCTATCAATGAGTAAGTTGAAAAAAATAAACATCCATAACAAACACATGAATAAATAAAATTAAATAAAATAGTTAAAGTCAGTCAAATAGTAATATCAAAATTTTGTTTCTTAAACAAATAGGTAATACACTGTTGATTAGAGAAGATTTCAGCGAAAAAAACTACTAAAAACTTGAAATTACTCGCATTGAACAGATATAAACATCAATATTTTCTTATTTTAATATAATTTCCAGCAAAATATTTGTGTCATAATTGCAAGAAGAAGGCGCTGTTCTTATTTCGTGTCTTAACGCTCAACTATTTATGTGTGCGTTCTAGGTGGAATGGACCTACAATTTTCTGCCATTTCCAAAAAACCTTTTTCATGAAAAAGGATATTTTTGAAGGATTTGTCACTTTCTCGCATGAGCAGGGGGGTCATTCCGTAATTTTCTAAACGATAATCGTCAAAACGAAAATCGTCGATGATATCGTCCATGATTTGCTTCACGTAACTCGACTACTATCTTCTCGTCAATCGATCACAGTTTTCAGAGATTTGTATGCATTTCAGAAACTCTCAAACTGTAGTCAATCTGTCAATTCAATAGAAAACAATACAAAATGTCAATTTACAGTGGAAACTCAATCACTCAACTACAGTCACCTACAAAATTCAAAATTAATGCAAGACGATACCTATTTAGCTATACCAAACGATAGCGTTTTGACGATTATCGACTTACGTGAATCAAAAAAAGGCAACGCTATGACGCTATCGTTCAAACGATATCGTCTGACGATAATCGAGTTACGGAATGACCCCCCAGAATAGGGAAAGTTTTGAATTCTTAGAAACTCGAATTTAATTCAATTAGTGGATCTCGAGTTCAACTTAAAGTCTCTCCTTTCGTTAACACATGTGTTCTAAAAATGATCGTTGATAGAATTGTATCGGAAACATTTGCATCTCTAGAGCACAATCGCAATGTTTCAAGTTACCCATTATTTATCGTGTTCTAGTGAAATAGCCAGTTGCATTCCTTACCTAAAACAACCGTCTGTAAAGATACGTGCATATATTCTTTCTATAGCCGCACTTCACGAATGAGGAAAGCCTAAAACCGCTCAATATTTCCCTTCCAATGTGATATTCAGAAATTCGCAACAAATGTTAACTTTCCTTTAATTTTATTTGATTGATTTGAACAAATTGGAATGTTATTATCTGGTGGTGGATGAAATTATCCTCTTCTTTCGGCTTTTTTGTTTACTGGAAATGGCAATGAAACAAAGAAACGTTGATTTGTTCCCAACGTTTCGACAGCTGTAATTATTATTATTAATATTTATTACGATTTAATTAATTACAAAATAATAGCTCCCAGGACTGTCAGCTTAGGTTAAAAACTAAAATGTAAAAGTAATGAAGAATTTAAGTATTAAATATAATATAAAGTTATAATTAAATTAAATAATAAAAAAATAAGATAAGTTTATCATTTTTTAAGGTTTTTAAAATTTTAATAATTAATTTTAGGTTTTCTTCAGTTGGATGTTTTAAAATATTTGATTTTTTGTTTGGACCAAGAGACATTAACAATGGTTCACTGGCTGCTTATCTTGCAGTTTCATCAGCAAATTCATTGCCTATTATACTTATATGTCCAGGTATCCAAAAGAGTTTCAAGCTTTCCTTTTTTGCAATGCTTGCAATGCGCTCGTCCCTTATGTATTGTATGTTTGGCGAGTTGTTATTTATAATAAATCAGGGAAGATACTCTTACTGAGAATGTCTCGGTGAAAATAATTTTCTTCTTTGTATACGACAGACTTCTCGGCGAATATATATTTGTAAATTTATTTACTGATGGATTCTGCGTTTTTTTTTTTTTTTTTTGAAGAAGCTGGTGGATATGCGGGTTGTTTAACTGTATTGTAAGCGATTGGGAAATCAAGGAGCTCAGGGGCCCTACTATGTATCTCGATTCTACTTTTGATTCTATTCGAAACTAATTTGCGATTCTACTTTCAAATGGTACTACGCATGAAAATAGACTAGAATGCCGGTAGTGCCAAGCTATTTGCCGACAAATTTGCGATTTTCGAACGAGACTCGAATATTTTTGACAAAAAAAATAGACAATATTTGCTGTGGAAACTGAATTTATAGTGAAACAATAAATAAAATAAATAAATATGGACAGTGTCGCGATTTGGTTAGGTTTAGATGAAAATCCGGAACGAATTCAACAAATTGAACGAAGGCGGATTAGAGATAAATCTAATATAATGGAGCTCAGAGTGTTCTTAAATATCTCTTGGACAAATCTGGATGCTTTTCCATGTACTGCACCAGAATCTCAAACTGTGACGCTTTCGTGTTTGCAATTTTAGATGATTCCCTACGAAGAAAACATAAACATATTACTTAATTCTTTGAAATATTGAATAAAATTAATTTATAAGTTCTATTTACTTACATTCTGAAAAAAAAATTCTTCACTCGAACCGCTCGCAAACACATTTGTTGTAGAATGATTATTTGCGATTTCGCTTTGTTTTGACATTAACTTTCGAGATAGGTGGTTCCCCTATTATGCGAAAGTAGTAAAGTACACTAAAACACAGTTGGCACTACTCGAGCTGTTCGATTATCGCACATTAAAACGTTCTTAAAGAATTACAGAGTTGCAGTTTTGCGAATTCGAACATTTTTATTGTAGAATCGACATACATAGTAGGGCCCCTGCAAACGAGATGACTTTGTTTATTGTTGATGGATATCTGGGTGTTGTTTTCCGTTTCGTGTTTTTTTTTTTTTTTTTTTTTTGCAATTAAAGTTATGGTGGAGTTATTTGAGGTTTGTTATTTGTTAAAAGATGAGCTGTAGCAACGTCTTTTCTTTGTTCGATGGAGGATAGGTCGGATTCGATCAACATGTTCATAATCGGTTTAGTTCTAAAACCTCGGAGTGCAAATCTTATTGATGCATGATATTCCGGTTTTATAAGTTGAAGAGAAGATTTTGTTCATTTGCCATATATAGAAAGTCCATAGTCTATTTTTGATAGTATAATATATTTTATGATTCTAATAACAATATTTATATGAGAGCAGCTATTTTTATTTGTAAGATACTTTATCATATTTGTTCTGGTAGCCTAACTTTTTTAAATATACAGGGTGATTGGCATAAGGTGTGACAAAAAGCTAGGGCGTGTAGGTTGGACTTAGACAAGAAAAAAATCGTATGGGAGGGGGGGGTCTATTTCCCCCCGTTTAGGCGGGAGAGGCAATTTAAGAAAAAAATCACTTAAAACAGAAAAAAAATTATTAGAAAATAACGGTGATACCTACAGAGTAATGCTATGGCATTTTGAAAAGCCAGAAATACATTCTTTAATTTTGTTTTTAAATAAAGTTGTTCGAGTGAATAGTTTTTGAAAAATTAATTTTCAAAATCAAAATTTTGAAAAAAAAATGAATTTTTTTTTTTTTAAACAATTTTTTTTTCAAAATTTTACGTAATTAAGTATTATTTTTTTATTCAATATTCAATGCTCTTATTAATTTTTGATCAAACACAAAAAACCGGATGTCAAAATGTTTTGTAGTTTTTGAGAAAATCAAAAATAACAAAAACTACTTTTGTTCTAAGAAAAGCCTTTTATTTTAGTTTTTACGTTTTTGGATTCTTATGTAGGTGAATTTACGATTGAAAGGATTAACTTTCTTTTTACTATTCTTTTAATTATCGTCTTATAAGCATACAATAATGTGACAAAGTACTGGATTAACCATATTTCACACATTTTTTCATTGAGAACACCTGCGTGAGAGCATTGGTTTAAAATTATTGACCTGCCACTTTTTTATTATGGTCGGCTTTGCTTAGGTGCATTTACGAAAGAAAGGATTAACTTTAAGTAAACAGTAATTATGTATTTTATCTAAATATGCATGTATTTATTATTTAAATTGATTTCAAGATTCAGGAACATTTTTGTTCTTATTTCGCAATTGCATTTTTCTGTCACTAGTTAGGGCGTGTAACGCTGCATTATTTAAAAAACATTCGCAGATCAATATTAATCCAATGCTCTCACGCAGGTGTTCTCAATAAAAAAATGTGTTATTGTATGCTTATAAGACTGATAATAAAAAAATTTTACAAAAAAAAAGTTAATCCTTTCTTTCGTAAATGCACCTAAGCCGACCCCACCATAATAAAAAAGTGGCAGGTCAATAATTTTAAACCAATGCTCTCACGCAGGTGTTCTCAATGAAAAAATGTGTGAAATATGGTTAATCCAGTACTTTGTCACATTATTGTATGCTTATAAGACGATAATTAAAAGAATAGTAAAAAGAAAGTTAATCCTTTCAATCGTAAATTCACCTACATAAGAATCCAAAAACGTAAAAACTAAAATAAAAGGCTTTTCTTAGAACAAAAATAGTTTTTGTTATTTTTGATTTTCTCAAAAACTACAAAACATTTTGACATCCGGTTTTTTGTGTTTGATCAAAAATTAATAAGAGCATTGAATATTGAATAAAAAAATAATACTTAATTACGTAAAATTTTGAAAAAAAAATTGTTTAAAAAAAAAAATTTCATTTTTTTTTCAAAATTTTGATTTTGAAAATTAATTTTTCAAAAACTATTCATTCGAACAACTCTATTTAAAAACAAAATTAAAGAATGTATTTCTGGCTTTTCAAAATGCCATAGCATTGCTCTGTAGGTATCACCGTTATTTTCTAATAATTTTTTTTCTGTTTTAAGTGATTTTTTTTCTTAAATTGCCCCTCCCGCCTAAACGGGGGGAAATAGACCCCCCCCTCCCATACGATTTTTTTCTTGTCTAAGTCCAACCTACACGCCCTAGCTTTTTGTCACACCTTATGCCAATCACCCTGTATATACAGTGGTATTTAAAACTAAACTAGCTGTCGAAAGTGACACCAAGTATACTTAAATAATTAAAATTACAAATATTTACGTTTTTTAATTTTAAATTTATAATTTCTTGACATCTTGTTTTTTTACATTGTGGAGAATATTATTTTTATTTAAAGATATGGTTGACCCTAAATATTTGGACCAATTATCTATTTCGCAAAAAATATTTGAAAATCTTTTTACGACTTGTGGATTCTCTTTCGAGTTTACAACGATAGTGAGGTCGTCTGCATATAAGGAATGTCGGACTGTTTCATAATTTGACATTATGTTACTGATCTCATTGAAAGCAATAATGAAAATAACCATTGAGATTTTGGAACCTCGGGGTATACCGTTTTTAAGATCTTTGGGTGCGGAATAAACATTATTAACCCTGGTCCGAAATTTCTTGTTCCTTAAGAAATAGCGTACGCAGCCAAAAATTGTCGGCCCTATTTTCCATTTCATCAAGGTTTTCAAAACAACATGAATCCCAATTTTGTCAAAAGCCTTTTCGAAGTCAATTTACAAACTTGATATGTATGCGGTTGTTGCTTCGCCAACTTCAAAGATCCAATAAAACACAGAATAAAATCCGCAAATACTAAATTGCTTTCAATGATATTTGATTTGATTTTATTTTCTAAAAGTAACAATATTAGCTTCATTTTTTAATTTTAAATTATTAACTTACATGGGTTTTATTTTACAAACTAAAGGCTGGGCAACTCTTTCTATTTGTCCAATTAAAAATGTAAAAACTGCAACTTATAATACCAAAAGGGTTAGTGAAAAATGCGCTTTTTTATGTCACAGAATATTCTCGAACTTGTTGACAGAAGAAAGTCTGGTGAATCACTATGACGATGCTTCCAATCTCTAAAGGTTTGGTATCTTTGTGCCACTTTGACCGCCTTGTAATCTCCGGGAGGTACTCCTGGTACCAACGTCTTGCGAATTCTCTCATAAGGTGCTGTGCTCGACGACTATACATGCTCGACGGTAAAGTCTCTATCACTATCGCCGAAGAGAATTGAGTTAGGCGTGAGTGGTCTAGGATCTTCTGGATCAACGGGTAAATGGGTCAGTGGACGTCTGTTGATCTGTCCCTGTGCTTCCAATAAGGCATTTACGAGGATGTCTTCACGAGGTGTCACTCCTCTCAGTATAAACTCAGTACTAGATTTGATGGATTTTATAAGCCGCTCCCACGCTCCTCCCATCCAGGGAGAATAAGCTGGTATAAATCGCCAAACTATTCCTTCATACTTTGCACAGTACTCGCTGAGTCCTTTCTCCATCTCCTTGTAATCCCTTTCTAGGCAGTTTCGTGTCCCAACGAAGTTTAGCCCATTATCACTATAAATGAACTTCGTAACCACTCGGTTGATGAGAAAGCGACGCAGGCCCATAATGCATTGATCCGTATTTAGGTCGTTCAAAACTTCGATATGGACGGCTCTAAAACTCAAACACGTAAATATCATGCCGTATCGCTTGATAGTCCCCCTTCCATACTTCACATACAACGGACCAAAGCAGTCGACTCCTACGTGAGTAAACGTTCTTAAGTGAAAGGCTAGTCGACTTTCGGGGAGTTGTCCCATCAGTGGCATTGCTGGTCTCGCTTTAAGTCGCCGGCACATAAAACATCTCGATTGGACATCTCGAGCTACTGCAACACGGATGCTGATAATCCAAGCCTGTTCTCTTATATCCATTATGGTTGTATCTGTTCCTCGGTGAAAATTTGCTTGATGGTGATACATAATTAACATGTCAACCAGTGGATGAGTTTTAGGCAAGATAGCTGGGTTACGTGCAGCATACGAAAGATTTGCATTTTGAGCTCTGGAACTTAATCGCATTGTGCCTTCATCGTCAATAAAGGGTGATAAATTCGCTAAACAACTCCTGGGCGGTAAGCTTTGATTCTGACGCAGACAGGCAATCTCATCCGGGAACGCTTCTTTTTGAATCTTTCTAAACATCCAATCCTGAGCACGTAAAATCTCTGAGGGTGTTACAAAAGGTTCTCTCTCGATAGGCAGCTTTTTAAGTAAATCCTTAAAGCGCAATAGAAATGCAAGCACTCTTATGGCCGAAAACCACCTAGCTCGAAACCTTCCCTTTAACTCATCGTAAACTTCAAATGATATCGACCGCCTGTGCAAATGTATCGGATATATAGGAGTGACAATATCGCTTACCTTTTCGGAGGAACTAGCAATATTTTCTGCCGTAATCGGCCATTCAGTTCGAGGTAGCTCAAAAAATTCGGACCAGTAAACCACCTTGATTCTCCAATATCTGTGTCATCTGGAATCTGCTTCCACCTGGTCCCGTCGTCGGCAACATTATCCGATGATCTCACATAAAACCATTGAGTTGGATTCGATACGTCAAAAATCTCGCCAATTCGAACTGCCACGAAACTGGAAATTCGAAGTACAAATCCAGGACAGCACTGTCTTAGAGTCAGATAGGAAAACGACATCATCAGCTTTAATCGAGTGTGAATTTATGACGGTCTCCGCAATACGGGTACCAAGCACCGCTGCTTGCAACTCCAAACGAGGTGCGGAAAGTTTCTTCACCGGAGCCACCTTCGTTTTCGCCATAGCTAAAGCTATCTCCACTATCCCAATCCTCTCAAAGCGCCAATAGCAAACCGCAGCAAAAGCCTTCTCAGAAGCATCAACAAACACGATCAAACTTATATTGGAAGAGTCAGGCGACCAAGATACATACGGGCGTGGAATCTTAATACATTCGATTCTTTTTAAATCTCTCACAAATTGCAACCACTGGCTCTTCAACTGTTCGGATATTGGATCGTCCCAACCGAAGCCCTCACGCTAAATCTCTTGTAAAATGACTCGTCCTTTAATAATGAAGCAGGAGACAAAACCAAGCGGATCAAAAATTCTCATGATGGTCCGTAAGACTTCACGTTTTGACATCTCAGCTCCAGGGTCCGACATCTTCTTTAAACATTCTGCATCGTTCAATTTGTAAATTAATTCGTCTGTTGAGGGATGCCAAAACATTCCCAAAATTTTCGTTATGTAATTTTCGGACTCATCCGGATCGATGCTTACAAGGCTGGCCTTAATATTTTCCTCTGGGATCTGATCTAAAAACCCTCTACTATTCGATTGAAAACCAACCAAATCGAAATTCATAGCTTTGCAAATTCTTATGGCATCATTACTTACGGTTACCGCTTCTTCAAGTGTGTCATGGCTGTTGAAATAGTCGTCAACATAAGTGCGGTTGACCAATCCATCGACAGCTTGCGGACACTCGGTTTGGTAGAGATTGGCATGGTGATTCTTCACAAATTGTGCACAAAAAGGGGAACAGCGTGGCCCAAACATCATCACTTGCATCACGTACACTGTTGGCTTACGGCTGGAATTACAGTCTCTCCAAAGGATGCGCTGACACTGCTGATCGGCTTCACGTATTCGGATGCGATGAAACATCTCTTTCACGTCTGCATTTACAGCGATTTGTCGCTCTCTAAATTTAAAGAGTCCAGCATGCAGGGGAACAAGGTTATCTGGACCTTTCAACAATCGTGAATTTAGAGATATCCCATCTACCTTTGCGGCGAAATCTGCTACAACCCTCGGCTTCGGTGGGTACTTATTCTTGTTTAAAACGATGAATATTGGAACGTACCATATTCGCTTCCAATCTTTCTTTAGCTCCTCCTTTGTCGCTATCCTTGCGTAGCCTTTCGTCACTAGGCCCTCCATGTATTGTTTCATCCAACTCTTCAGCTCCGAATTTTTAATTAAAGTCTTTTCAAAGCTCACAAGTCTCCTTTCCGCCAAAGCATAGCTGTCTGGAAGTTTGGCTTCATCACAGTTCCAAAGAAGTCCGATTTCATATTGATCATTGACTCGACAAAGCGTTTGTTCCATAATTTCCAATACTCGCCTATCAGACTTGCTTATAAAGTCACCACTACGTGGCTTAACTCCGAACTCTTCGGTTGAAAAGTGCCGCTTCACAAGTTCGTGGAGCTCATCATCTTGCTTTGATATTCCGTGGAAATATGAAATTGACCCTACTTTAGGGGAGTTGACGCAAGACACACTCGATTCCACTTTCGTCGATCCAAATACAACCCAAGGGTGTCTTCATAGCTCTTGGTTCATCGTCTTTCCCCGACCGTTGGTGGCTGCCAGTAAGAAGCTTAGCTTGGTCTAATCCCAAAAGAATCTTCGGCTTTGCATTATCCAATCCAATTAACGACAAGTCTTTAAGATGTGCAAACGATTTCTGTAAAGCACTGACGTTGACGGTCTGGCTAGGAAGTTCTAAACCATTAACTGTATATATGTCCTTGAGAGTAAATCGTTTGATCTTGCCTACAGCCGAGGCGCTCAAAGTTGTTCGCATCGAATCCTCAGTTCTCGAGACACCCTTCGTCCAATGCAGCACTAGAGATTCAGGCTCACCTTTCAGCTTCAAAAAATCATAAACCTCACGTTCAATCATCGTTATCGAGGATCCATCGTCTAAAAAGGCATATGTGTCCAAATACCTGTCGTTAGTTCCATATAACCGAATCGGAACAACTTTGAACATCACTGGTGCCTTTACTCCAAGATGTGATGAGTGAATCTGTGCAGGTGGAGTAAACGGGGGTGCAAATGAATTCAAAGATGATCTTGGAGTAGACGGATGCAAAAGCTGATGATTATGTTTTGAACAGCCTTCGATCCCACAAAACTTCCTTTGCGAACACCTGTTATACTTGTGTGGGACTGGATCGAGACATCTGAAACATATAGCTTTTCTTTTGGCAAAATCGTACCTATCGTCTACCTTCAAAGCTTTGAAATCGCCACATTCACTCAAAACATGATCTGATTTTCTACACTTGACACAAAAAGTTTCAATAAATGCTGACTGGTGAGTCAAAACTTTTTTAGACACAGTTGCACTAACTACCTTGTCTCTACTTGGTGGCTGCTTCGACGACTTCGACAACTCCGGGGGCAAATCAAACAACTTCTCTGACATAAATAATGCAAAATCTTCTAAATTTGCATCCGGATCCTTAATTTTTCGTTTCTGCCAATCACGATACAAAGACGGGCACAATTTACCAGTCAAATCTGTCAAAACATAATTGTTATTGAGCTCTTTACCAAGATTCATGGAGTTGATATCACCAACGAAACCATTTAACGCCACGGCCCATTGGCGCAGCTTCATATCGCTTCCAGAACTTAACATCGGTAACTTGAGAAGATTTGTAGTAAGATTGTGCACTACTACATCAGACCTGCCATAGATTGATCGAAATGTGTTCATGATCGCATCTGCATCCGTCGAGTAACGCAACCAAAGCCTTTCTAAGACGAGCGACGTTTTCTCTGCTGTTGTATCTTCCCTCTGCGGTGGTCGACTTGTACACTGACTCAAAATAAGGCCACTCCTTGTGGTCACGACCTGAAAACGACGGCAACTCTTGCACTTGATTACGAGTGAGAATCGTTAACAAGTTTGCCATGTCCGATTGCTGGCATAAACTTGTATCGGAACTCCTTGATTCAAGATCATCTGCCTCATTAGGAGTTGAATGAGCGCGAGATGAATTTTCCAAAATTTGCTTGTGCTTGCACCCAATCTGACGAACCGCTTCCAATCTATCTTCGCGAGTTTTTTCAACCCATCAGGCCTCGGATTGTCTTGAACAGCCGGCGGTTTCGTTGCTGCAAGTAATTTCGATTTAAGCACATCCATCTCAGCTTTGAAAACCCCAATTTCGTTATCTTTCTGATCGACAGTTGACTGAGCTAACTTGGCTGCCTCGATCAGAACATCGAGAGTATCAGATAAATCGTCGGAGTCCTTATCTTTGGTGGCAACTACTTTGCTCGTATCCCCTTCTTTTCCTTTATTTTTGGCAACTTCATCGCAATCCTTTGCGCGACAAAACCAAGGAGTTGCAGTATCGTACAAGGAAGGTTCAAATTTAGCGCATTCGTAATGACACCAACGTGCACATGTCTCGCACGAAACCATCTCTTCATCGTCCGGCAAACTGCAACCTGCGGCCGCGCAACTACGAGTTATTTCATCAGGCATCTTTATCTACTGGAACAAATATGACCTCGAAGAACTCAATTCCATAAAATAAAATTATGTTGCTTCGCCAACTTCAAAGATCCAATAAAACAGAATAAAATCCGCAAATACTAAATTGCTTTCAATGATATTTGATTTGATTTTATTTTCTAAAAGTAACAATATTAGCTTCATTTTTTAATTTTAAATTATTAACTTACATGGGTTTTATTTTACAAATTAAAGGCTGGGCAACTCTTTCTATTTTTCCAATTAAAAATGTAAAAACTGCAACTTCTCAATGTGCGCCAAAATACCAAAAGGGTTAGTGAAAAATGCGCTTTTTTATGTCACAGAATATTCTCGAACTTGTTGACAGAATAAAGTCAAATACTCACGGCGTTGCCAGCTTGAAGACCTGTTAGGTTATTTTATGAAGGGAATTTTACACATAGCGATTATGGCTCGATAACAGTGGTTTCTTTTTGATAATGATGAAGCTATGTACGCTACGATTGTGTCGAAAAGCGACTTGATTGTTATTTATAAAACTATTTTTCTCGGTGAACCATTGGATTCTTTTGCGAATATTTTTTTCTATTATTTTCCCCATATAGCTGTTTAGCTATATAAAGCAATGATGGTGGCGGTTTTCTACGATTGTGGTATAATACTTTTGTTAAAAATTTGAAAACCGCCTTCAACTACAATACGACAGTGTAGTACGAACGTAAATGACAACGACGCACGTGGTTCTTGTGAGAGCGGCACCAACGGAGAATGGGCACCTCGCCTATACACCTGCGGTTGCCACTCCTACGTTAAGCATGAGCATCAGTGGGTCGATGGGGCCACATCTACCTAAGATTGGTAAAATCCTCTTTGGTTTGGAAGCAACCTCTTCGACTTAACTAACGAACAAACAAACGAACATATACACCAAAACTGACTTTTCAAACTCATCTGGGTCTGGTGGGGGGAATGATTTCTCAAGTGAAGGTAAAGGAAAGGAATACCCTCGACAAGTATATTTCAGGCTAAAGCTTGCTGTAACCCAACCATACCCTTAACGGGCTTGATCGACATAGGATTATCATAGGTTTTAATAAAAGGGGTCACAAACCCTAGGGTATCACAATGGATCTACATTGATCTAAGTGTGACAGTAACAAGATCAACTGTCAGCCCACTTACCTAACCTAACCTAACCTTTGTTAAAAATTTTGTTATAGAGAGATAAAAATCCGATCGGAACCTGGTGTTTTGCATTTCACCAGATTAAGGCAGTTTTCCAATTCAATTAAATTTATTGGCAATTCGATTAACTTTGCAGATGTAGAGGTAGATTTATTGCATATGTCTTAGGGTTCAGTGAGTGTTTGAGAATCTGTCCTAATAGTTTGTATCGTGTAGGGAGTCTAATTACCGTTGAGGGTCTTAATGTTTGACCACAGATTTTGCAGCTCTACGGAAATATGCTTTACGAAAAAAAAAACTAAGTTATGATCTGTTGGGTGTCTTTTGAAAGTCTTCCAAGCGTGTTCTTAATACTTTAATACGTTTGTGGTTAAATACTTTTTTTTTGTGGGAATTTCAGCCGCATCCTGATTAATATTGGGAGAAATTTGGTTCGCAGATGGAAAGCGCAAGGCTTTTGATTAGAAAAGATGCCAATTTGCTTCATCAATTAGGAATTTTGGGCAATTTTTCGTTTTGTTTTTATTTGTGGCTATCGGAAAGTGGTTGCTTCCATATAGGTCTCTGACTGAGAGTACTGACCAAGTTGTAATTAGGTATAGCATAGAGTTAAGTCTATGTGAGTTAGGGATTTATGGGTAAAAAAATGGGTTGGGCTACCGTTATTTAGTACTATTTTTGTATATAAAACTTTGTGGTACCAATGCTATACTCTGGTGGCGCTCAAACTAGCAACACTTTATAGTAGAGAGTAGGATAAGGATTAAAAAAAAGTAGTAAGAAAGAGAATTTTTTATTATGATGATTTTTACAAAGCAAAGCGGAGTAAGGGAGATTTCCGAATCAGCTGTTTGTGTCATGGCAACCTGCAGAGTAAGGTGGTGGAATAAAAAAAAAAATTGCTTTTTGTTTTGAACTTATGCAGCGGTATCATCATTATCGGATAAAATAATGGTACTTATTTGATTTGAAATTTTCAATTTTGGTGAAAAATAAAATATTAACTATCTGAATCGAGGATTCGCAACCAATGCTGCAAAGATATACGGTGTTTAAGTAAACATACGATTGCAATGACAAACGTAATAGAAATTATATTGGCGCAAAATTTTAAACAAATTAGTCTTAAATTTTAATTGGATTTAGCTTTAAAGTTAAAATCATCCAATACCTACATATTTTATATTTTTAGTATCACAATTCATTTCGAAATTGAAAAAAAGGTCTGTTTTCATAGTTTCGTTATTTTAGCCTAGAAGCAATTAATAAAAAACTAGCTAGATAAGAAAATCGTAGTAAACGGATTTGAAGATTTTTAAGGAATTGGATCAGACTTGCCATTGCAAATAAAATGCACGAACTCGCTCTTATGTAATACACTAAGAATTTTAACTATGAATGATATTAGAGAAAACTGTTCATAAGCATAAGATTCATTTTTAAACTATTTTAGTAGTAAGAGATAAAAAAAAAGAATAAAAATAAAATTTTATTTTATCGGTTTCTTAAAAAAACTAACGTTTTATATACAAAATGTTTAAAAAAAATTTAAGATAATTTTGTTTTCCAACTTTGTTATTTTTGTATGAGTCAGTAATATCTTAATTTCAAAAAATGTTTTATTGAATAATAGATCGTAAAAATGAATCTAAAGAAAAAGAAACGTAATCGAAATTTCTAGGTGTCATTTTCGAAAAAAATTTTAACATTTGCAGCATACAAATGTACCGTTATTTTTAGATAAAATAAAAATTTGTTTGTTCTGAGGTTTGTCAGCGATGTCCAGCCTTATAATTTGAGAAACAACAACAATTTTCGACTAAGCTTTCATCGAACAGTAGGAGGTCAAAATAGAGCGATGTATAAGGGCCTTGCAATGTATAATAATCTTCCAAATCAAATAAAGAACTAATAGATTTTATAAGAGAAAATTACTAATTGTAACATTTTTTATCTTAAAGATTTAATACGCTTATTTTACGAGTATTTCTAAAAAGTAAAACCAAGTAATATCAATGCTAAATCTTACGAAAACTGTGATAAATCATGGATGATAATTTGTACTGAAATTAAATATTATGTATTTATGAAATTTTGAATGGCTATATTGTGCCAAATAAAACCAAACAAACAAACAAACATTCTCACATCTTGCAGATTATATTAAAAAAATCTTTAATTGCTGAGTTTTAAAATAATCGAGCCTGGGGTTTTGGAAGTATAAATTGAACAGAGTATAGACCTTTCTTACAAAAATGACTTAGGCCTGCAGAGGAAAAAATAGATACTCAAACAAAATATCTAAATTATTTTGTTTTATTTTTTGATTAATTTTTTGCTTTTTTGAATTGAATTTTTATTTCCTTTGTTTTTTGTCATTTATTACATAAATCTGCGGGAATAACTTCTTTTTTAGTTGTTGATAAATAAATACTAGTATGTTACTTAATAACCCAAACGTATTATTTTTGGCTATAAACTTTAATTAACACTTTTCAGGACTATATGTAGAATTTTGTGACTGACTGCACACAATTTCTCTTATTATAAGAAGAGAATTGGGAAAAAGAGAATACATCACCACACCACACACACTAGTGGAATTCTTTTGAACCTAACTTTTTCGTGTGCGTGATCAAGTTTTTTTTGGTAAAAATTGCAAAATGAACAAATTTTCCAAATTAAAATTTAAAAAAACATGAGGGAAGAAACTGTTTTATTTTTTGAATTTCATAAACAAAATATCAAATAAAAAAAGTGGCAATTGTATTGGTTATCCTGCACTCAGAACGACATGATAAATAATGTCAAATTCATTGCATTTTTAAATATGTTAGAAGAAAAATTATAATTTTTTAAGACCTTGATATATACATACATACATATTATCCTTTCAATATAAAAATATTTCGAAAAATTAAAAAAAATATATCTCAATTTCCAGACCAAAATTGCAAAACATTAAAAAAAAAGCAATTTTTTTTGTTTTTCATAACTAAAAATTTACTGTAAAAATTATTAAGAAACTAAACTAAGCTTAATTTTACTTCGTTACCCTTATAACTTAGGTGTAATGTAATGTAGTGCATTCACTCGACTTTGTAAATTTCCTTTATTTTTCATAGTTTTGAAATATGTAAATAACAGAATAAACGGTGACGTCTTCAAACATATTGGCGCAAAATTTTAAACATCCTATTATTAGGGTATTAGTATGATACTGCTCAACAATTTGCTAACTTTAAAGTAGTTTACTAACTCATTCTTAATTTTAATCATTTTCTAACTTGTGTCGTACCAAAGCAATTTTCTTAATAAATTGCTTCTGAAAACATCTAAAACAATGACAGCTCGTGCAATAAACTAAGTAAACAGACCTTTGTGGCGTTTGTAAATAGCACGATACTAAACAAATAAAATAGGTATTCGTTGATTTTAACTTTAACAAAAGGGTAGAGAAAGAAAATATTTATTTATTTATTTACAAAGAAGCTTATATAATAAATTTTAAAAACTCTTGAGATAAGGCATTGTGGTAACAAGACCATAAATGCCGTTTATAGTTAAAAAAAAAAATATTCAATTTAATACAATTTTATTGTTTTTGTTTTGAATAGACGTTAGTGATGCGCTTATATCTCATTATTTTTTCCATGCAAGGAGATAGCTCTTTTAATGTGCTTAATAGTTTGCAGATTTGCAGGATCAAGAAGGTGGGCTAGTTGTTTTGGAACTTCAAGGGGAAAGTCTGAAGGATTCGGCCATATTCTGGACTTTGGGCATTCGATAAGAATGTGGGTGATAGACAAAACCACTCCACAGTCTACGCATTCGTCTTCTACGCTGCAATCTTGTCTTGTTAGTTCTACGTGGTATGGTATATGAACTCTTTGAGGATTGTATATTCGTAAAAAACTACTGTTATTAAACCATTTTTCTTTTTGTTCTTCGTGTGATTTTCAAACCAATCTTTTCGAACAAGCTGATAAAAATTGGGTGTTTCTATTATCAGGGGGAGGTTTTGTACTTCTTTCGCCGCCAAATCAGATGCTTCATTTCCTGGGATTGCCATATGACCTGGTACCCATGAAAATATGATGTTTTCGTTCACGTCCTTTTTTAAGGATTTGAGAGATGGACATTTACTGGCTGATTTCTTTAGCCCGTTTAGGACACCCAAGACAACTATGCAAATAAAAGTTTTTCCGGACCAGTTTTTAGTTATTTGTACTGCTTTTTTTTAGCGCAGCGAGCTCAGCAATATAATTTCCTGCTGTGAAAGGAAGCAGACCTTGATGAAGAGTAGGAATAGAACCTGAGGAAATGAGTTCGGTTACTGAGTATGAGGTGTAATTTTCCGTTGATGACCCATCTGTATAAAGAATTCTATTTGGCTTTATCTAATCGATTATGTTCTTGTGCAGGACCTGAACTACTCTAGCTGGTGTAGATGACTTTTTAAATTTTGTTAAACTGGTATCAATTTGAAAATTATTGAAAATCCAGGGTGGTTTATCCTTTGTATTGGCGGTTATTTCCTCATTGAACGATGTGATCGGCAGGATAAGTGCAATATTGTTTAGTGCTGAAAGGGTTTTTCGTTTGTTTTTTTGTGTGTACTGTAGGGTAGTTTGAATTGCGAGATGTAAAGGATGTCCAATATCTGTTATGGCCTTGGAACCTAGGAAGATTGCTCTTTTTTCACCAAAGTTTTTCAGTCGCTGATCTATAGCATTGGTTGATCGCAACGTCAATGTTCTTAACGTTTTTCTCAGGTTCGAGCGGTTTGTATGTGGGGACCTTTGTTCCGAGAACAGATTGTTTTTAAAATATTGTTGCGAATTTTTACTTGATTGGCAATTTTTTTTTTGTAAGTTCCATTTCAGCTTCTTGGTAAAAATAACTCCTAGGATTTGCAGTTCGTTTTTAAGTAGAATTGATTCGTTACGAAGGTTTATGGATCCGGATTCGCATTTCCGTTTTCTGCATATATGTAGGGCTTCCATTTTATGTAGGGGTAATATTGCTCCTCTTTCATTAGCCCATCTTTGAATACTTATATCTGCTTGAATGAGGTTTGATTGAACCATTTCGTGTTCCCCTGAGCACAAAATATATATATTGTCATCGTAAACACCGACGAAATCTACTTCGTGGCTTGGTTGGGCTAATTTTTGAATTAGTGAGTCAATGTATGCATTATAAATTATCACTGATAGTGGTGACCCTTGTGGTGTACCGTTTTCAATTCGAGAAATCTGTGAAAGATATCCATCGACATTTACTTAGAAAGTTCTACTTCTTAGAAAAGACCATACAAGCTTGGCAATTGGTTTTGGGACCCTCCATTTCTGAAATTGATGTATAACTGATGTTGCGGTTACTCTGTCAAAAGCTTTCTCTAGATCGGCTGATAGTAGTACGCTATGTTTAGCTGAATTGAAGTTTTGTACTATATTGTCTTCTAAGAGGTGTACCAGAGTGTGTACGCCTCTGTTATTCCTAAAAGCGTGCTGTCCAGGGCTTATTTTTTCTTCAATAAACCAACCCAGTCGTTGAGCAAGGATTTTTTCAAAAATCTTTGAGAGAACGGGTAGTAATGAGATTGGGCGATAGTCATCGTACTTGTGTGAGATACTTGATTTTTTTGGAATTGGTTTTAAGTGGGCTCGTTTCCAATCATGCGGAAAAAGGCCTGTAGTTAAGATGTTGTTATATAAAGTACAAAGTCGAAGTTTAAGTTTGAGTCCGCTTGATTTAATCATTTTATAGGATATTTTATCTTCTCCTGGGGTCGTTCCTTTGGACGAAAGAAGTATTGAAGAAAGTTCGAATAAGGTTATATTTTGTGTTACTGCATCTTGAATCGCTTGTCGCTTCGCTTCTCGTATCGCATCGCCTTGTCGAATCGCTTCCTGTATCGCATCGCCTTGTCGCACTACTGTACGCGCAGCTTAAAAGTTGAATTTTGTCGAGAATTTGACTCCCATAAATGAAATAAAACAATAATTGATGATGTGTTTGCGGACAGTAAATCTGAGCCACATGAAATTGAAGTTCGTATTAGAATAATGTCCATCAGATGTCGCTTAACTACGAGTATCTATTGCAAGAATGATGCGATAAGCATCACAAGAGGCATGCAATGGGTAGCAAGCGACAGTTACTGGTCAATTAAGAAAGCAAGTAGATGAGTTGGAAATGGGAAGAATGCGCCGTTAGCCAACTAATGCTTTTGTTTATTATTTTTGTTTTGATTGTTGTTGTTATTTATTAATGACACGACACGGGACTTTACACACTATTCCTGGTTTTTTGCTCCTCAGTTTATTGTTTCTGTACAAAATAAGAGTTCTCTTACAAATTACAAATTTATAAATTTCACATTGTTTGCTATTATTGCATCTTTTTGCTGTGTGGCACAAAATCTGACAAACTTTTTATCAGTAACGCTATAAAAGCTTGACGGTGACTGATGAATTTTATAATTGAAGGGTTGTGAGTCTAAAGGGTCTAAGTGCCAAAAAATTAAAAATCAATATTTTTATCAAAATACAATCTAAGTGCCAAGCCTTATAATATCAAAATGGATTCAAGTGCCTATTTCTTTTAAAATTGTACACACACACAAATAAAGTTGTGGCAGAGCCTAAGTGCCAAAGGGCTTTTTATTTTGTTTTTCTCGATTATCTCTAAATTATAAAAATGGCACTTAGACCCTTTAGACTTACAACCCTTCAATTTATATTTTATTGATTGTTTATATGGTCTTTAACATTGGGTATGGAATATAATGTCGGTCAAGCACCTTTTCCTTTAAGAACCCCAGTAAGAAGGAATCGGGAGGCTTCAAATGAGGGGATCGCAGGGGCTTGGCAAATTATTAACACGAAAAAGGTCAAGTAATTTTGTCCGCCTACTAAAAATTAAACAATTATTTAATTAAAATGGTCTAATAATTGCAATACGTTGTTGCTGCGTTAGATGCCCCATAATAATTTAATATCGATCACTCTCTACGACTCTTAAATGGCAACCAATCTATAGGTGTATTTCATTGGTAATCTATACCCAGCGCAGCAATGCCAGTCCGAATAAAATGCTGAATTCATACGCACTTTTATTGTAAATTTCAAAGTTGTCATTTATACCCAGGTCAAAATCAACTGATTTGGAAAAGAAGTAAAATAAATTATGTAATTTCTTAGAAAAAAATACAATTAAATGAATAAAGAAACAAAACAGATAAGGGTTACAAATAATTTCGGAATTTCTTTTCACAAATCTATTTATATCTCTCGTTATCTTTCGTTTTCACAATTTACTGTCAAACCCCGTACGCAAAAACCAGCTTAACTAAACTTGGTGAAAATTTAAGTTACTTTTTATTAAACGAGTTTCTTATGTCGAAAATAAAAGCAGATCCAAAAGTATTTACGCGATAAAGTCACAAGTCTTAAAAAAAATAAGACATCGAAATCGTGGATTTTATGGACATCGTTGCAAATGTCAGCGCAAAGCCCTCCAATTTTTTTTCAGCATGAAAGAGTTTAGTTTTAGTTTTATTGACTTTAAAAGTTAATACAAAATATATTTTTTCTTAATTGTAAGATGACATAAGTCTTTGATGGTTTGGCCGAAGGCCGTCTACCAGACTGACATTTTTGTTATAATTTATACATAAGAAAAATCTAATATACATATACATTTTTTTGTTCTTAAAATATAGTCTTTATCATTTAAAACATTAAAATCATTAAAAATTTTCCTCAACTATATTTGTTCTGTAACGAAGAGCGATCAATGAGTACTCATAAAGAACGTCCCAGCCTCTTTCTCCATTCAAAATGTTGATCGTTTACTCTAAGCTAAGAATTTCTACCCTAAAACAGCGATTTCGGAACTCTGAGAATTGGGCACACACCCAGCATGAAAGATATAGGCCGTTTTCGAAAACGTCATCTGTATCAAAAAGGCGTTTGCAGATTGTTCTTAAACGCAAACTGAAAAAGTCAACTGTTCGAAAATCCAAAACGAAATTTTCATGCAAAAGCATTATTTTCGATAACGCAGTTTGCTTAAGTCATATGTTCGATAAAATCATTTGCGGCGCAGCTCTGCAGTAAAAAAAATCGAGTTGACGACAAAAATAATTGAAGTTCAGAAAATAGAGTTTAGATTGTCTTTTTTGTGTGTTGTTGGGTGAAAGTAGTTAAATTGGTGCACAACATTATCAACTTCTTCATTTGTAGTTGGCCATCTCACAAATTTTGAAAGTAGACGCACAATTGTTTTACAAGTTTTAATTAAAGTATGAAATACGCAGTTGATAGATTTGTTGATTGTTGAAACGATCTCCGATTTCTCGGTATGAAATTTCTTTGCTTAAAGCTCATAGAGTAATGTATATTCTTTGTTCTAAGTCTGTACCTGGTCGTCCTGTTTTTGTGTTTTTCCATAAAGGGCCTTAGTTCTTTCTTCAATCCCTAGAATTAGGTATTCATTAAGAACGTTACTTTTTATGAATTTAAACGTTTTATTTATTTGTACTTACAAGAAATAATTGCTTTGACATTCTGAAATGACCGAAGAATTCCTCATCCGAAAACTTTGTTTTGATTTAATTACGCATACGCACCTTTGGAATTTTACGGCTAGAACTTCAGAGTTTAAACCAAATCGCCTTCTTTTTTTGTTTAAATATATTTTTTTTGCTTTAGTAACACGTATTTAAATTTTTCAACCACAATTTTTTAAAATTTTTTAGCATCCATTTTTAATTTTGTTGACCGTGTTCGTAAACGTCAAATTTACAATTTTAATACACTAATACTAACTTAAAAACTAAATATGGCGCACAGCGCTTTTGTATCTTTTCTTTTTTACATTAAAGTACTATTCACATGAGAGCGACCAACGACCAACGAATAAAAAAAGAAAGGGGATTTAAAACATATATAAGCCTAAATTCTTCACAAAAACTTTACAAAAGGGTAGAAATCTAGTTTAATTTAATGTTAATATATTAAAATTTGCGTTGTAATTGATTAAATGAGAGTAATTTGAGAAAATAAATTGGTCGTCGCGAATTGCAATATGACTGCTACGAACTGTCAAACACTATTCGCGTTCCACATACCATCCACACTGCAACGAATGAATTGTTCGCGCGCGACTAACCTCAAAATCATTCTAAAATAATTTTCTTCGTGTTTGGTAATGGCTGAAGCGATCATGGAAAAAAAGCTAAATAAATATATTCAATAAAAATTCAAATAAATTTTTAAGCAAAATAATGTAAAAAATTCTAGGAATTTGACGCAAGATTGATTTTGGAAGTGGAAGCAAATCCAACACTATACAACAAGGCCGACTGTTCATATTCAGATAGGTACAAGAAAGAAAAGAAGACAGTTGTCTAAGTAAACGCCATTCGCGACGAATAAAAAAAAAATGCATGTGAACGAAATGTCAAAATGGGCGAATGTTCGTTCATTCGTCGGGCGTTGGTCGCTCTCATGTGAATAGTACTTAAGTGTTGAAATTTCTTGTCTTTTTTTTTTTTGCTTTTTTTTTTTTTAAATGAGAGCGAGAACGCTCTATATATTTGAATATACAGTTAGTTCACTAGAGGAGTGAAAAAGATGGTCAGTTATGAGCGATAGCTCTATACTGCTTACTTATATACATTTAGGATGTATGAGAACGTTAGGACGTATGAAAGAAAATATATAAAACGATTACAAACGATAATGCATCTGAGCATTGTGGAGGTAGATTACCTTACATTTTGATGTTGTATTTTCTTTTTTTCTTTGATTTTTTTATAATAGAGCGATAGCGCACTATACGTGTTAGGCTTCGGCCACGCACTGAGCGACGAGCGACTGAACGGCTGAGCGACGAGCGATAGATCGACGAGTCTGAGCGATGGGTGGCCATTTACTGAGCGTCATCGCTGAGCGAATAGTTTCGAAAATGCAATTGTCAAGTTCGTCGTAGTCTTTAAGTTGAAAGTCGCGTTCATATTTAAAGAGCTATAATAAGATCAAGAAAACTAAGGTTTGATGTATACCCAATAAATCGAAAGGGCCAATTATGTTAATTCTTCGCAAATATCCAGACCTATTTTATCAATACTGTCGTATGTCAATAGAATCTTTCAATTTGCTGTTGGAAAAAGTTCGGCCAAGATTAACAAAACAAAGGGAGCCAATTATTGCAGAAAAGCGACTAATTTTATTACTAAGTTAGTTTTTACTTGCGATATATGTATGTATGTAGGTACTAAAGTTAGTTTTTACTTGCGATATATGTATGTATGTAGGTACTATAGGGCTAGTTCTGCATTTGGAAAAAAAAAAAACAACTCGAGATTTTGATCAAAGTTGACATTGCGACGATAGCGAAGACAAAAAAAGTGGGTCCGGAAATTCCGTCTGTCTGTCTTCCTCGATCTGCAGCTTAGGCTACTGGAGTTATTTTCTTCAAACTCAGTACAAAAGGGTCTTCGATGATTCCTTAGAGAGGAAATTGAATTTTTTTTAGCTCCAAAAGTAAAGGGATAGGGGTATACACCCGTAATTGTATTTAGGCATATGGACTACATTGAATGAAGGAACTGTTTATTTGATTTTCGAATTTCTCATCAACGGCTCTAACGGTTTTAACTAAAATTTTTATGCAGGGGCTCCTTTGAAAAAAATATGGTCTATAGTGGTCTACAAAATTTTTCGAAAAAATAGTTTTTGGATTTGAATATTTTCAAAACGTTTATTTTCAAATCATGTCCTTGAATCTATGCTCCTAAATACTTAAAATTGGCATCCCAAATTTCGTTCTTGAAAAATTTTAAAGAAATTGTTATACACAAAATTACATTAATAATAAAACGATTTTTGAGCTTTGTTTGCATTAATTCATACTTTTCTGAAAATCAGACGGCAATTTCATGCATTTGAACATTTTTATCTCATAAAATCCATGCTTTATATTTATTTATACAAACATTTTAAAATCCAAAGTACTTTTACATAAGAGCAAGTTTGTGCGATCGAGTCGTGCATTTTATTTATTCTTTATTTTTATTGTTTAGTTTTGCCAAAATAACATTCTGAATGTCGCTTTTCATCACAAGTTTTTTAAACTCGTTAAATTTTGACCTAAATGGCAAAAAACTTTTGAAAAATTTCATATTTTAAACTTTCTATGCTTGTTTTCTTCATGGACTTAGTTCTTCGCTCAGCGATTGACTGAAAGATTAAAACAGATTTGATTGCAGAGCGACGTCGCTCTGTCGCTCAATCGCTCAACCGCTCGTCGCTCAGTGCGTGGCCGAGGCCTTAAGCATACAATTGTTATTATAGTATAAAGATATTATCACATATCGATTACATATCGATATCTTAAATATTTCGATTCTGTGTTTTTAGTGCTAGTGAGTATTACTTAATGTCATTAAATTAGCATTATATTTTTTTGTTGTCCAATTTACATATAATCTCTCTTATTACCTACCTACATATTGCCTATATATCTAACTAACCTACCTACTGTGCATGTTAACTTCTCATTTTTTCCCCTTTCTTAAATATTTCATCCTACGTCCTTCCCCTTTCTTCATACTTTCTTTTCCACATCAAAACTCACCACTAGACAATTTTAGTGCTTTATTTAAAAGCTTCCTCCTCCAAATATTCACCCTTATTCCGATAGGCGTTTTTCTAAAACGCCAACTGTCGTTTTAGGAGTCGTGTCGTTTTTTTTTTTTTGGTATTCCGTAACTAAAACGCCAGCGTTTCTCTCGCTCTTACATTCCACAATACATTCCAAACATCTGACATATCAAATTGTTTGCAAATTGAATAATTTGGTTTTGAAAATTATATTTGTGTGAATTTCAAATAGCTGTCATACAAAACACCATGTGCTCGGGGTAGGCTTCCTAGTCAGCGAAAAAATGAAGTCTACCATCATCGGCTTCAACGCTATAAGCGAAAGGCTATGCACCCTTCGCGTGCGAGGCAAATTTACGAATATCAGCCTCATTAACGTTCACGGACCTACGGAGGAGTCCTCAGACGAAGAAAAAGAGCGTAACTACGAACAAGTCGAGAGGGCCCTCAATGCCTGTCCAAGGTATGATGTTAAAATCATCCTTGGGGATTTGAACGCAAAAATAGGTCGGGAGCCGGTATTCAGGTATTACGCAGGCACCCATAGTTTGCATGAGAACACTAATGACAATGGACTTCGAGTCTTAGAATTGGCAGCATCGAAAAACATGGTCGTTGCGAGTACCAGGTTCCCGCGTAAAGATATCTACAAAGCCACCTGGGTATCACCTGATGGAGTCACTCGTAACCAAATAGACCACGTGTTGATAGACCGTCGCCACTACTCGAACTTGATGACGGTACGAACGTACCGAGGTGCCAATATCGACTCGGATCACTATCTTGTTGGTATGGTTTTCCGAGGGCGGATTGCCTTGCGAAGACGCATTGCATCCGCCGATCAGGTTCGAATCAACACGGCTGCCCTGCACAATGAAAACACAAGTAACACCTTTGGTAATGCGTTAGGACTCGCCCTAGAATCACTTGATTTAGGGAGAGTAAGTCCTGGAGCCAGTATGCTGGGCGTAAATGAGAAGTGGACACGCCTTAAGAATATTGTCATTAGTACTGCCAACTCCATCTTAGGCAGCAGTCGTAAAAATCGGAACGACTGGTTTGATGATGAATGCAAGCTAGCGACTGAACGTAAGAATGTTGCGTACCGAGCAATGCAACAATCTCATAGAACGCGGGCACGCGAAGAGGAATATAAAGAGCTCAGAAGAATAGAAAAACGGCTACACAGACAAAAAAAATCAGCCTGGGAGAAGAACCTAATCTGTGAAATAGAAAATAGCCGAGAGCGAGGTCCGCACCAGGCGCGGAAGTTCTACCAATCCGTCCGAAACATGACGCAGTACACACCACGCTGCACATACTGCAAGGACGGAGAGGGAAATCTGATCACCGATCCTGAAAGCATACTGGAGCGATGGGAAGTGTACTTTAATGAATTGCTAAATGGTCAGCTCACTGCAGAAGTGGAGGCTCCACTACTACTTTGGTGGCCGTGGCGCGATGGATATGTGCTCGCCTGTCAACCTCATGATCACAGGTTCGATCCCTGCCGTCGTCTATGTCGTTTTAATTCCATTAAAAAACCTTCTAAAATTGTCATCAATGGGTTGCTGGTTTACTCATTACATGTTGTTCAGGCATAACACTAACAACATGTAATTGAGTTAAACTAGTATGCCCAACAAGGATGAACACGAATAAAATAATGTGAATTATAAGCGACATATAAATAAGATACGGCATTCTTCGCTTTAGTTCAGCCGCCATCCCTGGAGAAAAAATATCTGAGACAACAACCTTCAGTCTCAGAACATCGTGCCACACATCTTTCCTATCCTTCTTTCTCTTCCTTAACTTCACGCCCGCGCTGTGTTCAAACATTTAAAGGGTAATCATAATCCCTTGAGCGCGGGTAGATTATAAAAAAAAAAAAAAAAAGAAGAATACTCTATGTTGCCGCCACCAAGCATAAAAGAGGTTGAGAAGGCTATAGGCCGGCTTAAACAGAACAAAGCCCCGGGAGCCGATGGCATACCAGCTGAATTATTCCATCACGGCGGGCCAGCCTTACGTCAAGCAATTCATGATATTATAGTACACGTATGGGAGCAGGAAGAAATGCCAGAAGACTGGCGAAAAGGTTTAATATGCCCCATACATAAGAAGGGAGATGTCACAACGTGCAGCAATTATAGAGGTATCACGTTGTTGAGTACCGCCTATAAGATACTCTCCTCTATCCTACAAGACCGGATAACCCCATACGCTAAAACCGTTATCGGACAATATCAGTGTGGTTTCATTCCAGGCAAATCAACAACTGATCAGATATTTACCCTTAGGCAGGCGATGGAAAAATGTCTAGAATTTAACATCCCAACATACCATCTGTTTATAGACTTTAAGGCCGCCTATGATAGCATAGCCAGGGTAGAACTTTACAAAGCCATGAGAGAATTCGGCATCCCAAATAAATTGACACGACTATGTAGGTTGACCATGACCAACGTAACAAGCCAAGTAAAAATAGCCGGATTGCTATCCAGACCAATCAACATCTTTAATGGACTCCGACAAGGGGACGGTTTGGCCTGCCTCCTCTTCAACCTGGCGTTGGAGAAAGCAATCCGTGACTCTGGCACGGCAACAAGAGGGACCATCGTCAACAGGTCCAGCCAGTTACTGGCTTACGCAGACGACATCGACATCATCGGAAGAACCGAACAAGCTGTACACGATTCCTTCATCCAGATCGAGCAGGCGGCACAAAATCTGGGGCTGCACATTAGTGAAGGTAAAACAAAGTACATGGTGGCGTCGAATGCGAGAGGAACAGTTGGTCAAACAATCAAGGTTGAGGAGCACGAATTTGAAGTGGTGCAATCCTTTAAATACCTTGGGTCAATAGTAGCAGCCGATAACAATATAGAAGAAGAAATACGCGGTCGGCTTCTCAAATCCAACAGAGCCTACTATAGTCTGTCAAAGCTCTTCAAATCCAGAAATCTCACCATAACTTCAAAACTGCTGCTGTACAGGACCATGGTCCTGCCAGTACTCACATATGGATCCGAGACTTGGGTGCTTAGCAAAAGGCACTCCGACCTCTTAGCTGCGTTCGAGAGAAAAGTCTTAAGGAGAATTGTTGGCCCCGTATGTGAGGAAGGACGATTCCGGAGACGGTACAATCATGAACTGTACGCAATCTACCTTGAAGCAGATATCGTGACAAAAATTAAGCTCGGTAGACTCCGGTGGGCAGGGCACCTAGCTCGCATGAGCGAAGAGGAACCTGCTCGGAAAGTTCTTTGTGGTACATTCTATGGTAGACGACAGCGTGGTAGACCATGCTTGCGCTGGAGAGATGGCGTAGACCAGGACGCCCGAAGCCTTGGGGTGCGCAACTGGATGGCGTCGGCTAGAGACCGGGATAGGTGGAGAGATTTGTTGAAAGAGGCCAGGACCGGAACCCGGTTGTCGAGCCGATGATGATGATGATGATGAATTTGTTTCAAACATAAGAAAAATGTACAGTGTAGAAAGTTATTTTTCATGGAGTAGCAGTGACGACGAAGAAGAAGAAGAAGAAAAGAAAGATTTGATACTGCAGACGATATACAGTCCATCTAAAGCAAATCCTTTTGATTTGGCTGGCACAAAGTATGTTATTAAATAAAAAAATATATATGCAGTAGGTAATTCTACCACTGGTTTTGATTTTTTATTTTATCGCATTTGTTAACAGATTCAAACTTGCTCATACCCTTAGTTTTTTTGCAAAAGCGAGCTACCAAAAGGGGTTGGGAACAACTTCAATTTGGGACTAGCCCAGCCAAGCCTAAGCAACATTCTTAAGGAAATACCTGCTCGCGTTTTATCTTTGCCAAGTTGTAATTTCTACGAATTCTTTTATTTTCCATTTTAATCGGATAGATACATACATAGATACATAGATCGCTTGATACAAATATTTGTATATATACATATGCATATGATGGAGAAGAAAGAAATACTTGACTTTTGGGTATGTGATTGTCACTGATAACAGTTCAAATAAAAATACATTTTTGCAGGAGATGATGGGTACCCACTCGAGCCTTTTCTTGTAACTCCTTATAGATTTGTTATTTTCACGCTTAACAAAGAATTTTAAATTATAAAAACTAAAATAAATTTAAAAAAACTTATATTTTGTATCCTGTCGTCAACAAATTTCTAGACGACACATTTCTGCGTTTTTACAGACGTTTTTTGTATGAAAACGACTTACGGAATACCAAAAACAATATAGAGAACACGTTCCACAAGAGAGAATCGACAAATTGACGTTTATTTGGCGTCGAACGCCTTACGTAATACCAAATTCACACTGACGTTTTTATTTTGGCGTTCAACGACTTACGGAATAAGGCTGATTATGGTTTAAATTAGCCCCAATATTCTTAATTAAGTTGTTGGCTCAGGTGTTAAGTCGTTCCGTCTTAAACTCCCTGTTCGTAACTACATACGTGGGTTCGAATCTCACCAGGAACATATTATACCTATAATTTTTTTTTTTTCTCTTTTATTTATTATTTTATTATCTATTTTGATTAAAAATCTGTAAAAACTTTGTATTAA
This sequence comes from Chrysotoxum bicinctum, assembly GCA_911387755.1. Taxonomy (NCBI): domain Eukaryota; kingdom Metazoa; phylum Arthropoda; class Insecta; order Diptera; family Syrphidae; genus Chrysotoxum; species Chrysotoxum bicinctum. The sequence goes on from OU426988.1 coordinate 116,227,290, forward strand.
AATTTTTTTTTCTAATTTTTATTCTCTAATTTTTTTCTTAATTTTTAATTTAATAAAATCCTAATTTTAATTTTGTTTTTAAACTCTTTTTTCACTTTTATTATAATGGATTGCTCTTCTGAAAAGTGTATCGACACCAAGATTGGTGCGCAAACTTTCCCATGTTTTGGTCCTTGCGGTAAATTTTTTCACGCAAAGTGTGTTGGAATTCCCATCTTGACCATTGAGAAAGTTAATAAGTGCGAAGGTGTTTATTGGTTTTGTAAGACCTGCCGAAAAATATCCATCTCTTCATTAGCTTTCAAAATGTCGGCTTATAGAGCTGACATACTAAAGCTATCCAACAGTTTTGATAGCCTTTTTACTACCTTTCAGTCAACTGTTGCAAATTTACAACTGTACGAAGACCCAATCAATTGGTCTGATGCTTCTGCCTCTACCGATAGTAAGATAACGGATTATTATTATTGTTATTATACATTTATTAAGCAGGTAATAAAATTACAAGTTAATATATTAACAATTGAGCTAGAAGCTACTATGGCCTTACGCTCTAAATCACAAATTTTTGATTCTATATACAGTATTCCCCGCTTAATTGCACTGACCATTTTGTCAGATTTTTCGGTCAATTATCCGGGTGGTTCAATTAACGAAACCCCGCTTAATTGACCGACCTGTTCAATTAAACGAAACCCGTATAATTGCACGAGTCGGTCAACTAAAAATTAAAATATTCATCCCAGAAATTTACTATGAACATTTCATTGTCAACTTACGAAAACCTTGAAAAAACTGGAAAAGAATACACACACAAAAATATTTGAACACGTTTTATTTAAAAAATAAGCATACATACTAGGGTAGGTCAAAAAAATCAAGTATCTTTTTTTTGGATCCGACACATGAAAACAAATTCCTAGGTACCTCTAGAAAGTACTTACCAAATAATAGCTCTTAATATTGACGGGAAGATTATGCTCATCATAGTTTTCCATTTTCAATTTAGTATCATATAAAAATGGTCATATCTTATCAACAATAGATCGTTTAACCAATCGCATAGTTAATATTTATAGGAAATTGAACGTTCTACAAAAATGGTCTTATATACTTTTTTCATTAATCCAACCATTTAAAAGATATTCAACGTCAAAGATTGAAGTATTTTAAGGAAAATAACTTTTTTGTTTTGAATTTTGTAACTTAATAAAAAATAATTATTGTCAAATAAGTTTCAATTATTTCTATAGGAAATTGAACGCTCTACAAAAGAGATCTCTGTAGTTAATCGATTACTCTAGCCATTCAAGAGATATTCGCAGTAGAATTCCAATGCCTACTCATTTTAGTAGTTTTTCAATAAATATTCCCAATTTACCCAGTTAATTTTTGAATTTTAAGATAACATGTCAGCAGAAAAAAAAATTCTATTTCACCATATGAAATTTTATAATTTAATAAGTATTAAGTTTTCATGTGTCGGATCCAAAAAAAAAGATACTTGATTTTTTTGACACACCCTAATACATACATAATTAAAACTATGAAACAGAAATAAATTATTCTTAAAAAAAAGTCACTGTTAGCCGAAAAGGATAAAAAAAATAATAAATACAATAGTAGGTATGTACCTCAAAACCAAAAGGCTCATAATGGTTATTTGCATACATTGGTTTGAAAAAATTTGTGATTTGATTTTGATTGATTGTTTTGTTTTGAACAATGTCTTCTTGTTTTTCAGCTCAACTGTAAATTTATTTAGTGGTAAGAAGTATTAACGTAGAATTGCAATGTCCTGAAGAATTTCGAAAGTCGATGGTAATATGGTTTAAACTTCTTCTTTTTCTTTAACCATTGTACTTAAGTATGTTGTCTATGACCACGATATCATTTTCCGGCTGCTCTTCATCTTGAATAATACCTGTCTTTTAAAAAACCACTTCAGACGTAGGTTAAGTAATAAAATACTTCTCATATTTGTTTCATTAAAATTTATTGTACGTCCAATTATCCGAAAAATGTCCATATATTTTTTTTTTCGGGTGCATATTTTAAAGTTCAAATAACCGAGTAATTCAATTAAGCGGGGTTCAATTAACCATCTAAAAAGCTATGCTACTAATACGGGAAATTTTGCAATGCAAATTTTTCGGTCAATTAAGCGGGATGTTCAATTAAGCGAGGTGCAACTAAGCGGGGATTACTGTACATGTATATGTACATATTATTTAACATAGGTTATTTTACAATTTGGAATTTTATATATGTCTATTTACATCAGAAAGTAGTTTATTAATTTTGGTTATATTTGGCACGGTTTATAATGACTCCGTTTCCTTGCCAGCTATTGCCCTTGAAAGTAATGATGATCAATTGCTTAAACCAGCCCCTTCTTCTGGTAATAAAAAACCAAAAAACAAAAAACGCTCTAGGTCAGTTAGTCCTTTCAAAGAAAATCCATCCAAAAAGAAACCTACATCTATAAAATCACCTAGATCTGAGTCACTGAATGAATTGCCATCTACGTCTGCTTCTAGTTCTATTGATAGTCCAAGAACCATCTCAAATGCTCCGATAGTTACTAATGAACCTCCTATTATCGTTTCAAATGCCCCCATAATTAACATCGAACCTTCTATTATCATTTCAAATGGTCCCATAGTTAACATCGAACCTCCTATTATTAAAAACCGCCTCTCTGCTTTGCCTAAACCGAAAGAAATCTACGTCTCACGTCTTCAGCCGGAAACTTCAATTAAGTACTATTCACATGAGAGCGACCAACGGCCGACGAATGAACGAACATTCGCCCATTTTGACATTTCATTCACATGCATTTTTTTTTATTCGTCGCGAATGGCGTTTACTTAGACAACTGTCTTCTCTTCTTTCTTGTACCTATCTGAATATGAACAGTCGGCCTGTTGTATAGTGTTGGATTTGCTTCCACTTCCAAAATCAATCTTTCGTCAAATTCCTAGAATTATTTACATTATTTTAGTATTCCTTGCTTAAAAATTTATTCGAATTTTTATTGAATATATTTATTTACCTTTTTTTACATGATCGCTTCAGCCATTACCAACCACCAAGCAAATTATTTTAGAATGATTTTGAGGTTAGTCGCGCGCGAACAATTCATTCGTTGCAGTGTGGATGATATGTGGAACGCGAATAGTGTTTGACAGTTCGTAGCAGTCATATTGCAATTCGCGACGACCAATTTATTTTCTCAAATTTCTCTCATTTAATCAATTACAACGCAAATTTTAATATATTAACATTAAATTAAACTAGATTTCTACCCTTTTGTAAAGTTTTTGTGAAGAATTTAGGCTTATATATGTTTTAAATCCCCTTTCTTTTTTTATTCGTTGGTCGTTGGTCGCTCTCATGTGAATAGTACTTTAAAGACATAATCGACCATTTAAAAGACTTCGACATTGATGTTAAAAAACTTAAATGCCAAAAGATTAATAAAGAATGTAGTCCGTTTGCGTCCTTCAGGCTAACAACGGAATTTTGTTTGTATGAAAAGATAATGTGTTCTGAACTCTGGCCTGAAAATGTCATTGTAAGAGAATTTAAACCTAAGACCTCGCAAGTTAAAAATGTACAAAAACCTTCAAAAAACTAGATCGCCTGTCCCTTTACTATCAAAATGTGAGGGGACTTCGGTCGAAAACTCAAAAATTTCTTTTAGCATCTCATGCATCTGATTTCGATGTAATTGTGTTAACAGAAACTTGGCTGAACTCAACATTTCTAAATAATGAACTATTTTCCACCGATTTTGTGGTGTACCGTAAAGATAGATATTCTGATCCCTTAGCTTCCGTGGGTGGTGGAATTATCATTGCTGTGCGAAGCGTTTTTCATAGCTGTATATTCCCAATCCCTAATACTGACTCAGTTGATATTATTTGTGTTAAAGTATGTATCGGAAATAGATTCCTTTACATATTAAATATGTACATCCCTCCAAAAAGCCCATTGGAAATATATAATATTGCTTCAAATGCCATTAACTATATTTCTGATACTTGCGATCCTCTTGACGATGTTCTTCTTGCAGGAGACTTTAATCTTCCTGACCTAGAATGGACTCTTTCTGATGACGAAATATGTTTAATACCCACCAACGTCTCTTCTCCGCAAGAAGCGTTTGTTGACAATGTGATATCTTGTGACTTACAGCACGTGAGCTGTATAAAAAATAGTATTTCTCGACAGTTAGATCTGATATTCGTTACTAACCCTTGTAATTGTGTTGTTGAACTATGTCCAATTCCCATGACGAAAGTTGATAGCTACCATCCCCCACTTTCTGTTTTGATTTCCCATGCTCACAAAACTGATTATGACTTTGATAGTGGCTCCCTTGAATTCGACTTCAAGAAAACGAACTTCCCTTTACTCAATGAACTAATTACAAACATTGACTTTGACTTACTTTTGAATGGGAGCATTGATGTGATGGTTTCCAATTTCTACTTAAGTATCTTTGAATGTTTCATTGCATCTGTACCTGTAAAAAAATCGAGACACTCGGCCCTAACAACACCCCCCTGGTACACTCATGAGCTTCGTAGTATACGTAACTTAAGAAATAGAACATGGAAAAAGTACCTAATATCTAATAAATTGGATGATTACAACAGTTATTTATCGTTATATGAAGAATTCCAATCATGTTTTCTTCCTTCTTTAAACTTTCGTTTTGTGATGATGATTTTGAACCTTGTGAGAGTAATTTTACTCATTTGAATAGCTTTTCTCAAAGCTCAATGAGTGATATTGTTATCACAGTTGAGGATGTATTAGACCATCTTTCGGGCTTAGACCACGACACGTCCAGTGGACCTGATGGAATTCCGGCGTATATTTTAAAAAATTGTTGCAAACCTCTGGCAAGACCCCTAACGTTTTTATTTCAAAACTCCCTAAAACAAGCTGTTTTCCCTAAAATTTGGAAAAATTCATTCATTATACCAATTCACAAAAAAGGAAATCGCGGTGATATTTCTAATTATAGACCAATAGCCAAACTTTCTTGCCTACCGAAACTATTCGAAGCTATCATATTTAAGAGTTTTTATTTCAGCTGCAAGCCTTTCTTTGCGAGCGAGCAGCATGGGTTTATGAAAAAGAAATCTACTGTTACTAATCTCGTTGAATTCATGTCGTTTACAAATAAAACTATCGAGGATGGTCATCAAGTTGACTGTATTTACTTAGGGTTCTTATCTACGCATATGATATTAAATTATTTAAAATCATCAGAAGCCAATCCGATTGTGTTTCTCTTCAAAATGACATAAATATGTTTTCTGAATGGTGCTCATATAACAATCTTTTTCTAAATGTTTCAAAGTGCCAATCAATGTCCTTCTTTAGAAGAAAAAACCCAATATGTTACAATTACAGCATAAATCAAGCCATTCTAAGTAAGGTAGAAACAACATGCGACCTGGGCGTTCACTTCTCACAAAATCTAGACTTTTCACTCCACATTGAGAAAATTGTCAGTAAAGCAAACTCAATGCTTGGATTTATTAAGCGTTGGAGTAAGGAATTTTCTTGTAGTCTTGTAACATCTTCGTTGTACAACACCTTTGTTCGTCCCCAATTAGAATATGCTAGTTCTGTATGGTCGCCACTTTACTCAACACACATTGATCGAACCGAATCTGTCCAACGTAAATATGTACGCTTCGCATTAAGTCATCATCATCTTCCTCCATACAGCAGTCGCCTTCTTCTTTTAAACATGAATTCTCTAGAAAAACGCCGGAAAGTCAGCGATGTTATGTTCTTATACCAGCTCTTGGTTGGTTCCATAGATTCACCGGTTTTTCAAGAACAAATTCATTTTAAAGCTAGAAGCCACAGTTCTCGGAACTCTGAAATTTTTCATATAGACTTCCACCGTACCAATTATGGTCTCAATGAGCCTTTGACACGTATGAAACATGAGGCTAATATAAACCATGATGTTTTCGACTTAAGTTACTCAAAGCTTACACTTAAGCACAGGTTGTATGGGCGTTCTCATTAAGTATTGGAAACTACTCGTAACGTTATTGTTTTTATAGCAAGTAGTATTTGACTTGTAGTTATTTTTGTAGCTACAGATAGTAGATTAATATTTATTATTTCTTTGTTTGTCATATTTGTTCGTTTATTAGTAGAGTGTTAGGCTATATGTATGTATATCTATTTACTAACAACTAACACCACGCTAAATGATGAATGTGACAAGCTGATGTTTCCCAGTATCTAAAGGTGAAAAAAACCCGAAGAGAAAAGAAATATTGTTACAAATGCTTGCATTAAGCAGTACTGATGGCGTTACAATAAGGTCACTTAGTTTTGAGTGTTAAAACTTAAAAGTTATAAAGGTTTTTGAACGTTAGGAGCTGCGTCCGTGTTCGGATTGCGTTGTGGAGTTCCGGCCGAGAAAGTCTTCTTGTTGCTGGGGTTAGCCCTGAGTAGTCAATTGAATCTTGTTGCGGCTTAGGGTTTTCGAGTTTCCGTATTTTCGCTGCGGTATTTGAGATGCAGAGCGCCAGAAGTTGGTAAGCGGCAGCCAGTTTCCGTTTATCAGGATTTTTAGCTTTTGGGGTATCCCAGTTGTGCCTCATTATGGGGCGATGGATTGCCCCGTTAAGGTTAGTGTACAACCAGTTCTTAAGAACTTGGTTCTCAGTTTCTGGCAACATAATTAAGTCACCCGGTTTAATAGTATAACTATTTAGGTTTTGATCACATTTTAAGACTTTTAGTGAGCGGATTACTTTTAAAATTTAAGATTGTTAATAAGCAGCGTGCGACTTGTCTTACGGCCAACCGGGACCAGTGACACTCAAATTGGTTGCAAAAGTTTTATTTTTCGTGAGGTTGGCAGGTTTTGATTATTGGAGAATGTGTTCGGTGATATTTGTTCATTTTATGGTAAATTTTCACAAGAGCCAAAATTATGTGGTTTGAAATATTAATTTACGATTAGACGGTAAACGTTAATAGTCAATGGTCAAAATGTTGCTTCTTAATGCGTGTGCATGTTCCCTATCTGTTACGTGAGAGTATGAAATTCATCGAAGGATGGCTGCGATGCCAAACGATTAAAAAGGACATGAAAATGATGACACCGAGCCCTTAATTTGACTTTGTGTACATATGTACATGCCATTGAGATTTGATTTTATTAATAATTTTGCCACTTGTTTGACAATAAATTTTTCAGTGATGTTAATTCATCATAAACCACATCAAAATGTATACTTTTCCAATGCATCCCTTAGCTTATTCAAAAGTGGATTGTTTATTCGTAGGTATATATTTCATTTTTAGTTTTCTTTTCCTTTTACTTTGTTCACTTAATGAGTCTGAAATATCTACTAAATTAATATGATTTGTTAAAAGAAACTCAGAAATTATGTACAGCCCTTTTCTGTTTTGAATATTTATTTATTCAATTTGTATTATTTTTGTAAGAAATTACATTTTTATTTTACTTCTTTTCCAAATCTGTCAAAAACGTTGTAATCTATTTCACAAGACTTTTGATGTTGAAGTTTTCTTTGCTGTTGAAGTGGCTGTGTTAATCTGTTTCTCGCATTAATAAACTCCCAAAGTTGGTATCAGTGTATTATGTTAACTACTTGTTGAATTAACTTATACGGATTTAAAATGCTCATCAAAATGCACATCTAGTTAAAATATTCATGAAAATGCAGATCGAGTTGCATTATTTTCCTTTACTAACTTTTTTTTATTCATAAATCATTTGTTGTTGTTTTCCATGCTAAATTTTGCAGTGCACTTATCAATAAAACACGGTTTTTAAGTTAATACACTTTTTCCTGAAACTAAATTGAAATTAATATATTTTAATCTTATGTGTTTTTTCTTATTAGAGAACTAGCAAAGCTTTGTCGGTACAAGCCAAAATCTGCAAGCTACGAATCACCATATACAAAAACGTTTCTTTTGCTACAGGCTTATATGATGCGTTTGCCCTTACCGAATTCGGACTACATAACTGATACCAAATCTGTATTGGATCAAGCGCTACGTGTAGTGCAAGTAAGTAGACGAACTTTGAATAAATTCGTTTTGTATTTTACTATAAAATGTTAATATAAATTTTTTTGATAATACATTTTGTACTTGAAATTGAATATATTTTTTTGAATATATTTTTTTAATATAATTGTATTTTAAAAGGCTATGATGGACTATACTGCAGAGCGCGGATGGCTTACAGTTACTTTAAGACTACAAGTTTTAACGCAGTGTGTAATACAAGCCAGATGGTTTGATGAACCAGTTTTTCTGACATTACCAAACGTTAAGGATAGTAACGTCGATTGCTTTTATAAAATTGATACTACACCATTTAACCCTGAAGACCTGAGTTTACCAGTTTTAAAGGAAATTTCTAAGAATAACTATGAAAGATTAGCTCCTCTTAGAGAAAATTTTGATGAACCAGAAATAGAGAGTATTTATAAAGTGAGTGCCATGGTTAGATTTGATGTGTATTGTATTACTCTTAAAAATGTCGTAAAATTTTGTTCAGATTATTCAAAACTTACCGGAATTGTTTGTTGAAATTGAACTGCAAAAACAAACAGATGACTACCAAAATTCAGTCAGAAAAGTCAATATGGAAAAAAGTGAATGGATGGACATAAATGCAAACGAGGTATAAATAAATTCGAATATTTTTCTCTACAATAGCTGTCAATTTTCCTATTCTCAGACCTATGTTATAAGTACCCGCTTGGTTCGGAAAGGAAATTGTAATACTTCTCATGTGTATTGCCCCAAATATCCGAAACCTAAGCATGAAGGATGGTTTCTAACACTTGGTTCACAGACAAATAACGAACTCTTAGCAATGAAGCGTGTTGGCTCTGGAGGTAGTTTTTCAATACATCGTTTGTTTTTTCAGGTTCCACCAAATAAGGGACGATTAATTCTAACTTTATATGTTATGTCAGATTGCTATATAAGTTTGGATCAACAATTCGAAATTCCATTGAATATTCTGTAATTTTTTTGTATTCCTAATGATATTAATAACATATAGCATTATAAATATCAAAATTTTATATGATAAGTGAATGGTGAATGTTATATAAATCTAACAACGCGTTAAATAAAATTTATTGGAAATATTGTCGATTCGGAAGAATAGGAAAAACGATACAACTAACAAATTAAATTTTTGATTTAACATTGAAATTTTGTATGGATCGATTAATAGAACTGAAATTAGTAGAAATACAAATTCAATATTTTTTTCTAGATCCAACATAGGCTCAACTTTCCAAAACGACAGCAGGAATTTTCACATGCGGTTTTTTTTATTCGATAGATATACACTAAAAAACATTATTTATCGCAATCTTAGAGTGAGGAAAAAATTATTTCTATGTTTAATTAATTTCTAAAGTTTCACTTTTTCATACAAATTGAACACAATAATGGCTGCGATCCACATGAAAAACTTTTTTTTTGCTTTATTTTGACGTTTCTCCTCTCTTTCTTTGGTTCAGTGATTTTATACGCGCTGTTTTTTGGGATATTCTTGAAATTTATTGTTTTTGTTTGTATTTTTTTAGGAAATTATTCATTTATTTAAGGGAAATTTTGGGGAAATTTCCTTTTTTCGAATTTGAATATTTAGAAACAAGTACCTACAAAAGAAACTGCGGGCACCCAACCTCTCACCTACCCCAAATCCTATAGTGAGCCCAAGCAGGAGGGTTGCAGGGGAGCAGCATGCCCCCCCCATACATATCTCACTGTTTATGCGCCATAATGCTGGATGCTAGCACTGATGCATTTATGTAAGTACATATGTAAGCAAAAAACAAAAAGTAGTCTTAGTAATTTTCAATTTTCTCAAGAACTAAAAGACATAAAATCATTCGGTTTTTTGTGTTCGATTCAGAATAGATAGTAACATTGAATACATAAACCAATTAAGCACTTTATTTTACAATTTCGCCAAAAAAAATTGAGTCAGGTTAGGATTTAGGGGGGTTTCCTCACTCTAATATTTTAACCCTGTTCTATTGAGACCCATACCTAACTGTAAAAAAAAAAATCAAAATTCAACTCCTGCTGTCGTTTTGGAAAGTCGCCCCTCCAACATATTTTGGGTGCTTGTGCCCAACTAGTAAAGAACACGTTTTTTTAATGATAAAAATACTTTAATGATTGATTATTAACTTTAAAATGTAGAATACAAAATTAATGCCCCTATTATGGATTACAACTCAACTTAGTTGAGTTGTCATCAACACAACTCAACTCTTAGGTTCGTATTCACCGAGCGCTCCTAAACGGCTCTTAACTTTACGAGGCTCTTAACTTGAAATTTCTGTGCGGTATTCACCAACCACTCGCAAGTGTTTTTCGAAGTTCGAAAATGAGAGCCACTCTCTCTTGTTCAGGCATACCCAAACTGTGAAATGTTGTGTAATGTTGGTCTTGACAGCAAATGGATACTCTTCTACTTGGCATTGCTCACATGGATTCGAGTCAAATGCGTGCGTGCCACACGCACAAGCGAACAAATTTTCGAAGAGAGCCTTGCCTAAGGCCGGTATTCACCGAGCGCTCATAACTTAAGAAGCTCATAAACGTATTCACCAAGCAATATTAGTGAAGATCTACGAGCGCTCTTAAAAGTTAGGAGTGGTCCCGACCACTCCTAACTTACGAGCGCTCTCTTCGAAAATTTGTTCGCTTGTGCGTGTGCCACGCACGCATTTGACTCGAATCCATGTGAGCAATGCCAAGTAGAAGAGTATCCATTTCTTTAATGTAGCCAAAATAAAAAAGAATATCCGCATATTTAATAAACTCATGTACACTTCTATTCCTAAAGTATGCATTTTTTTGATTCGAAATAGTTTTCCTAAAACAACCAACGTTCCTCAGCGATTCCACCAATTGTTAAACTTGCTACTGCTCTTCGTTTCATGAGCGAAGGAAGTTGCCAAAAGTGATGTGATTAAGGAACTCATTTGTGGAAAATGGCTAAATGCTCAGCTAACATAGAGCAACAAGTCGTTCAAATTGTGATGGCCATGTAGTTTTCAAACTAAAATACACTCATTTCATTTTATTTTTATTAAAATTGTTGTTTAACTTACTGTTTTGTGTCCATATTTTTTATCCGAATGCAGATTTTTTCGGGATCATAACGAAATCCCGCCGCACAAAATCCCGTGTAACGAAATCCCGCCGTTTAACATTTTGTTTCGTTGGACCTTTTAATAACAGAAACTTCTCTGGTAACGAAATCCCGCGAGATTTTTCTGCTCCGATTTAGCAGGATTTACGCTCCTTAATAAAAGATATTGGTATTTTGGATTGGTAGTAGCTTGGAATTAATAATATATAAGCTTATGTCGTCATAGAATATTATACTATGAAAATTTCATTGGTGAATGGATTTTTGGTCCAAATGACACTGAAAATTAATTTTTTGCTTGAAAAAATTATTTTTCGCTTAGAAAAAAAATAATTTTGCCAAAACGCTGAAAATGTATTTTAAGCGTGAAAAAAAATTATTTTTTTTAAAGAAAAACCACGAAAACGCTCCTCAAATCAAATGAATTTTAGCTTCTTCATAGACAATTTCATTGGTAAATGGATTTTTGGTCCAAATGACACTGAAAATTAATTTTTTGCTTGAAAAAATTATTTTTCGCTTAGAAAAAAAAGAATTCTGCCAAAACGCTCAAAATGTATTTTAAGCGTGAAAAAAAAATATTTTTTTTAAAGAAAAACTATGAAAACGCTCCTCAAATCAAATGAATTTTTAGCTTTTTCATAGAAAATTTCATTGGTAAATGGAGTTCAAAATGACACCAAAAACGAATTTTTAGCTTGAAAAAAATATAGAGAAAAAAAAATGCCAAAACGCTCAAAATGTATTTTAAGCGTGAAAAAAAATAAATATTTTTGAAGGAAAAAGCTCCTCAAATCGTACGAAAAAATTTGAATTTTAAGCTTAAATTGCATTTTAAGCGTTTTTAGAAGTCCATCTAAGAACTTCCAAAACGCTCAAAATTACAGCGTCGCCCAACCAACCAAAGTGAACCAAGCTAAATATCCCTTTGGATAATTGTTTTATCTCGAGGTCTTACCTCAATGGAGTTCTGATAAGAACTGAAGAATATTTCCAAATCACTCCCGTGCAGTAGTAGTGCAGTAGTCACGACGCACGGTGCGGCCTGATTTTGATGCCGATGATAGCGAATACGAAGAATATGTGTTGAGATATTCCTTGCCGATTAGCTTTAAACGCTGCTCAAATGATTTTGAGCTAGAAATAGTTATTTTAAGAGATAAAAAACATTGAAAATTGTAAACAGAAATAATTTTTTTGAACAGAATTTATTTTGATTAAGAAAACTGTTGCTACAGGCGCCTGCCTGGCGACTTTACATACCCTAAGCGGAGCAACGGAGTTGCGTGAGCGGGTGTGTCTCCGAAAAAGGGAGTTAAAATCCTGAAAACCCGCGCAGCGGGCCACCCAAGGTACTGTTACTCAAGAAAACTGTTGTTGCAGGCGCCTGCCTGGCGGCTTTATATACCCTAAGCGGAGCAACGGAGTTGCGTGAGCGGGTGTGTCTCCGAAAAAGGGAGTTAAAATCCTGAAAACCCGCGCAGCGGGCCACCCAAGGTACTGTTACTCAAGAAAACTGTTGCTGCAGGCGCCTGCCTGGCGACTTTATATACCCTAAGCGGAGCAACGGAGTTGCGTGAGCGGGTGTGTCTCCGAAAAAGGGAGTTAAAATCCTGAAAACCCGCGCAGCGGGCCACCCAAGGTACTGTTACTCAAGAAAACTGTTGCTGCAGGCGCCTGCCTGGCGACTTTATATACCCTAAGCGGAGCAACGGAGTTGCGTGAGCGGGTGTGTCTCCGAAAAAGGGAGTTAAAATCCTGAAAACCCGCGCAGCGGGCCACCCAAGGTACTATTGCTCAAGAAAACTGTTGCTGAAAAAGAAAAAGTTATTTTAAGAGATGAAAAACATTGAAAATTGTAAATAGAAATAATTTTTTTCTTTCTATTTTTTGTGGTCCGAAAAACGACGAGGTGATTTCTGGCCAAACTATTCATCTTAAGAAAATATCTCTTTTTGATTTTTTGTCGTCCTGGAAAGGACGGATTGAAGTTTTTTTCTGCTCAATCTGCTTACTGGTCCTTAAGCTATGGTGAAGTTTTGGGCAATGTTGGACAGGAATTCCACTTTCCCTGTCTGTGCTCTCCTCCCCAACACTACCTGCAGCTTTTCATTTTGCTTCATCGCCCGAGTGATTGGCGGCACATCCCCTCCGCGAATCTTGTCGACAGCCATCTTCGCCACGCTCCACTCTTTTGCGAGGTCGCCAATCAGCTTGTAGAGTCCAGCATGGTGTTGTCCTACAACAACCTTCAGGCGCCTGTGCCAGGCCTCCACACTGTTTTGTGTCCTGGGAAAGTGGGTTTCACTAGATGAGGCCCCAGTGGTCCAAAACTCTGGCCTGTACCGCGGTGGTGACGATCCAGTACCAACATAGTTCTTTTTGAACCATGTGGCCAGCATTTTGGTCTCCGCGTGTTGCAGCGAAGAGTACAGAGCATCGAAATAGCTGACCACTTCCCCAGGCGGCACAAAAGCCAGTGCTTTGAGCATTCGCACTTCCTTGGCGAAGCCTTCCTCCTGGCCATATTTGGTCGCAAAGCCAAGGCCTTGAACTTTCCTCCAAATGATCTGCCCGAAATGGAAAAGGCATCCCTTGGGCTCTAGATCCTGGAAGAACTCCCTGGCTGAGGATGCTATGGCCGGCTCGAAGTCTGACACAAGCACTTCTGGGCACAGGTTGATGTGGTTGTTGCAGGCAAAGTGCAGTAGCTGCAACCAAAACTCGTTATAGGCCTCCTTCGATTTTCTTGCCATCAGGCAATATACTAAAGGGACGACTATGCCGTCAAGGTAGCCATGGACGGAGAAGAGTTGTCCCATGATGGTCGGGACAACTGCGAATGTGCCGTCCACGAGCCAGCACTTGGCCTCCGAAAGGAGTTGGACAGATGTCCTGGTGCCCAGCAATATGTTGACTCCACCCGAATATTCCGCTTGCGAAAGGACGAATAATTCGCCGTCGACGTAGCGGATATATTCGGGGACACATATCTCCTCCATGCTTTCGGGCTCCTTAACCTGGCTGGCTCGCACCCGATGAATCTTCATCTTTTGGGCGGCTTTTGATGGCAGGCTGGGACGGCACACAGGCTCCACCCTGACAATAGTGTCCCTTATGATCATCGATGGAGGCATTGCCTCTTTGGCTTTTTCCTTAAGGTGTGCGTTTGCCTTGGCGACCTCCTTCTGGAAAGCCATTGGGGCATGGCTGTGGTCATTCATTGTGGACTTAATTATGACCTTGCCATCGATTAATAGAGATTGCACCCTAGTTTTGCACCGCAAGTTCTTGCGCTCAGCGCACACCCAAAACTTTTTGTCCTCTTTCCTTTTTTCTAGATGGAACATAAAGCCTTTGTGGACCATCTTCTCTCCACCTTTGTTTGATTTGACTATCTGAAATAAAAAAATACAAATACAATAAGAAAATTAAAAAAAAAAACACGTTCAAAAAAATAAAAAAAGGAGTCAAGAAAAATAAAAAAAAAAAAAACAGAAATACAAATCCGTTAAGAAAAAAAACACGTTGAAAAAGATTGAAAACAAAAAAAAAGTTGAGAAAGTCTCGAAACTTGTTAAATTTGGGTACATAGTCCCCTAGGGCCAGGGCCATCTAATTTAACACTTTCGAAATCCGATAAGAAAAATAAAAAACAAGTTCAAAAATATTAAAAAAAAAAAAGTTGAGAAAAATTTAAAAAAATTAAACAGTGTTAAACCGACAATTCGCTATTTAGAGACCCCTTACCTCTGGTGGGGGGAAGTCAAAAAAGAACGAACTGTATTATTTCACAATTTCGAGGCACTTTATCGCGAAGCACTACTGACGAACGCACAAATTCACTCCACACACACTGATATAATTACCTGCGCAATATCCATTTTCTTCACTTCACTTTTTTTACTTTTTGATTTTTAAAATTTTTACAATTTTTCACTTTTTTCAATTTTTGTTTTCACTTTTTGAAATTTACTTCGATTATTTTTTGATTAGGTCGACTCATGAGAATCAACAATAACGAACCATACAATTTGTTGGTAATTGGGTCATTTTTCAGCCAAAAAACAACTTTTAAAAACAGGAAATTTAATTATTACAATTTACCAAAAAATAATTAAATTTTTTATTTGATGGGGTCTTAACATTCTCATGAGCAACAAAATTCAGAAATTGTAAAAACTTCGAAATAGTCTTGTTTTCGCCTCTGAGGTACGAAAACAAGGCTGAAATTTAAAAAAAATAAAAAAATTTAAGCTTAAAAAGCATTTTACGCGGTTTCAGAAGTCCGTAAGAACTCCCAAAACGCTCAAAATTATTTTTAAGCGTTTAAGGAAAATTCGTTATAAAAAAAAAATTCTTAAACGCTTAAAACCAGATTCGTCCTACCAACGTTATTATCCAACTTATTTGTTCGTTCTTCTTGATTCTCAGATTTAACACCCTGGAAAAGGACTGGGACACCAAGCAAGGTAACTAACTATCCCTTCAAAAATCCAAAAATGAGATTTAAGCGTTTCTAAAAATCCTTACTCTCGAATTTTCAAACGAAATAATTATAAATTTAGCTTAAACAGCAATTTAAGCAGTCCTCACCCTCAAAACTGCAATCACTTAAAATGATTTTTAAGCGTTGAAGGAAAATTCCTTCACCACCCAAGGTACTGTTGCCCAAGAAAACTGTTACTGCATCACCCTGCCTATTAAAATGCATGAAAAAATATTTTTTATCTTTAAACGCGATTTGTGGGTAAACGGAGCCTCGTAGACCCCCCAAAGTTGACATGTTCAAACGTGATTTCTAGCTAAACTAGGCATCTTAGCGAGTTAAAAATTGCATTTTCGTGATCTAGGGAATGCCACCTTTCAATCCACGTATCGCATGAAACGAAAAACGAATTTTTATCTTTAAATGCAATTTGCGACTAAACAGAGCCTCGTAGACCCCCCAAAGTTGACATTTCAAACGTGATTTCTAGCTAAACTAGGCATCTTAGCGAGTTAAAAATTGCATTTTCGTGATCTAGGGAGTGCCACCTTTCAATCCACGTATCGCATGAAACGAAAAACGAATTTTTATCTTTAAATGCAATTTGCGACTAAACGGAGCCTCGTAGACCCCCATAAGTTGACATTTCAAACTTGATTTCTAGCTAAACTAGGCATCTTAGCGAGTTAAAAATTGCATTTTCGTGATTTAGGGAGTGCCACCTTTCAATCCACGTATCGCATGAAACGAAAAACGAATTTTTATCTTTAAATGCAATTTGCGACTAAACGGAGCCTCGTAGACCCCCCAAAGTTGACATGTTCAAATGTGATTTCTAGCTAAACTAGGCATCTTAGCGAGTTAAAAATTGCATATTCGTGATCTAGGGAGTGTCACCTTTCAATTTTTTTAAAAAACTTTTTTCCACAACTTTTTTGAAAAATTTGAACTTTTTTTTTATTTTAAAAATACATTTTTATTTTTTCAATTTTTTGTGGTTCTAAAAAGAACTCCCCTAGAATTTCCAAAAAAAAAATAAATTATGCTTAAACAGCAACTCTCCCTAGAGTCTGCAATCGCTTAAAATGATTTTTAAGCGTTAAAGGAAAATTCCTTCAACGCTTAAAACTCACTAAAGCGTCGCGTCTTTGCCCTACCAACCAAAATGGAATCAAGAATAATACCCCTTTTAATAATCATCTTTCTTTTTGTAGTTCTAAAAAGAACTCAGCTAACAATAATCCCCTAGAATTTCCAAAAAAAATAAATTTTGCTTAAACAGCAATCGCTTAAAATGATTTTTAAGCGTTGAAGGAAAATTCCTACCAACTAAAATATTATCAAGAATAATATCCCTTTGAATAATCTTTTTTATTCACACTTTATTACGACGACCGACGTGGTGTCACCGCCACGGAATTCGAATCGAAACTGAAAAATATTCCGAAATCACTCCCGCTTTTATACTTTTTATCATCCAACTTATTTGGGTATAGGTGCGTCCTCGTTGATTCTCACGATTTTATCCTTGTTCTTGATTCTGATTGGCTAATCACTTTGAAGTTTGGATGATGAGTACAGTGCGGTCCTCCGTGTTTCTCATTGGTCAATTCATGAAAAGTATTGATGTTAAATCTACAATGAGGTCTTCCGTATACTTAACAGCACCGAACTTGGCCACACATCATAGTCATTGGTTGGCTGGCGAAACGAGGAAGCAGTGCCGTTTCCAAATAGTAGCAAAACTTAGTTCTCGTTGATTCTCATTGATGAATACCCCAAAATCACTATGGGAATTTTAAAATAAATACAGCGCTGTCGTACTAAATCATACTAAATTGAACAAAAGTGCTAGATGGCGGGATTTCGTTACACGGGATTTTGTGCTACGGGATTCTGTTATACGGGATTCTGTTATGCGGGATTTTGTTCTGCGGGATTTCGTTACGCGGGATTTCGTTACGCGGGATTTTGTGACGCGGGATTTCGTAGCCAACCCGATTTTTTCATTAAAATGTTCTACACAACTGCTTCGAACCAGTTGTCTGATTTTGACGCTTATTACAACTGAAGCACAACTCAACTTACTTACATAATACGAAGAGACAACTGAAAAGTCGACCATTTTGTTAGTTGTCTGCTAATCGACAACTGGTTGTGCTTTGACAGTCAACTGGTTGTGATCGATAATACCAATTTTAAGAATTACAACTAAACTATAGTTGAGTTGTCTTCCATAATAGGGGGGTAAACTGAGAATACAATTTTAACAGAGAATACAATTTTAGCTGGATGTGATGATCGCGGTCGCAGTCGAAACCAGGGCCCGTATTACGAATTACGATTATCGTTCAAAATCCATCGTTATCGTTACGTTGCGATTACGTTTTACGATACTCGTTTTTTTTAAACGATAATCGTTTTCTCTTACGACTGCTTTTGGCACTCGTATTTCATTGCTTTGACACATGACTTTTGTAGCAGCTGCAACATATTTATTACGTTTGATGTTTGAGTTTGGTTTTTCTGGTTGATAAATAAAAATGTAAGTAAAATAAAATAATACATAAATAAAAGTGTTAAATAAAAGTTTAATGATAGGCCATCAACACAAACGACACAAACAAATGCACTTGTTGCTTTTATGGAAAAGTATCCAGACATTGCTAAAAACTACATGCCAAACAGCCAAGCAAAAGCCAAGTCCAAAATTTTGTGGAACAATTTGTCAACAAAACTCAATTCACTTGGCCCTCCAGAAAAGACCGTCGATGGATGGCTGATGTACTTGTTATGTTGAATGAAAAGCTTTCATCTCTGGAAAGTACGCAGAAGGATATTCTCAAAGAGATGAAGACAATGAACAAGTGGAACAAGGAAGCCGACAGATTGAAAAGAAAAGTGTTCCAGCTAAAAAAAGAAAAACTCCAGGAGCAAAAGTCACATAACAAAAATAAAACAAAGGAACGTTTGGAACTTCTATCAATAAAATCTAAGAAACTTGAACTGCAGGAAATGAAAAATGGGATTTCAACTCCAAAATATAGTTGCGCTCTAAATAAAAGTTTCAGCAGTTGCAGTTACAAGCCTTAAGTTAGTGAACTTTTTTTCAATTAATATACAAAAGAAACCAGAAGTGATGTTAAGTTTTTTTTTATACATGAATCCATATTTAATTTAATAGTTTTAAGTACAACATTGTGATGCGAATTCAAATAATTTACTTTTATTTATAAGTTGTGTTTTATTTGATCTCTTATGGTGGCCGCTATGTTAGAGTATTGATTTTGAATACTTGCAGTCGTATCTCCTTCTTGTATCACCTCGGGATTTTCCGTAATTAAATCTTCAGGGACATTGAATTTTAAACAAATGTTATGAAGAGCAGCACAAATATTTGTTATTTGGATTGCGCGTTCTGGTGAGTAATGTAGCTGCCTTGCTCCAAGGATGCATCTAAATCTTGATTTTAAAACACCAATAGTTCTTTCAACGATGTTTCTACATTGAGAATGAACTGTATTAAACTTTTCCTTACAGCTTCCTTCCTCAGCAGATCGGTAAGGTGTCATTATCCACGGCTCAAGTGTGTACCCTGAATCGCCTATAGAAAAAGTACATATTTAAAACCATTGCAAACAAATAGAATAAAAATCTTTCTAAAAAATAGTTTGTACTCACCCAATAACCAACTTCGCTTATCACCATTGTTCCAGTTTTCAAGAAGATGTCGACGGTAGTCACTCAAACTGAAGACGAAAGAATCATGAGATGCACCTCCATACCTCGCGTCAATTGCTCTTATTGCCATTTTATAGCTTCTTTGTTTAATCGAAATAGTTTTTTAAATCTTGAAATATTATTTCAGATTAGTTATAGTTATAGTTATTTCAGATTAGTTATGATATACATATCTGAATATAATATTTCTTCCCAATGTTTACTTACAATGCATCAGGAATACCCATTGGATCTGATGCATCCCTCAGTAATCTCCTTGAAATTGAATTGTTCCGGTTTTCTGAATCTTCGGAATCATCGTCACTACTCAAAAAAAAAATCACAATGGAAAAACATTTTACTTAAATTTAGAAATCAATTGCACTTTCTTCACTTTTTTAATTTAGTTGTACTATTTTTGACAGAAATATTGAAAGAATGAAGTTGGATGCGCTTAAAAATAATAGATTTTTTGATTTTATCTGGCAATATTTTGATGCATCCATTATCGTAAACCATAATCGGTCTGTGTCATGACTATCGTTTTCTAGGGTATCGTTTTTTTGCCTTTCGTTTCGTAATTTGTAATACGGGCCCAGAATGCCAGCCTTTTTCTTTCAACCCGCCAGACCGATAACAAAAAACACTAGAAAATGGTCGCGTTCGGGCATTGTATATATAAACTATAGTACTCTCATGAAGAGGAACGAACGATGCGGTGCCATACGAGCGTATTCCATAACTTTTTACGTAGAGTTGTGGAGAGTACGGACAGACGATAATCAGGAAGGGGTGATAATATTTTCGACGACAATAAAGCTATTTTCTGTTTTCTTTTTATCAATTTTCTATACAAATAAGTATGAGGTGGCATTTTTTGCTTCACGCATAGAGAAAAAACGGTATATTGGAGCAAATGTAGGATTTATATTCAAATAGACGAATTTTTAAACGGTTACCATTCAGAACAATTATTTTGTATAGATAGATAATTATTTTTGTAGGCAGATTTTTCAAATGTAGAATTTTGAGAATTGGAGTCTTGAGTATTATTCTGAAATACAGAAAAATTATATTGAAAACTAAAATTTTGAAGAGTAGAATTTTGGAATGCAGAATTTTGAAATGCAGAATTTTAGGAAAGAAAATTTTGAAATGCAGAAAACTTAGTAAGTAAAATTTTGAAAAGCAAAATTTTGAAATGCAGAATTTTGAAATGCAGAATTTTACGAAAGAAAATTTTGAAATGCAGAAAACTTAGTAAGTAAAATTTTGAAAAGCAAAATTTTGAAATGCAGAAAGTTTAGTAAGTAAAATTTTGAAATGCAGAATTTTACGAAAGAAAATTTTAAAATGCACAAAACTTACTAAGTAAAATTTGGAAATGCAGAATTTTGAGAAGTAGAATTTCGAAATGCAGAATTTTGAAAACTTTAAGTTTGACAAGTAGTATATTGAAAACTAAAATTTTATCAATTAGAATCTTGAAATTCAAAATTTTGAGAAGTAGAATTTCAAAATGTAGAATTTTGAAATACAAAATAACAAAAAAAAAATCATGTGATACATCACTCCCTACATCACGAGTATGCAATTTTTAACTCGCTAAGATGCCTAGTTTAGCCAGAAATCACGTTAGAAGATGTCAACTTTGGGGGGTCTACGAAGCTCCGTTTAGCCGCAAATCGCATTTAAAGATAAACATTTGTTTTTCTAAAAAAAAAATATTTTCACATTTTTTACTTCTAATGGAAGAAAAATATATGTATGTATGTTTGTATTAAATATATTTTTTTTTTTGGTTAATTTGTAATAGGTAAACTTCAACTACTAAATCAGAAAAAAACAATTTCTACTAAAATAATTAACATGGCGATTTTTAAATGTGGCAACCATGTCTTATTTTTTCATATTTCAGCCGTTTTTTAGAGGCAAATGGATATGTATAGGTGTTTGAGCAGCATTATATATTAATTGCCAATAAATTTTCGTGTTTTTTTCTCATAATCATTGTCTGTGCGATTGGCAGTGGTTATTTATTTTAAGGTAATGGTTGAAAAAAAAATTCAAAAAATGGGTATTTTTTGTACCCCCCATGGAACCATTTTTTTTGTTTTTCATTGTATCAAAAACGGTACAACCGATTTCGATCATTTTTTTTTTCCTAAAGCTCCCCAAAAACTTAAATAGAATTGTGTATTAAAATTTTCAAAACAAAAAATTTTGGATTTTTAAAATAAACTTTTCAAAACTCAATATTTCGAAAACCCCATGCTAGATTTTTTTTAAACTTGATAAGTAAAAGTTTATCAATATAATCTACAAGATGTGAGAAAAAAAATGTATTTTACCTAAAAATAAATGTACCCACCATACAAATGTAAACAAAATTAAAAAATGGTTTTCAAAAATTGTATTTTTCTCGAAAACGGCGCCTGGAATTTTGATGCATTTTTTTTTTCTTTGTATGATCTTTAATTTAAATTTTGAAATTAAGATATTACAGCTTGCACTTACCATAGAACCATTTTTTTAAATTTTGACATTTGACAATTTTCAAATTACCGAAATTTTGTATAGAGATACTTCCAAAAAGTTTAAAAACATTGCGTCTCAAAGCTTTGAAAAAAATATTTTTTTTTTAATTTTTGGAAAAAAAGTATTTTTGTTTTTTTGGAAAGTTCGATATCTCAAAAACGGCTCAATATTTTTATGTGGAAAAAATTTAACTCGAGTTTTTGATCAAAGTTGACTTTACGATGATAGAGAAAACGAAAAAATATTTTTTTATCTAAAAAAATTGTTTTTGAAAAATCAATGTCTTGAAAAAGTTTGAGCGATTAATTTTTGAAAATATTTCCTAGAATCTTTATTTATTAAAATTAATATCCCAATTTTTTTTCTAGAACAATTTTAAAGAAATTTCTTATATTTAAAATTAGTTTAATAATAAAAGGTTTTTAAAACTTTGTTTGCATAAATTCGTACTTTTTATATTTATATTAACAAAATACAAAAAAAAAAAATTTTTATTTTAATGAATTAATAATTTCCAAATTTGATGAAAATTCGTAGACAAACATTAAAAGAAATATTTGTTTGTTCAAAATTCGCAGGGCAAATATCTTATTTTTTTACAAAATATATGGATAAAAACTATTTTTTATAAAAAAACGTTTATTTTTATTTTCAAAGTTTTTCATGTGGGGTGCGTCAATATTTTTTTTGAAATTGACACCATATTTCTTTTTTTTTTTAATTTTTCTAAAATTGCTTATTGCATTGGCAATATGAAAATGCGTACAACATATTTTTTCCAAGAAAGGTATCTGATTTTTTTTTAAATATTATGTCAATAATAATTTTATTCTATTTATTCTATTTTTTTTAATTAATTTAAGTTTTCTAAAATTATTTTTTTCTCGAAAAACTTATTTGATTTTTTTTTCACAATTGCTTTATGTGAATATTTGTGCATTTCTGAAATTGTTTATATAAACATAAAAAGTATTAAACATTTTCTATATTTTTTGCAAACAAAGTTTATATGAATAAATTTTAAAAACTGGTCTATACCTATATCAAATTTCTTTTTTTTATTTTTAATTATATAAATACCTTTGAATGCATAAAAATATTTTTTTTGTAATCAAAGTTATTTTCTACCATACCATATTTTATATAGGTATGTACATATGTAAAAGCTATTTTCTCTAATAAAAATATAGGTATACGTACCTATTAGATTTGCTTAAAGAAATAGTTTTATACCTATATATGTACATAATTATATTAATTGCAAAAAAAAACAAAAATTCCACTACCTTACCACCCACTGCATCTAATGTAGGCAGTTAAAATAGTTGATTGCAATTATTATTTTTGTTCTTCAAAATTACACCAATTATTATACTTTTGAATAACAAAAATAATAATAATTGCAATCAACATAGGTAAGTTACCTAATATTATATTTAGATAAAGTTCCTATGTAGATATACTAAAATTAAAAAAAGCCTAATCCTATCAAGAATCAATTTTCAAAATTATTCCTACTTCAAATAGGTATGTGTGTCCATACAAATAAAAAGCAAAGTTGTATTTTGGTTGGATATGCCGAAATTGAACAACGTTGCTTTGTTGCGTATGAAATAGCCAAAACAAAACAAATATTCTTGACAAAAAAATATAACAACAAAACACACAGAAGATCCCTCAAAAGAAAAATGCTACAAAACAAATTTCATTTTCGCATTCTCGTCTTTCTCATTGCCAAGTGGCTAAAAAAATTTTCTCGTTCTTTCCTCAATTACCACCCCCCCCCCCCCCCCCCCCTAAATCAAAATTCTCCACGAAATTATTTCCTACGACAGCGCCCTCGGTAGAGTGTACATTGTATATATAAACTATAGTACTCTCATGAAGAGGAACGAACGACGCGGCGCCATACGAGCGTATTCCATAACTTTTTACGTAGAGTTGTGGAGCGTAAGTACAGACGATAATCAGGAAGGGGTGATAATATTTTCGGTAAAAGCAAACCGAAGGTGTAGAACAAAGCGACAACAAGAAAGCTATTTTTTGTTTTGTTTTTATTCATTTTCTATACAAGTAAGTATGATGTGGCATTTTTTGCTTCACGCATAGAGAAAAACGGTATATTGTTGGAATGAAGGTTTTATTTTTTTCGTTCGCTGTGTTGTATCTATGTTGGAGCAAATAAATATATGTATGTAGGTACGAGTATAGGATTTTAATTCAAATACACGATTACCACTCAGAACAATTTTTTTGTATAGGTAGTTAGATAATTATTTTTGTAAGCAGATTTTTAAAATGCAGAATTTTGGGAATTAGAGTATTAGAGTTCTGAAATAGGTACAGAAAAATTATATTGAAAACTAAAATTTTGAAGAGTAGAATTTTGGAATGCAGATTTTTGGGAAATGAAATTTTGAAATGCATAATTAATAAGTAAAATTTTGAACAACAGAAGTTTGAAAAAGGAATTTTGAAATGCAGAAAGCTTAGCACCTAAGTAAAATTTTAAAAAGCAAAACTTTGAAATTCAGAAATTTAGAAAATAAAATTTTGAAATGCAGAATTTTAGGAAATAAAATTTTGAAATGCAGAAAACTTAAAAAGTAAATTTTTGAAAAAGATATTTTGAGAAGTAGAATTCTGAAATGCAGAAAATTTAATAGGTACAATTTGAAAAGCAGAATTTTGAGAAGTAGAATTTTGAAATGCAAAATTTTGGGAAATATAATCTTGAAAAATGTATTTTGAGAAGTAGAATTATTAAATGCAGAAAACTTAATAAGAAAATTAGAAAAGCAAAATTTTGAAATGCCAAATTTTTGGGAAATAATATTTTAAAATTTTGTGCTTTTTTACTTAGTAAGTAAAATTTTGAAATGCAGAATTTTGAGAAGTAGAATTTCGAAATGCGGAATTTGAAGAAGTAGAGTTTCAAAATGTAGAATTTTTAAAAATTTTAATTTTGACTAAAATTTTATCAATTAGAAAAAAATCATGTGATACATTACGAGTATGCAATTTTGAACTCGCTAAGATGCCTAGTTTAGCCAGAAATCACGTTAGAAGATGTCAACTTTGGGGGGTCTACGAAGCTCCGTTTAGCCGCAAATCGCATTTAAAGATAAACATTTGTTTTTCGAAAAAAAATATATTTTCACATTTTTTACTTCTAATGGAAGAAAAATATATGTACGAGTATGTATTAAATGTATTTTTTTTTGGTTAATTTGTAATAGGTAAACTTCAACTACTAAATCAGAAAAAAACAATTTCTGCTAAAATAATTAACATGGCGATTTTTAAATGTAGCAACCATGTCTTATTTTTTCATATTTCAGGCGTTTTTTAGAGGCAAATGGATATGTATAGGTGTTTGAGCAGCATTATACATTAATTGCCAATAAATTTTCGTGTTTTTTTCTCATAATCATTGTCTGTGCGATTGGCAGTGGTTATTTATTTTAAGGTAATGGTTGACAAAAATTTTTCAAAAAATGGGTACTTTTTGTACCCCCATGGAACCATTTTTTTTGTTTTTCATTGTATCAAAAACGGTACAACGGATTTCGATCATTTTGTTTTGCTAAAGCTCCCCAAAAACTTAAATAGAATTGTGTATTAAAATTTTCAAAACAAAAAAATTGGATTTTTAAAATAAACTTTTCAAAACTCAATATTTCGAAAACCCCATGCTAGATTTTTTTTAAACTTGGTAAGTAAAAGTTTATTAATATAATCTACAAGATGTGAGAAAAAAAAATTATTTTACCTAAAAATAAAGGTAAATGTAAAAAAAAATTAAAAAATTGTTTTCAAAAATCGTATTTTTCTCGAAAACGGCGCCTGGAATTTTGATAAATTTTTTTTTCTTTGTATGATCTTTAATTTAAATTTTGAAATTAAGATATTACAGCTTGTACCTACCATAGAACCATTTTTTCAAATTTTGAAATTTCACAATTTTCTCATTATCGAAATTTTGTATAGAGATGCTTCCAAAAAGTTTAAAAACATTGCGTCTCAAAGCTTTGAAAAAAATATTTTTTTAATTTTTGGAAAAAAAGTATTTTTTTTTCTTGAAAAATTCGATATCTCAAAAACGGCTCAATATTTTTATGTGGAAAAAATTTAACTCGAGATTTTGATCAAAGTTGACTTTACGATGATAGAGAAAACGAAAAAATATTTTTTTATCTAAAAAAAATGTTTTTGAAAAATCAATGTCTTGAAAAAGTTTGAGCGATTAATTTTTAATTTAATATTTCCTAGAATCTTTATTTTTAAATACTTAAAATTAATATCCCAAATTTTTTTCTAGAACAATTTTAAAAAAATTTCTTATATTTAAAATTAGTTTAAAAATAAAAGGTTTTTAAAACTTTGTTTGCATAACCGAAAATGAAACCTCCTCCATCTTTAAAGAGATAAGATGAATTTCAATGGTTTGGCCAATTATTTTTGGACATTTGACCAAAATATTTTTGAACTTTTGCCAAAAATATTTTTGGACATTTTATCAAAAATATTTTTTCAAAAAACTTTTTTCCAATAATTTTTTTTTTCAACAATTTTTTTTAAGAAATTTTGATTTTTCATACATTTTTTTTCAAAAATATTTTTTGACAAAAATTTGCCACCCAATGTACTTTTAAACGTGATTTCTGGCTACACTAAGCATCTCAGCGAATTAAAAACTGCATATTCGTGATCTAGGGAGTGCCACCTTTCAATCCACGTATCGCATGTAACGAAAAACAAATTTTTATCTTTAAATGCGTTTTGCGGCTAAACGGAGCTTCGTAGATTCCTCAAAGCTGACGTCTTCTTATGTGATTTCTGGCTAAACTAGGCATCCTAGCGAGTTAAAAACTGCATATTCGTGATCTAGTTAGTGCCACCTTTCAATCCACGTATCGCATGTAACGAAAACCAAATTTTTATCTTTAAATGCGATTTGCGGCTAAACGGAGATTCGTAGACCCCTCAAAGTTGACATCTTTTTATGTGATTTCTGGCTAAACTAGGCATTCTAGCGAGTTAAAAACTGCATATTCGCAATCTAGGGAGTGCCACCTTTCAATCCACGTATCGCATGTAACGAAAAACAAATTTTTATCTTTAAATGCGATTTGCGGCTAAACGGAGCTTCGTAGACCCCTCAAAGTTGACATCTTCTTATGTGATTTCTGGCTAAACTAGGCATCTTAGAGGATTAAAAATTGCATATTCGTGATCTAGGGAGAGCCACCTTTCAATCCACGTATCAGAGGTTGGTGAATAGCACAAATAATTTCCAACTTATGAGCCTCTTAAGCTTAAGAGCCATTTATGAGCCTTCCACCTTTAATATTATTGAGGAACATTAAAAAGATATTTTATTATTCTCAGAACACGGCTTAGTAAGTTAGTATAAATTAAAATGAAAGATTATTAAATAAATAAATATTAATTGCAAACTTATTGATATTTCACAGCCAACATTATAAAATAAGTCAACTTAAGTCTCAACTGAAAGTGAGAACTATAAAGCTACAAATCAGCATCACTGTCGCTTCCATCCACCGTGCTCTTATTATTATGCTGAGCTATAGAATCAGCTAGACTCTGGATAACTGTTCCAAGTGATTTTATAGTCTCTGCTAGAGCCTTTTGGACTGCCAAATTTTCCCTGTGCTGAATGATTTCCCTCTTTTCCTTCTCTTTAAATAAAATAAGGATGTGGTCTAAAACTGTTTGGCTGTTCTTGTTGCCTTTCGTGTTTTTTTCGGAAAGAGGTACTGCATATTCTGGAAAGTTTTCAACTGGTGGGCTTTGTGGAACTATTTGCTTTTGGTTCGAAGCTTCCTGGGCTGACTTGAGATAGTCAATCAACGACTCAGATTCCAAGTACTCTGTCTTTGTTTCATCTTCCTGAATGTATGTAATTATTAAAAATAATTATTTTAGATTTAAATAAAACATGAAAATATTTATGTATGAACCTGCGATGGATGTGCTGGAAAATTATCGTTGCCACAGTTGTCTAAACCTAATGTTTGCAAATCAGGGACTCCATCAACTGCTATTGATCCAAGTGCTTCAAGAACCCTCCCCTCCAATTTATTCAACTTGGTGCTGGAATGAGGACCGCCACCAGTTGTTTGCTCTTGCACCTTGACTCTCCTAGCTTTTGACCTTAGCTGGTGCTTCCAATTTGTTTAGGACTAGGATACAAACAAAATGCATTATTCATATAAAAGGATTTTAGGGGTTTCAGAAAAGTTAGGTAAGAAATTTAAAAATACAAAAATTAAGAATGATGCATTTTATTACCTCTTTCCACCTTGCGCCAGTTCTCGTCGGACCGTAAAAAGAATTGAGCTCTACAGCCAGTTCTGCCCACAGTTCTTTTATAGGCTGTGGATTTGTTGGGTCATTCTTGTTGGCCATGAGCTCTGGGTGTTTTCTTATGAATCCAAGGAAGTGCTCAAATTGCTCATGGGTTGTTCGCTTGGAACCCTGACAATCTCCTACTAAAATATTTAATCAATATTTATTTATAAATCGTCTTTTTTTCTTTAAAAATACAAAATTACCTTCCACTATTTTATTTGTTTCTTGAATTCTTCGTGAATTTGATAATTGTTTTTATTTTTATTTTATAATCAGGGGTGGAATCGCGTAAGGTGATAGTTGACTGTCGTTTTGTTGATTGTCGTTTTTGATTATCAACTTTTGGTTGCTCTGTGTAAAGTGATCGCAAAAAAATTTTAGTTTTTTGGCATCACTTACAATTGAGTTAAGAATGAAATGTCATTTTGGGATTTTGTTTTGTTTTGCAATTTGTTATTTTGTATCTTTGTCTCTAAAGTTTTGGATAATTTTATGAAAATATGTAAGTATAATATATCTACGTATAATATAATGGTTTCGAGCGTTCTTTACATTAATTTTGTTTTTTTCGAAGGTCTCACGCAAACGAAAATCAAATTGCTATGCTATCAGCTTTTATGCAAGAGCATCCAGAGCTGGCCAGATCCTACAATGCTTCCTCAAGCATTGGCCGCACGACCCAAAGGCAACAATGGGAACAGTTGGCTAGGTCTTTAAATGTCAATGGACCACCAACAAAGTCTGTTGCAGAGTGGAAACGGGTGAGTAATAAACATACATTTGTGGTGTAGATTTTATATTAAACAAAAATGAAATTAGGTGTGGACGCTTCGTAAATACACGACCAAAAAAAAGCTTACCCACAATAAGAACTCAATCAAACAAACCGGAGGTGGTCCATTTGACCTTAAGCAGTTGGACGATGCTGAGGAAGCAGTCATAATTGCCTGTGGGATGGAAGCGTCAGTAAGTGGCATTGTCGGAGGTTTAACTTTTGGGAGCAGTGAAAAAGGTATTTAATGTGTATTTAGTTTTGTTGAATAGTGCTTTATTAATATGCCATTATTTCGTTTAAACAGAAAACAATGAACAGCAGAACCAAAATGAGTCCATAGAACAACTTTTGGAGGACCTGACTGGGACTGGTACACCGGAGCCAGCTTCGGCTCCTTTGCGCGAGACTGTCAATCGTTCTTCAACCTCAACACCAAGGAGAACGTCTCGAGCAAAAAAGGAAGATGATTGTTTGAAGAAACAAATTCAGCTTCAAGAAAATTTCTTTGAACATCAGAAGAAAAATTCAGAGAAAGCAAACGAAACATTGCTGGAAATAAGGGATGCGATTCGTGGACTATGCGATGTAAAGCGTAGCGAGCTTGAGGTTGCTAACAGCCTGAAGAAAGAAGAGCTTCAGATTCGCCGAATGGAGTTGGAGGTGGCCCAAATCGCCAATGATATAAAGTTGATGGAAATCAACTCCCAGTCCCAGTATAAGCCGCAGGTGAAATAAGCTAAAGGTACCTGTGATAAATTACAAAAATGTGCTTAGTACAAAGACTGATATTTGTGTATTCATAGCTTTTTATTTTTGTTTGTATATTGTATTTAATAAGTAATAGTTTTTAAGTTTTTTCTTTGTATTGAATAAGTCATAGTTTTTAAGTTTTTTCTTTGTATTGAATTAGTCATAGTTTTTAAGTTTTTAAGTTTTTTATTTTGTTTTTGTATTATATTGAATTAGTTTTTGTTTGTTTTTTTTTTTTTTTCTTTGAATAATTGAATTGTTATTGTTTGTTTTTGTTGTAATAAAGCTTTAGAAACTACATACATGTTTATTTTATATATTTGTTGTTCTTTTTTTACATTTCAGGGCCTATTTGTAAATAATTCATCTCTGATGGTATCCCGTATTCTTTTAGCTTCTCCATTGCTAGAATTATCTCTTGTTTGCGGAGTGAATGGTTCACTGTTTGGTGAAGTATTACTTCCCTGTTCCGGAATGGCAACATTGTAGGTGCAGCATATGTTGTGCAATGCAGCACAAACATTAATAACTTCCACAACTCTAATCGGGGAATATCTGCACTTCCTTTCTTCGAGAATTATACGCCAGCGACCTTAAATAAGAAATATCTCATAATTCACTTCTTCATATCAAAAAGACAGGTACAAACTTTTTAAACGACCAATGCATCGTTCCACAATGCTTCTGGCCTGCGAATGAACTTGGTTGAAGTACAATTCGCGAGAATTTTCATTGGCGTTTCTGTAGGGTGTCAAAAGGAAAGGTTCCAGTGGATAGCCGCTATCACCTTGAAAAGCAAGTTGCAGTAGGTACGATGCGTTATTTTTTTAATATATTTTATATTACCAAGAAGCCGTGATGATCTCATTCCTGATGCATAATCTCGTTCCATTTTATCTCTCTCGGCACTTTGGCGCCATACAAAGCTGTCGTGAGCACTTCCACCATATCTTGCATTTATTGCCATAATACGCGTTTTTTCGTCGCAAATCTAGTGGGATACTTAATTAATGATTTGCAGTAATTTTATTATTTTTTTTACTCACAATCATTGCATTAATACTATGCCTTCCTTTTCGATTGAAGAACATGTTTTCATTTTCTGTCGGTCGAAGAATCATAATATGACTTCCGTCAATACAGCCTATAACTAATGAAAACAAATACGAATCTTATTAATTATAATGAATGATTAAATTAATTATTGATAAATCTATCGTTATTTAAAATATATATACCTCCAGGGATCTTATAATTTTCGAAAAAATACTCCTTTGTTGACTCCTTTGGTACAAAATCAATCATGAGTGGACATAGTACAGACTGCATTTTTTTAATAACTGCAGTACTGATTTCTGCTAAAGTGCTTTGACCCATTGGTGCAGCCCAGTCAGCACCAACTTGTCTGGTAGCCACCACCACCAAGAAGATTTAAGGTTGCAGCGAGTTGAAGGATGGGTGGAACACGTGTTGATCTCGTTCCAGATGGTAAATCAAGGAGCCGGAGCACATGAAGAAAAGCTTCTTTATTTAAACGAAAGTTTTTCAAAAATCTATAATAGATGTATGTATATATTAAATAACTAATAATTGTATCAAACAATATTCATAGAAACATTCATACATTGGGCTAGGAAGTTCCAGAATATTTGCTTTATTTCTTAGATTGATTCTTATCAGGTGGACTTTTTTATAATTGTTTTCTGGATTTCGCACTCTGTTGGCGGTATTAAAAATTGCCAATGATGTAAACATTATACACTTCACTTATTTTTTTTTCATAAAATATATTTTAATTTCAATATTAAACACTTTTAATTTTAACTTTTCTTTTCCGAGTTAAAACCAACAATGCACAATGTCAATTGAAAATGACAAAAAGTATGAAAACGACACCTAAATAGCTGTCAATTAAAATCATCGCAAAAAAGTGATAGTCGTTTTGATAATCACCTTACGTGGAGCAAAAGTATCGATTTTGACTGTCAACTATCAACTATCACCTTACGCGATTCCACCCCAGCTGTTGATGTGTTGAGATTCAGTTTACTGTGGTGAATTTGTTGTGAGGTTTCTTATGTGGATTGTCTCAGAATACCAAAAATGTTATCGATCACAACAACCTCACAAGAAACCAACCTCACAAGAGCTTGTGACTTGTGAGTCCTCACAACGCCAGAATCGGGCTGTAAGTTTCAGGAACAAACAGTTTATTTTTATTGATGGTGTGTTAGCATGTGGAGATCCGTCCGCTACAATATCTTATAACTAGTGTTGGGCATAATCGAATGATTTAAAGAATCGAGATATTAGTATTCCAATGATTTAAAGAATCGAATGATCATTCGAATGATCTTCGAAACAATATCAAAGTAAAAACAATTAGGAAACAAACACTCAATTTCAAGGTAAAAAAAAGCAAAAACAAAACAAAAAAATCATAACATAATCAAACTTATCACGAATTCCATGGTAATAGGAATCTTGTTATGAATCCCGATAAAAGTCATCACAGAATCCATCGTGGTGAAAAATCTAATACAAATTGCCTCTACTAACGGATTTGATGATAGCTTTTTCGGGATTCGTAGAAGTATCCGATTACGATGGAATTAGTGATAGGCCTGAATGGTTCTCGCTTCTAGCCTTTCCTTTACAATTCCATGTTCAATCCTCAACGATGCATCGAGTGCGAAAATGAACATAAATATATAAATTTCGAGATATCTCCAGATGTTGTCTGAATCGATTAAAATCGATTATATTGGAAAGCAAAAACGCTCATAGCAACACAATGCGCAACTGAACTTTGGACCTATTTGCAAGGCATATGGCTCAAAATCACCAAGGTTGCAAATTTCAAGATTGTGTTTATGCCAACAAAATTTTCAAGCTATAATGATGACTTAGGCTAGTCGCGCACAACAGTGTATTGTATTGTGTATAATTCCCATACAAAATTTACAACCAAAATGGTCCAACGGATACAATCGAAACTAGCCCTCGTGCCGACACTAGTGGCAAAAATAAACAACATATTTAACGCCATCTCTTGTTCTACTAGTGCCAACAGAAATGTTTACTCACACAAACTAAGGACATCTATGGACATTGCTTTGTAGAAACGGTGCCCTCTATGGTTAGAGAGATAATCGACTGAGAATAGTGCTAAGGGATCTCGAAAAAAATCCCCTTAAAATATTTTATGAATCATTTTGGTTTACTTTAGTAGTGACATTATTTAAAAGTTTAATTTTTTTCAAATTAAATTGCCGTAAGGATAAAAATAATGCTTATATTTATCAAGGCAAACATAATTGTTTTTAGAATCAATACTTTGAAAAATATACATCAATAAAAATATATCATTAATTCTAGATTTAATTTTATAAAACGAAAAATCGATTTCAAATAAAAAAAATGGACTTATGTAACTTTGCAACTTTATCTTTTCCTTATTCCTGAACGCGACCGAACAACATACATATATCTTCCTTGAGTTTTACGCATTCCTCTCAGACTTTTACAGTTCTAGTTTAAGAAAGAAAGTTTTCTGTAAATTTGATACAAATTGTAGGATTGGTTTTTCTCTAAATTGAGTTGTTAATTTAAATCAAAATTAGGATATATTTGCATAACTAATTTTTTTTGCAAATATTTTTGCTCTAGCCAAAAAGATCTTAGCTTATCTCTTGATTTCTAGTATAAAAATTAAAATTATTTTTAAAAGTTTAAGCATATGAAACTAATTGCTTTAATAAAAGTATTTTTACAAACAATAATGATATACATTGTAATGAACCATTACACTTCTTCCCCACCTAACCCCCCCCCCCCCGAACTACGCGCCGGCTATTCCTTCTCCACATCTCCCCCCCACCGATCTACGCTCTGACAATACTACAATCACTAGCCGCAATACTTGACCGACCACATGGTTGCCTACCAAGCACCCCTCCCTACCTACGCACCTGTCCCCAATGATAAATTAAAAATACTTACACAACCAGCCGCATGCTCTCGTAGCATGCGTACACCAAAGTGTGAACAACAACTGAATAAGAAATCCTCTTATCAGCTGATAACATTTTCCCCACGCCACTCAAAGGAACCAACCAAAGCAAACCAGTGTGGTGAATTTTGCACACACAAAAGATCAAACAACCAGCAAGGCCTGCACTGAGGACCGCAGCACGATAACGACCATGGTACCTCTGTGGTGAATATCAAACTAAAATATATGTTGCAGAAGCTTCCCCGCATATCAATAGGAGATATAGGATGACGTCGCACGCGTCATTGATTTCTAAAGGAAAATAAACTTTAAAACCATAAGGCTCACATTTAGTTTCACAAGAAAGCAATATAAATAAGAGTCATGCGAGCCACTAGAAATCAGTCATCATCAGGTACCCAACGAGGACAGGACTCTATATATATATGTATATCTAATAATGAGTAGGGACCAGCGTTACCACTTCTGGACAAAAAGTCGAAGTAGATTTGAAGAAAAAAGTGAAGTAACTTCAGAAAAATCGAAGTAGATTTCAAAATGACTTTTTAGTTGCATTTAGAAAAAAAAATTAACTCAAGATTTTTATCAGTTGACATTACAACACGAAAAAGTAGTGATTTAGTCTGTCCGCGAAATTTTCATAAGATACATGCACTCATGTAAAATTACTCATTTGTGTATTTATATTGTGTTGACACAAATTTTGTTCATGGAAATTCTGCGGTTATATACTACCTAGAGTAAAATAGAGAAAAAGAAGTAGATTTGGGCTTTGTTTTGTAAAATTGAAGTAGATTTAAACAAAGATTTTTAAAAGGAAGTAGATTTCAGTATTTTATTGATGGTGCGAAGTAGGAAGTAGATTTTAAAATATTTTGAAAAAAAGAAGTAGATCTACTTCAATTGAAGTAAAGTGGTACCACTGGTAGGGACACTCTCTACACATATGCAAGTCCTACTAGCACAAAAACAAACAATAAGCGTGAGAAGTTCCAAAATATTAATTTTAATCCTTACGACAATTCACTAATGTAAGAAAAACCCACAATATTTTTTTCAAGCACCACCACAAACAATCTCATTCGTAAGATATATAAATTCAATATTTTTTCATAAGGTTTTTTTAAAGGCGCGATAGGTTGGTTGCTTGTGAGCGTATTTTTTCTCTGTGCCGTTCTCTTCTTTTGAGTGACCATATTCTTTTTTTTCGTGATACTGGATTTATTTCTGTCGATTATTTTTTTTTAATGATATAGACCATATAAATGAATCTTAAATTTGTATTTCATTTTTAAATATTGAAATATTCATTTGATATTTGTTTGGTATTCTCAAAAAATAAAACGAAGCCATTTTTGGTTGAGTAGTAACAACAGTATTTTTACTTCTTAAGTATTTTTTTAAGAAGTTGGTCACACTAGGAGGAGTGGATTGGGAATTGTTTACATTTTTTTCATAATGTATTTTCAAAGGCGCGACGAGTTGAATTCTTATCTCTCTTTCACCATCACACTTCTTATTTTCATCTATTTCTCGTTTCTGTGTACTTAAAAAAAATTTACTGATTAGAAACACGTGGAGAGTGTCCCTACTCATTATTAGATATACTCTGTCCGCCAGCTCCAGTAGAAGAAGGTAATTTATTCATTGGCTACCCCCCACCAGAGGTAAGGAGCCCTTGAAAAGAAAAGAATATAGAGCCGGTGAAAGCCGTTGATAGCCAGAGAAAGCTGTTGATAGTCGGGTAAAACCGTTGATAGCCGGGTAAAACCGTTGATAGCCGGGTAAAAACGTTGATAGCCGGCGTAAGCCGTTGATAGCCGGGTAAAACCGTTGATAGCCGGCGGAAGCCGTTGATAGCCGGGTAAAACCGTTGATAGCCGGGTAAAACGGGTAAAACCGTTGATAGCCGGCGTAAGCCGTTGATAGCCGGATAAAACCGTTGATAGCCGACGTAAGCCGTTGATAGCCGGGTAAAACCGTTGATAGCCGGTGTAAGCCGTTGATAGCCGAGTAAAACCGTTGATAGCCGGCGTAAACCGTTGATAGCCGGCGTAAGCCGTTGATAGCCGGGTAAAACGGGTAAAACCGTTGATAGCCGGCGTAAGCCGTTGATAGCCGGGTAAAACCGTTGATAGCTGGCGTAAGCCGTTGATAGCCGGGTAAAACCCTTTTTGCCAGCGAAAGCCGTTGATAGCCGGGTAAAACCGTTGATAGCCGGGTAAAACCGTTGATAGCCGGCGTAAGCCGTTGATAGCCGGGTAAAACCGTTAATAGCCGGGTAAAACCCTTGATAGCCGGCGAAAGCCGTTGATAGCCGGGTAAAACCGTTGATAGCCAGCGTAAGCCGTTGATAGCCGGGTAAAACCGTTGATAGCCGGCGAACGTTGATAGCCGGGTAAAACCGTTGATAGCCGGCGTAAGCCGTTGATAGCCGGGTAAAACCGTTGATAGTCGGCGTAAGCCGTTGATAGCCGGGTAAAACCGTTGATAGCCGGCGTGGCCGTGGCGCGATGGTTGTGTGCTCGCCTGTCAACCTCAATATAACAGGTCCGATTCGTGCCGTCGTCTATGTCGTCTTTAATTCTATTAAAACCTTACCTGGCAAAAATCCTCATTCAAACCCTCCAAGTGGGTGCCAGGTGGGCAATGATCACCACAGTAGTCCTGTGCGTTTTTGGCAGGATGGTGATTAGCTAAGGTTGAGTTGGGTCGCCAAATTGTTGTAACTCCTCAATAGTGCAACGTTCGGAAACCCAATTCAATCATAGTTTAGAGGTTCCTAATTTCAGTGGTGGTGTGAGCGTACTTTGTACGAAAACCGTGCCGAAGAATGGAAGGCTGGGGGATAAACCAGCCATTAACGAGCTCTTTCGGATGCTGTGGCAAGGTCCGTCATATTTTTGCCTTGCCCCGGTAAGCGGCTCTGCCGGGGCTGACCATCTTTCCGCTTTACTCGTGGGAATAAAATGAAAAAAAAAGAAACTAATCGGAAAATTATCAGGAAAATTAATCGAGCCAGGGCTGACAACGCGGTCACATCTCCTGAAAAGGCTGTCGAGTCAACTCAGGGGTGCGAACGGGTTGTAAACCCTGTGGTTGCTACTAGTGGCGGGAATCCTTTTCCCTCTACTAGCCGCAACCTCTACATAAAGGAACTACCCGTCAGTGGTACAGCTGTGACGCTCGGCTGTCCCAAGGGCGGTGATTCCGCATCACACACCATCCCCGCTCCTGCTAGGACGTCGCAAGCGACCCCAAGAAGGGACACTCCATCCGGAGAGGCAAAATCTACGACATGTGGAAATGACTCAAAGAATGAGGGCGCACCCCGATTGGTATCGATAGCGATTAAATCTGGAGGTGTATCCACAACTGTGTCACACGGACATAGTTCTGGGTCGACCAGAAAGAGGTCCATGAAGGCACAGGCCAGTCGAGATCAGCGTAATGCTGCGCGGATTCTGGCCGCAGTCGGTGTCATACCGGCGGCGGAGAGAACCCCGGAGCAAACGCGAAAACTCGAGTGGGCTAGTGGCTTTCTTAGTAGTAACACCAAACCGACCTGCAGCGACTCAACGTCAAAGCGCAATAGGTCTCTTGAGGGCGACAAGCCTGAAGCGAAAAGGCAGAAAGTGCATTCCAGTAGCACAAAAGTCTTCAATAAAGATCTTTCTTTTAGAGACGCGCTCAAAGACAAGATCATAGTCGCGGTCATTGACAGAAGTCATGTGGATGGTAACATCTCTCATGATCAATGGGCAGACGTCAAGGCTCACCTTGGTTTCAGATTTCTATCTGTCATCGAGGAGAATCCGGGGCCTCTCCCAGACACAGCCGATGCAGGATGGTACCAAAATCGTATCAAACTCATCGCCTGTGGTGATCAGAGATCTTTCGATCTATACAGGGCTGCTGTCAATGGCTTGCCAGAAGTCTGGCCGGGTGCCAAGCTCGAAGTTGTTACAAGGGAGAACATCCCTTGCCGACCAAGAGCACGTATAATGGTCCCGGCTCTACATAACTGCCCAAATATGATTTTGAAATTAATCAAAACCAGCAATCCAAGCCTGCCTACTCACGACTGGAAAGTCCCAAAAGTTGAGAAGGAGACAGTGGGTCGCTATAGATCAGCTCTCTTGGTGATCAATAGGGAATCGCTGGCTCCACTGGCCGCGACCGAAGGCGTGATTAGGTATGGCTTCGACGAAGTTACAGTTCGCATCTATAAAAAAGATGAAGATCCGCTAAACGCGCCCCCCACAGAAGCCCCTTCAGCGGAAGGAAACGCTTCACAACCTCAAATAATGGAGGTCGATGCAACACCACACGAGGAACCACCGATCTCCAAAGCCCCGAACAAGCCATCCGACGTGGAGGCTAATTCTATAGTCGACAGCAATTCCGACATGGATACTGAAGACTCGACATTAGGCATCACTCTGAGTGAGGAAACCCTACTTCATTCCTCCTCAGACGATGAAAACGCCGATAAAACAGTGGTGGAGGTTGATCTGGCTAAAAGTAGCAATGCTGCTATTAGTTCAGATTAATCTCCATCACGCCATCATGGCCACAAATAACCTGGTACTCCGACTGCATAACAACAAAGAAGACATTGTCTTGATACAGGAGCCGTGGGTCTCAAACTCCATCATCAGAGGCCTCAGGACTCCTGGTTATATTCTATTATATGCATCGGAGAAAGGTGAACCAAGGTCATGCATATTAGTAAAAAAAGACTTAAATGTATTTTTACTCCCCAATTACAGCGACAAGGACACTACCACCGCTGTCCTAACAACGGATAAAGCCACCTACTGGCTCATATCCTCCTACCTTGGCCACGACAGCCCAGTTCCAGGAAACACCTTAAGAAATTCAATTGCGGACGCGCAATCGAAGAAAGTGGGTCTCCTAATCGGTATGGACGCTAACGCCCATCACACGGTATGGGGTAGCTCTGACATAAATGAGAGAGGTGAGTCCTTATTTGATTACATACTAAGCACTAATCTACTCATTAATAATATTGGTAATGAACCTACATTTGTAACCAAGAACAGGAAAGAGGTACTTGATATTACACTTACCTCTGACTCGATCCATAACCTGATTTCAAACTGGCATGTCTCAAAAGAGAATTCCTACTCTGATCACCGATGCATTCAGTTTGATCTCAGTGATGTGGCAAATATATCTACGGGATTTCGCAATCACCGTAACACTAACTGGGAACGATATAGGGAGGTACTAGCACAACTGCTTGACCACAACCTTCTTAAAAGCTCCTCCACCAAAGATGAACTAGACCTCTCGGTAAATCATCTCACCGAAGCCTTCAACGAATCAATGAGGACTTCATGCCCTATTACCATTGTAAAGGGTAAAAAGAAACCACAATGGTGGCACAAAGATCTAGAACCATTCAGGAAGAGCTGTCGCAAACTCTTCAATAGATCTAAATACACTAGGTCCCCCTCTGATTGGGACTTATATAAACAAGCTCTAAAGCAATATAAGAAAGAATTAAGGAAGAGCAAGAGGTCTTCTTGGAGAAACTTCTGTGGTAAAATAGAAAATACTTCAGAAGCCTCAAGACTCAGGAAAATTCTCTCAAAAAGTCCGACTATACCCAGTGCATTAATGACTGAAGCGGGCACGTGGACTACCACAGATGAAGAATCTCTTAATCTGTTATTAGACACCCACTTTCCGGGTAGCTCTAGCATACTTTACGACTTAACATCAGAGTCTCAAACCGCTACTAGCGACACAGTTGATCTAATAACGCGGGAAAAACTGCAATGGGCTGTAGATAGCTTTGATCCATATAAATCTCCAGGACCAGACGGAATCATTCCAGCCGAATTACAAAAATGCTCTGACATGATCATTCCACCATTGGAAATCATTCTGTCAAGCTGTGTAAGGTTGAGATATATTCCTAAAGCCTGGAGAATGGCAAAAGTAGTCTTCATTCCTAAAGCAGGGAAACCCTCTCACGTTAACCCTAAAGATCTACGACCAATCAGCCTATCATCCTTCCTTCTTAAAACCTTGGAAAGATTGATTGAAATTCACATCAGACATAACTTAAAACCATGTCTCATTTCCGCAGCTCAACATGCGTACTCTAAGGGAAAATCAGTAGAAACAGCACTTCATTCGCTGGTACGTGGCATTGAATATTCCCTCAAATACAAAGAATATAACCTAGTAGCTTTCCTAGATATCGAAGGAGCTTTCAACAACGTCAGCTACCAGGCGATCACAACAGCAATGAACAAGCTGAAATTAGAGAAATCACTCATAGAACTTATAAGTCTCATGCTCCGGAGCAGGACTATAACTTCCAGCATGAGAAGTTTTACTACCACCAGATCGGTGAATCGAGGTACCCCCCAAGGTGGGGTCCTTTCGCCTCTCTTATGGAACATGGTAGTAAACGAACTACTAACATCAATGGAAGCAGAGGGTTTCAAGGTGATTGCTTATGCTGACGACGTTGCAATATCTGTATCTGGGAAACATCCCCAAGTTCTCTCAGAACTCCTACAAAATGCCTTAAATAGGCTAACAAAGTGGGCTAAGCAATGTGGCTTGGACGTCAATCCACATAAAACAGAATTAGTACTCTTTACGAGAAGATACAAAATTCCTCAGTTTAACCCACCCAAGATTAAAGGAATACCATTAAGCTTTTCCGATCAAGCCAAATATTTAGGCCTCATTTTAGACAAAAAACTAAATTGGAAGGCAAATATTGATGAAAGAGTAAAAAAGGCTACCGTAGCGCTTTTTACTTGTAAAAAAGCAATAGGTTCAAAATGGGGCTTCTCCCCAAAAATAACCCACTGGCTATACACCTCGGTAATCAGACCGATACTCATTTATGGAGTTGTCGTATGGTGGACCGCACTGGACAAGATGGTAAATCTAAATAAACTCATCAAAGTCCAGCGGTCAGCAGGTATGTGCATCACAGGAGCACTTCGTTCAACACCAACAGCAGCCCTGGAAGTGCTTTTAAACCTAACACCTCTTGACATCTTCTCCAAAATGGTGGCAGCCAACTCATGCGTGAGACTTAGAGCCACCTCTCAATGGATCAGTAACAATACTGGTCATACAACTATTCTAGACAATTTCAGATCTATCCCAGATCGCTTAGACTATACCACCCCAAAAATGGTATTCGAAAACAGCTTCCTTGTTTCCATCCCCTCAAGATCGTCTTGGGAAGAAGAGAGACCCCTGGAAGACAATGCTGTACACTTCTATACAGACGGTTCAAAGACCGATTACGGCGTTGGAAGTGGCATCTATTCAGAACAACTGAATCTTAGTCTTTCATATAGACTTCCTAATCAATGTAGTGTATTCCAGGCAGAAGTAATGGCGATCAAAGAGGCATTATCCTGGCTAAAAGAAAACGTTATATCTTGCAAGGATATACGAATCTTCTCGGACAGCCAGGCCGCTCTCAAATCTCTCGCGTCTGTCTCCACAAACTCTCTAATAGTCCACGACTGTCGATCATCTCTGAATGAGATGGCAGAACAGTTTAATATTCACCTTATTTGGGTGCCGGGCCACAGAGACATTCCGGGAAATTGCAAAGCTGATGAGCTCGCCAAAAACGGAACACTTCTGCCTACTGTTAGACAAAAACATAACATAGGAACACCACTTGCTACATGCAAATATCTTCTCAAACAATATGCTCTAGAATCAACAAATGCTAGATGGTCACAGGGTACCACCTGCCTGGCAACTAAACAAATATGGCCAAGCATAGACCTAAAACGGTCAAAAGGCTTGATCTCCCTGAGCAGACAAAATATAAGCTCTACAATCGGAGTTATAACAGGACACTGCCTCATAGGTAGACATGCTTTGAGGCTAGGAGTCTACACAAATGACTTCTGTAGAAGCTGCATGGACGAGGAGGAAGAGGAAACAGTCCAACACCTTCTATGTACATGTCCAGCACTCTCCAATAGAAGGAATAACTATCTTGGTAATCCCTTCTTCGATAATACCAGTGAACTGGCAACGATCGACACAAAATGTCTCTCTAACTTCATTAAAAGCACGAAATGGTTTGTTTAAATTCATTACTCTCCCATGAGTAACTTCTTTAGTGGTATCACAACGGATCCTTGAGGTCTAAGTGAGTCAACAACAACTAGACAGCCACTCCAACCTAACCTAACCTTCTATAAATTGCCATCAATGGGATGCTGGTTTACTCATTACATGTTGTTTAGGCATAACACTAACAACATGTGAGTTAAACCAGTATGCCCAACAAGGATGAAAAACGAATAAAATAATGCGAATTATAAGGGGCATAGAAATAATACACGGCAATTCTCCGCTTTAGTTTAGCCGCCATCCCTGGAGATAAAAATATCTGAGACAACCACCTTCAGTCTCAGAACATCGTGCCACACATCTTTCCTATCCTTCTTTCTCTTCCGTAACTTCACGCCCACGCTGTGTTGAAACATCTGAAGGGTATTCATATTCCCTTGAGCGTGAGTAAATTATCAAAAAAAAAAAAAAAAAAGCCGTTGATAGCCGGCGTAAGCCGTTGATAGCCGTTGATAGCCGGCGTTAGTACCCTGGACACCGGCGAGCGAAACCTCAGCCTTTGACA
Organism: Chrysotoxum bicinctum; assembly: GCA_911387755.1. NCBI lineage: Eukaryota > Metazoa > Arthropoda > Insecta > Diptera > Syrphidae > Chrysotoxum > Chrysotoxum bicinctum. Next base: position 116,269,835 of record OU426988.1, read on the forward strand.
ACAAAGTACATCACAACATATGTTAATAGATAATACAAGTAAATGCAACAAAAACTGTTTTGCAGTATATATTTATACGTTGAAAACAAAAATGAAAAAGGGAAAATTAAAAAGGGAAATTTTCAGATTTGGCAATTGGACTTTAGCACTGGTTCCATTTCATAGTACTCAAATTTACCGTCAGTGTTGGCACGAGGACTTGTGTCGTTTGGTAATCCGTTAGACCATTCTATAATCAGCTACTAGCAGTCCATATCTAGTATGTCAATGCAACTAGCAGTCAATGGCTCTAAGTGCGCGGTGTCCCGCGCACGTTCCCGAAATGACCGTTTACGAAATGACGATTTCAAATAAGCGCGCGACTTAAATAAAACTAATGACGTTTTATTATAAAAAAAAATATTTTCTTGGAACTAAGTCCTTTATTTAATATTTCCTTATTTGACTAATACAATCTCAAATCTTATATTATGTAATCATAACAGATTCGTCGCTTGTCGCCGTAGAAGTAGAAGTGTTCGTACACCGCTTCGTTTCTGGTATTTATACTTTTCGCTTACTTGGTGATAGGCACGCACAAGAGAGTCCTTATCGTCTACCTGACTATGTGTTAGAAATATATGTTTTCTTATATCTGTGTGTAAACAATATGTGTGTGAAATATGTAATCTTATATTATAAATATTATTTAGGGTGTTAACTCCCCCCTCCGTTAAAATATAAACCTCCTGGTTTATGACATATTTCTCAATCTTCTTAATTCTAATTCTTCCTGGTAAATTTTTTGAAACTTTTTTTCATTATTTAATTTCTTACTGTTTGGCTGTATAGCCTTTATTGTCTTTATAAATTTTATTTGAAATTAAAATAATAAAATTGAAGTTAAAGAAAAACACACTACTTCACTTTGATTTGCATTTATTAATAATGTTGAAGAATTGACATTTGACATCTAGTCAGATATGACATTTTACATTTCCTTTAGTAACATTTACATGTGCTGCTTTCATGTCCATTTCTTATTTATTGCCTTCAATGGCATTGCTGATTGCTTTCAACATTCTCCCCGGGCGAAAGACAATTGGTAGATTGTTAAGTTCCTTTATAGTCCGGGAGCCCACGACATTTTTGGGTGCTCATTTCACCAAGGCTCATTTTTGACTATGTTTAAGCTTTCATGATGCACATACATGAAACGACCTTCAGCCGCCATTCTTTTGGTGGGGGTGGGAGTAACAGAGCCCCCCACGCGTTGAAAAATGTAAAAATGAAATCAATTTCACCAAAGCTGAAATTTTTTTTGCATACTAAGGATGACATTTAACGAAGAAAAATCATGTTCAGCTGGAAAAATTCCGGTGGAAAATGCTTCAGCTGCGCGTGCAAATAGTATTAAAATGAAAAAAAAAAAATTTATACTACCAAAGCTGAAATTTTATTTGCAGATTAAGCATAACATTAAACGATTAAAAATCATATTCAGCTGGAAAAATTCCGGTGGAAAAGGCTTCAGCTGCGCGTATGAAAATAATTAAAAAAAAATTTTTATTACCAAACGTGAAATCGGGCCGTGAGAATAATTTTAAAAAAATTAGCATTAATATAAATACCAAACTTGAAATTCATTTATGCTATAGTTTAGTACATATATATTGCAAAAATAAGTTTCAGCTGAGCTAGCATCGGGGGAATAGCCTTCAGCTGCGGCAAACTTTTTTTTTTAAATTCAACGAATTTACAACGACTGCGACGTTGGTCTCCTTTACACTTGGCAGATCTTCGCATGCCTATCCTTTTTGCTATAGTCGAAGGCCTTCCTTCCGTAGTATAAGACGTGTTGGCAGATACTTCTTGGCGTTCTTTTCGTCAGTTTCGTTTTCGGAGCGTTATAACCATTGACGTATTATATATGGACTGCTAGTCGTATGAAATTTCTATACAAACATTTCAATGAAATGGTTCCACCTCTCCCTACCGACATTAGAGCTCTTGGTGCAAAAGTGGTAAAAATAAATATTAATTCCAGAGGCCATCTATTGGCTCCTGGCCTGAACTACTATTTTTGCCATAGAAACTTTAGCCATCTATCTCAATTTGAACTTTACATTTTAACTTTAACCAAGACAAAATAATAACAATAATATAAAGGGTGTTCATCGAAACTTGTGAACACGCGAGAGCAAAGCATTTAGTTTAATGAAAACTGCTTTACGGCGGATATTGTCTTCTAGGGCCTGAATCGCTTGGCGATTGTTGCTGTAAGGTTTTGACAGGTAACCTTTTAAAAAGGTAGAACCAGTTCTTCGTAAATTTATATTTATATTTTAAAATGGAAATGGCATTTTTGTCATTATATTTATCTAACTATAAGTGAATTTGCTATTATTTCAAAAAAATCTCCTATCTACATAAATGTAAGTAGAACAACATGAACTTTTTAATTTATATTTTCATGTTGAATCCCATCCATTTTTTACTAGATAGTTTTCATCATGATATGAACACAATGTTCACAATAAATTGAAAGTTTTATTTGTGTTAAACAATAAGGTGTTTACAAATTGATATAAGTCTATGATAAAAGCTATTATGACTCTTAAATCGGCAAATAAAGCATGAAAATAGCCCTCAAGTTTTTATTTAATAATAAACTTAAACAATTCCCGCTCAACACCCTTTACAAACTCAATTATGTCAAAAATTGATATATCAAATACCAAAACCAAAAGTTACACTATGTTTTCCGAGTTTGCACCAAGAGCGCTAGTTCCGTATAGTTTTAGGTTGAACCATCGTGAAGTTGGGCTCTGGCAGTCCATGTATAATAAGTCAATGGTTATAACGCTCCGAAAACGAAACTGACGAAAAGAACGCCAAGAAGTATCTGCCAACACGTCTTATACTACGGAAGGAAGGCCTTCGACTATAGCAAAAAGGATAGGCATGCGAAGATCTGCCAAGTGTAAAGGAGACCAACGTCGCAGTCGTTGTAAATTCGTTGAATTTAAAAAAAAAAGTTTGCCGCAGCTGAAGGCTATTCCCCCGATGCTAGCTCAGCTGAAACTTATTTTTGAAATATATATGTACTAAACTATAGCATAAATGAATTTCAAGTTTGGTATTTATATTAATGCTAATTTTTTTAAAATTATTCTCACGGCCCGATTTCACGTTTGGTAATAAAAATTTTTTTTTAATTATTTTCATACGCGCAGCTGAAGCCTTTTCCACCGGAATTTTTCCAGCTGAATATGATTTTTAATCGTTTAATGTTATGCTTAATCTGCAAATAAAATTTCAGCTTTGGTAGTATAAATTTTTTTTTTTTCATTTTAATACTATTTGCACGCGCAGCTGAAGCATTTTCCACCGGAATTTTTCCAGCTGAACATGATTTTTCTTCGTTAAATGTCATCCTTAGTATGCAAAAAAAATTTCAGCTTTGGTGAAATTGATTTCATTTTTACATTTTTCAACGCGTGGGGGGCTCTGTTACTCCCACCCCCACCAAAAGAATGGCGGCTGAAGGTCGTTTCATGTATGTGCATCATGAAAGCTTAAACATAGTCAAAAATGAGCCTTGGTGAAATGAGCACCCAAAAATGTCGTGGGCTCCCGGACTATTAAGTGCTGCACTATGTAGAAAATGGCTGGTTATTGCATTTTGTCTTCTTCAACATGAAAAGAAACAATTTTAGTATTAATTCGCACATTAATCAATAAAAAAAAATTAAATTTGTATCAAGTTGAAAATAAGTTAATCGATAACTTGGACTTCATCGATATCCTGAATCTTGGTAAATTGCCCATGTAGATCTTATTCGTTGTTTCTACTGATAATGTCGAGTAAACATGAAGAAGGAGACAAACAACAACAAATTGCTTGGTTGCGTTTTATGAATGGAAAATTCCATTGCACTGTTTGGTTATTGTTGTAAGTGTTGAGTGTACTTTAAGTTTGTTTTTAATAAGTATTATTAAAAGTGTAAAATTAAACAAAATTTTTGGCTGCAGTTTTGGGAAATGATTCAGGTGAGTTAAATTTCATATTATTTTGTTGTAATTCTGTGGGTTTATATTAAAATGAATGATAATTAAATGTTGTAGTATTCAGGTTAAAATATGCAGCTTATTAGAGATGTGTAACGTAATTGTATATTATCGATATTTTCATCGTTATTGTTATCGATACAGTTTTGGTGATAATTTTATCGATATCGTTGATTTCGATGTCAATATTGATTTTTATTGGAAAATTGTATAAATTGATTTGGTTTTAAAGTATTAAGCGATTTAAATTTAAATGAGCTTATATTGTAGGTGTTTTGAAATTTACCATGGCGAATTAATTTCTGTTATATTATTTTTTTGGGTGTTTCGATTGAAATGAGCAAATTCGTTGCCTTCGATTTTGTTTGCGTGTTTTTCTTTTAAAAATGAGCGTTTTTTCGGAGAAAATGAGCGTATTTTCGGGCAAAAAAAATGAGCAAAGTGTATTATTTTCGGGGGCTTAAATAATATAATTTATTTTATTTGCTAATGTTAATTAGGTGAAATCGATAATTCGTTAATGTAAATTATTTGAGTTTGTGTGTATTTGCGAATGATAATGTTATGTGTGTGTGTTTGCGACTGATGAAGTTATGTGTGTGTGTTTGCGACTGATGAAGTTATGTGTTTGTTTGCGAATGTGTGTGTGTGTGTGTGTGCTTGTGTGTGTGTGTGTAAATAATGTTCTGATGATTTTAATAACATGATTATAATAAAATGATGATTTTAATGACATTTTTGATACGATTTATTATGCTGATTTATTCAAAGGTAGAGGACAAAGTTTGGTTATTGGACGTTTGAATTCACCTTGCTGAGTTTTTACCTTCACAACTCGAATGATGTTATCTGCTCCAGGATAGATGTTTATAATTCGTCCGAGATTCCATTTTGTCGGCGGAGGTCTCTCATCTTTGATTAGAACGAGGTTCCCAATTTCGATTTGCGGTTGTGGCTTGAGCCATTTTGGTCGTTGTTGTAGACGTGCTAAATATTCTGTCTGCCAGTGATGCCAAAAATTTTGTAGATTTAATTGAATATTTTTCCACCGATCTACATAATTTGTTTTTCCTATTGTAAGGTCCGGTTCCGGAACGGTGTACATTTCTGCTCCGATTAAAAAATGTGCTGGAGTTAGCGCTTGAAAATCATCGGGATTTTCAGTTAAGGGACAAAGAGGCCTCGAATTCAAACACGCTTCGATCTGAGTCAGAAGCGTGGAGAGTTCCTCGAAAGTGAGAGTCCCATTTCCGATGATCCTTTTTAAGTGGTGTTTAACACTCTTAACACCAGCTTCCCATAATCCTCCAAAATGAGGAGAAGCTGGAGGAATGAAATTCCACTTCGTTCCATGAGATGCTAAAACCGCAGCGACTTCCTTCCAGTCATGAGTGGCACCTTTCAAAAGACGATAAAGCTCTACCTCGGCTCCTTTGAAGTTTGTGCCACAATCACTATAGATCTGACTACATATTCCTCTCCGAGCTCCGAAACGACGAAATGCGGCTAAAAATGCTTGGGTGGTAAGGTCGCTTACCGCCTCCAAATGAATGGCCTTCGTTGCTAGGCAAACGAATATTGCTAAATAGCCTTTATAGCATTTTGCACCGCGACCTTTCCACGCTCGAATATTAATCGGACCGGCGTAGTCTACTCCTGTATGACAGAATGGTCTTGACATTGTTACCCTAGATGTTGGTAATTGACCCATTAATTGATGACCTGGTTTGGCTCTGTATCGATAACATATATTGCAACTGTTGATGGTTTTTTTTAACAGCTTGCTTCGTTTGGACAATCCAATATTTTTTTCGAAGAAAACCCATCATCAGCTGAATACCTCCGTGAAGAGTATTCTCGTGTGCTTCTCGAAGGACTAGTTTTGAAAAATGATGATTCGAATTCAAAATGATTGGATGTTGTTGATCATAGGACAAGTTAGCATTTTGCAATCTCCCCCCAACGCGAATAATTCCATGTGCATCCAGAAAAGGACATAAAGTACTCATGCCTCTGGACTTAATTATACTATTAGGAAACATGTCTAATTGGGCAACCTTTGCTAAGATTTTGCTTGCGCTATCGAGTTCCTCTGGTGAAATAGGTCCAATATTCCATTTCGATATATCGTTTTGTGAGTTGTTTATAAATCTTAGAACTATAGCAGCAATTCGTTTTAATTTGCTCATTTCAGATGACCGCAGCATCAGTTCATTGATTGGGTAATGTACATATTCTACGTGATGTGCTTGTATAAGCTTCTTATCGAGTTCCGTTGCACAATTTGATGGTTGAGTATAATACTGGAAATTCCAATCGGCACGCAAAAAATCAGGCCCATTCCACCATAGTGTGTTGCTCAATAAAGCTGATGGAAGAATTCCTCTTGAGATCAGGTCTGCAGGATTGTGTTGGGTAGGAATATGTTTCCATATATCGGTGGAAGTCAAACGCTGAATCTCTCCCACTCTGTTGCGCACGAACGTATCCCATTTCGTTGGTGAAGCTCGAATCCAAGAAAGCGTAATTGTAGAATCGGTCCATGCAAAAGTCTGGATAGTCTTGTCTTCTAATACTTGCACGACGTGATTAAGAAGTTTTGCCAGCATGACGGCACCACAAAGTTCTAAACGAGGAAGACTTACAGGCTGGACGGGAGCAACTTTGGATTTGGCGATAAGAAGATGCATTTCAACTTGGCCCATTTCATCCTCAACTCGTATATAAACTGATGCTCCATACGCCTTTTCCGATGCGTCACTAAAACCATGTAACTCTGCTCGGGAAAAATCACCATTTGTCTGAACCCATCTTGGTAGTTGGATATTGTTTATTGCCTGCAAATCCTTATAGAAATCATTCCAACGTTCTAAAAGCGATGGTTCAATTGGTTCATCCCAAGACATTTTCTTTACCCACAGCTGCTGCATAAACATCTTCGCTTTAATGATAGATGGTGCAATCCATCCCATCGGGTCAAAAAGGCGTGCTATAACCGAGAGAATGAATCGTTTTGTTGGCTGTGGATTAGAAAGAGAAACATAGCGGAAACAAAACTGATCATTAGAAGGAAGCCAGTGGATTCCGAGTGTCTTAACTCGATCTGAATCTTCTGAGGGCATTGAAAATGTAGATTCTCGTTCTTCAGCTGGAATCCCTGCAAGTAGCTCGTCAGTGTTGGACGTCCATTTCCGTAAGTTTAATCCAGCTGTCTCTAATATTGATTTAATTTCATACATTTTTTCTTTAGCTTCTGTAATAGTGTTTCCTCCGGATATCAAATCATCAACATACATCTCACTACGGATCATCTTGTTAGCTAATTGACTTTGCGGATTATCTTCTGCTAACTTTTGTAGGGTTCGAATGGCAAGATATGGAGCAGCTGCTGTCCCAAAGGTTACTGTGTTCAACCTGTAGATTTTGATGGGATCCTCAGTATTATTCTTCCATAAAACAAGTTGATAATTTTTATCCTGTTCTGCTATCAAGATTTGACGGTACATTTTTTCAATGTCGGCTGTGAAAGTGTATCGATAGAATCTCCACCGAAGAATTATATCGCAAACATTGTGCTGAAGTGCTGGACCCACCATCAGTGCGTCGTTCAAAGAAACACCGTTTGACGTTTTGAAAGACGCGTCAAACACAACTCTCAATCTTGTTGTTGAACTGCTTTCCTTGATCACAGCGTGATGTGGCAAAAAATAATGCTTGTTCTTTGGCAAAGAATCTTTCTCGACCTCGCTCATATGGCCCAATTGAATATACTCTTCGATGCACGCAGAATAATGACTTCGAAGCTCTTCATTCCTTTCAAGATGTCGCTCTAGACTTTGGAATCGCCGTAACGCTCCTTGAAAAGAATCCCCAAGAACTGGAGGTATGTTACCCTTGAACGGCAACGCAACTTGGTAACGTCCGTCCAATAAACGCTTTGTGTTATTTTTAAAATGTTCCTCACAGTCCAGGTCTTCCTTTTTTTGAAATTGTCTAAAAGGTGTCTCTTCTAATTCCCAGAATTTTCGGAGCTGCGATTCGATGTCTATGGTTTGCATGAAATTTCTTATTGATTGTGATTGAAATGAAATTGGAGCCTTTCCGAATAAAATCCATCCGAGTGTTGTTTTTTGCATGACCGGCATAGAATTGTTTATTGGCTGAATCAAATCTGGCAATAAAAGTTCGGCTAATACATCACTACCAAGCAAGAGATCAATCTTAGATGATCTGAAAAATTCGTTCAGATGATTCCAGTTCTCAACGTTGAGGGTACGGGTCGGAAGATGCCCAGACAGTGACTTGAAGATGAATGCTTGCGTTGTCGTCGCAAAAGAGGAGTGTCGCGAAGCAAAAGTAATGTCCACTACTCTTAGACAAGTGCCACTGCTGACCAAACCCAGCCCGGACACCTCTGTATGAGTTGGCATGGATTTGAGTTGAAGCAACTGGGTTGCAGATTCGGTGATAAATGACGCTTCCGATCCAGAATCCAACAATGCTCGCAGCGTCAACCACTCCCCCAACGAATTTTTCACTTTCACAAGGGCGGTAGCCAATAGAACTTGTGAGGTTTTGTTTGGAAACGAGTAATGTGAGTGGTGAGAAGTTACAGTATTGGATGAAGAAGGTTGTCTGCTAGATGTCTGAAATGAAGGCGCATCAGGGTTCATAACTGCTGTTTGATAATTTTGGTTTATATTCTGTTGCTGTCCTTGCGTGTTCGAGCTATTGCTAATTCCTGGTTGCTGATATAATGGCTGAAAAGAATTATTATAGTTCGGTTGTAATCTTGAGGTTTGATGGCTTTGCTGAATATTAGATGAATGCAATAAACTATGATGTGGTTGTTGACAATGATAGCACCTGCGACTACTTGGGCAATTATCTAACGAATGATTATATCCTAAACAGTTTTTGCATAAACCTAACCTATTTATAGTTTGACAACGATCGGTAACACTCATTTTCAGAAATTTACTGCATCTTCTAACTGCATGTTTACTTTTTTGACAAATTTTGCAGGAAAGTTTCGCTTTGTCAACCTGAGCGTGAGCGATGAACGACTGCTTATGTGAAGAATTTCGGGATGTGCTGGATGTACTATGAGTATGCTGCTGGTCGATCGCCTCTAGAGTCCGGAACCGTGTCTCCAAGAAGGATGAAAATTCCTTAAAAGTCGGTAGCTGCTTAGGGTCTGCTCTGTCATTGAGCTTCTCTTCCCACATTTGTTGAGTTTTCGCAGGTAACTTTCGCACAAGTAAAAAAATGATAATCGGATCTAAACGCTCTACTTCTATTTTTAGATTAGCAAGGCTGTGGATTACCTGAGTCGACGTGTACAGAAGATCTTTGATCGACTCCGCACGTTCCTGTGTCAATGACGGTAAATTGAATAAAGCGTTCAACTGAATGTTGACCAGGACGCGTGGGTGATCATAACGATCCTTTAACAGTGACCATGCTTTGGTGTAATTATCACCTTGAATTTTTAAAGTTAAGAGCAGCTTCTCAGCATCGCCGGTTAAACTAGTTTTAAGATAGTGCATCTTCTGGATGTCGGAAAGCGATGCTTTACTTCCCACGAGGGTCATAAAAAGGTCGTGAAAATTCGGCCAAGTCTCATAACTGCCGTCGAATAAAGGTATTTTTATAGCTGGTAGATGAATTTCGTCGTTCTTATACACATTTTCCTTTGCAGCGACATCTTTAGACTGCTGAATGCTACTGCCACCAAGACTTGCCAGCGAGTCCATAAGTTTTGTTTGAAAATCGCAATAATCTTCTCTAAAATTTTCGTAAATAGTTTCGGCTTCCCGCTGCTTCTTCGCTTCATCATCTTCAGCTTCTAAAAACTCTTCATATATGGCGGATACTGATTTCCACAAATCCTCCAGCAATTTTATTCGTGTTTGAACATAATTGACGCTAATTGCTTTGCCTTTTTTGCCGAAATTTTCAACGTCCTTTTTTAATTGATTATATTTGGCGTTTAATTGTTTGCTCGCCATTTTATATTGTATAATATAAAACAAAATAAAATAAAAGGAAAGCAAGCAAATCACTTACTTGACAAAATGCCGTCACAAATTGAATTTTTTGGTTAGGTATCCCACGTTGACACACTTCTTTTTTATTAACACACTTTTATATCTTTATTTATTTAATCAATCCTTGTGTAAAACTTTACATTTCTCTTAAGGCTCGAAGGACCAAATGTTTGGCTGTATAGCCTTTATTGTCTTTATAAATTTTATTTGAAATTAAAATAATAAAATTGAAATTAAAGAAAAACACACTACTTCACTTTGAATTGCATTTATTAATAATGTTGAAGAATTGACATTTGACATCTAGTCAGATATGACATTTTACATTTCCTTTAGTAACATTTACATGTGCTGCTTTCATGTCCATTTCTTATTTATTGCCTTCAATGGCATTGCTGATTGCTTTCAACACTTACATTTTTGAATAATTTTTACCAGTTTTACAAGTAAATATACAGATATTATGATTATTATTACAAAAACTACAGTATAAAAAGTGTGTTCTGCAAAATTCTCTTCATATGGAATTAAAAATTTAGATAGTTTATCGATATTATTAAATGAATAGGGAGAACTTGTTTCTAATATGTGTCTTATGCTTATACTTTGATTATGTTGTTTTAGTATTGCTTCTCTTAATTTAGAATTAAAATTGGTATAATTTTTATCATTTATGGTTATTGATTCGGAAAATTCTACTATATTTTTACCTTCAATATTTTTATTATTTATAAAGTATTTTCCATTAGTTAATAAAATGCCATTATATATTTCATATATAGGTTTATCATATTCTTGTGATATATTACAGTTTGCTTTAACATTGCTTAATATAGGTATAGTGCATTCATCTTTTTGTACTTCTTTACAAATGTTTTTATTTAGGTAGTTTTTACACTTTGTTATTCTTATAAATTTATTAGTACAATTTGCAATATTGTCATCTATAATTAATTTTCCATATATATTTGAAATAGGGGTTATTTTTAACATTTCACAATTTTTTATTAGTAATGGGTATTTGTAAGTTACTACAATCAAATCTTCAGTTCTAGTTACAATTATTGTAGAATATTCTAAAATGTTTAAGATTGGAATATTAATAGTTTCTTTTGACATAATTTTTTCTATGTCTATAATATTTATACTTTCTGATAAAAATTCGTTTCGTTTCCCTGCATTAATAGTTCTAAGGATTGTTAACATATTATAATAAGTATCCTCTATAACTAGATGTTGTAAATCATTTCTAATGCTATTTTTAAAAGCTCTATCAAATTGTTCATTTATAATTTTCTGCTTATTTATATTATTTATTAAATTATTCAGATTTGTTTCAATAGCTATCAGATCATCATGGTCTGGATTGCCATAGCAATATTTTATAATTTTGCCTATGAAATTGATTGCTCGTCGATTTCTATAATTCGCATGTGGATTTATTTGTTTAATTAAATTTTCTATCCTATATATCCATAATTGCTCTTCATTAGTAGGTTTATATTCTGAGTTCATTATGTTAATATAAGGATCTAAAAGTTGCGTTATATTGATTATATGGAACAAGTAATCTTCTTGCGTATATAAACAAACGTCATCAGTTCTCGTCAGTATGAATCTTTCGTGATTCACGTTTCTTATTTTTATCATTCCGTGAATGTGCGTTATTGCACTCACGAGTAATATTTGGGATATTAATGTCCTCATTTTTATCAAAATGGTAAGATTTAATGTTGTTTTTGTGCACTACAACTCCTTTAGTTGTTAATACTGTTTCACCTTGGTCTTCTTTTACGATATGTCGGATATGTCTAGCATTCGATTTTTTCCTAAGACCTTTAATAATACACAATATTTGTTCACCTTTTTTGTATTCAATGTGTTTTGAATTTTTGTTTAGTCTTACTAACACTTTTTTTGATGCACACTCTAGTTTTTGAATTATATCACAGTTATTGTTAAATTTATTTTGATTGAAATATATTTCTGCTGGTCTGTAGCCAGTTATGGTACAGTATGAATAGTATTGTTGAGTTGTTTCACTGTGTTGAATATTTCTTCGAGGAAATTGGTACAGTTTTGTATCATAAAAATACGGCTAAGTTCTGAAATTGTATTGTGGGCACGCTCAACCTGACCGTTCGCTGTTGATCGGTAGACTGGTGTTGTTATTTTCCGGATACCATATATTTCACACATGTTTTTGATCATGGGTGTATTGAAGCAGTTTTCATTGTCTGTCATAAGACGTTTGCAATTGGGGAAACATGTTCACCAAAACTTCTTCTATTTTATTATATAAATGAATACTGTTATCTAAATAACGTACTACTATATATTTCGAATACTTATCTTTTACAGTAAGAAATGTATGGTTGTCATTGAAATAGATATCCATATGTATGTGTGTTCCAGCTTGTGTTGGAATACTTGATTCGCTTAATGGTTCTTTAGGAGGGTTCCTGTCATACCTGCCAAAAAGACATGCTGTGCATCTTTTGTTATAAGCCTTTGCATCTTTACTAATGTTTGGCCAGTAGTATTTTTCATTTATTTCAGTTATATTGTTTTTATAGCCTCGATGAGCTCTATTATGCGTTTCAGATATGATGTTTAGTTGTTTCTCACGATTTGTAATATCTTCAAGTTTTACTGGAGTGTAAATGAACCGTGTGGTCATAAACGATTTTTTTATGATACCACCATGTTTAAAAATACATTCGGGTGTGGTATAGATAGCAATAATTTTATTAGGGTTTATGATCTGTTTTAACAAGGATATGAGCTCATTGTTATTTTTAAACGTGACCACATGTCGAATGCGTTTTTCAAAGATATTCTTTGTTTCTATGTTTGAATCTGTTTGTGATTCTTTTATTTCAATCTGTTCACTATATGAGTTAAAGGATCTGTTTACAGTTTTTATTACTTCTTCACTTGAATTAGCTTGTGAATGCATAGTGCTGACTGTACTTGAATTTATTTCTTGTCTGGAAAGGGCGTCGGCTACGACGTTTTCCTTACCTGGTTTATATTGAAGTTTTGCACCATAATCTTCAATTATTGCTTTCCATCTCTTTAATTTAGTGTTTGGATTCTTTTCTGAAATTGAATATATCAGACTCTGATGATCTGTATATATAGTAAGATCGGCTATGCCATAAATATAATTACGAAGCTTCTGTAAGGACCATATTAAAGCTAGTAATTCCTTTTCGTTAGTTGAATATTTTTCTTCACTTTTGGTTAATGTTCGACTGAGAAAGAAAATAGGATTTCTATTTTGACTAAGCACAGCTCCTATTGCTATGTTTGAGGCATCTGTAGTAAGCTCGAATGGTTTATTAAAATTTGGTTGGTATAATTCAACTCTTTCTTTCAATGTATTTTTTAATTTTTTATCGCTTCTATGGCGATTTCGTCCAAATTAATTAAAATATTTTTACTTTTATTTTTGCTTGCTCCTCCATTTTCTCCTCTTAGATAAATGGTTAAAGGTTTTGCTATGAATGCATAGTTTTTAATAAATTTACGGTAGTATCCCGTGAGCCCTAAAAATCCTCTAAGTTCCTTAATGTTTTTAGGTATAGGATAATTCTCTATAGCCTGGATTTTTTCTGGGTTTGTTGAAATTCTGTTATTTTTTATTATATGTCCGAGGTATTCAACTTCGGTTTGAAAAAATTTACTTTTTTCATTTGATACTTTCAGCGTAGCTTTATTAAGTACGTCAAATACTTGTCGTATGTGTTGCATATGTTCTGCAGGCGTGGAAGAATATATCAATACATCGTCAATATATACGTGTACGAATTTTCCTACAAATTCCCTCAGTATGTAATCTACACAGCGTTGAAATATGCTGGGAGCATTTTTCAATCCAAATGGCATACGTACGAATTCATATTTTGCCCTATTTATAGCAAATGCGGTCTTCTCACGGTCTCCTTTACTGATGAGGATTTGGTGGAAGCCCGATTCTAAATCAAGTGTTGTGAAATAGCTTGCATTACCCAAATTTTGTATTGTCATATTGACATCTGGAATTGGGTATCTATCTGCAACGGTATTTGTATTAAGCTTTTGGAAATCGACGACTATACGTCGTTTCGGTCTTCCATTATCATCTAAGCCCTTTTTTGGCACTGTCCATATAGGACTATTATAAGGAGAATTACTTCTCTGGATTATTCCCTCTCTTAATAATTTATTAATTTCTTTATTGACAAAATCATTATCTGCAATTGGGTAAGGGTGTTGTTTAACGTAAATTGGTTCGTCTGTCTTTGTTCGAATAGTACATTCAATAGTATTAGTGAAATGCAGTGGGCCTATACCAGTGTTAATTTTGACTAATTCACCGACTTCTTGTCTATATTCATCATCTACTTCTCCTATAACGTAATTTAATTCTGGATCTACTGTCTCACTACACATGGTGATTAAGGTTAGATCTCTTAGATTAATTTCAGCATTTAACTCCCTTAAACCCTGCATTCCCAAAATCATGTCAAAAGATTCTATTTTATCAAGTTCATAGAATGTGAGTTTTTATTTATTACAATAATTTGTTTAATTTTATCTACTATCGAGAAACCGTGCATAGTTCTCATTTTAATAGGTTTGATTGCAGTACTAATGCTGGAATCGCAATTTTTGGAAATATAATTATGGGTTGCACCTGAATCTATCATTATTTTATAAGTTTTATTACTTAATTTACTAGTTAAGAGTGGGCAACCCGCCTATTAGTTTAAATGATCTAAACGTAAATTATTATGTACCATGTCTCCATCTTCTGCATATGTGCTCTCCTGGTCATCATACGGTTGGCGTTGTGAATTGTTCACCCTTTGCTGTTTCTGTTGATGGAAGTTCCCGCTGTTTTCGCGATCTCTCTTTCCCTGGTATTCATTGAAGTTTGGGCGTTTGGGCGTAGTTATTTTTGAAATGACGTGGTGCAATCGTTGTTTGTCTATTGTTCACTTCCATTGGTTTTTGACCTTGTTCTCTAAATGGATTTCTGTGTTGTTGGTTGTTATTTTGTTGACCACCTTTTTGTTGTTGGGAATTTGTATTATGTTGAGGTTGTTGCTGATATGGCCTCTGATCATAATTTGGTCGGCGTTCAGTTTTAAATTCTCTTGGGTCATTGTGTATTCGATGTCTGTCTTGCAGGTGAAGTCCTCTGTGAGCATTGTCGTGTTCAATTTTTAATGCAATTGAGAATGCATGTTCTAGATCGGCAATTTTGGCTGTATATAATGCTCCCCTTGTGAAGCCATCACTTGTTCCATCAATAAAAATTCTCACTGCATCATCTCTAGCATTTTCTGTTAGTCTTTCGGTTACTAATTTTGAATCTCCACTCATTGAGATTTTTGATATAATAAGATTCAAAGCTTGGTTTATTTTATCGTGATATTCGCTCAATGATAATCTTCCTTGTTTGATTTGTCGGAGTTTATCCTGTAGCACGTAGAGAGGTTCCTGGTTGGAATATGTATAATCGAGACGATTACGAATTGCGTCGTCATTAAATATAGTATTATGATTTGTTAAGACTTCTGCTGCTGTTCCTTTAATTTTATTTTTAAAAATAGTTAAGGCTGTGTAATATTTACGATGTGTCTCGAATCCTTTAATACTGTTCATTAATCTTGTAGATTCTTCTCTCCATAATCTGTATTCTTTTCTTTCACCACTAAATTCTGGTAATGCTTTAAATGCATCTAATTGGATATCATTACCATTAGAAATTGTCGTTGTGATTTCTTTCAAGGTGGGTATATCAGGTACAATTCTGATTTCTTCTGTGAGCGATCTGACTCTTGATTGGAGCTCTTTGTTAATATTGTCTTGTTGTACCAAGACTGTTTTTAAATTATTATTTTCTCTCAATAATGCTTGATTATTTATTTCTAAACTTTCTAGCCTTGCTAGAATACGAGCGATTTGGTCTTCGTTTGCCATTTCTGCTTGTAATGCGGGTCTACGATTATCGAAGATTTTTAATTTTTTCATATACTGAATTTATTTAGATTCGTAGACTTACACTTATTTTGTTCACTGAATTATTTTAAGATATTATGTATCTATTGATTGTATAACACTATATGTCACTGGAATTCACTTTACTTACTCGTCTGCTATGCTAGATCTGTTGGTTTTCAAGTGTTTCCTTTTGGTCCGCTCACTAGAGTAAAACAGTATGTTAAACTCCTGGCAGGATCGCCAATTAAATAAAACTAGTGACGTTTTATTATAAAAAAAATATTTTCTTGGAACTAAGTCCTTTATTTAATATTTCCTTATTTGACTAATACAATCTCTAATCTTATATTATGTAATCATAACAGATTCGTCGCTTGTCGCCGTAGAAGTAGAAGTGTTCGTACAACGCTTCGTTTCTGGTATTTATACTTTTCGCTTACTTGGTGATAGGCACGCACAAGAGAGTCCTTATCGTCTACCTGACTATGTGTTAGAAATATATGTTTTCTTATATCTGTGTGTAAACAATATGTGTGTGAAATATGTAATCTTATATTATAAATATTATTTAGGGTGTTAACTCGCGCTTTGATTATACAGCATCATATTGAATGTGACCTGACCTTGTCAATAGTGAAATATTTGACGTTACTTAATTATTTCGTGTGTAAAAAAGAATTTCATCAATTTAAATGTAATAGACACGTTCACGAATGTACGCTCTACGAATAGTGAATTGAAAGGTACTTACCACTTAAATATAATTTATTTGACGAAAAATACACTGAAAGCCGGCGTTGTTATTGTTTCCTTCCTCTACCGACGTCTGACACCGAATGGCTGGGGTCACTTAAAATAATTTTTGTTCGATTATCGATTTTGTAAAATGCGGTATATTAAGTAATGACAGGTGTTAAATATCTTAAGATTTTAATTAATATTTTTGACTTGTTGTTGAAAATCGTACATTAGGACGCGTTCCCGAAATGACTTTCTCAGCATTTATATTAATTTAATTTAAAATTTACTTCTTTAATAAGTTGTATTGTTTCATGTACACACAAAACAGGTTAGTTGTAGCATTTTATTAATTTTCTTTTCTCAATAAAGTCAAAATTTCAGACATTCGGCCTTATCGAGGTAACCGTCGGAGCGGAATTCTTTCGATTTCCTACGAATGTGGGACATTTTGCTTCGAGGTAGTTCTCCGATCAGCTGATCGGACATACTGTCCGACGAAATTCAACGCAAGCCATTTGTATGCTATACTTTTCATAGCATAATTTTATTTTTGACAGATACAAACAAAATTGGGAGCATTCACTAATCTAGTCACTACGTAGTCAAATCGTTCTGATTGGCTAAAGACAATTAAAAATTTAATTGAAATTTCCCCTCAAACGTGTAAAAATTTCTGCTTCAAAGCTGGTGAATATTCACCCCGATTACCGATTTCGTAAACGACAGCGAAATATACGACCTGACACGATCTGCATTCTATAAGTCGTTTCCAACTTTTGTCTCTCGTTTTGTTGCCGTCTCTAAACGTCAAACGTCGTTGAACACTTTCGTTCTGCATTCTGTAAGACGAAAAAATACGACGACTAAAAACAAAAACGACGATACATATATCTCGTTTAAAAATTTACACACGACAGCGAAATGGAAGGTCGAAAAACTGCAAGTATTCTTGTTAAATAATTTATTTTATCGAATTTATTTACGATGAATAAAACAAGTACATATTTGCCTATATTTTTTGTACTATAGTATATACTATGTATATACTAAAATGCAATTAACAAATGAAAACTAATTCCAGACGCTCGTAGATCTGATAAAGAGGACGAGCAGTTAGGGTTTTTTTTGAAGGGGATACAAAAACGTCGAGATGGAGATGCTTGGCAAAAGTTTTAAATCGCTTATTCCATAATTATAGACAAATTCTTAATGTTTTTCCTCTTATTATGTTTGGGGCGAAGAAGAAAATAATGCAATTTAACCCTTAGCTGCACTTTGTGGCTCCATCTGTTATTAGTTGAAGCATACCTCTTTCCCCTGAAACCCATAGTACGATGATATGCGCGCTAATATCGTTCTGGCAGTCGTTGGAAGTGGTGTGGTGCCGTTTAAGACCCCAGTGTGGCAGTTATGATTATTTAAGTAATTTTTTTTTCTCTGTTTTGGCTCTATTTCTCTTAAATAATCGTAAGTATAATATTTTGAGTGCTCAGAATTTTTTTTACAACGTTTATAATATTTACATTAGTATATTTATTCGTTACCATTAGATGGCATACAATTTGCGCAATAGGACATTGCGACAAGAAATGATCGACGATGATTGTAACAATGGCGTTGCTGAGAATATTTCGGATGCTGAAGTCGATGATGGTTCTGAGTCTGAATTCAACGTATCTGATAGTTCATTTTCATCGGAGTTAGATGTAGAGATGGAAGGCGCAACTTTCGATCCACGTCTTTTACAGCTCTTCATAGTACAAAATAAATATACTATTTTTCTAAGACAAATATGAAGTATTTTTTTTTTTGAAGGTATACATCTTCAGCCTTATTTACTAACTCGTTTTAGCGACGGAGTAAAGTTACTTCGACTTTACAACGGCTCTAAACCTGAAAACCTTATTTATAATGAAAATGCACGGGGAATAGCGGTGGAATAAGCTAAAACTGGTTCATAGGAGGTTTAAGGCCGTTTTAGTATCTAAATGTCATTTTGAGATGACATCTTGTGAAATTTACAAAAAGGGTAGTAAGCAATTTTTTTTTTTCGTTTCTTACTAAGACAAAAAGGATAGATATTTTGCAATAATAAATTATTTATATTTTCCAAACGCTCTAACAGTTGTACGGTATTGGGAACGCAATGTGGTTTGGTTGGTACATTTATTTATTGTATTTGAACTTACATATACAATCCAATTTTAAATGTATCCAATTTCCAATATACATACAATTAAAATAAAATGAATAATAATGGAAATCAGCTGGGGTTTGATTTAGGTGTATAATAACCAGAGTTTTAGATTTGTCACTTTTTTTCCCAGTATATTCCCAGTATATTTGACATAAGGAAGGCGTAGCTAATACGGCTAAAAAAATATATATTAAATAAGGATTTGTTTGACGTGGCGTAAACTCGAAGTGCTTCGGCTCGGTTTAACTATTCCGAGGTTGAACCCAGTATTAGTGAAAAATAATAAATAAGGCTGCTTGAGAGTATCTCATTAAATTTTTAGCTCAAAATATTAAAAAATGAAAAAAATTGAATTAATCATTTTCACCAATTTTTTTCAATTAACATTTTTTTTATTAATAATAAATATGAATATTTTTCTTTAAACCTACTTCATCTTATAAAATCCATTTTAATGATCAACACAGAATTTTTTCAAACAAAAAAATTTAATATCTGGCTCACAATACGATATTTTGTTGTTGGGGCGTTTCGTACCCCAGTATGGCAGCTATGTTATTCTACAGAAGTGTGGCAGCTAAGGGTTAAAGGAAATAAAAGCAGCTAGGGAAGTGGTTAAACCCAAGTGGAAATTCAATCAGTGTATCCCAGCCCAATTTGCTTGCAAACCCCTTGTGAACTTCATTTGAGCCTGCATTAACCCAAACTCAGGCAGATGCAGGCACTTCACTTAAGTATTTAGAAGCAATCGTTTTAAATGTGGAAAATAATTTCGCCGAATTTGCGGGTGAAGTTCCGGAGCCACAAGAACAGCAACATAAAACTGAAGAAACAGCAGGAAAGAAACGACACGGCAAGCTTTCGCTATTAAACAAAAAAGAGCTACGCTTTCGGAGAAGCAGTGTGTACTCCAAGAAATAACCTCAAATGGTATCAATGAAATTATAAACAAAGGAAGAAAAGAGTAATATACGTCATACAAATTAAAGAAGCACACTGCTAGGAGAGACAAAACATCTTAAGATCCAAGAGGAAACACTTATGGTATAATTTATAAACATGAGATGGAAAGAAAAGAAACTAGTAAATGTAATACATTTCAACACTTATCCTTGTAATTACTTATTTATTTTCTAATAAAGTAATCTATATATATATAAAAACCAGTTTAACTTTTGTGTGTGACCTTATAACTAGAATAGAATAAATGAAAGGGGACTATTTGGAGATGGTTTAGAAACAAACTTTTTGAAAATTGGTCCAGCCTAAGTTTTGTAATCCGAGCTACATTTAACATTTAAAATAATACCTCAATCGTGAAGATTAGATAATTATAAACATAGTTATTAGCAGACGTAATCTAAATGGTAGACACGTGCACCCAAGAGGACACAAGCGTCCACAGGTTTTTCTTAAAACCCACCTCTGTCTATCGACTCCTACTCTCACCTCCTCGCGGTGAACATCGGGTGCCTAGTACCTCAACTGGAGATTGGGTCCCAACCCCAGTGGAAGGTTGTTGGGGGTAGCAAACGAGAGAGGGGGAGAGGTGTTTCCACTAAGGCATCTCTCCTTTTATCCAGGCGACAGCGGCGGAATTCCCCAGATGGAATCAATGGTGGCGTCTACAGTTCCAGTGAGGCTGAACTACTTAGTGAACACCTTACAGGGCTACTCCGACGTTTTCGGAGCTCAGGCCTGTAATGAGCGGTTTATCCGGCTCCCCGTTCTTGGAGTCATACTAGGGACCTGGCCCTCCAGGTTGGGGGTTGTGCCGTCGGGGTGACTTCCCGGCCACAGAAAATAAGACGTAGTTGCGAAGCAAAAACAAGCCTCGGATACGGACGAATTCACGGTTGACGAACCATGCAAACGAAATAAGGATAACGAACTTCGGATCTGTACGTGGAATGGTCGGTCCCTTAATAGACCACGTGCAGCCGAACAATTAGCGGAAGCCCTAAACTGCTACAAAGCAGATATTGCCGCCATCCAAGAGATGCGATTTGACGGACCCAAGCAACACATAAACTCTTGGAGAGTACTTCAATAAATGTATCAGCTCTTTACAAGCGGTTAGTTCAATCTTCTTAATACCATTTCACTTTATGACCTCCTAATTTGCTCTTTAAAATGTTCTTTTTGTTATAGTATAATTAAATGCTCTTTAAAACATCTTAGAGATAATCATGACAAATGTCACCATATTGACTCTCTATGTACCCTCTATAAAACCTCTTTAAAAGGAGTAGTTTTAAAATGCTGAAAGAGGTTTTCATTTTAATCTTTCGAATACATCTTGAAGATATTCTGTGGAAGTTTTCACTAAAACGTATTTATGAAAGCTTAACATCAAGAATTACTACTTTCCTCTTTGGTTGAAAAAAAAAAATGTTTTGTTTCGCCTAACAATTGTGAAACCAAGCGAAAATCTTTTTTTCTTTCTTCTGTTTAAAGAAAAAAAGTCAACTACGTTTAACAAAAAACAAGCAAAACTGCACAACTGTTTGGTTGCTTATAGAAAACAGATGAACTATTTGGTTGAATGTTCGCGCAGGTGCGTATAATTATATGTTACACAAAATAGCGAACTCATTTTAGGCAATCGTTTAGTTTGTGTCAAAACACAAACTTTTTAGTTGCTCGTAACAAACAGTTGCAAAACTAAAAATTGAATGTGCGCGCCTAGCCTAATTGTTGTGAATTTGTTATCTTTTTCTTTAACTCTTTGCTTACTCTTTGTTTGCTCTTTTTTCTTTGAATTTGACTGATTGTAAACAGCTATATTCTTAATTTACTCTTTGTATACACTTTTTTCACTCTTTGCTTTGAGTTTCAGTTTCGATATCTTATTGTGAAGTGCTTAAGATATTTTAAAGAGTTCTTAACAAATGGATGGCGTATCTGTATAAAATACATATTTTTTTTAAAGGGTGACATTGTTAAACGTATATTGAAGATAAAATTATTATTTACTAGATTTTTATGTTTTATCGTTTACTATACGAAGTCATCAGTTTCTACGGATGTATGTAAATGAAAGAAGGAAATGTTGTTATTTGAAGAACTTTGGCAGAATATTAAAAAAATGTTGAAATAAAATTGATAATAGGTATTATTTTCATTATGTATAATATCAAATTTTCTGAATTTTGTATATAATTTGTATAATATTTTGTATCTTGATAGAATGTTGACGCAACAATAAAATGTCAAGTTAGCATATCTTTCTAACAGATTTTTAATACAGGAATTTTAACATTTTGTGAAATAAAAATTAAGGAATGACATATATTTTCATTTATTTTCATATATGTCTTTTTGTATCTTTTCTCTGTAAGATGTATAAAACCTGTCAACTTACATTTAAATTTTGAAAAAAAATGCAATAAAAATTCCGGAATCATTCTTCAAACAATTATTATGTTTCTTCGTGTTTTGTAGTATAAAGGAGATCTTAGCATCACAATATACAATAAAAAAGTTGATTTCATTTTATTTCATACAAAATTCTAAAGACGTAAGTGCTAATATGTCGCTCAGTTTGTAAACCTTTTGAGTTGTATTTATTTGCTGAAATTATTTTACATTTTAAAATTATTCAGATCGAACAAAAAAAGACCTTTCATAAAATAAAGCACCCTGTAGGTAGGAATACCTTCGATACATACACATACATGAATCGGCCATATCTATTGCATACTTAAACGTCATTTCTTTTTTTATTCTGAGGGCATTTTATTATTATTGCATTATTTTTCTGAATATTTCTTTGTAAATACTATTCTATTTGAAGGCGCGTTAATTTCAAGTAGGGTAGAGTATGCGGTTTCAAATTAAATCTTCTCTCGCAAATCAAAACACACAATCATAAAAAGGGTATACAATGAATATCGTAAATCCAGTAATAAATTATTGAAGGAAAGAATTCGCCATGTTTGTGTATTTATATTAGTCAATCCATTTTATTTGAATTGCATTAAATTTGTATTTGCGTGAAAGAGAAAGACATTTTTTATACATTTTTCTTCTTCGCAGTTCAATCTTTCTACTCAAAAATATAAACATCTTGAAAACCACTTGAAAGTGTCTTTATAGATTAATCAAAAAATGATCTTTATGAAGTCTTATAAATACTTTACTTAGAACTCTTTGTTCAATACAATAGACTCCTCCCCTTTAGTCCTTTTTGGGTATTACAGACCTCTTTAAGATTGTTCAAAGAGTTGAAAACACTTGGAAAATAGCTTTTCAAGATATCTGTAAGAGGCAATTGTGTTGCTTGGGGACCGTGGAGACGAAAATTAAAAGACTGCGATATTTACTACGGCGACTGCTACAGAGAACAAAAGCAGCGTTTATTTGGATGCGGATTTGTTGTTGAAACTAGGCTCAGGCAAAAAGTCTTAAGTTTCAACTGTGTGAACGAGCGCCTCACGACAATCCGCATCAAGGCCAAATTCGCCAACATTAGCCTGATTTGCGCGCATGCCCCAACAGAGGATAAAGATGAAGACACCAAAGACATATTCTACGAGCTCCTGGACAAAACATACGAGCAGTGTGACCTAGTTATGACATTAAAATTGTCCTTGGAGATTTGAATGCCAAGCTAGGAAGAGAAGACATCTTTGGTGACACAATTGGAAGATATAGCCTGCACGACACCACCTCCGATAACGGATTCAGGCTGATCGACTTCGCTGTGGGGCGAGACGTTCTTGTAGCCATCATCTTGATATTCACAAAGGGACATGGCGATCTCCTGATCAATCAACCGTAAACCAGATTGACCACATTGCGATCGATTCAAGGCATTTCTCCAGTATAGAGGATGTCCGCACGTTCCGAGGGATTAATATCGACTCGGACCACTACCTCGTTGTAGCCAAGGTTCGGCTGCGGATATCCCGTCCCAAGCCAAAACAAGGAAGTACTGCGAGGAAGTTCGACGTTGGACGCTTACAATCACAAGAGATCGCAATGTCCTTTTCCGATCGAGTTTCTAACAACCTCTTAAGAAGTCCTTTGCCGCCAGCATCAAGTATTGAGGACCAGTGGCAACATTTCCAAGCAGCCATTAGAGATGCCGCCTCTGATG
Organism: Chrysotoxum bicinctum; assembly: GCA_911387755.1. Taxonomy (NCBI): domain Eukaryota; kingdom Metazoa; phylum Arthropoda; class Insecta; order Diptera; family Syrphidae; genus Chrysotoxum; species Chrysotoxum bicinctum. The sequence goes on from OU426988.1 coordinate 116,293,968, forward strand.
TGCTGGGTTTTACACGACCACTACAACGAAACCCCTGGTTTGACGATGAGTGCCGGGAAGCACATGCAGCAAAACAAAACGCATATAAAGCGGCGCTGCAAAGAAGGACTAGAGCTGCTCGCGAGCTGTACGAGCAGAAGAGGAGAGAAGAACACCGGCTTCTAAGAAAGAAAAAGAAGGAGCATGAGAAGCGCTTGATCCAGGAAATAGAATGCCATGGCAGGAATGAGGTTCGGAAGTTTTACCAAAAGGTAAAAAAACCATCATAAGGATACAATCCCCGAGCCGAAGCCTGCAAGGATAATCACGGGAACATCGTAGTAGAACCGCAGTCCATGCTGAGAATATGGAAAGAACATTTCTCCAATCTTTATAACGGCGATGAAGAAGAAAATGCCGCTGCTATAGAGATAGCACCATTCAACCTAGGCGACGCAGACCAACAATACCGCCCACCCGACCTGGACGAAGTGAAGATAACTATATCGAATCTCAAGTCCAACAAAGCCGCAGGAGCTGACGGCCTCGTTGCCGAACTGTTCACAGCGGTAGGCGATGACTTGGTTATGAGTATGCACCAGCTCATCTGCAAAATATGGTCGGAAGAAAGCATGCCCGATGAATGGAACCTCAGTATTGTCTGTCCGATCCTCAAGAAAGGAGACCCTCTGAACTGCGCCAACTACAGAGGCATTACCCAAGCAACACAATTGCCTCTTACAGATATCTTAAAAAGTTATTTTCCAAGTGCTTTCAACTCTTTGAACAATCCTAAAGAGGTCTGTAATACCCAAAAAGGCCTAAAGGGGAGGAGTCTATTGTATTGAACAAAGAGTTCTAAGTAAAGTATTTGTAAGACTTCATAAAGATCATTTTTTGATTAATCTATAAAGACACTTTCAAGTGGTTTTCAAGATGTTTATATTTTTGAGTAAAAAGATTGAACTGCGAAGAAGAAAAATGTATACAAAATGTCTTTCTCTTTCACGCCAATACAAATTTAATGCAATTTAAATAAAATGGATTGACTAATATAAATACACAAACATGGCGAATTCTTTCCTTCAATAATTTATGACTGGAATTACGATATTCATGTATACCCTTTTTATGATTGTGTGTTTTGATTTGCGAGAGAAAATTTAATTTGAAACCGCATACTCTAACCTACTTGAAATTAACGCGCCTTCAAATAGAATAATATTTACAAAGAAATATTCAGAAAAATAATGTTATAATAATAAAATGCCCTCAGAATAAAAAAAGAAATGACGTTTAAGTATGCAATAGATATGGCCGATTCATGTATGTGTATGTATCGAAGGTATTCCTACCTACAGGGTGCTTTATTTTATGAAAGGTCGTTTTTTGTTCGATCTGAATAATTTTAAAATGTAAAATAATTTCTGCAAATAAATACAACTCAAAAGGTTTAAAAACTGAGCGACATATTAGCACTTACGTCTTTAGAATTTTGTATGAAATAAAATTAAATCAACTTTTTATTGTATATGGTGATGCTAAGATCACCTTTATACTACAAAACATGAAGAAACATAATAATTATTGGAGAATGATTTCTGATTTTTATTGCATTTTTTTCAAAATTTAAATGTAAGTTGACAGGTTTTATACATCTTACAGAGAAAAGATACAAAAATACATACTTACTTACTTAACCGGCTCCCGATCCATGGAGGGTCTCTGCCTGAGTTATTGCGGTCTTCCATCGGTTGCGATCCCTCGCGAGCTCCCTCCAGTCGTCGGGACCAAGCGCTCTTGCGTCTATAACCGCCTGGTCCCTGTAGCGGAGGTTCGGTCTTCCTCGCCGTCTCGAACCTGGGGGCTGGGATTCGAAGATTTTCTTGGCTGGAGCGTTGTTGTCCATTCGCTCGATGTGACCGAGCCAGTGTAGTCGACGTGTTTTGGCTTTTTGGACTACATCCACATCTTGGTACAGCTCGTATAATTCACGATTGAATCTTCTCCTCCATTCGCCCTCTTCGCATATAGGACCAAATATCCGCCGAAGAATTTTTCTCTCGAAAGTGCCCAGTATCAATTCCCCTTTTTTACTTATCGTCCAGCACTCGGCGCCGTAGAGTAGAACTGGTAAAATTAGCGTTTTGTATAGCGTGCACTTTGTCCTTCGAGAAAGGAGTTTTGAACCCATTTGTTTGGCCAAACCGAAGTAGCAGCGGTTTGCTAGGGTAATTCTTCGTCGAATTTCCACTAAGGTGTCATTCGTGGGATTGATGTTCGTTCCGAGGTAGGTGAACTCCTTGACTACCTCGAAATTACTGCTACCAATAGTGACGTTTTGTCCTAGGCGATGGACAGATGTGGCTTTGTTTGTTGATAGCATATACTTTGTTTTGTCCTCATTAACTTCAAGACCAACGCGTTTCGCCTGTTCATCAATAGCTGTGAACGCTTCTAGCACAGCACGCTTGGAGCGGCCGATGATATCGATGTCGTCCGCATATCCAAGCAGTTGGGAAGACCTGTTGAAAATAGTGCCTTCCAGGTTAACACCACTCTTGCGCACTATCTGCTTCAGGACTAGGTTGAAGAAATCACATGATAGCGCATCTCCTTGTCTGAACCCTGTGCACGTTTGGAATAGCTCGGATGAGCTGATGCCCATTTGCACGTTGCACCGCGTATTTTGTAACGTCATGCGGCATAGCTGGATCAGTTTTTTCGGGATCCCGAGTTCCGACATTGCCAATAGAAGCTCTTGGCGACTTATGCTATCATATGCGGCTTTAAAGTCGATGAAAAGATGGTGGGTCTCGACTTGAAATTCGTTGGTCTTTTCCAGGATTTGCCTCAATGTGATGATTTGGTCTATCGTTGATCTGCCTGGCCTGAAGCCACACTGGTACGTGCCGATTATAGTGTTGCAGAAAGGTTTTAGACGCTCACATAGAACGGTGGATAGGATCTCGTAGGCAACATTAAGCAGGGATATGCCCCTGTAGTTTTTGCAGGACATAGGATCGCCTTTTTTTTAGATTGGGCATATGGAGCTATTTGACCAGTCGTCGGGCATGCTTTCCTCCTCCCACACTTGGTTGATGAGCTGATGCATGCACCCTATCAGGACATCTCCTCCATACTTAAAGAGTTCCGCAGGTAGGCCATCCGAGCCTGCGGATTTGTTATTCTTAAGCTTGTGTATGGCTTTCTTAACCTCTTCAGTACTGGGTAGTGGGACTGGATCTTTATTGACTGGTCTTATGCTTCTTTGCTCCCCTGTGTTTTCGTCTAAATAATGCCCATTAAGCAGCTGCTGGAAATGCTGTTTAAACACGTCTACAATTCCCTGTGCTTCGGTGACTAGGTTCCCTTCGCTGTTTCGAAGAGCTTGCGTGCCGGCCCTATAACCTGATGCCAGTTGTTTGGCTGTTTTATAGAACCGGCGGGTGTTTGTGGCAGTGCTAAACTCCTCGAGATACCTGAGCTGAGAAGCTGCGGCTGCTCTTTTCTTTCTGCGCAGGGTTTTTTTCTCCTTCCTTCTCTTTTCACGGTACTCCTCTTTTGCTGCTCTTGTTTTCCATTGCAGCATTTGCATTCGTGCATTTTCCGTCTCCTGCTTCAATACCGCGCATTCATTATCATACCACGGGTTCTTTTTCCTAGGTGGTTGATAGCCTATGGTGGACTCGGCTACCTCCCTAATGATGTCGCGGTACTGGCTCCACTGGTTGTTGACGCTTGTGGCTGGGGGTACGGCAGAGAGTTTCCCGGTCAATTGCTCACTGTAGTCTCTGGCTTTCTCAGGTGTGCTAAGGCATGCAGTATTGAATTTCTTCCTTTGGGCGGTCCTCATTTTCTTTTCGTTGGACAGTTGGGCTCTGAACTTTGTCACAACAAGAAAGTGGTCAGAGTCCACGTTTGCACCTCGGAAAGTTCGCACGTCCAAGATGTTCGACGCGTGCCTTTCGCCAATTAACACGTGGTCGATTTGGTTGGCGGTTCGACCATCTGGAGATCGCCAGGTTGCTGTGTGTATCCTTCGCCTGGGGAACCTAGTGCTACTTATCACCGTATTCCGAGCTGCAGCAAAGTCGATTAGTCGGAAGCCGTTATCTGTTGTCATTTCGTGGAGGCTGTGCTTTCCAACTAATCCGCCAAAGATATTTTCCTTCCCGACTTTAGCATTGAAATCTCCGAGCACGACTTTGATATCGTACTCTGGACAGGCTCCGTAGGCTCCGTCCAGGAGGTCATAAAATTCCTCCTTGTTAGATTCCTCAGCTTCATCGGTAGGGGCGTGTACACGTATTAGGCTGATGTTTTGAAAAGTAGCTTTAATGCGGATCACAGCCAGGCGATCACTAATCGGCTTAAAATCGATGACTTTTGATCTGAGTCGATTACCCACGACGAATCCGCATCCTAACATGTGCATTCTTTGATGACAGCTGTAATAAATGTCGCAATCTTTTCTTTTCGCTATTCCTGATCCTATCCATCGTATCTCCTGGATCGCGGTAATGTTTGCCTTGTACCGCGAGAGGACAGATTCAAGTTTTTGAGTAGCACCTGGTGTGTAGAGTGTCCTTACATTCCAGGTGCATACTCGTAAATCGTAGTCCATTTTCGTTCCGGGTCTGGCTGCCATTTGAGGGGGGTCGTTATCCGAGGCTTCTTCCGTCTCTCTCATAACAATTAATGTTTTTTACTGTGGCCGGGTCGTTAGCCCGACGCACTAACCTCCAATCTGTAGGGCCATGGGTTTAGTGTTGCAATTGTTTCCTTGGTCAACACTCGCACTTACAAGTTTAGCAAGTCATGACATAAAGCCAAGACCAGTATCCGGCGGTTACCAATGAGGAGGTATTGTAAGCACTTGATGTGTAGGAAAAGATACAGCTCGAAGCCCCCAGTTCCTTCAGCACCCAACCACCACAAAAATACAAACTAAATGAAAATAAGTGAAAATATATGTCATTTCTTAATTTTTATTTCACAAAGTGTTAAAATCCCTGGATTAAAAATAATCTGTTAGAAAGATATGCTAACTTGACATTTTATTGTTGCGTCAACATTCTATCAAAATACAAAATATTGAGTTCAACTGTCAACCGACTAAATAACACTAGTTTACAAATTTTCGGTTTTTGGCGAGTACCTCAACAAAAAAGTATTTTCTAGACTAATTTTGGCTCTCTGAACACGAAAATGGCAATCATTTATTTTTCCAAAGAAGCGTTTTCGAGATATGACCAAAAAACGTGTTTTTCTGCTCCTTTTCCATGCATAAGCCTAATTCTCAAAAACGGTCGAAATAATTTACATAAACTTTATAGTTTTGAACAGATATTTTGTTTGTCTTTCCAACAGTATACGACTTGTGTAAATCGGCCCAACAATCATCAAGAAAAAGCCGTTCAAAGTTTCAAAAAACACAATTTTTCGCCGTTTTTTGAAAATCGCTTCTTTTAAGTCATTCCGTAAGGATAGAAAAAAAAGTATTTAAAATAGTTTTAAGACCTCAGGTGAAAGATATTGTTTTTACAAAGCTAAAACGCATAAAATCAATGAAATCGAATAATAAATGTGAAAGTTATGAAACATTACGTGAAGGCACACCATTTCAGTTTTTTTCAAAAAAAATATGTTTTTTAGTTTTATCTACCTGTTTAAGAATTGTTTAAAAAAATATACAAATTCAGAGCATTTACTGTAGTGCTTTATAGTAAAGTAATGCTATATTGTCAACCTGTGCTACGTGCTTTGTGAGGTTAATTGCATTTGGAAACGGAAATAGGAAGTATTTATCGTTTGGAAAGCCAGTTGAATGGAGAAACCCAATTGATCATGTGACTGACTGTTACTTCTGCTTAACTAAAATACAAGGAGGAAAATTTCGGAAAGCTTTTTATCCCGAAGTACAATCAGTAACAAAGACGGCGACACATTCTTCTCGGTATCCAAAACAAGAACCACCAGGAACAAAAATAACAGCCGCAGAAGTATCAGATTTGAGTTCCAGTATCATCAGCAGTTTGGAAATTGAAAGTCCAAAACTAAAGCTATTTAATCAATTCCAACTCAATGATTTATGCCGTAATCTCAACTTATCTTATGAGAAGTCTGAGTTGCTCGTTTCGAGATTGCAGGAATTTAACTGCTTGGAAGCAGAAACAAAAGTCACTTATTACAGAAATCGGAATAAGAAATTTGAAAGGTATTATTCAAAAACGGGTGACTTTTGTTATTGCAATGATGTGACAGGATTATTTGCTGAATTTGGAGAACACCACAAAGCTAAGGATTGGCGGCTTTTTATCGACGGCAGCAAGTATAGCGTGAAGGCTGTTTTACTTCATAAAGGGAACACGAAACCATCAATCCCGATTGGTCACTCCACAAATGTAAAAGAGGACTACAAGACCATGGAAAAACTTCTTCAACTTGTGAAATACATGTCCTATAACTGAAAAATCTGCTGTGATTTAAAAGTCGTGGCTTTGCTTACTGGCCTGCAGGGTGGCTACAAAAAATACTGCTGTTTTCTGTGTTTTTAGGATAGCAGAGCAGATGAAAAGCATTTCATCCAACGAAATTGGCCACTTCGTGAAAATCATGTAGTAGGAAAGAGCAACGTTGCTGAAAAAGCATTTGTTGAAAAACAAAATGTAATACTTCCATCATTGCACATAAAACTCGGCATTATGAAAAATTTTGTAAAAGCCTTGGCAAAAGATCCCGAAAACAAAGGATTAACATATTTGAAAACAAAGTTTCCCAAGCTGTCGACCGAAAAAATTAAGGCGGGTATATTCGTTGGTCCACAGATAAAAAAAATTGTTTAGTGACACCGGATTTTTGAATTGTCTAAAAAAAACGAGAAAAGAGAATGGAATGCTTTTCAAGACGTAGTTCATGAATTTTTGGGAAACTACAGAAGTACAAACTATCGTCAATTGATCGAAAAAAAATGATGCTATTCATTCCATGCTATTGGTGAGTATTTAGCAGATAAGTGTTTCAAAAACAAAGATTCCACCAGGACCTTGTAATCATGGAAAAGAGGTATGAGGGCTTTTGGGACCAGGGGATGATGAGTGACTACTGCTGGATACAGCTCCGCGAAGATTCAACGCCACATAAAAGAAGAAGTGTAAGGAATACGTCATATTTTAAATAAAAATTATGAAAAAAAGAAAAAAAAATGAAATGGTCTGCCTTCACGTACTGTTTCATAACTTCCACATTTATTATTCGATTTCATTGATCTTATGCGTTTAAGCTTTGTAAAAACAATATCTTTCATCTGAGATCTTAAAACTATTTTAAATATTTTTTTTTCTATCCTTACGGAATGACTTAAAAGAAGCGATTTTCAAAAAACGGCGAAAAATTGTGTTTTTTGAAACTTTGAACGGCTTTTTCTTGATGATTGTTGGGCCGATTTACACAAGTCGTATACTGTTGGAAAGACAAACAAAATATCTGTTCAAAACTATAAAGTTTATGTACATTATTTCGACCGTTTTTGAGAATTAGGCTTTTAGATGGAAAAGGAGCAGAAAAACACGTTTTTTGGTCATATCTCGAAAACGCTTCTTTGGAAAAATAAATGATTGCCATTTTCGTGTTCAGAGAGCTAAAATTAGTCTAGAAAATACTTTTTTGTTGAGGTACTTTTTTTGTGTAAACTAGTGTAATCAGTGAAAATTCAGAAAATTTGATATTATACATAATCAAAATAATACCCATTATCAATTTTATTTGAATTTGAATTTTATTTCAACATTTCTTTTATATTCTGCCAAAGTTCTTCAAATAACAACATTTCCTTCTTTCATTTACTTACATCCGTAGAAACTGATGACTTCGTATAGTAAACGATAAAACATAAAAATCTAGTAAATAATAATTTTATCTTCAATATACGTTTAACAATGTCACCCTTTACAAAATATATGTATTTTATACAGATACGCCACCCATTTGTTAAGAACTCTTTAAAATATCTTAAGCACTTCAGAATAAGATATCGAAACTGAAATTCAAAGCAAAGAGTGAAAAAAGTGTAAACAAAGAGTAAAGGAAGAATATAGATGTTTACAATCAGTCAAATCCAAAAAAAAAAAGAGCAAACAAAGCGTAAGCAAAGAGTAAAAGAAAAAGATAACAAATTCACAACAATTAGGCTAGCCGCGCACATTCAATTTTTAGTTTTGCAACTGTTTGTTACGAGCAACTAAAAAGTTTGTATTTTGACACAAACTAAACGATTGCCTGAAATGAGCTCGCTATTTTGTGTAACATATAATTATATGCACCTGCGCGAACATTCAACCAAATAGTTCATCTATTTTTTTCTATAAGCAACCAAACAGTTTTGCTTATTTTTTGTTAAACATAATTATATGCAATAGCGCGCACATTCAACTAAATAGTTGAGTTGTTTTCTTTAAACACAAGAGAGAAAAAAAGATTTTCGCTTGGTTTCACAATTTTTTTTTTTTTTTTTTCACAATTCACAATCGTTAGGCGAAACAAATCATTTTTTTCAACCAAAGAGGAAAGTAGTAATTCTTGATGTTAAGCTTTCATAAATACGTTTTAGTGAAAACTCGAAAGATTAAAATGAAAACCTCTTTCAGCATTTTAAAACTACTCCTTTTAAAGAGGTTTTAAAGAGGGTACATAGAGAGTCAATATGGTGACATTTGTCATGATTATCTCTAAGATGTTTTAAAGAGCAGTTAATTATACTATAACAAAAAGAACATTTTAAAGAGCCAATTAGGAGGTCATAAAGTGAAATGGTATTAAGAAGATTGAACTAACAGCTTGTTAAGAGCTGATACATTTATTGAAGTACTCTCCAAGAGTTTATGTGTTGCTTGGGTAAGTCTCCTGAACATTGCGTACAAGATCCTTTCTGCCGTATTATGTGAACGTATAAGGCCTTTCGTCAACAACCTGATAGGTCCATATCAGTGCGGCTTTAGACCAGGAAAGTCCACCATCGATCAAATATTCACATTACGGCAGATCGTGGAAAAAACCCAGGAGCTATAAATCGACATATACCACCTTTTCATCTATTTCAAAGCCGCGTACGATAGCATCTATAGGAACGAACTATATAGAGCAATGTCTAGTTTTGGCATCCCTGACAAACTTGTCCGCTTGTGCAGGATGACGATGGAGAATGCACGCTGCTCCGGCCCCGAAAGTCTTCGAATCAAACCCCAAAGGGACGGCGAAGTAGAGGAAGACCGACTCAGGTGGCACACAAAGTGGGGGAGGACTTCAACCAACTTGGCGTGCGAAACTGGAGACAGCTAGCTAGGGACCGAGCTAGCTGGAGAAGCTTATTGGTTGCGGCCCTGGTCCACCCCGGACTGTAGCGCCACCTTAAGTACGAGTAAGTAAGTAAGTAATCTAAATACCTTTCGATTTAGTACAACTATCTAAAATGAGCGAAACTCTATCAAAATACACCAACACAACCCACACTATAAAATAAATTAAATATATAAGACTTTCGAATTGATTTTTTGGCACTTTGACTGTGGAAAAAATTATTTAATTATAATTTTTTTTTAAGGCATATGTCTGTTTGTAATTTGTTTTTCTTTCGTGAAAGTGAGGCTCGGAAAAATCTTTCTTTTTAATTGGTGCAACTTTCTAGCAGCAAGTGTTTTTTTCGTAAAGTTTTTTTAAGTTTCAATTTTCAGCTTAATTAGATTTGTTTAAGTTAAGTAAAATGGTTTTCTAAATTATTTTTAAAAATCGTGGATTGTGAATTTTTCTTGAGTAGGTTATTGCATTTATTTTTTAAGTTGTGTGGATATATCCAATAATTTAATGTGTATTTGATTTAGTATAGCGAAGAATGGAAGGCAAAAAAAGTTATTATAAGGAAGAATCAGATGGAGTTATCAAGCAATGGCAGTGCAAAAAAAGAACAGCTTAAAAAAAAAAAGGACCAAAAGGAACAGTTCGAGAAGCATCACATAGAACAAGAAAAATACTTGAAACAATCGAAAAAAGGATGGAAGACCATATTAAAGAAATTTTTGTAAAGTTAGTTAAAGAGAGGGATGCTTTGAAAAAAAATATGGAATCAAAGGATGGTGGTAGTGTACTGCCTTCAACGGATAAACGATCTACATCTAAAGGTCAATTTAAGAAAGTTGATGATGATCGTGAAGAAATGAACATAAGTGAAATTTTTAAAATTGTTGGCCTTGAAACTGCTTCTAGGACATCAATCAAAATATCTTCGCAAATAAAAAAAAGTGACACCGCTGTGCTTGGTATATATATTTTATATGCCGGTGATTTAAAAAATTTGACGGGAGTTTTTCAATGATATCTGATTAACTTATGTCTGGAAAATATGACTTAAAAAAAAAAACTGAGAAAGAGAAGAACGCTTCTGCTTCGTCATTTAACAAAATCAAAGACACAAGTTCTATTTCGATAGGTACAATTAATGTTTGGCTTAAATGATTCGATCGATTACATTATTCTTTGAATTCGATGTATTTCATTTGCAGATTTATCAAATGAACCATATTCAAATGTCAGTGCTTCTCTTTTAAAGGATCCATCATCAAATCGATCATTGGCTCTCGCAATAATAATTTCAACATTTTCACCTTAAAACTCGCTTGAATTATGGCACAACCATCAAGATGGGCAAGAGTACGATAACTTAGGCGCCAAGAAATTATAACGGTTTTTTGTAGAACAGTTCAATACAAGCATTTTACTATGGGAGGGCGGGTCTATCTCCCCCCGTTTGGGCGGGAGGTACTAAAATGGAAACAAAAATATTAAAAAATAACGGTAATACCTACAATTAAGTATTATACCTTTTTTTAAAGCCAATACTCGCTTCTATTAGAAAAATTTTTAATCAAGTGAAATCTATTCACAGTTTAAAAAAAAACGAGTTTTAAACTCAAATTTTCGGAAAAAAACATTAAAAAAAAAGTTTAAAATTGAATTTTTCAAAACTGCAAAGTTATATATAATTATTTTTTCCTAAAATTCGTTGCTCTAATTTATTCTTATTCAAAAACTGAAAGCTAGATGATTTTATGTCGCCTAATTTTTGTGAAAATTGAAAATAACTAAAACTACTTTTTTTATGGAATATTTGTTTTTTTTTTGCTTGCTTACACATTACGGCGTATAAACAGTGAGGTATGTATGCAACCCCCTGCTTGGGCACACTATAGGATTTGGCGTAGGTGCGAGGTTGGGTGTATGCAAGGTTTCTTTTGCATTTACAGAATCTGGACTTAAAGAAACTTTGAATTTACCCTATGGTCTACATACGAGTATATCCAATGTCAACTAAATATATGTACATAAATGTACGTAGCCCAAAGTTGCACATTTAAAATGTTCAGACATGAAAATTTAATACATTATGAAAAATTTACATTACTTAGGTACTACTGTTAGAATGCAGCAAGTTTATATAATTCCTTAATTAATATGTATGTTTATTGTTTGTGTCTAACATTTTTAATGCTAATGTGGTACAGGTTATTGCTTACCAAGTTCATTCGTTATTCAACCTTTGTATGAGTGAAGTATTTTTGTCTTTGAATAAAGAATGGCGACTAAGCATCCACTACTTCATCCTAAATTAAATAACTTTTCAGTATTTCAAACGAAAATATTTCAAAAGCATCCCGTTCTTCGAAGAAATTGGTCTGATTCCAACTAAAACGTCAACTCCCCTATTTGTGTCGCAACTTACCGATAAAGGTAGAAAAATATAAAAATTTCAAGATCGGTTGGATGTGGCCGTGCTCCAAAAAAAGGTGATAAAAATTGTAAGAATACAATAAACCCATCTATCGGCACATTTGTCCATGGGCCTCAATATTGGCTAGAGATTCGGGAGGTGCTTGCTATAATTACGAGTATCTCTTTTGTGATCAAAATACCTGTAAACACGGTTTTAATACATTGAACATTGAAAAATTGACTTGATTATTTTTAATTAACACCTGACTTACTCACAAACTGACTGACTAAGACGCGGAATGCCATGCAATTCTACCTCCTCGGTAACGCTAAATGATTTGCTGTACTTTACTTACAAATGAACCACATTAACATTAATAGCCAAACCACAATCTCGCGTTTGGTCGGTCGGGCTTTGACATTTTGAATAAAAACAATAGACTCTTATGAGGCAATCTGAAATGTTACCTCCGGCGTTGCGACCGCTTTATATCGTAATATCGTAACCGTCAGACCAACGCCAGGCCAAAGCAAAAGTAGATCTATTTTCTATTCGGTCGGGCGTTTGACAGTTCATTGTTTTTATTTTGATTAAAAAAAATAAAGAAATTAATTAAAAAATACTTGTATGAGCTCTTTCGAAGACAAATTAATAAACATGGTTCGGGATAACGATTGTATTTATAATCCAAAAAAGTCTACACCTTGGAGAAATTGGTTTTCTCCAAGAATGCTTTTCTAGTTCTGGCTCGATAAAAGTTCTCAACAAATCGAATGTCGCCGGTTTCATTCGGGTTATTTTAAAATAATGTTCTTGATCATGCTTTTGCATTGCATCATAATTAAGAGCAAAGAATCCATCAGTGTCTCTGCTTAAATTGAGCTCCCGAACCCATCGCTGCCTTTCTACTCTTTTTTCGTCGTTTTTAAACGCCTCATACCCAGCATAGCTCACAACACCGACAAGGAAAAGTCAAGGAGGTCATCAAGATCATCTATATCGGCCATATCCATCTCTTGTTTAAGAAAATAGCTTTACAAATTAACTATTTTAAATGCCCAAAATTTAAAATACGCAATATTATATACCTTGTAAATTAATAAACAGTAACAAAATTCATTGGAATATAACAAATAAGTAGGTACTTATCAAAGATGTCATGGAAATATCAGCCAACGCTCGAGGTTTGAAGCTAAATTTCGTTTTACAAATGCTACGGTCGCGCTTTTTGAACGCCAATTAACGCCGGACCGACTGAACGCGATGTTGTGATTTAGCCATAATCCTCAAATGAAATCACCGTATAGGTAAATACCAAAAATCAAAAATTTCATAAAAAGTAGTTTTAGTAATTTTAAATTTTCTCAAAAACTAAAAGGCATAAAACCATGCGGTGTTTTGTGTTCGATTAAGAATTAATAGCAGCATTGACCACAAAAAGCCAATTAAACACTTTATTTCACAATTTTGAAAAAAAATGGTCTAAACTTTTTTTTTCATTTTTTAGCAAAATTTTGAGTTTGTATGCAAATTTTTCAAAAACTATTGACATAAGTAATTTAACTCAAATTTATGATTATAGAGCAGACTTCTGGCTTTCAAAACTGGTATAGTACTTTATTGTATGTGTTGCCGTTGTTTTTTAATATTTTTTTTTTTAATTTAAGTCATTTTTTCTAAAATCGCCCCTACCTCCTAAACCGGGCGAGATAGACCCCCTTCTATAGTAAAGAACGCTTGTATTTGATCCTTCTACAAAAATTCGTAATCAATTTTTGGCGCCTAAGTTATCGTACTCTTCCCTCAAGATGAATTGTCAGATGATATTTTACGTAGTTACGTACCATTAATTCAAATCCAAATTTGCTAATTAATCCGGAAATCCACAACGAAGCTCTTATTTTGATTGAAGATATTTGTATGTCAATTATTGCAAATAAAGCTTTATTAAATATGTTGTATTATGGGCTTTAGGCCAGTGTTGATTTCAATCAAATGAAAGACAAATATTGTTTATTTTATCGACGTTTCGTCTGTGATTATAGACATCTTCAGGATATATTTATTTTATTTTTATTTCAATCACCCCTATCGCAGAGCCCCTCGTAACAAATCCCCGAAAATTTTGTTACGCTACGAATACGAATAAATTTACATCATAGGCCCCGAACGGAATCAAAAAAGCATCTTCCTAATTTCGGACTTTCAAAATCAGTTGATTTGCGTCAAAATGTGAAAAAATAAATAAATTTTCGTTGTTCATCTTTCGATTTGATTTTAATTTTGTTGGTCGTAAAAATGGATACCATTGCCGTTGCAATCTTTGTAATAAATGTAGAAAATACGCGAAGAAGACAAACACTAAAAATGAGATTCATTACGGAAGGATACCAATATTTATGTATTTGTATTTACTTTATTTGCCCTTCGAAAAATAAAAAATATAAACAAATTCACATGAAAACAATAATAAAAATTGTTTTTATATATTTTATTTGCATGTCCTTTATCTTCGTTCGCTTAATTTTATTTGTGTTTCGTTTTAAGTTGTGCTCCGATCAAAATATCTGTTCGTAGAAAAAACTGTCCAACTTCCTATTCATTCGGGGCTAGTGATACCATTATTCACGAACTCCGAATTTCGTAGCAAGTTTTTTGATGTGTAAACATCTTTCCCGGCGGTAGTGAATCGAAAACGTGTGTAAAACTTATACGTCCCGTGTAACCCGTTACGGTTACACGTTACGGTTACACATTACGGTTACACGTTACGGTTACACGTTCCGTGTAGCAACCTACCTTACCGATGATTGCATTTAACACCATGTTTACATTGTAAATATTGCGTACTTACGACATCGTGTTTACATTGGAGACTTTGAGTGCTGAAATCTCGATTTTATTACTTTCCATTGCTGGCTAGAACTTAATTCAATCCCTCAACATTTCTTCACCTCTCGACTAATTAGGCCTATTCTGCCACATTTGTTATTCTGCTATAGATTTTCTGTTATGAGTCCTTTGAGTATATATAATATGGAGGGCTCATTTCTATTCCAAATGCGTGCCTATCATAGGGGGCACTACTCAAATTTGTGTAAGACAAAGTTATTGCCGAGTGCTTCATATCACATGTGACGGAGAACTATATGCGAGGAGAAGGTAAGCACAAATCGGAGGATACGGCTGTATCCTTAACTTACAGAAAGTGATACAGCGACCCCTATCACAACTTCAAGTACTACAATGCATTAGGAATAGGAACGAGCCCTCCATATTATATATACTCAAAGTATGAATCATAAAAGATTTCCACCTTAAAAGATCTTTTTTGATTGGTATTCAGAGGTTCGAACTTTTATAAAAGTCTGTTAGGCTAGTCGCGCACTGGAAACTGTGGTCGAAATCAAATAGTTTAATCACCAGTTGAAAGAGAACCGCGCACTGGCAACTCTTTACTCACGCTCACACTCTTTTATCTCTTGCGCTTATGGAAAACAGCTCAACTATTACGAATTAATTTAAGGCAATCGCTTTTTAGTTGCTCGAATCGAGTTGCTTTAAGTGCGCGGTGTCCCATATAAGCCCATATGTTTCATTTTAGCAACTAAACAGTTGCGAAACTAAAAATTGAATGTGCGCGCCTGGCCTTATGCTACTTCGAAAACGAGATCTGTTATAAAACTGAACTAAATCTGTTATCATATTCAGCTGTGATTATATAAAATATTTCATCTGACATAATTAAAATGGATGACGAACAAAAAAGTAAACTCTTAGGCTAGGTGCGCACATTCAATTTTTAGTTTCGAAACTGCTTGGTTCGAGCAACTTAAAAGTTTGTGTTTTGACACAAACTAAATGATTGCGCGCACATTCAATTTTTAGTTGCACAACTGTTTGGTTACTTACAGAAAACAGATGAACTATTTAGTTGAATGTCCGCGCAGGTGCATATAATTATTTGTTACACAGAATAGCGAACTCATTTTAGGCAATCGCTCAGTTTGTATCAAAACACAAACTTTTAGTTGCTTGAACCAAGCAGTTGTGAAACTAAAAACTGAATGTGCGCGCCTAGCCTAAGACTATTTTGGGTTGACAGCTCAAACATTTGTAAAGAAATTCATAGCAGAATAACAGAATATAAGATCTCGCCAAATAGGCCTAAATATGTGAAAAAGACGAAAGACAAATCAACTGGTGTAAAATTTCATAGCGGGTTCATTTAATGTCTTATCCACTTCAAGTTATTGACGGACAATAACATTTTATTTTATGCTCGCAAAAAATGCATTTTCAGAGTTGAACTTTAACAGCCTTATTTATTAGAATTCGCTGAACGCGTGAATAGTTATGCACTGCATAAGGACTTATTCATCCACTATGCAAATGTAAAACAAAAAAAAAACATCTTGTCTGTCTATCAAATTTAATAAACTAAAATGGAACTACCAAAAGTTAAAAGAATTCGAACAATTAACTTTGATTCATCAGATAAAGGTATGTAATTATCTCTAGCACATACTGGAAATAAAGTTATTATGCGTTTTATCCTAGCTGGAATATTCCTACGACAAGTTATTGAGGATGAAATTCAATAATGCAAAATAAAAATTGCAACACTAACACACCGGATGAAGAAGGATCCGTGGAGAGAGATCACCAACAAGTATATTTATCTATTTAATGCTAAACAATTTTCAATTAAATTTGTTTTTAATATATTAGTATAACATATTATTTTCAATAAATAAAAACAACAAAGCTTTAGTTTCAATATCAAGTAAAAGCCATTTTATTTTGTTGATAATCTTTATAATTCAATGTTACACTGGGCCTCCACTTGAAATAAATGATTGCAAGAAATGTGTCATGTAGCCAATATTTCTTGTGGAGCCCCCTTATGTCTCGATTTTTGTTATTTTTAGACATTATTTTTACTATTTATTTCTTGTCTTCGTAGGAGAAATAAATGCAGATATAAATTTTGACGTTTCATGACTTGTGACTTCACTAGACACAAATTTCTCACAAGACGTCGAGTCTTGACACCAATTCCCACATTTTCATATAACATTCCTTCATTTCATTGACGAACTAATGTTATGTTTTCACTTCGTATAGAAATTATGTCCTGTGAAGCTAAGATGTATTTTTTCTACCATTTACTGTCTGTTGAAGTACATATATAATGTTGTTTGTTTGCTTGCAGGCCAAAATTAACATTAAAAGAATTAAACATTGAAGATAGTAAGTATTTTGATTAATTTTTTCAAAATTAGTTAGGGCATTCAGAGACTTTTCATGCTTGTGGGACTACTCAATTATGTTTTGGAGCAAATGTTCTTCAAGGTCCTTTTGTATTCTTCCCGTTTTGCCTCTTCCAGTTTTTCCACTGCGTTTATCGCTAAAATCAAATGACGTGACTTACCTGGTGAGATTATAGCGAGGAATGAATAATCACGACATAATTTGCCCACAGAGTTAAAGAAATATAAACTTCAGATATAGTGTCTGATATAGTGTCAGAAATAAATATTGCTAATGGAGGTGCGGCGTGATGTCAAAGTGAATGTGACAGTTCAGTACTAAAATGTCCTTATGTAGGCACTATTCAACCTCCAAACGCGTTTAGCTAATAATGCCTCTATTCAACGTCACATAAGTTTTATAAATAACGATTTTGCGTTTAGAGGCATTATAAGGGTTGCATAGCCTTATGTACTCACTATAATGAGTTTATAAATATGGCTGTAAAAATCCAAAAAATGTTCTTCAGCGCAATCAGTTGACATCTGCAATGAAATATTCTCGTTACGTCAAAATTTAATTTGTCCCTTATCTGTCATACCATATAATTATTTTAATTATCGAATTATTCTTTATTATATCAAAATATACTTTTAGCATTCACTATATCAAAATATAGATCATATTCTCCATCTGTCAAGCCATGAACTGGATGATGACTACGATTTCAATGTATTAAAAAAATTAGTTTTTGCCACTTATAATACCATTACAAGGTAGGAATGATGTCAATCGGTTTGTAAATCTCTGACAGAGGGAGTAAGATAAAGTACAGAAACCTAAAAAAAAAGTTAAAGGATTGGTTTGATTTTAATAAGGTGAACGCTCCATCTAGTGGTTTGTCAAAAAAAAAGTTTTGACTTTTTCGCTGCATGACAAGTATATTTGTTGGCGGCGTTAAGCCAGATATACATACATTGTTCAAATGCATGAAAAACACGTACAAGTCTATTATTTCAGATTATTTCAGTGGCGAGAGAATGTTGCTCTTTGTGGTTTTTTTTCAGCAAAATTGTGTTTTTACGAATTTCTTTGAGATTTTTGTAAATTTATCCGAGTAATTTTTTTTTAATATTTTAATCAGTGCTTATGCTGTGCTGTGTTCTCATCTCTTCAACGTAATATACGCAAATGAACCAATAAATACATGATCAATCATCAATCTTGCATATACACTACTTAAATGCAGGACGCTAGATTGAAAGAAAATAAAAAGATTTTGATTTTGTTTCAATCCAACATCCAATCTATCCATAACTTTTATTTCATTTTGTCCATTTCAATTTGTCAATTTTCAAGAAAACAACAGCTGTCTGTCTATATAAGTATTTAATTTTATTCGTGTGAATTTTTCAAGGAAAAAAATGACGAATTGGACAAAAGAGCAAACAAGTTTCCTGATAAACATTTATTAATGACGATAAAAAAATGTTTCGATTCAAATAATTCAACGTAAAACCCATCGTGAGGCGCCTCAAAGTTTTTTTTAATGTAAACACGATGGTACTCACCAGTCCGTACTCAATCTTCCCAATCTAAACAGGCTCTAATGTATTCACGAAACTCTGTAAGACGGCTTTTAAACGGAGCAATATTACCTTGCGATTTTTAAGCCCGTTGGAGAGAGACGTGTGTGGTTGCGGGGTTACATAAGGCGGAAGATGACTCCAAAAGAGAAACTAAGATTAAAAATCGCTTCCGTGTAAAAGCAGTATAAGTAATCTTGTTATCATTCATGAGTGTCACTCAGGATCGATAATGTGTACCACACCTAAGGTTTGCCATTTTTAGCTCAGAAAATCTGACATTTTGTTTATAAAAAAGAAACAAAAAACAGTTCACTGTGAAACAAAAAGAAAATTAAAAAACCTGATACTCTGTTCCTAAATGGGTCTGTGGAGTTGAAAAATTGTAAATTGAATTTGATTCAAGTGTTAGTTGTTGGAACTTGTTTAATTAAATTGTTTAATAATTTTGCTGTGATAATATTAAATTTGGAAATTTCAAACATTGTGATGATCCGTAATTAATAATAATATTTACATTTTATGTAGCCTTAACACACAAAAGTGAACGCCATCTTGTGACCGGCTGATCTTCACAACCACGACAGAAGAATTTTGTTAAATCTTGAAAAACGAATAAACAAAAAAATAGATAATAACATTTTAGAAAAAATTGCTCTCTACATTTAAACACTGATTTGTTTAGGATTTGAATTTGTGGTATGTGACAAATTGTATAACGAAAATATTTTTGGCTGCTCTGTGCCATCATTTTTTTTGCACGACCCAATCAGTCAGTTCACTCAATAGATTTATGTATTTTTCCTTAATTTGACAATAGATGTAATATTTATACTTTGCATTGTCTAATTGAGTTGTAAAAATTGTGTAGTTAGGCAAGTTATGTATGCAGATTGAAGTATTATCAAAAATACATAATATTTCTGTTTTGCTGTCAAAATATAAAGCGATATTATTCGCTTACTTAATGTGAGTGCCTATAAATATAAACTGACCAAATATGTAAACAAATAATGATGTAACGAAATTCAAAATAAACAAAAAAAATTGAGATATCCATTCCAAATTGCTTTTCTGGTGGGTGGACTGATCTACAGCAAAAAAAAAAATCTGGAAAAATTAATAAATTGTGTTCAACCTTTTGAGTGCCCTGAAGGGATATTAATTTAACAATCCTTATTATCCTTACTATCAGAATTTTTTTTGTATATTTATAATTCGTATTTACAGCCAACGAAATTAAAATAATTGGTCATGACTTTCGATTCTCACGGGCGTCAAACAACAGATTCGCAATCGGAATCGGCTTCTTTGGCCGACAACAGCGAAGAAATGTAATATTTTTATTATTCTATATAAGTTTTATTGCATATTAATTTATTTTGTACTTATTTCAAATAGGACCCCGGAAAAATTGATATCATCTTTTCCAGTCATGAAGCTACGATCTCTTAACCAAAAACTTTCTAATCTGAGATGGGTAGTACCCGTCTTGCCAGAACAAGAACTAGAACTTTTACTTAATGCGGCTATAAATCTTACATTGGCTGGTAATTATGGCGGAGAATGCAAAAAACTTAGTGTATCAAAATCAAATTGAATCTACAGTTAATTATTTAAAAATTATAAAAAATTTAATACTGAGTCGGTCAAATATGTAACGTAGTACATAAATTACAGGTTCTAATAGATACAGCTTTGGACAATTAGAATCTTATTTGGATAATAGCAAACTTGCGAAATATTTTATTAAACTACATATATTATTTTTTACTTATGAAACAAATCATTGTTATTTATTAGAACTTTTTAAAAATTATTTAAGGTTTGTTGTGATCTCTGCTTCCTAAGTTCTTCCTAATTTTAATATTTTCACGCCAGATTTGAACTCTTACATAACACCAAACATTTCTAATGTGATTAAATTTGTTTTTGGTATAACACATTTTTAGTCAGGGGCCCTAGCAGCAGGTAACTTGATACGATCGAGTTAGGTCGATACAATCGAGAACAGGCAGTTTTTTCTTATGATCAGCCGATTGTTTTCGATTCGATTGAATCAAATAAAGAACTCCCTATACTCGATTACATCGACTAGACTCGATTGTATCAAGTTACGTGCTGGCACCCCAGATTCCAGGATGCATGTTTTGAGTCTATCCTATTGATTAAAATTCAGTTAATTGGCATGAAATGAAAACGCAACCTGTTTTTAACAGAGCTTATATTTATTTATTTATCCATCCTAACACCAATTATTTATTTTAACAGCTAATGCGTATATATATAAAAAACAATATCGAAAAATCTTTGATTTGCCTGCTAACAAGCTTACTTATACCCCGTCTCCACTAGCGATCCACTAGCCAAAGCAGAGAGCAGAAGAACTGTCAAATTTTTGTGGCTGGGCATTTCATCGCATACTTTTTTAGTATAGTGAATAATTTTAATATATCAAATTGCAAAGGCTTTTTAAGAATTAATATAAATGAGTTCTATGGACAATATCAAATTAGAATTTTTTAAATTTTGTTAGAAAAACTTAAACCTCAAGCAAAAACTTTCTTCCCACGTAAAATTCAAATAAATTTAATTTGGGAATGTCAATATGAAAGTTCTCCTTACGGCAAGCGATGAATGGTATGCGATGAGAGCATACTTTCTATCACACGCTATGCAAATATAGCTGCGATTATGAAAGCATGCTTAAGGCATGCTCTGGATTCATCGCTAGTGGAGAACGCATGTTTTAAGATTATAAACAAATTTTTAATCGATTTCGAGTGTTATGGTTCAAAGGATCGAAATTGTTTGTGGGGTTTGTCAACACTATTTGGAGTTTTTTGCGCGTCAAACTTACAACTGTTATTTTTCGATTAAAATTTTCGACTAACAGATGAAAATTATTATGTATTATTTCTCTGCTTACTTGAATTAGGAAATGGAGTTTGTAGTAAAGGTCCATTTGTAGGTTTTCATTAGAACCCAAATGATTACAGAGAAAGTGATTCCATTTGAAATTTGGTTGAATTAGATTTCTTAAGTGGAACAGTTACAAAATTCTTAAATACCGTTCAGATTGGCGATTGTACGTCTCTAAAGCAAATCACTTTTCTTAAAACAATTATTTATTTACTTATTTGGCCAAATACGAACACTAAACAAATGCTTAAATCGCATGAAAGCAGAATTTCATGGAATTTTATTTGCAATAAAGTTAACGAAATGACTGATGATTTTCACAATCAAAAAAATACTCAGTATGCAAAATTTAGAATATTGGGTGTAACATAAAACAATATAATACTTTTTAGAAGATTTTTGATTCGTTTTTCAATTCGAATCCGCTTTATAGATTGCTTCTTGTGCAAAATCGCTCAAGAATTGAAGTAGATTTAACTTGTTCTGTGTTCTTAAATCTTGTAAATAATGCAAAGAATATTTTTAATCTCATTAATTGATGAACCTATAGATAATCATCCTTATTCCGATAGTCGTTTTACTAAAACGCCAGTAAAACGACAAGGCTTTAAAAACGAAAATTGGAATGTTATTGAAACGATTATCGTTATAATGCTTAGAAAAGTGAAGAACATAGAGAATGCTGCCCTTTTCGTATTATTTAATCACCAAAATGTGGTCTCTGGAGCCTTCTCGTTTTAAAGGCGTTTTATTAAAACGACTACCGGAATAAGGGTGAATATTATTATGTACATATGTACATATGTACGTATATACATATGTACAAACATACAAAAAAATAATTTGCTTTGATGGAAGAAATAGCGTACAGAATGAAGGATCAGCGTGGCTGCTTTTTATTTATTTTATATTTTAAATATTTGAGCTTAAGTGTCTTCCTAAGTATAGCTGAGCTAAATTCAAGTTAGTTTTATTATTATATAAATTGTCTTGTCTCCAACTATTGTTCACTTATTTAAAATTCTCCATTTTTACTCCATTACACATGCACATGCAAAACCATAACACACAACCCAAATTACACAATGTATGATTCCTTTTCTTCAATAACTGTATATTAACCGAATTGGAGATACCGAAATATTAGCCAACCAATTTTAACATTATTGAGTTCAATAAGTTTGCTTAGTGAATTTTTGAATAAAATTCAATAAGTAGGCCTCTTAACCCATTGAATGCGTTTCGCCCAGGTATTCGTTCTTCAAAAAAAAGTTGAAATGTCATTATTGCAAATCTTAACTAAAGTTACTCTTCATTTTGGTTGATTGGAAATAAAATGAAATAAAATTTGTAATAGCATTAAAATTATTAAAAAAAATATAGGGTATAAGCTTTTAATTCCCAGAAATTATTTTTTTTTCCAAAATTGATTAATTAAGGATTATTTTTCTTTCAATATGGAACAAAACTCGATTGCAAAAATTTGATCTCGTCGAATGATTAAAAACTCGAAAAAACTGAATTAATCTGAAAAAATCAAAACTATTTTAAAAATCAAAATCTCAAAGCGATGAATTGGAATTACATAAAATATTGCAGGTTTTCCTAAATATCATAAAATGTATTGGTTTTTTCACAACTTGCTTTTGTTTTGATTTTTATTTGTATTATAATTAGGTATGTACGTTAAAAAAATAGTAAAACGTTATGTTTTGATAGATTTGATATCTGAAGACCCCAACAAAGTACCAACTTTATTTAAAGGCTAAAGCTATAAAGGTTGTTTATCTTCTCTTCTAAAAATAAAGTTCTAAACGAAGTTTCTATCATTGGTATTTACAGAGTCATTTTCGTTAAGATTAGTCAGGGTAGACCAAAGTAGGTCTTTTGTTAAATCCCCGAAAAATTATGTCAACATTGGAGATAGTGGAGGTAATCAAAAAATTAAATGGGCGAAACGCATTCAATGTAGGACAGGCCGCAATTCCTTTTGTTCGTAAATAGTTTTCTGTATAAAAGTGAAAAAAAAAACACATACTCGTATATAGGTACAGTTTTGAAATATGATTTTGGTCTTTGATTTTAAATTTTTCTTGAAGAGCCTTCAAAAATATAAAACTTTTAATTAGTTGATTTTTGTTGAAATTTTTTCTTAAAGAGGTTATGAATTTTTATTCACTCTTGTTTACTTTGATATTTGGATTAATATTGCGATGATTGGGAAGATGAAATAAATCTGGAAAATCTGTTTATCTGTCTGTCCATAACATATACAAACATTAATTAAAACATTTAATTTTAATTTAAAAAAAGTAATTCGGAGTGAACTCCGTCTTTATTGAGTTTCTTCTTAAAACTACTGCTAAGAACTTAGGTTTTAATAAGTTTGACTAACTCTGCCCTGCAATTATGAAAGTACTTCTATTTATATTATTCTGATACTACGTTGTTATAATAATGTTCTTTGTTCGTTTTATCTTTGAATGTTCTTGAATGTCTGCGGATGTTGATAACGACTTCGTCTGATAACGTACATTGTTGATTGTGTGTTTGTTGGATGTTCGTTTGGTCACGTACATCAGAATGCATTTTGTTATCTGTTGGGCGTGTGTAGTATTCATCACTCCTCCTCCCTTCGAATAGGCTTTCGGATCTGTTTGAATCGATGGCAAATTCGTAACAATATTTATGTTGGAATTTTTCTTAAAATACTTGCAGTATATGATTATGCTTATAATTATTACAATAATTACAAATGTTATCGTTCCAAATGATATCACATGTTTTTTCTGATAAAATTATTTCTTTTAGTTCTTTAATCAGTCACCGACTAACCTTCGAACCGTAGGCATCGTACGTAGTCTCTTGCGTGATTTCTTTTTTTTTGTGCTGCTTTGCGCAAACCGGTATCTTCCGTTATACCATCTCTCTCTTTTTCTAATAAATTTCAATTTGTGACTTTTTGCTAAAGACGAATACACGTGTGAGTGTTATATAATTTGTTAAAAATGCCCTTCGGGCAGGATGGATCCCGTTTCAGGCAACTGCCGCTAGATGTGGATTCAGCATTTCATCAACCCTCCAAAAAACATAAAACTAACTTTACCCCCCTTATGTAATTATCCTGATCTTCCATTAACAACAAATACAAGAAATCCCAAATTCATAGTGATCTCTCCTAAATCCAATGAAAAGCCCTTATCGTCCCTCAGTCCCTTCTTACTAAAAAAAGCAATTGATAATATATCTAAAGAATATGAGCAAAGTTCGCAATTGCGTGACGGAAATCTCCTTATCTTGGTGAAAACACAAAAGGCCGCGAAAATATTCCTTAAAGTAAATAATCTCGCTAACTCTTGCCCAGTCATTGTTAAATTCCATGACAAACTTAATGAGTCTAAGAGCGTAGCTTATGCTCCGTGTTTGATAAACGTCTCTGAATCGGAAATCATAGCAGAAATGAAACCTCAGGGTGTGACTGACGTTTATAAATTCACTAGAATCGAAGATGGCAAAACAAGAACAACAGGTCTAATGCTTTTCACCTTTGACCTTTACCATATCCCCAAATCAGTAGACATTGGCTTCTATAAAGCTAAAGTCACTGAATACATACCAAACCCAATGCGCTGTCGTAATTCCCAACTTCTCGGTCATACAAGCAAACTATGTATGCAAACTGCTCACAAGGCCACTCTTCCTCTTCTAAAACTTGCCCTGCCTATAAAGAAGCCAAAGAAATTCTGACAATAAAAACCCACAAAAAATGCACAATGGCTGAAGCTAAGAGAATCCATAAAGAACAAAATAATATCCCCGCACAGCTTTCATCTTCTTCAATATCATTCGCTGAAAGGGCAAAGCAAATTCTAAATTCGAAAACTTCAACTGTACAAATTCTGAATAAAGAAAATGTACAAAGCTCTACAAACTCTAATCAAAACAACAATACAGAAAATCCAAACCGAAACACAGTAAAAAATACCAAAACAAACTCAAATGATTCTCACCCAACATCTACCAAACAAAACCTTCTCAACAACGCAACTCCAGTTTCATCCCAAAAATCAAAACTTTCGGACCCAACCTCTTTATTAAATTTTTCAAAAAATTCACAAACCATCTTTAACAATTCTCCTACCACACAAACGATACTTCCAACAAATTCATACAACTCTTCTACCACACAACTTAATTCGTCAGAAATAACACTAACTCATCCCACTGCTTGTTGTAAAACACAATCTCCTTTATCGAAAGTAACCCAAACTTTAATTGAAAAAAATAACTACTTTATAGTAAATTCTGATCCCCAAGATGACGACATGCAATAAAAAAATAACACCGAACTAATACTTGACTCCGCTGATCGAGAATTGAGTCAGCCGAGCCTTTTAGTGAGCTTGGCTGCCTCAACATCCGAGCAGCGGAGTCAAGAATCTGATCATCCTAACCACAACATCTCCAAAAATTTACAAAACAATACAAATTCCACTTATGTACGTAACAAAAGAAATAACTAAAATCCTTCAATGTCATATGAAACGTTTTAATTAAGTATTCTTATTAAAGAATATCTCCCAAGTGTTATCGCTCTCCAAGAAACACATTGTGCAGCTCATTTCAAGCCAAATATACCCAAAATGTACGAAGGATACTTTCACAATTTGGCACACAACGCAACAGCAAAACAAGGAATAGCTATTTTAATAAAAAAAGGCATACCGCATAAACATAAAGTAATCAATTCACATATTCTTACCCGAGCAGTTGAAATCCAACTTGCATGTAAGTTTACTGTAATATCGATTTATATACACCCTAATCAATCATTTTCCATAAACGACCTTGTTAACATAACTGATCAAATAAATACTCCGGTTATAATAGCTGGTGATGTTAATTCTTGGAGTGTTTTGTGGGGCTCCCCTGTAACTAATGGTAGAGGTGCAATCCTAGAAAGGTTTTTATTAAACTCTAACCTAATAATTCTGAACGATGGCTCCCCTACACATTTTTCTACGCATCATAACTTCACACATATAGACATAACCACTTGCTCCCCCGAACTATACCCAAACACTGCAAGGATTACTCTTGATAACCTCTACAACAGTGATCATTTCCCAATAGTAACAACACTAATATCTAGCCATACTGTCCTAAAACATATAGCTACCCCTAAGTTTAAAACTGAGCTAGCAAACTGGATCTATTTCCAATATCATATTACACAAAACTTATCTTTCCAAGCGATTCGTTTTGCAGCCAACCAGTCGATACCTCAAAGCTCGCCAAAAACTCCAAATAGAACGGTGTCTTGGTGGAATCCTGAACTCCACTTTTTGCGGAAAGAAAAAAACAGAGCATGGAAACTTCAAAAAATTTCCGAACCAACCAAACCTTATCTCATTTAAAAAATTAAACGCCAAATTCCGCAGGGATATAAAAATTTCAAAAACGAAGAAATTTAATGAAATTACGTCCTCAATAACTCCAACATCTTCTCCGTCAAAGATTTGGCAAGAAATCCGTTGCCTTACAGGTACATATACACGTCACTCTGTCATTTGCATCTCAGATCAAAATCAACAAACAACCTCTCCTTACGAAATAAGCAACCTATTTGCAAAAACATGGTCAAATCATGCCAAAGATGAAAACTTCTCCGCTGCATTTAATATAAACAAGACTTAATATAATATAAACAAGACTTAATTCGGCTTTCTATATTAACTACTCATCATCTCAATCTAGACGTATCGAAACTCCCATCTCATTTATAGAGCTCGAAAGCTGCCTTTCAAAATTAAATGGCAAAACTCCCAGCAGGGATCGGAATTCATATCCGATGATAAAAAATCTTCCAACAACAGCTAAATTAAGATTAATATGACTGTATAATAACATTTTTAACACAGGTATCATTCCACAAAGCTAGAAACTTGCAATTATACTGCCCTTACCTAAGCCAAAAAAAAACAAATAACAGTATTAACGGATGCCGTCCAGTATGAATTATTCCGTGTGCTTCGAAAGTTTTGGAAAAAATTGTTGCGAAGAGACTCCTGTGGTTTCTGGAATCTAAAAATCTCTTGTGCTCAAAGCAAGTAGCTTTTAAAGCTAACAAAGGCTGTGATGATGCCCTCCTACACCTAGATTATTATTTAACAAAAGCTTTATCGGCTCGAAACTATGTCACTATTTTGTCACTAGATTTCGAAAAGGCATTTGACAGAATTGGTATTCATCTAGTTCTAACCAAAATTAAAGCTTGGGGCATTGGCCCGAAAATATTCAGCTATATCAAATCCTTTTTGAAAATAGAAAAATCTGTGTCAAAACAAACAATTGTTTCTCTAAGTACTATTCTCTCCAGAATGGTATTCCTCAAGGTTCCCCATTGTCAGTAGTCCTTTTTTTGATTGCTTTTGATGAAGTCAGTATTATGATATCAAAATATTCGCAACTTGATCATTATTTATTTATTTATTTATTTATTTATTTATTTCATTTCATCAATCGGAGTTTTTGACTCCTACAGACTTATAAACAATTATACATTTAACTGTAGGTGGGTAATACAAAACAGGTTTATACAATAAATATCTAAGCACATATAATAGTTAAATAAATAACTTAAATAAACGATAATAAAGAATTATAATACAATATAATTAAATTTGGTTAAGAACAATTGACTTAAAAATATTTCTCGAACAATTCATATCAAAATCCACTCTAGAGCATACTAAATTAGCTTCTCTGATGCAACGGGAGATGGGTTCATTGCGACCATAGTTTCTGTGATGAAACTGTTCATATAAAATATAACGTTCACGTGTAACTCTTGAAGGTGCAGTACCTTCATAAAATAAGTTTATAAGCGGCGGGCATTTAATATGCCTGGTTGTAATGTCCCTGACAAACATAATAGAAAAATATTTTCTTCGAGTTTCCAGTGATTTCATTCCAAATAATAAGCATCTGGTTTCATAGGAAGGTCTGGTAATTCTCCAATTTAATTTAAAAAAAACATATCTCGTAAAATTTCTTTGTACATTTTCTATTCTTTTAGATGAATTTGAGTAATACGGATTCCAAACTGTGCAGCAGTACTCTAGCACAGTTCTTACTAAAGAATTATATAATGTTATCAGAGTATATGAATCATTAAACTCTCTTGTATTTCTTTTAACAAATCCAAGCATTTGGTTAGCTTTATTGATCATATAATCATAATGTGGCCGGAATGAAAGACTAACGTCAAGAATAACTCCCAGATCTTTCTTCTGAATTACTCTTTCCAGGTCGACATTAGAGATGGTATAGTTAAAAATTATTGGATTTTGGTTCCTGTAACAAGATAAAACTTGACATTTGGCTATATTAAGATCAAGGAAATTAGCTTTGCACCAAGTCACCAATCTACCCAAGTCAGCCAACAAAAGATTACAGTCAGATTTACAGGAAATCATACGATAAAGTTTAAGATCATCTGCAAAAAGCAAGCAGGAAGAATCTTGAAAGAAAGCGGGAATGTCATTGACAAAGAGGAGAAAAAGCAGTGGTCCCAAATGACTACCTTGAGGAACACCCGATGGTACACATATATCATCAGATTTAAAATTTTCAATTTTAACTACTTGCAACCTTCCAGTCAAATAGGATTTTAACCACATTAATAAAGATGAGTGAAAACCAAAACAATAAAGCTTTTGAATAAGAATTTGATGGTTTACTCTATCGAACGCTTTCGAAAAATCAGTAAATATAATATCAGTTTGATGACCTTTTTCCATATTAGATATAACGCTATTCGTCAATAACGTTAAATTCGTGGTTGTCGATTTCCCTGCAACAAAACCATGTTGAAAGATGGATATTTTATCCTGGATAAAAGTTGCAATTCTATTATAAACTATTTTTTCAAATAGTTTAGGTATGGCAGAGATCTTGCAAATTGGTCTGTAATTTGTTATTTCTTGCTTAGATCGGAGATATAAATGAAATTTTCCATGAATCCAAGAAATAACCTCTAGATAGAGATAAATTGAAAATCATTGTTAGCGGTAAGGCCAGAGCAATAGCACATTTTTTTAAAATTATGGGTGGAATATTATCGGGACCTTCACTTTTGTTCAAATCCAGGCTAAGTAAAGCTTCTTCAACTTCCGTTTGGCCTAGAACAAGCGACCCAATATTAATACTATTACTCACGGCTGGAAACTCTTGATTTATGATCGATTCTGACGAATAAACAGCTTGAAAATATTTTGCAAATAAATTACAAATAACTGACATTTCACTTGATATAGTGTCTAGGTATTTCATACAGCTTGGTAATCCGTACGACTTTCGTTTAGTATTTAGAAAATACCAAAATCGCTTACTGTTAATTTTAAGATCATTTTCAACAGATAAAATGTAGTTACGATACAAAAATTTATTTAAACAATTAAATTTACGCTGGCAATCAATATAAATATCACGAAAACTTAGATTTTCTTTGTTTTGTTTATATAATTTATACGCTTTGTTTTTTTGGTTTTTAAGATTACTTAACCTCCTATTAAACCAAACAGGGCTGGAATTCTTTTTAAAATATTTTTTTGGGACATATTTTTCTATAGCACCGTTTAAAACTGACGCGAAGACAGAATAATCACTATCTAAATCAGAAGAAGTAAAAATATTTTGCCACGAAAAAGACAACAAATACTCTACCATTGCATAATAGTTAGCTTTATGAAAATCATAAACAATAATATTACTAACATTTTCTTTTTTTAAATAATTGTAAAACGATATCTCACCCTCAATTCCAAGGTGATGTTGTGTGTTCTCAATGATTGGAAAAATAGACTTTTCAATATTAATAAGAAATTCTTTGTCTACAAATATTAAATCAAGTATGCGATTGAGATCATTATATTCATGGTTTATTTGAACTAAATCATATTGGCTTAGAAAATCAATAACAGCAGATTCAATTTCTGATGAAATCTCAAAAGGAGTCAAATATTTATCTTCTAAGTCTAAACTCCATTTAATATTACCAATATTAAAATCTCCAGCAAAAATGACATGTTTTAAGTTGTTTAAACTATCTAAGATTTTTTTGGAATTTGACAAATGTATATTATAAAACTCTAATGTGCTTCTAGGTGGTATATAGCTTGCTAATACATATAATTCTGATTCATCTATTTTGATACATACAATCAGTTGATCAATATCTAGATTAGGAGCTGAGGAATTAGAGTCTAGTTCAATTTCACTGCATGGCAGAGAGGCACGAACAGCAACCAGTACTCCTCCGCCCCTTTCCATTCCAGTTTTTATTTTGCATCTATCTTTTCTGAATATAGAATAATGATTTGAAAAAATTTCTGATGTTAAGTGATTTTCAGACAACCATGTTTCTGTTAAAACAATAATATCGTAATTGCAAGAAGATAAAGAAACAAATACATTATCAAACCTAGTTCTTATCCCACCTACGTTTTGATAATAAAAGGATATATTTCTTTTTCCAAAATGAGTAGATGATGATAGTCTAGATGAACTTATAGATGAAAGCTTAGGTGGAAGGGCAGCAGATTGAGATATATCATTTGAAGAAAGCAAAGCGTAATTCTCAGACCTCTGAGAACTACCGTTTATTCGTTTTTTGGAATAAAAACAAATGGTCGTATAGTAACTCCCGATGGCCAAAAATTCGCATTATAGATTGAACTGGTGTATTCATTTGGGGCAATTATTTTAAAGTTTATGAAATTATGTTTTGTTTCCTTATTTTTATTTAGCTTGAAACAAGATATTCCTGAAGGATTTGGAAACGCAGATAAATTCGAAACAATGTAGTCAATTATTGCAACTGAGGTAGTGTCAGGATGAAAACCGGAGATATGGAAACATTTTACTTTTCGCATTACCTTTATATTTTGACATTGCCCTCTGTTTCCCACAAGGCCTTGAGGTCTAGGGTTTAATCTTTTGGCAGCAGCACTAGTATCCTTATTTCCATCGACAACGGCAACGCGAGTATTAGAGACACCAGCAACATCAGCGTCATCCTCCACTACAACAACATTTGCAGCACCAGTACCACCATCAGTATCATCAGCAGCAACAAAATCACCAGCAACACTAGTAGCATTAACACCAGCATTCTCACCACCAACGCCAACATTAGCAACAACAACTGCATCATCGACGACAACAATATTTGCATCACCAGCAACAACAACATCAGAAACACTAGTAGCATTAGCAACAGTATTCGCAGCACCAACGCCAACATTAGCAACAACAACAACAGCATCATCAACGGCAACAGCATTAGCAGCACCGACAGCACCACCATTTATTGCCCCCTTATCAACCAAAGGAGTAATACCCTTAGCAGAAAAAGCAATAAAATCAGCATTAGAACTGGGATCGTCTGTGTTCTTTTCAACTGCAGCTTTACAAGCATCGGCTTTACCTTCATAATCAACCACTTTTATCTTGACGTCATCGGAAATTTGCAACTCGTCACCGCCAAAGAATAAATTTTCATCAGTTCTGTCTGAACCAGCAGACAGAGTAGATGGAGGAACTTCGGCAGCATATGAGACACCAGCAGCAATCAAATCATTACCTTTCATCAGAGCTTTCACACTGCATGAAGCTTTAGCAAAATCGTTACTCTGCGTAGAAGAGTTTGAGTTGCTTGTTTTTTTTGCGTTCGGCTTAGATGAGGAAACTGTTTTTTTTCCTTTGTTGATAGGCGGCTTTTTGCCAACAAATTTTAAAGCGGGAGAGGATGAGAGGGTAATTTTAGGCAAAGGTGAAGATAAAGACGATGATCGTGGAGAAGAAGATGATAAGCTCTTCTCTTTACACTGTTGCATTAATAGTTTATTATTGGAGCGCGTCATACGAGAGGGCTTCACAAGGTTATCAAATTCTAATTTATGGTCAACAAAGAATCGATAAAGGTCTTTGATTTTTGGTATGCAACTTAAAAAAGAAATGTTCTTGCATGTACCACACTTCCAAAATATGTCATCGTTTGATTCAAGGGTAGCGCGATCGGATTCACTGATTTTAGTACATTTTAAATGAAAACACGATTGGCAAACTCCGCAAGAAATCAAATCACTTTTAGAAGTTAGAAAGTTGCAATACGAACATTGAATTTCCATAATGAAACAATAGCAATTAGTAAATAGACTGTCTGTTATGAAAGCTATGAAAGCTAGACCACGACTTACGCAGACGACGTCTACATTTTATACAAGCATAACAGTCTGGTTGAACAACAAAATATTTTTTCAAAAGCCCTTGCGGATATATTGTCATGGTCTAACACCTCCGGTGCTAAATTATCTGTCGACAAATGCAAAACTTTACATGTATGCCGGAAAACATCTTGTACAAAATTTAATTTTAGATTCAATAATATAAACATAGAAAATGTCAATAAGCTAAGTATCTTAGGTATTATTTTTAGTGAAAGATATAACTTTAAATACCATTGTACTGAACTAAAGAAAAAACTAGCTGCTAGAGCAAACATTGTTAACTATTTATCAAGTAAAAACTCGAATGCTCATTTAAACACCCTATGTAACGTTACAAGATCTCTGATACTAAGTAAGATTGACTATGGTATCCTTATATATGGGAACTCTCCAAAAACAACAATCAACATTATCAAAGCCCCATATCATCAAGCAGTACGTAGGTGCCTAAACGCCTTTCCCACTAGTCCAATACGGAACATAATGGCTGAAGCCGGACTTCCTTTAGTCGAGGAACTCATTCTACAAAGCAAAGCTAAACTCTACGCAAACCTTTCATTTGCACAAGGTTCAATGATAAACGACGATCTAAAATCAATATTGCAAGCTAAACAGCCGAAACGTATTCCATCAGTCTTATTAAACGTAATAGCCACAGCAGATCTAATGGCACTTCCTGTGGTAAAGAATTGTAAATACTTCCCGATATTTCCACCTTGGTGTATACAAAAATCTTCTTACATCATGGACATAGCAGAATACAAAAAAAGCGATACATCCGATTACATGTACCGGGCATTATTTCAAGACATTTCAATTAGCTTAAGGTCCAACAATTGGAGATTCGTATTTACAGACAGCTCTAAAACCCAACATAGCACTTCATTTGCATCAACTCACGAAAATGGGTCATTACTTTCCATAGGTTTATTGAACAATATAGCTTCAATTTTCACTGCCGAGGCAACAGCGATATTAGAAACTGCTACTACAACCGCAAAACTACCCGGTAATTTTGTTATTTGTTCCGACAGTCGGTCAATTCTCAGTGCAATTCAAAATCCCAACAACATTGCAGTTATTATTAGTAAAATAAGAGACCACCTTATAAAACATCCGAATAAATTGAAACTTATGTGGATACCAGGACATGTTGGGATCCTTGGCAACGAATATGCGGATAAATCGGCGAATGACGCTCACGTAGCGCCAGTCAAAACAGTTGCAAATCTTACCAAAAGTGACCTTTTGCGGGATGTTAAGAACAAACTTAGACAACAACTGTTAAGTGACTGGCAAAACAACTATCAACACACATACAAATCCATCAACATCGATAAGATCAAACCTTGTTATCCTATCACCACCTCCAAGCAGATGAACACCGTAATTCTCAGGCTACGACTGGGACACACAGCACTCACCCACCAACATCTTCTAAATAAATCAAATCCACCAACATGCACTCACTGTCAAACAAGAATAGACATAAAACATATTCTTGGGATAGGTCCATGCAAATCATTGACATCCAACACCAAGGCTTACAACTCACCCACGTCAACAGAAGATATCTTAAAAAACTTAGACCCAGAGAATATTGAAAAAAATATATAATTTTATAAAATTCCACAATATCCAAATCTAAGTATCTACCACAAAATATTTCTCTTTTCATATAATTATAGTATACATTTAATCCTTTTTTTTAACTTAAGAGTCAAAAGCCCAAGCAGCTAGTGCTCATGTATAAATTAACATGTTAATTTTAATTTAATGTTAATAAATTATAATAATAATAATAATAATAATAATAATAATAATAATAATAATAATATTTGTTTAAGTTTTAAATTAAATACATTCTTTAGTACGAGGTATTCTCCCCTTTTTGTTATTGATTCTTTCTTCATCTCTTTAAGAGTACATTCTTTTGACGTATTTTGTAATACAATACGTTTGATACATTTATCATTTATTTCAGTTAGTTTATTTTATCAACATCCATAGTTTTATTATTAATTGGGAAATTTTTTAGTATAATATTTTTCATAAATATTTTCAGAGAATTGAGGAATTGATAATATCTATTATTTAAAGATTTTCATTAAATTAAGCTATGTATACTTGTTTTTATATGTTGACATTTTTCAAAAGTGTGTTAATACTCGTATAAATTCGTTCGTAAAATTAGGATGTTTATTTAATAAAGTATCTTGTAGTGACAATTTCAATTTCTCGAAAGCTTCTTTATATTCATTATCTTCTCTAATTATTTTTATTTTTTTCTTTAAACATATGGGGGTTTTATGATTTTTGCGTAATCTTGTATACATTTTCGATAATATACTGTTAAACCAAGAAATGACTGTATTTCTTTGACTGTCGTTGGTATATTAAATTCCTTTATCGTTTGGATTTTATTTGGATTAAGTTTGATACCTTCGGGCGTTATTATGTGTCCGATAAATCCTGACTCTTTTTTCATGAAGTCGCATTTATTTAAGCAAACTTTTAGATTTAGTTTTTGTAGTGCTTTCAAAACTTTATTTAGTGAAGAAATGTGTTCTTCCAATGTCGTGCTAAAATGTATTATGTCGTCTAGGTAGACGTAGCAGATTTTACCTACATACTCTTTCAATATTTTCTTCGTCAACCGCTGGAACATTGCGTGCGTGTTTTTAAGGCCAAATCGCATTCGTATAAATTCATAATGTTCTGATAATGTCCAGAAGGCCGTTTTCTCGCGATCTTTCGGATCTATTTCTATTTAATAAAAACCTTTGGTTAAATCGAGCGTTGTAAAGTAGATTGCTCTTCCCATTTTGTCTAATATATCGTCAATTATTGGGATAGCGAATTTGTCTTTTTTCGTTACATTATTGAGTTTCCTACAGTCTATCACTATTCTCCATTCTTTGTTGCCAAGGTTGTCTGCTTTTTTTTAGCCACTATCCATATTGGAGCATTATAAGGGCTTGAGCTTTTAGTAATTATTTTTTGGTCTAATAGTTCTTGAATTTGTCTATTTGCTTCTGCTTTGTGTACTTCAGGGTACCGATATATTCTTGTGAAGATAAGATCTTCATTTATAGTAGTAATTTTATGTTTTATATGACTTGTAAAAGTTAAGTTATCTTGTTTATGATAACATGTTTTCTCATTTGATTTCAATACTTTTATTAATTCTTGTGCTTCTTTTGGATTTAAATGATCCAATCTTTGTTTTTTTGTTAATAATTCTTCGAGAATTGAGATTTGAGGCTCAAGACTTTCAAAATGATGAATCTCTGCTTTATATTCATTTTCTTCATGTTCGTTAAAGAAAATAGGTACGAGTTCGAGTGTTCTTGACTTATAATCAATTTTTCCGTTATTTGGAATTGGTATATTGTTACCTAATATTCCATTGAAATTTTGATTAAAGCTTAAAATTTGGAATTGACAATCTTCTTTTGTTTATATAATACAAATCTTTCTTTTGGTATTGTTACTTCTTCTGTTATGAAGACTGGCGTTCCTACTGTTTTTATTATAAGGGGTTCTTCTTTTTTTATTATCATTTCGGTTAGAACATCTTTTCTATTAATTAGGCTATTAGTTGCTCCGGTATCGACTAATAACCGTATGAAATTGTTATTTTTTGTTAATTTACTAAAGGGTAATTTTCCGATTTTTCCGAGGCTTGTTAACGGGAAATTTGCATCATTGTTATCTTCATGTTCTTGTGTTTCACCTCTGTTTTTATTATAATTTACTTTTGCTTTTCTTAATTGGCTTGAGCGAGGATCTATACTCATAGGTTTCGGATTTTTTCCTCAATTATAATTAGGTGCGAAATTATTATTATTAGAATTAGACTGTCTTTGATAGTTTTGATTATTATTATTGTTGTAGTTAAACGGTTGTCTAAAGTTCTGATAGTTTTGCGGTCTAAAAGGGTTGTGAGGAGTCATTTGTTGTTTGTTATAATTATTATAATTCCTATGTTGTCCTGAAGTTTGTCTATAATTGTTATGTATTCGTGTCGGTTGTACAAATTGTTTTTGTGCTCTAGTTTGTATTTGTCTAGGCGTGTAAGTTCTTTCTTCTTTTATATAGTGTTCTATTACGAATCATGCCTGAATTATTTCATTTAATGCTGATTGTACGCATATGTATAGGAAGTTTTTCTTTAAATTAATTGAGTGCAGTTTCATTATTATGTACGATTTCTTGAGGGTTTTTTTCTTGCATCGTTTTTTGGTTTAGTTCGCATAATGATTTCTGAATTTCATTATAAAACCCCATGACATTTCCTTTAAAACTAATTTGTCTGAGTTCATCGTATAATGTTAAATTACTCTTAAAACCTCCAAAATTATCTACTAGTATTGTTTTTACATTTTCCCACGTGTGCAAATGAGGATGTATTTCAATACATCGTTTAGCTTTCCCTAAAAGTTTAGACTTAAGGACGTTGATACACATTAACTGTGATTGATCGTCATATTTTTTCAAGGTAGAAATAATTCCTTCTACATTATTTATGAAATTATATAGATCTTCCTGTCTAATATCAAAATTACACAATTTTTCAAAATACTTAAGAGTATTTAAAGTTTAAGTAAATGGAGTAGCCATTTTATTTGAATGTTTACTGTTTGCGTCAGATTGAGTTACTCACAAATGTTTGGTAGATTTTACAAAATTTCACTTTGGTTTTATATTGAAAGTCAATTTAAACACGAGGATCACTTGTGTATTGATTTCTAGATAATTTAAACAATAGGATCAATAGTGTATTATCTTTATTTGATTTAAACTATAGCATCACTATAGTATCGTTGTTTTCGCTTAAGTTACTTTACGTAGTCCTGCCATAAGTTCAAAAAATAAAAAAGCAATCAAAATTCTTTTTACGTCATTTATTAATTCTTAAATTTACAATATTAATATACAGGGTGTCCCACAGTCACCGCCCCAAATGAAAACCATGGATTCCTGAGGTCATTTTAAGTCGAAAAACTTAAGAGGTCATTTTCTCGTTTTCGTCCCGTTTTCGAGTTATAAAGGTTTTTATGATTTTTGCCTTAACTGGCTTTATCTTTGCCAAACTGCGTCCGATTTGTAATATTTTTTTTATAACCAATCAAGAATTTACTACAGTTTTAGTTTGTCCAAAGACGGTTTTTTCTGCGGACAACCGTTTCTCCGCAATTTTGCATCAAACCCAATGTTTTCGTTTTTTAAGTATTTTTTTCACTTTGATATCATTTTATTCAAAAAAACACGTTAATGAGTATTAATTTTTTTCACTTATTATTAAAGCCCAGTTCATTTTCTTAAAAAAAAAATTTTTTCCTTAAAAAGAATACTAAATGTAATTAACAAAAATAAACAAACTGAGTGAATTTAAAAAAAAAATAATTTTTAAATACAAAATTAACTTTTTCTGAGCTATTGTGGTTAAGAAAAGGACAAATAGATTAAGTTAATTAGTAAGACCGTTAACTAATGTAAACAGTAAAGATTTGCATTATGATTTGAAGCTTGTAAATGCCTTTCTCGCGTGATCTAGTGTCCGCGTCCGCGATTTTGGATTTGTTATTCAAGTTGTAGTTTTTTTTCAATTATTTAGCGAACAATGGATTACACTAATCAAGAATATCTGGAAATGTTATTAATATACGCTGAAATGGGACAACTTTATCTATTTGTTCTTTTCTTAACCACAATAGC
Organism: Chrysotoxum bicinctum; assembly: GCA_911387755.1. Lineage (NCBI taxonomy): Eukaryota > Metazoa > Arthropoda > Insecta > Diptera > Syrphidae > Chrysotoxum > Chrysotoxum bicinctum. The sequence goes on from OU426988.1 coordinate 116,332,484, forward strand.
TCAGAAAAGGTTAATTTTGTATTTAAAAATTATGTTTTTTTAAATTCACTCAGTTTGTTTATTTTTTGTTAATTAAATTTAGTATTCTTTTTAAGGAAAAAAAATATTTTTTTTAAGAAAATGAACTGGGATTTAATAATAAGTGAAAAAAATTAATACTCATTAACGTGTTTTTTTGAATAAAATGATATCAAAGTGAAAAAACTACTTAAAAAACGAAAACATTGGGTTTGATGCAAAATTGCGGAGAAACGGTTGTCCGCAGAAAAAACAGTCTTTGGACAAACTAAAACTGTAATAAATTCTTGATTGGTTATAAAAAAAATATTACAAATCGGACGCAGTTTGGCAAAGATAAAGCCAGTTAAGGGAAAAATCATAAAAACCTTTATAACTCGAAAACGGGACGAAAACGATAAAATGACCTCTTAAGTTTTTCGACTTAAAATGACCTCAGGAATCCATGGTTTTCATTTGGGGCGGTGACTGTGGGACACCCTGTATAAGAAATTATTCAAAATGCCCCCCATTAGCCTTCAAATACTTTCTTAAACGATCCGGCCACTCGTCTATCGCTGCACGCAAGTTAAGAAAAGTTATATTTGTTTTTCTTTTTTAAAAGGTGTTTATTACTCGAGGTTTCTGTTAAGACTAACTTATTCTAAAATACATGACTATGTTGTTCAATCAGATATGGTTACTTTGCTTTATTAAAATATGCTGATTGAACAACTAATAACATTGTCTTACAATTAATTATTATGTGCTAATTTACCATTTTGCCAAAAAGTATCTTCTAACTTTATGGGAAAATGCTTTGAAGAGGGGTGATTAACCTAATGGTGCTTAAGGTCACCATACAAATATGTAACTTCTCCCCACTTAATTTTAAGATTCTCCTGAATCGATGGAGTTTTTGTTGGTGGCTTCCTTATACTATTTATTTGAATTTTTAATTTTCTATTTGTCTTGACTATACAAAATATTACAACAAGGATTATTACAATTATAAAAAAAACATTAATACATTACTGATTTGACTTATATTTCTATGATAAGACAGTTCATTAACTTTATGCAAATTTTCAATTTTTTGAATTTTAGAAATTTCTTCGAACTTTAACTTATCTATAACATTTAAATTTATTTTTTCTTAATAATGAAATTTTTGAATGAATTCGAGTTTATAATTAAAAATTGTTACATTGAATATGTTTATGGAACAGTTATTAATATTTAATATAAAATTTCCTGTTAAATTTAATTTTCTATTATCACAATTATTTATTACATTTTCTCTTTCCAAATTTTTACATATTAACGTATCGTCGTCAATTTTTTCAATTTTAATTTGTTTATTATAACGAAAAGTACACAAATCTTTTGTTATACACGAATTACTTATGTTTAGATCTTTAAAATAAATGTTACTAGGATTAGAATCATATTTAATGTTATTTATTTCAACAAATTTCAAATTGTCCATATCTATTTATTTCTTTTCATTATTTGGGATTAGCATAATTATTTTTAGTTGAGTCAAAAAATAATCTTTTGGTAGTTTCAAAAGCTATTATAGGTCTGTCTTGGTCAAGTTTCGTAAGTCCAATTTTAGTGTTTTCACGTTTATAAAAGTCTATTCCTAACGTTATTATTAGAGTTGCTTCTGTTACCCCCATTAACATCATCTTGAGGATCACCTGCAGCCACAAGATTATCTGCAAATTTATTTGGTCTTTTAATATTTGTTGGGTCAACGTTTTGTAAATTATGTTTTCTATAGTTTCGTTTTTGTGTCTTAAATGTTTATAATTTCTTATGTATCCTTCCTTTCTTTTTTCATCATAATTTTCCCTAGAAATATTTCTCTTATTTATCATTTGTTTCTTCCTGGTTTCGATTCTGTTTCTCAAATCTGTTGTATTTGCATTTTCTGCTTCGTTTGGGCTAATACCTATTGTTGAATGGTATCTACTATTATATATCGAAATGGCCTTATGTATTTTACGATTAGTCGAAATGTCTTTATTTTTTATCGTCAGTAAAATTTCTAGTAAAGTTGAGTGGAATCTCTCTATATCTGTATGTATATCAGTATGTGAGTTTGGTTTAGTCGTATGTATTTCTATTCCTTCTTCCCTGAAGTATTCTTTGATATTTTCTGAATTGAATTCATTGTCACGGATAATTTTTCTTGGTTTCCCGAATTTACTTAGTTGTTCATCTATGCATTCTAGTTTGCTTGTCCAATTGTTACAGCTTAAATTGTATGCATAAGCCTTTTTCGTAAATTTGTCAATGAATGTCAGGTATGTTAATTTATTGAAATGGTAAACATCCATATGCAAAACATCGTTTCTTTTAACTGGAGTTTCTGTGAGTCTGAGTTTAGGCCTTATTGGTTTCTTGTCGTATTTTCCCTCTTGACAAGTCTGACAATTTCCTATTACTCTTGAAATTTCCTGTATAAGCTTTGGAAAATATATTTTGTTTTTCAATTTGTAATATGTTTCCACTATACCTGAGTGATTACTTTCTTCTATGTGATATAAGAATATTTGTTTATGAGCGTCTTCAACTTTTTCTAGGTCTCTTGCTCTCTTAGTCAGCTTGTAAAATGTAACTTCTTTGCCATTTCCATACATTTCAATAAGTACTTTTTGCACTTTATTGTATTCGGTATCTTCTACTTCTGAATAAATTCCTATTGTTCCTGATTTAATGGTTCTTTGAAATAAATCTCTCCAGTAATTATCATCTTTCGTCATATCTACCTGAATTATGGTTTTATTGTGTTGTATCTTTATTTCACTCTGCACAGAATTAGTTAATATTAACTGTGTTTGGTAAAGATTTACAATTCCTTCTTTGATTTGTATGTGGTCTAAAAGTTGTTCGTCAGCTGAATGTACTGTTGCTGATGTTTCGTTAATGTCTTTTGGGATTCTACTTAAAAAGTCTGCGATTTTATTTTCTTTACCTTTTATGTACTCAATCTCAAACTCAAACTCTTGTAATTTAAGAAGTCCTCTTTGAACTCTTTGACTAAATTCCTTTCCGTTATATTTTTTATTTAAATATTTCACAGGCATATGATCAGTGATTATTTTGAATTTCTGCCCCCAAAGATAAGGTCTAAAGTATGTGGTGGCCCACACTATTGCCAAAAATTCTCTATCTGTTGTGGAATAATCTTTTTCATGGTCGTTTAATGTTCGGGAGGCATAACATACTGGCTGTCCTTCTTGAATTAAAACAGCTCCTAAAGCAAAATTACTAGCATCAGTGAAAAGAGAAAACTGTTTGTTAAAATCCGGAAACTTGAGTATTGGGTGTTTAGTAAGATTTGCTTTTAATCGTTCAAAGGCTTGAATGTATTCTGGGTCGTTACAATTTATTTTCATGTTTTTCTTTAGATATTTCACCATCGGGTACGCTATTTTTGAATAATCAGCAATAAATTTTCTATAAAATCCAGTGCTGCCTAAGAATCCTTGCAATTGCTTGATTGTCTGGGGCAATTGATATTTCTGGATTACTTCTATTTTACTCGGGTTAGGTTTCATTCCCTCTGAAGTAAGTATATGACCTAAGTATTCTGTGTTTTTCTTTAGAAAAGAGCATTTACTTAACTGTATCTTAAGATTGTGTTCGGCTAACAACAAATACTTTTATTTAAACAATCACTCTCACATTTAAAAAAAAAAATCCGATCGTGTTGCACCGACTGCGCCAGTTAAGAAAAATTATATTTGTTTTCTTTTTACTTGCGATATAGGTACTATAGGGCAAGTTCTGCATTTGGAAAAAAAATCGAACTCGAGATTTTGATCAAAGTTGACATTACGATGATAGCGAAGACGAAAAAAGTGGGTCTGACAATTCCGTCTGTCTGTCTGTATGTCTGTATGTCTGTATGTCTGTATGTCTGTATGTCTGTACCTCGAACTACAGCCTAAACTACCGGAGGTATTTTCATCAAACTCGGTAGTTAAGGGTCTTCGGTGATTCCCTAGAGGAAAAATTGAAATTTTTTTTTTAGCTCCAAAACTAAGGGTACCCCCCATACACCCGTAATGCAAAATCTTATTTATCTCGAAAACGGCTCTAACGATTTTGATAAAAAAAATTAGGTGTGATATTATGGACATGGACTATATTTTGGTCAAAAAAAAATTTGGGGGGAAATGTTATTAGGGGTACCTGTCATAGAACGGTTTTTTTGATTTTCGAATTTCTCACGAACGGCTCTAACGATTTTAACCAAAATTTTTATGCAGGAGCTACTTTGCATTTGAAAAAATATGAACTAAAATTTTTTTCGAAAAAATAGTTTTTGGATTTTTAAAAAAATAATACAATTTTTTTTTTGAAAATTCAAAATCTTGAAAACCCATACACGATTAAATTTTTAAATCACGTTTTAAAATGTATTTTATTAAATACTAATAATTTGCATATCAATGTTTTTTATAAAAATTCTAAGTAAAATTTAGTACACAAAAAACATGTTTCGGTGTGTCTGTATGTCTGTACCTCTCACTACAGCCTAAACCACTGGACCTATTTCTTTCAATCTCGGTAGTTAAGAGTCTTCGGTGATTCCCTAGAGGAAAAATTGAAATTTTTTTTTTAGCTCCAAAACTAAGGGTACCCCCCATACACCCGTAATGCAATATCTTATTTATCTCGAAAACGGCTCTAACGATTTTGATAAAAAAAATTAGGTGTGATATTATGGACATGGACTATATTTTGGTCAAAAAAAAATTTGGGGGGAAATGTTATTAGGGGTACCTGTCATAGAACTGTTTTTTTGATTTTCGAATTTCTCACCAACGGCTCTAACGATTTTAACCAAAATTTTTATGCAGGAGCTGCTTTGCATTTGAAAAAATATAAACTAAAAATTTTTTCGAAAAAATAGTTTTTGGATTTTTAAAAAAATAATAAAATTTTTTTTTTGAAAATTCAATATCTTGAAAACCCATACACGATAAAATTTTTAAATTACGTTTTAAAATGTATTTTATTAAATACTAATAACTTGCATATCAATTTTTTTTATAAAAATTTTAAGTAAAATTTAGTACACAAAAAACATGTTTCGGTGTGTCTGTATGTCTGTACCTCTCACTACAGCCTAAACCACTGGACCTATTTCTTTCAATCTCGGTAGTTAAGAGTCTTCGGTGATTCCCTAGAGGAGAAATTGAAATTTTTTTTTTTAGCTCCAAAACTAACGGTACCCCCCATACACCCGTAATGCAATATCTTATTTATCTCGAAAACGGCTCTAACGATTTTGATAAAAAAAATGAAGTGTGATATTATGGACATGGACTACATTTTGGTCAAAAAACATTTTGGGGCAAAATGTTATTAGGGGTACCTGCCATAGACCCGTTTTTTTAATTTTCGACTTTCTCATTAACGGCTCTAAGGATTTTATCCCAAAATTTTTAGCAGTAGTCCCCTTAAGTTTAAAATAATATTGTATATAAAAATATTCGAAAAAATATTTATTGGGTTTTAAAAAAAAAATTAAATCAATATCTTCAAAACCTATGAACGATTATTTTTTGAAATTATTTCCTAAAACCAATATTATTAAATATTTAAAATCCGCATCCCACATTTTTTTCTTGAAAAATTTTAGAGAAATTTCTTATATAAAAAATGTATTTAATAATAAAACGATTTTTTAAGTGTTATTTGCATAAATTCATACTTTTCCGGAAACCAGACGGCAATTTTATGCAGTTGAACATTATTATCTCATTAAATCCATGTTTTATATTTATAAAATGTATCTTAAATTCCAAAGTACTTTTACATAAGAGCAAGTTCGTGCGATCCAGTCGTGCATTTTATTTAAAAGGTCTTTATTACTCGAGGTTTCGGTTAAGACTAACTTATTCTAAAATACATGACTATGTTGTTTAATCAGATATGGTTACTTTGCTTTATTATAATATGCTGATTGAACAACTAATAACATTGTCTTACAATTAATTCTTATGTGCTAATTTACCATTTTGCCAAAAAGTATCTTCTAACTTTATGGGAAAATGCTTTGAAGAGGGGTAATTAACCTAATGGAGCTTAAGGTCACCATACAAATATGTAACTCGCACGACTTGCAGTAGAAACGAAGCTACTGTCTTCAACAAATCAGCTTTGAAAGACTCAATATTTCGGTGAGGCTTACAGCAAACTTTCTCCTTCAAAATGTTCCATAACCGGTAGTTCAGCGGATTAAGATCGGGGCTGCCCGGCTGGCATGCACTGGATATTTCAGCAAGATTCTGCGCCGGCCCACAGAGCAAAAACAACACAACTATGGCTTAAGGACAATTTACCAGAGTTTATTGCCGCAGAAGATTGGCTGAACTACCGGTTATGGAACATTTTGGAGGAGAAGGCTTGCTGTAAGCCTCACCGAAATATTGAGTCTCTCAAAGCTGATTTGTTGAAGACAGTAGCTTCGTTTCCACTGGAAGTCGTGCGTGCGGCGATAGACGAGTGGCCGGATCGTTTAAGAAAGTGTTTGAAGGCTAAGGGGGGGCATTTTGAATAATTTCTTATATATTTATATTGTAAATTAAATACTTAATAAATTACGTAAAAAGAATTTTGATTGCTTTTTTATTTTTTAAATAAAACGTGTTTTTGTCAGGGACAGAACTTTTGGCAGGACTACGTATACTAATTTTCACTTTTAGGCTCCTTACGTGGACAAGTATTATTTTAAAATATTTCACTTATTGCTTAGGTAATTTAAGGATACAACATATTTAATTGTATCCTACCGCCTGCGCCAAAATTATTTAAAACATTTCCTTTTAATATACTGCGAATGATACTGCGTTGCTATTATTAAGATTTAAGATGTATTCTTTATTTTTCAATAAAAAGAAAAACACATTACAAATATTATTTAAAAAGATCGAAAAAGCATGGCTGCATAGGCATTGCAGTCTTGACGGAGTCGGTGGGAATTTGTTCCTATTGGCTTCATGAATTTGTTTTGTCTTACTTCCGGTTATTACGACATTAATGGAGGGGACCTACAATTTTCTGCCGATTCCGAACGGTTAATGAGCCACGCTCTTTATGACAAGATATTCTCTTAGAGGATTTGTCAATTCCTCGCAAGAGGCAGTACACTCCTATAAACCTCTTTTACAGGGGCTGAAAATGGAAATCAAGTTTTTCCGCATGACAGTCCAAAGCAAAGGTACAGGAAATTCAGGAATGCACTGAGTTTTAATCGGATCGAATAATGTTCCAGCTTCCGAACAAACATGGCCTAAATATGTAAGGCTTAGAAAATTAAATTTTTCAGTATTTAGCTTGAGGTTATACTCTCTTAATTTTCCAAGAACTTTTGATAGTTTTTGATTGTGGTGCTCTAGATTTTTACCATAAATAACATTACAGGAAATAGTCAATCCCATGCAAGACGGTCAGGATGTGATTTATTATACTTTGAAAAGTAGTCGGAGTACCGATTCTATTGAACTCGTTATGTCCTGTGGTGGTGCGTGCTATACCGGAAGCCACCATGTTCTCTGTGTACAAAACTCGATCACCGTTGGGACTTGGTTTAAAACATTAAAACCAAATATATCGCAGAAGCAGATCATCATGCTTTATTTGACAACATGTCCCAGGCAGAGTTGATGTAATGATCCGATATCATGTACAATTCGTCAGTTAGAATAAAGGTATGTAGTCACCATAAACCAATACATACCAGTGGAAGCAACGAGTGCCTTACACAACTACGTCACAGCTACATTGTAACTACGTTTATCTCACCATCTACGAAGGTTCTAATCACGCAGATGTTGACAGAAAATCAGTGGTTTTTCAATGCTAAAGATCCAATTGCCCTAAACTTTAACTGTGTTAAAAATCTATGAGCTCCGGAGCTCAAAGGATTTGGAATACTCTTCATTTTAAAATCCTTACGAAATGAGTACAAACGAATTGCGGATACCTAACAAGCAGGTTTGGAGTTTCAACTTTAAGATCAATCAGCCGAGAGCCAATCATTCAGAGATATTGAAGTGTTACGACAATATTATCTTAATCTTACAGTTAGGACCCTTTCAAAGAGATCGCTGCTGTTATAAGGCAGTCATAGTGCCATGATCGCCAATTTATAAGAAGGAAAGAAGTACTTGAACTACCTGAAACTAGAAGCGAACCAGATCGAGAATCGAGGCCGTGTGATCAGGCAGCGATTGGAAGTTGACGTCCATCGTTATGCATTCGTCTAGATTAGTGTGCTTATAATAGCACTGGTATTTCTCAAATGGTACCATTCCAGAACCCAAATGCACGCAAAGAATATAACGAATGTTATACCCTAAAGATCTGACGCCGTTAATGTTAATGCAGTCCGTCAAGTTTCAATGAAAAAGTCGGTAAGATGAATGATTTTTGCCCGAGTTTAGAAAATAAGAAAAAAAAGTAGTAAATTATCCAATTTTATGCTGTTAGTTATATTCAATAATTAACAACAGATTCTAGTTTGATTTCAAATGTTTTGATATAATTATAAAAAAAGATATACGCGCAATAAGAATACTAAATAAATGGCACGACTGGATAACACGCACTTGCTCTTATGTAAAAGTACTTTGGAATTTAAAATACATTTTATAAATATAAAACATGGATTTAATGAGATAAAAATGTTCAAATGTATGGAATTGCCGTCTGATTAATCCTTTTAATATTAAAGTAATTTTTTATATAACAAATTTCCTTAAAATTTTTCGAGAACAAAATTTGGGATGTCAAATTTTAAGTATTTAGTAGTATAGATTTTAGAAATAGTTTAAAAAAATAATCGTTCACACGTTTTAAAGATATTGGTTTTTCAAAAATCCAAAAAAATTCGAATATTTTTATATACAACTAGCTTAAATACACCCGCTTCGCCGGGTGCTATAAAATAACTTATTCAATACAACATATAAAAAATTTGTATTTGTATTGTGTTCAATTTTTAATACATTTTATTCTAGTGCTTTTTGATATACTATATTTTTCGTTTTTCCATCTGTTAAAATTATTAAGGCAGATGGCTTGCCTGCACGTGAAGATGCAACATATAGTTGCCCATGCGCAAATACTGGAACCTCTAAGTTAATACCACATATTCCCAAAGATTGGCATTATACCTTATTAATTGTAATGGCAAAAGCAAGTCGTATAGAAAACTGCAGACGTTTGAAATCGAATGATAAATAAGTTGGAATCATTGGAATTCTCGGAATTAAGACAACTTCACCTTTGTATTTCCCTTTTAAAATTGTTGCTTCGATCACATTGTTAAACCCCCTTTTTATTGCAAGTCTTGTACTCGTATCATTGCAAAGCCGAGATTGATTAATATTGCGTAGCATTATTATCGGCGCGCCAACTTTTAATGGTAGATAATATGGTGGCAAATCAAGAGAATTTAAAAATTCAGTGGGATAATTCACAACATCATCTTGATTCATAACTGTGTCGATGGACTTGTATGCAAAAAATTGAGTTGGTATTTTATTCAGAATGTCTGCATTGATATCATTTACGTCTTTTATTTTTTCCAACCAAAATTGTCCTTTCACTCAACCAATTATGATTATTGAGTTGTTGTGCTATATTTGGAAATGCACTATTAATCAATTCTTGTTTTGATTGAGTCATTCGACAGAAATTGGTTGGTAGTGTTACTAAGCCAGTTGAATTATCAACATGTAATTTTCCATCTCCAATATCCAATAACTGTTTAGAAAATTCGGCTGCTGTTTGATCATTCTCTAATTCAACGCGAATATTTTTAGTTAGGGTTAGTTTTTTTACATGCCTCCACAAATACGATGATTTCAAATACGCTTTCAATTCATCAGCAGCTGTAGATCGAGGAATAACAGACAATGTTTGGCGAAAACCACCTGCTAACAATATCAAGGCACCACTAAAAATCCGTTGTTTCCCACGTAAATCTTGCAACGTTCTATCTAACGCTTCCAAAGACTTTTTGTGAGCCATCGTACATTCATCCCAAACGATTATACATTTCTGCAAAACTTTTGCCATGCCTGAATTCTTAGAAATTTAACATGTAGGTGTTTCAGTAGCATGCATGTTCAATGGCAATTTAAGTGCAGTTCGACCGCCTTCCAATAAAGTTGCTGCAATTCCAGAAGAAGCGAGTGCCAATCCAATTTGGGATACTGATCGTATGGACGCTAGAAGTAATGAAATCAAAAATTATTTTCCAGATCCACCAGGTGCATCTAAAAAAAACATTGCACCTCTTTCATTACAAAGCTTCTGTTCAATATCGAATTTTGGAACATTTGACCGCACAAATGCCTCCAATTCAACACAATCATAACATAATTCACGCCGCATTTCCATGTTGAAAAAATCTTGCGCCGAACGATTAGGTGCTATCATTCCCAACTGAGATAAAGCTTTATTTGCATTAATTGACATACAAATATCTTCAATCAAAATAAGAGCTTCGTTGTGGATTTCCGGATTAATTAGCAAATTTGGATTTGAATTAATGGTACGTAATCTACGTAAAATATCATCTGACAGTTCATCTTGTTGGTTGTGCCATAATTCAAGCGAATTTCAAGGTGAAAATGTTGAAATTATTATTGCGAGGGCCAATGATCGATTTGATGATGGATCCTTTAAAAGAGAAGCACTGACATTTGAATATGGTTCATTTGACAAATCTGCAAATGAAATACATTGAATTCAAAGAATAATGTAATCGATCGAATCATTTAAGCCAAACATTAATTGTACCTATCGAAATAGAACTTGTGTCTTTGATTTTGTTAAATGACGAAACAGAAGCATTCTTCTCTTTCTCATTTTTTTTAAGTCATATTTTCCAGACATAAGTTAATCAGATATCAAACTTAAATCCAAATTATCTTCATCCCAATCTATACATTGAAAAACTCCCGTCAAATTTTTTAAATCACTGGCATATAAAATATATACATTAGACTGGGCCAAAAAAATTGACTATTTTTTTTTTTGAAAGATATATCGATAATATCATTCAGAATGACAAAAAAAAGTTTTCGTAAAAGTTTGAGCCCTTAATATCAATTTTAAGAGGTCTATCATCGCTAATTTTGATTTTTAGTCATAATTTCATGTTTTGCGTCAGAACTGACAAAACATTGAAGTAAAAAAAATTCATTTTGACTTACTTTTATATAAAATTAAATTCCCTACAAAAAAGTCTAATTGAAAATTTTCGTCAGACAAGCCGTTTTTGAGTAATTAAGCTTAATAAATTGTTATTTTTCGTTAGTTGCAAAATTCCAAATTAAAAAAGTAAAATCGAAACAACGGCAATACTTACAATAAAGTGCTATACTGCGTTTGAAAGCCAGAAGATTGTTCTATAATCCTGCATTTAAATTAAATTACTCATGTCAATGGTTTTTGAGAAATTCGCATTTAAAGTTCAAATTTTGATAAAATAACGTGAAAAAAAAAAGTTTAGACCTATTGTTTTCAAAATTTTGAAATGAAATTGTAAATTAACTTATATGTGATCCATGTAGATATCAGTTCTTAATCGAACACAAAAAACCGAATGGTTCTATGTCTTCTAGTTTTTGAGAAAATCGAAAATTACCAAAACTACTTTTTTTTGATTTTTGGTGGTGACGGTGATTCTATTTTAAGGATTAATGTTAATAAACATAATGAATCTTTGTTAGTTCAGTACCGCAATTCATTTAGCGTTACCCAGAATGCACCATGAGGAGATAGAATTGCATCTGGGTCAGTTATTTTATCAGTTAGTCAGGAGTTAGTCAGTCATAGTTAGTTAAAAAGGGTCAAAATGTATTAAAAAGGTGTGTAAGTCTCGTCAATAAAGCCATCGTCCGTACTATAACTGTCGAGTTCGTTGCAAAAGAAACTTTGCATGCACCCAACCTCGCACCTACCCCAAATCCTATAGTGTGCCCAAGCAGGAGGGTTGCAGGGGGGCAGCATGCCCCCCCATACATACTTTACTGTTTATATATTGTAATGTTGGAAGCTAGCACTGATTTATTTATGTAAGGAAGCAAAAAATATCAAACATTTTGTAGAAAAGTAGTTTTGGTAATTTTCGATTTTCTCAAAAACTAGAAGACATAGAACCATTCGGTTTTTTGTGTTCGATTAAGAACTGATATCTTCATGGATCACATATAAGTTAATTTACAATTTCATTTCAAAATTTTGAAAACAATCGGTCTAAACTTTTTTTTTTCACGTTATTTTATCAAACTTTGAACTTTAAATGCGAATTTCTCAAAAACCATTGACATGAGTAATTTAATTTAAATGCAGGATTATAGAACAATCTTCTGGCTTTCAAACGCAGTATAGCACTTTATTGTAAGTATTGCCGTTGTTTCGATTTTACTTTTTTAATTTGGAATTTTGCAACTAACGAAAAATAACAATTTATTAAGCTTAATTACTCAAAAACGGCTTGTCTGACGAAAATTTTCAATTAGACTTTTTTTGTAGGGAATTTAATTTTATATAAAAGTAAGTCAAAATGAATTTTTTTTACTTCAATGTTTTGTCAGTTCTGACGCAAAACATGAAATTATGACTAAAAATCAAAATTAGCGATGATAGACCTCTTAAAATTGATATTAAGGGCTCAAACTTTTACGAAAACTTTTTTTTTGTCATTCTGAATGATATTCTCGATATATCTTTCAAAAAAAAAAATAGTCAATTTTTTTGGCCCAGTCTAATATACATATATCTATATACCAAGCACAGCGGCGTCACTTTTTTTTATCTGCGAAGATGTTTTGATTGATGTCCTAGAAGCAGTTTCAAGGTCAACAATTTTAAAAATTTCACTTGTGGGCATTTCTTCACGGTCATCATAAACTTTCTTAAATTGACCTTTAAATGTAGATGGTTTATCAGTTGAAAGCAGTTAACTACCACTATCCTTTGATTCAATATTTTTTTTTCAAAGCATCCCTTTCTTTAACTAACTTTACAACAATTTCTTTAATATGGTCTTCCATCCTTTTTTCGATTGTTTCAAGTATTTTTCTTGTTCTATGTGATGCTTCTCGAACTGTTCCTTTTGGTCCTTTATTTATTTTTTAAGCTGGTCTTTTTTGTACTGCCATTGCTTGATAACTCCATCTGATTCTTCCTTATAATAACTTTTTTTGCCTTCCATTCTTCGCTATACTAAATCAAATACATATTATATTATTGGATATATCTACACAACTTAAAAAATAAATGCAATAACCTACTCAAGAAAAATTCACAATCCACGATTTTTAAAAATAATTTAGAAAACCATTTTACTTACCTTAAACAAATCTAATTAAGCTGAAAATTGAAACTTAAAAAAGCTTAACGAAAAAAACACTTGCTGCTAGAACGTTGCACCAATTAAAAATAAAGTTTTTTCCGAGCCTCACTTTCACCAAAGAAAAACAAATTACAAACAGACATACATATGCCTTGAAAAAAAAATTATAATTAAATAATTTTTTCCACAGTCAAAGTGCCGAAAAATCAATTCGAAAGTCTTATATATTTAATTTATTTTATATTGTGGGTTGTGTTGGTGTATTTTGATAGAGTTTCGCTCATTTTAGATAGTTGTACGATATCGAAAGGTATTTAGATTACGTCTGAACTTCGTTCATAATTATCTACTCTTCACGATTGAGGTATTATTTTAAATGTTAAATGTAGCTCGGATTACAAAACTTCGGCTGGACCAATTTTCAAAAAGTTTGTTTCTAAACCATCTCCAAATAGTCCCCTTTCATTTAAAAAAAAATTTATAAAAATCCATCCAGCCGTATTCTAGTTATAAGGTCACACACAAAAGTTAAACTCGTTTTTATATATATAGATATTAAATTAAACCTAAGGGGGCTCCTGCTGAAAATTTTTGGTTAAGATCGTTAGAGCCGTTGATGAGAAAGTCAAAAAATCAAAAAACGGTTCTATGACACGTACCGTTAATAACATTTTGCCCCAAATTTTGTTTTGACCAAAATGTAGTGCATGTATATAATATCACACCTAATTTTTTTTATCAAAATCGTTAAAGCTATTTTCGAGATAAATAAGATTATGCATTACGGGTATATGGGGGTACCGTTAGTTTTATAGCTAAAAAAAATTTCAATTTCCCCTCTAGGGAATCACCGAAGACCCTTAACTACCGAGTTTGAAGAAAATAGGTTCAGTGGCTTAGGCTCTAGATCGAGGTACAGACATACAGACATACGGACATACAGACAGACAGACGGAATTGTCGAACCCACTTTATTTTTCCTCGCTATCATCGTAATGTCAACTTTGATCAAAATCTCGAGTTCGATTTTTTTCCAAATGCAGAACTTGTCCTATAGTACCTATATCGCAAGTAAAAAATCATAACTCATCCCCATTTTGAGTACTATCGAAGAATAGTTTTGTTGAGATCTGAATCAATGTTAAATACACTATATGAGATCGATATTATCTTGTGTTCAATATTATACATCTACAAGGAATATGTTAAATATTTACTTTACAATTGCTTCCTCTTGTTCAACAAAAACTTATTTTAACAAATTACGAAGCAATAACACAAATAGTAAAACACAAAATTTATTGTTTTAACTATACAGGGTGTCCCTTAATTCGTGGAAAATATTTTAGGGCGTGGGTATATTCTAAGAAAAAAATCGTTCTACAGTAAGGGCCTACCCCGTTTTTGGATTTCACTGCGAATATTTATTGATGATAGCTGCTGCTTCATTTTTGATGACGCTTCGAGAATACGGTCTTCTAATTCACCTTACAATTCTGTAAGGTCAGAAGATATTTTGTAAGCCAGTGAACCGGTCCATAAATTCCTAACCAACGATTACCGGATTTTCGTTTAACCAGTTCTCAACCCCTAGAATATAGTGGACTGGAGGAATGTCCTCCAATAGTTTTGGTTAATCATAGAGCAAAAACTCAAGATAGTTTGTAGAATTCAGCCTGGGGGTAGTGGAAGGGGCCGATTAATTTGTTTCCAATAACGCCTGCCCGAGTTAGGTCGTGTATTTGAAACTGCTCCCGTTTCTCGAAGCCTTCAACATCTATTTCCAAATACTCGTAAACTAGGAAGTCGTCGGTTTGAATAAGGTTTCTGGTATCTTCGTAGCGATCTAGTTGAAGTTCAATTGCACAGCCAATAAACTGAAAAATTAATGTCAGCGTATTCTAGGTTTGTAAATGTAGACATTTCATACAGCGTTTCTAAACAACTGCTCCTTGGCATTAAAAATTAAACTGACGAATTAATTTCGGTTTCTAATCTTTTATACTACTTTTGTTAAGTAAATTTTCCAAATTGGCCTTTATAACCCAAACCTAACTCTTTGAAAACTTTTAAAACATTGCAAAATTCTTGGAAAACCACTTTTATTGTCAACTGTTGTTAGAAACGTGTCCAAAATCAGAAAAAACTTGTTTTACCTGCTGCAGGTTTTCCAAAAAAAAAAAAAAAAACAAAAAGCAAAAAACATTTTTTTTTTAAATTTTACATGTTTCATGTTTTCCCATAAAATCTATGAATTTTTCAGCAAACTTGTCATTGAGGAGTTTTATTTTATTATTATTATGGGTACGTTCATTCAAAAAAATATAGTAAAACAGTATGTTTATTACGTATTTTCTGGAGAAAATTGAGCCTAAAGTCAAAAAATTGGCATAAGCAGGAAAAATGAAACATGCTAGAAACTGATATCTGAAGACCGAGATAGGATATCAAGTTTGTTTAAACGCAATTACAAAGGCTGGTATTTTTTTCTAAAAATAAAGGCCTAAATGAAGTTTCTATCATTAGAACTAACAGTGCAATTATAGTTTACATGGGTCAGAGTACACCTAAATAGCTTTTTTCTTCTATATATGTACATATATTATAAAAAATTGAGGATAGGCCCTTTCTGTATAACGATTTTTTTCTTAGAATATACCCAAGAACCACACCCTAAAATATTTTGAACGAATTAAGGGACACCCATATACATATTCAAATACATATTCAGCCTTATCACAGGCCCCGTCGTAATAGATTCGTAGTACGAACCCCGAAAAAAGGTATCATTGCTCCCGTCGTACTAAAAAAAACTTTCTACGAAATTCGGAGTTCGTGAATAATGGTATGATGCGAATTTATTCGTATTCGTAGCGTAACAAAATTTTCGGGGACTTGTTACGAGGGACTCTGTGATTGGGGTGATTATGTATATAAAAACTAGCGTACCCGTGCGGGGAACTCCCGCTCACAATGACGTTATCATGAATGAAGCTTTGATACCAATCAAGTCCTTTTCTTAAAGGTAATGGAGCCAAGAGCGAAGGATATTTTGAAAAAACTAACAAACAATGAGCAAATCACATACGTATGTAACTATCCTATAACAATGTATGTAGTTAAACCTGAGGCACATAAAGTTTAACTTACCTTAAAATAGTTTAAATTCAAAGACACACTAATATTTGTCAAATTTTTTTTGTTTTTAATTCGAAGAATTTTATTTTTGTTTTGTTTTTTTTTTTTAAACTTTTTTGAGTGTTTTTATCGTTACTGCTTAGGTAAATTAATCAAACAATGCCCCTCCTCTGGGCCCGCACCACCAAAGTATGACATTTCAATGCAACTACTTATGTATATATGTACTACATTTCAGTGCAATACGAAGATAGAAGTAGAGATAAATAATTTTGGGGTGTTTCGACCACCTTACGCCCCTCCCCTGATAATAAAAAAAAAAGTAGCCTATACGGTAATCCAGACTATAACTTTTTTGTGTGTTAAATTTTATCAAGATCCATTCAGTTGTTCAAGGGTTATTGAGTAACAAACATCCATACATCGTAACATTCACATTTATAATATTAGTAGGATTAGTAGGATAGGATAGGATAGGATTAGTAGGATTATAGTAAGATTCAAATAATGTAAAAATTGAAAACTAATTAAGAAAAATTATATGCATGAAAAGTGTTAAAAGCTTAGAAGTAGCTTATTTCGCGCCAAGTACAAACTAAAACATACTTAACTTTTGCAAAAAAAAAAGAATTTATTTACTCTATTATTATTAATATACTATAATCTGTTCAATAAACATTGTCAGTACAGGCCTTATGGGAGAGCTTTTTCCAAAGCAGTGGCGCCTGATGCACCCTCACTACACTACGTTGGGAAAAATGCCACTTAAAAAAGAGCAAGCCACTGACTTTCCTTAAGGAATGGATGTTGTAATTCTTTACCAACACGACCGTTGTCTCCCACTGCCGAAGGGATACTGCCAAGTCAATACGATTGGTACAGGTTGAAGGAAGAAATAATTAAATCAGATGGTTTTCCCCTTTTTTTGGTAAATTTATAATTGTCGGATTAACTGATTTCCTATCTGTGAAGATTTCAGCTTCAGTTGCGTTAATCAAGATAGGTTATTCTTTTAGTTTCTTTTAATTTTTCGTGAAGTTTGACAATGACGGGACACGTCCTAGGAAGGCTATTGACTATAAGAAAAATGTGTGCAACTTTTTGGGACTTGACCAAAATGAGAAGAATACCGTCTCTACTAGGTTTTACTTTTCACTTTCTCTCGAAATGGAATGGAAATCGAAAAAAAATAAATTTGGTGTTCTACAATTCACTTTTAACGATACCGATCTCATTTTTTTCGAAGTGAAATTGATGCGAATTTCTGTAAGTTTCTATAAGTTGAATTCAACTTGGACAAATTTTATTCGTCGTTTTAAACAATTATTGTGTTTAATTTAATTTGAGAAGGAAAAACTGACCTACAGCCCATAAGCCAACAACAAATTGCACTTAGTCATAAAGGTCATAAAACATACAAATACAAATTTTATTCTCCAAATCAAAATATTTGACACAGAACTTTGACCAAGACCGATATTAAAATCTTTTCCATTTGATGTTCGGAAATTTTCTTCGGCAAGAAAATGTTAGACCGCGGCCAGCTGCAACGATGTAGGAATCAATGCATGTTTATCAAGTCGATAGTTTGATACAAATCTTTTAACCACAAATGCAGCGTCATCAATTCCTAATAGTCTAAGAGCCCGTGAACGCCAGACCTTCGTCATTTTGTAAAAGCTGCAAGTTTGTCAGTGCATGCTCCCAACAAAGGTAAGAACGATAGACCATTATAAAGTTTGGGTCATAGTGGCTTTGGCAGTGGAAACCCCTTGCCAGACACCCTTAATGTTCATGAAAAAATAATTCTACTTACGTTATAGTATAAAAGCTGACTTTTATATACATATAATACTCGGGTAATAATAAGATTATGTTTACTCGTTAGCCAGACATTTTTGATAGTTCCAAACCCTTGCCAGACAAGCATGTAGTTGTAGCTGTAGGAGCAAACGCGAGGCAATATACATATACAGGGTAATTAATATAAGGTGCACCAAAAAGCTATAACGAGTAGGTTCAGTTGAGACAAGAAAAAAATCGTATGGGAGGGGGTCTATTTCTCTCCGTTTAGGTGGGAGGGGCAAATTTCTTAAAAATTGACAAAAGCGAATAAAAATTATTTAAAAACAACGGTATAGCTTGCAATGCCATGTCATACCTTTTCTGAAAGCCAGAAAGATGTTCTTTAATTTTCATTTCAAATTAAGTTGTGTTTGTGAATAGTTTTTGAAAAATTAATTTTCAAACTCGAAATTAAAAAAAAAATTAAAACTAATTTTTATCAAAATTTTATGTCATTAAGTATAATTTTTGTTTTCAAAATCCAACGTTCTTATTAATTTTTAATAAAAAACAGAAAACCAGATGCTAAAATGAATCTTAGTTTTTCAGAAATTAAAAAAAAATTTAAAGAACTTTTTACCAAGAAAAATACTTTTTTTGTTTATTCTTTCTTTTCATAAATACGATTCGTTTTTATTAGTAAGAAATACAAAAATAACTTAATTAAATAGTAATATTTTTAATATTTGTTACATTTTAGCCTATTCTAATAAAAGTTAATGATATTATAAGAAATTTTCGATATGATCCCACTCTTCAGAAGACAAAGGTTGTAAATATCCTCTTTTGACTGCATATATAATTTTAAGTCCGGCAAATTCTCCTGCAATTTGACTCCAGCGACTTCAATGCCTTGCTCCAAAGAAGAAGTTTCAGCTTCATATACATAGTTCTTCATGAATCCCCAAGCGTAAGAATCTAAAGGAGTTAAATCTGGTGATCTTGGTGGCCATTCAGTGAGACCTCTCCTTCCTATCCATCGGTCGTTGAAATGATTTTTCAGCAAGTTTCTCAAAGCCAGGCTTAAGTGTGCTGGAGCTCCATTTCGTTGGTATATTAAATTGTCTAAATTAGAAATTTTATAATAAATCTGGCAAAAGAGTTCTTAGGAGTTGCAGATAGGATTATCCATTTAAATCCGTATTCGAACAACGTGGTCTAATTATTGTTCGTCCAACAATGCCAAGCCACACATTACAGATAAAGCGATGTGTGTTGATCTATCAGATGACCTTTCTTTCCTTCGAGTCTCCAGCAGTCCATGTTCCCGAAGACGATTGTAAAGCCTTGCAAAAAGTGAATAGTGGGGACATCTCTTATTGGGAAACCTTTCAGCGTACAATCTCTGTGCTTCCCGACTGGGACCATCCGCTAAAACGTAGCAATAGTGCATATATGTATGTCAATTCTTCCAGAGAGCAACTCGCCATTGTTTTGTTTTGACGATTTGATATGCAATTTAGAAAGGAATTTTAAACAGAATGCCCTTCCATATTTGTTTGTGGTTAGGTAAACCATATTTGTTTTTTTTTTTGTATAGGCACTCCTTTTTATATGGATAACAGGTAGGTATACAGGTCAATTTTGTTAAATTGAACACATAAATAAAATAAATTAAATTTGGTGGTGCAACAGCTTGGAGTGAACCAGGACCTAGTGACTTACAACTCTCAACCATTCCTGTGTGCGTGTTACCAGGAACGGAGGGGACCTACAATTTTCTGCCGATTCCGAACGGCTAATGAGCAGCACTTTCCATGACAAGAGATACTCTTGGAGGATTTGTCAATTCCTCGCAAGAGGCAGTACACCCCTGAAAAAAACTTTCTTGCAGCGGCTGGGAATCGAACTCGAGACCTTCCGCATGACAGTCCAACGCACTAACCATTATGCCAAGGGGTACTACAAATTGAACACATGCCTCAATAAAAAAGGTGAAATCTTGTTAATCTATTTTTTTGTTATTTGCTAAAAACCGGGTGGTGTGCAGTAAAAAATAAAAAAAAGGATAATCCGCTAATTAAATAATTGACCTGAGCAGATCAGAAAACCAGAAAACCAAAAAAAGTGTTTTTCTTGATAAAAAGTACTTTTATTTTTTTTTATTTCTGAAAAATTAAGATTCATTTTAGCATCTGGTTTTCTGTTTTTTTATTAAAAATAAATAAGAGCGTTGGATTTTGAAAACAAAAATTATACTTAATGACATAAAATTTTGACAAAAATTAGTTTTAATTTAAACTTCATAATGGTCCATCGTTCTTACCTTTGTTGGGAGCATGCACTGACAAACCTTCAGCTTTTATAAAATGACGAAGGTCTGGCGTTCACGGGCTCTTGCTCTATAATGGGTTTGAATGATCTCTCAACATTTGTCTTCTTTTTTCCCTCTGCATATTCATTCTTAGCACCTTGTAATGCCACTACAATCAAACAGGCACTCATTACAATATTTTGTAGAATAACTTTTATCAAAATTTACACACAAAATTGTAAAAACAGAAAAAACACTCAGTGTACAAAAATCGCAAACGAAAAATATGTACAAAAGAAAAGAATGTATAACGAGTCAAACCGGTTACTCTGGGTTGCAAAAGGAAAAAGAAATAAAAAAAAAACATATTAGACTACGAACGATGCGAATTTTTCGGAGGTAAAAAAATGTTATTTCTTAACCGTTATTAGGAACTTTTCCCAAAAATTCAGGTTTCTTGAAATCATCTCATAGCGTCAATCTGGTTTAGGTCAAAATAATTTCAGAAGTTGAATAATCAATTAAGAGAATGAAATTCAATCAATCTTGAGAATTTTATATCCGTTCAAGTCCTTTTATCATTGTTGAAAAATGTTCATATACACGCATTGAGAAAAAAATGCAAACACGAAATTTTACAAAATATTACTTAAGGTTAATTTTCTTCAAAAGTAGGTACATGCGTATCTCATAACAAACCTACTGACCCTATGCTGGCGCTGTAAGTTAAACTTCAATGTCTTAATTCTTATGCCTGCTAAAAACTATATTAATGCTAAAATCTATACTTTATCGGTCTTAATTTTCTCCGAGAAGAATTTGAAAAAAAACTCGATAGGTATCTACATATTTCAATTTAAAGCACATTTGTACATACATATACGTACTCGTATATTGACATACATACGTATTCGTATGCACAATTTTTTTACTTTGATACACAGGTGAACAAAATTAAATTTTATGTATTTTTAATACTAATAAATCTTTCTCCACAGATTGTGATCATAATTGCGAGCCATGTTTAGATTTTTACAAAAATGCATTGACAACATCATTTGTAAAAATTCTGACTGACGAAGCCGTAAATTCGTGGAAGTATAACATACATCATTGCATACTCATGACTTGCGGAAAACTTTTGCACTTAATTGCTATTCATATGCATCGGGATAATCCATATTTGTTGGATCTTCTTTCGATAGTCTTGGATCCAAATAACAAATTCAATACATTCAATGTAGCCCGCCAACCTGAATGTTTTGGCCCTGAAGCTGTTTGGGGTGTTTTGGAGGATAACAAACAATTTGCAACAACACCTCCCGAACCTAAGCGACCTCGTGGTTGGCTTGTGGATTTAATAAATCGTTTTGGACAGTTGGGAGGTTTTGATAATATATTGGAACGTTTTCACACAGAAGTTGCCAGATTAAAAAATAAGCCGTCTTCCATAGAAAACCTCAATTCTCTTTCTAAAAACATTGGCCCATCAATTGTAACTGTAGAAAGAAATCCCAACATATCGTTTTCTTTCATATACCATTTAATTCGACCATTTGGACAGTGCTATGAATTGCTTACTCCATCGACCATACAAACATATTTTATGCCTATATGGATGATAGTACTTGATCTCTTAGATAGCCTCACTGATAGTGAACTTAAAATTGAAGCTAAATCGGAGGGGAAAAGTGATCTTATTCATAAAATTGTTAAATCAGCTCGTTGCTTAGCAAGCCGCCTACCTGATCAAGGAGATTTAGTTCGCGACATTGAAATATTTCGTTTGAAAATGATATTACGTCTGCTTCAAGTTTCCAGCTTTAATGGAAAAATGAACGCACTCAATGAAATTAATAAGGTCATTACGGCAGTTTCATATTGTTCTCATAGGACTCAATTATCTCAAAGCTTGTCTGATGATGAAATGAACTGGTTGACTGCTGAGCGAATGGCGGTAAATAAAAAAAAATGTTATTTTATAATTAATACATTTTATTTTTCTTAGGCTTGGATTAAAAAATCAAATGTTTTAGAAATTGTACTAAAGGACTCCTTACATCAACCACAATACGTTGAAAAATTAGAGAAAATTATACGATTTCTTATAAAAGAGAACACTTTAACCCTCGATGATTTGGATGCAGTTTGGAAAGCACAAGCCGGAAAGCATGAAGCTATTGTTAAAAATGTTCATGATCTATTGGCTAAACTAGCTTGGGATTTTGTTCCAGAACAATTGGACCATCTTTTTAATTGCTTTCAAGTAAGTACATTTTAGGTTTTAACGTTTTTTTTATGCCTGTCCTTATTTGCGTCAGAAATTTTTTGTAGTTATAAGTAAAATACGCCTACTGGCACTTCCAATTTTCTTTTATTTTTGTTATGTGTTTAATCTTTAAGTAAGTCAACATTTTTTAGTTGAGTTCAATTAAAGCTAAGGAAAAACTAAGAACATACAAATATAAGAAAAGTTTGTATGAAAGTGGGCGGCAAAAAATAAGACATTTTATGCTTAGAGCAAGAAAGTTTATTGATACATTTTTATTTTATAAACACACTTATTATTATTTTTTTTCATATTTTAACATGTGTTTCTATTCAAGTGACGCAAGAAAAACAAGTGTTTTCAGTTGTGAAAAACAAAAAAAGCCATAAAAACCATTTAACAGTATTCACTCCAATTTGTTTGTGCTTGGATTGCTAACTTTATTGTTAAACTTTAGAAAAATAAAATAAAAATTGTGTTTTGCTAATCCTCCACAACACAACTGGGCTTTACGCTGAGAAGAAGGTGTGTTTCTATTCAAGTGACGCGCAGTGTACATTTCTCCTACGCTCACACAACGAAAGAAATACAAATTGTATTTATGTATTACATACCGACAATTTTCTCGTTCTTCTAATATTTCTACTTCATCCCTCTATACAGGGTGTCCCTTAGTTCGTGCAAGGGTGTATCTCCAATTTTTATATCATATATCGGGGATTTAAGAAAAGCCTTATTTTGATGTACCCTGCCCCATGTTAAAGGTAACTGCGCTGTTAGTACTAATGATAGAAACTTCATTTAGGTCAATATTTTTACAGAAATACTTATTTTAAGAAAAAATTGCGTTCAAACAAATTTGATATCTTATCTCGGTCGTGAGATATCCAGTTTCATGTTCCATTTTGCCTGCCATGCAAATTTTTTTTTTTTAACTTTGGGATTAATTTTCTCCAAAAAGTTTGCGGAGAAACACATAGATTTTACGATAGTTGGAAAACCTGGAACAGGTAAAATAAAAAAAAATTGTTTTTTGCTTTAAGCTCCAAAGGCTATGAATAAAAATGATTTTGTGTGGGTTTAGATATTTTTGTATTTTATGTGTGTACTAAATCAGTTTTAACAATTGTTCAAAGTGTCCTCCTTGGCTTTTGTATGAATGCTAGAACATGTTTTTAGATTTCATTGCGAAAATTTATTGATGATAGCTGTTGCCTCACTTTTGATGGCACTGAAAACACGGTCTTCTAATACACCTAAATTTTCTAAATATTTCGGTTGAATAAACGAGTTCTTTCATTCTTCCCCATACAAAGAAATCCAATACTGTAAGCTTAGGAGATCTTGCAGGACACTGAACTGGTCCAATTCTTCTTATCAAACGATTGTCTTAATCTTCATCTACGAGTAACCAATTCCTAACCTCTCGATAGTGGACTGGAGCACCATCCTGTTGGAAATATGATGAAGCTAGTTTCATAAGTCGAATGTCCTCCAACGAATTCAAGTAATAAACTCGTTGTCATCCAAGCTCTGCTCCAACAACCAGTTAGAGAACTCGTAGCCTCTTTTTCAAATTATCGGGAAGCAGTTATTGCACAGTTGAAAATTAAACTGATGAATTAATTTCGTTTTCTAACCTTTTATACCATTTTCGTTAGGTAAATGTTCAAAATAGGCCTTTATACCCCAGACCCAACTCTTTTTGAGATATTTTAAGGAAAAGGAAATGAGGGTCTTGACAGATATTCAAATAAACCGCTATTCTATTTTAAAAAACATTGTAAGATTGTTGGAAAACCTCTCTTATTGTCAACTGTTAGAAACTGACGACGTGAGATGCTTCTAGTGCATGAACCAGAAGATCTCTTTTTTGACGCGTTTGGGATCGTTGATTGGTTCTTTTGTTTGATGAGAAATGTTCTATTGACTTTCGACTAATGCAACCCCTTACCTCTGGTGGGGGGAAGTTGCAATAATTTAAGAAACACTCAATATTTGGTGGTTAAACAGAAAGTGATTTTATTCCTTCACATAATCGTCTTAAATACTAAAAAATAGCTTATTAACAAAAATCAATAGAAGTTCAATAATCAACAAATAGCTTATTCTACAATTTACAAAAATCAATATAAGGTTCAATAAATCAATTTTATTCCCTAATTCTATAATATGCAGCGTGTGCACAATGTGTCATTGACTTGATCAAAAATAAAAACATGTGCACACACCGCACAATGTGTAAACAAAAAATTATTAACAAAGAAATATGCACATTCTGCACAATGTATAAGAAATGAATTTTAGGTTTTTATTGTGACCTACTTAAGGTAGGTAAGTAAGTGTGAAATGTGTATAGATTGTTTTGAAATGTGTATATTGTTTATGAATTGTGATAGGTCAGTTGTGTAGGAAATTGTGCTGGGTATTAGATTGTTTTGAAATGTGTATAGTTGTGTAGGAAATTGTGCTGGGTATTAGATTGTTTTGAAATGTGTATAGTTGTGTAGGAAATTGTGCTGGGTTTTAACAGACATTTCGAAAATGAATTCGGGGTGAATTGAAAAAAATTAAATTCACACGGAGTGCAGAATATGCTATTTCATTTAAAGTGAAATTGAAATTCGTGTTCAATTCACTTTCACTCGGAATACAGAACATGGGTGAAGATATCAAATTTTAAATAGATAAAGTTTTTCGGAACTTACTGCGTTTAATTTTTTTTAGAAATAATTATAATTTCTTTTTCCCGACGTTTCGAACAAGTTCCATTGGTCGTGGTCACGGGATAAGACTGACATTTGATAAGTGTAAAAGTTATTGTTTATTGGTACCCCCAATAAATGTAATTAAATCAAAACTGCCAAGTTCTGATGACAATTCTAAATTGTTAACTTTAACAAGCCAAGTTCTTCTATACAAAAACCTTTGTGTAACACGTCAGCCGTGAAAAGTCCTGAGATCTAAAAGTACGCCAATTTCTTACTTAATGAAGGTTTAATATCGGATATTTAAAGTACAATAATATTAAAACAGCTACAATGTAATAGAGAAATTTTATTATTTAATGATTACTGAGTAAAATTTGATTAATTAGTGGTTTGATTATAGTTCACATTACAGTTAAGAGTTTTTTATGTAAACTCATAATTTTTTCAGGTATGCAAATGTTTTGTTTTTTCATTCATGTTAACATAACATAGAGTACCAAATCCAGCACTCTAGTTCTAAGAAAAGTCATGAATTTTCAAGCTGCTTGTATAGTTTCAAAATGGTAAAATGAGTGATATTTGAGTGATATTTTGATCTGAGAAGACGTGTTTTATAGAGTGCTTATAAGGAATTAATTAATAAAGGTTTTTTTTTAGACCAGATTGATGAGTGAAAGTATCAATTCTTACTATGTGTTTGAATGAATCATTACTTAATAAAAATTGCGGTTAAAGTGTGAAAAACCTGAACAAATTAATAAAAAAGTATTATAGAAATTAATAATAAAAAATAGCGGTTGAAGCGACGGTTATTGCTAGTGGCAGAAAATGAGTGAAAATTGTGCTGAGTGCATAAAAACTATCAAAAGAAAAAATGAGATAGCTACATCGTACTCCGCTTTTTGCAAAAAAACATTCTGCTCAAAATGTTCTTGTATTGGCGAGTACGAAAGTAATTTGCTCAAGCTTAAGAAAATTATGTACGTTTGTGATGATTGCAAGGAGTATATGCATAATATTATGGAAAAAATGGACAATATATTAAAAGTGGTAAATAAAAATCAAAAAGCTCTCAATAAGCAAGAGGGTGAAATAAAGAAAATCTTGAGTGGAGTTAAAATTATGTGTGAGAAAGAGAACCAACGAGGTGAAGAAAAAGAAAACATATGATGAAATAGCTATTAAAAATATACCACCTATAATATAGTAAAACCAAATTGTAAACAAGACAGTGAAAAAACAAAAATTGATATTAAAGAACAAATTAACCCGGTTGATTTAGCTTTACAAGTGAACAATATATGGAGGGCTCACAGCTGTACCGAACCAAGTCATTTTAAAGAAATCCAAAACTAACGCCAGGATTTCCGCAAAATTGACCTCTATTTAGTGCTGTTATGAACTACATAGTTCATTTAGAGCTACATAGTTCTATTTAGAGCTGTAATGAACTATACATAGTTCATTACAGCTCTAATGTAATGAACTATACATAGTTAATTACAGCTCTAAATAGAGGTCAATTTTGCGGAAATTTTGGCGTTGGTTTTTGGATTTTTTCAAAATGACTTGGTTCGGTTCAGCTGTGAGCCCTCCATATGTAACTAAAAGTGTAAATGGATCGGTAGTTATAAAGTGTAGGGATAAAGAATCGTAAAAAAAATTGAACAAGAAGTAACCAGTAAAATGAAAGAGAAATACGATATAAGCATTCCTTTATTGGTAAAACCAAAAATTGTTGTTGTAAACATTGATAAAGAAGTGAAAGAAAATGAACTAATAGATGTTATAAAAAACCAAAATAAATTAAATGGTGAAATAAAGCTTGTGAAATGTTATAACAGATTCAATAATCCAAATAAATATAATGCAATTATAGAGACTGAAAAGAATGTTTTCAAAGAATTAATTGAAATGGATAAACCGTGTCTAAATATTGGATGGAACAAATGCTTATTGTTTGATAAAATTAATGTGAAAAGGTGCTTTAAATGTTGGGGATTTAATCACAATGCGGAGAAGTGTACAAATAAAACATGTTGTCCAAAATGTAGTGGTGAACATAAATTAGAGGAGTGTGAGAGTGAAAGCATGAAATGCAAAAATTGCACTTTGACAATCGAAAAGTTGAACATAAATATAGATGCAAGCCATGATGTTAGGGATGCCAACTGTCCAGTTTATCTCAGAAGACTGGAAAAAGAAAGAGAGAAGGTTGCATATTATCAACCAACATTTCTTAAGTGTATGCATCATAATATACAGGGCTTAATAAATAATATAAACGAATTAAAGAATATAATATATGAAAACAGTTTTGATTTAGTGGTTTTAACTGAAACGCATCTTGGCAAATAAGTGCAAGATAAAGAAGTGTACATAAAGAACTATAAAATCATACGGTGTGAATCAACATCAACGCATACGGGCGGGGTTGTGATTTACTTAAAAAAACACATTAATGACATTACAGTTTTAAAAAATGTACAGATCAATATGAGCATGTGGTTATTAGTAGTAGAAATACATAAATTGAAATTCATAGCATTATAAAGATCTCCCAGTACTCCAAGCAGAGAATTTTGTGATAATTTAAGTAATTATTTACAAGACATTCAAAACGAAAATATAGTAATATTAGGTGATTTTAATATAGATTGGCTTGGGAATTCTAGTTATAAAAAGGAACTGGAATGTTTATTTATTGAAAATACATATGTGTAAGCAAATGGTTGTAAATCCTACAAGAATATGTGCGAATTCGAGAACTTTATTAGATTATGTGGTAACTGATATAAAGTCAACAGAAGTAAAAGTCGAAAATACACTAAAAATTAGCGATCATGAGACAATTATTGTTAAAATACCAATGCGCGAAAATAAAGACACAAAAATAAAAACGATAAACATCTTAAAATATGATAAAAACAGATTTATTCAAAAAATAAGAGAAAGTGAAATAAATAAAATAAGTACTTTAGTAAATGTTAGTGATGTAAATAGTGAACAATTCGAAAATGAAATGAAAAGGGTGGTAAACAGTTTCGTGGTGAAAAAAAAACTTTCAAAGAAACAGACCAACGATGGTTTAATAATGACTTAAGAGAACAAAAACTAAAGAAAATTAGAAGTCACTTAAAATTTGTGCTAACAGGAAACATTCAAGATTGGGAAGAATATAAAAGAAGGAGAAATTATTATAAAAACAACCTTAAACAAACAGAAAGAAACTATATTAAAACTAAACTAAGTAGTGCAACTAATCAAAAAATGATGTGGAAATTCATAAAAACTTTAGTGTTGGGTCAATCGGTAAATGAAATTAGGTTTATTGAATTTCAAGGAAACAAACTAAGTGATGATAAAATGATAGCAGACAATTTTAATGATTTTTTTGTAAAAAGTGTAGTTGCAATTAATACAGAAATTCCAAGTGTTGAATGGGTTAATCTTTCAGTGAATAGTGAAAGTTGTTTCAAGTTTAAAAAACTGAATTCAATAGAAGAACTGCTAAAAATAGTTGAACTTATGCCAAATAAAAACGACTTTAATTTCATGAATAAGCAAATGCTAAAAGACAGTTTCGTAATAATTGGCCCAGCTTTATTAAACATCATTAATTACTCCCTCACAAGTGATAGATTCTCAAGTAGCTGGAAAACTTCGGTCATAACCCCAATCGAAAAAATTCAAAATTCTAATAAATGTGAAGACTACAGACCTGTGAACATGCTTCCACTACACGAAAAGTTATTGGAAAAAGTTGTTCAAATCCAATAAGAAGAGTATATAAAGCGGAATGGAATACTAATTGAAGAACAATCTGGATTCAGACAAAAACGCTCTTGTGAATCAGCTTTAAACTATGTAGTAGCAGACTGGAAAGAGATGTTACATATGAAGCAGAAAATTGCGGCTGTATTTATTGATTTAAAAAGAGCATTTGAAACTCTGGATAGGTTTATTTTATTAAAAAAATTGTACGGTTATGGAATAAGAGGAGTTGAATTCGTTTGGTTTAAGTCATACCTTATTGGGCGTAAACAAATAGTGAAATTCTGATTTAGGTGTACCACAAGGGTCAATTTTAGGAACATTACTTTTTCTACTATATATAAATGGTATAAAAAAAGTCTTAAAATATTGTAAAATAAAGTTGTTTGCAGATGATGGTCTGTTTTATGTTGATGGCAAAGATTATACCAACTGTGTTAAAAAGTTGATGATAGATATTAATAATATAAAGAATTATTTAAATATGAATAAACTTAAACTAAATATAGAAAAAACTAAAATAATGTTATTGCCAGAAAACAAAATGATATGTAAAATTAATGAATTTGAATGTGTTAAAGAAACAAAATACCTCGGCATAATTTTATACTGTAATTTAGATTTTAAAAAACATTTTGAAATGATTTACATAAAAATTGCCACAAAAATCGGGTTCTTTCGAAGAATACGAAAAAAACTTAGTATTGCTATGGCAGTTAAAATATATAATTCCATTATACAACCCCATTTTGAGTATTGTTCAACAATACTATTATTGGGGACGGAATCAATGATAAATAGACTACATATTTTGCAAAATAAAGGAATGAGGTCTTTATTATGTTGTGATAGATATACATCAATAAGAAGTATGTTAAATACATTAAAATGGCTTTCTGTGAAACAAAAAATTATTATGAATTCATTAATATTTATATTTAAAGTAAAAAATAACTTAATGCCAAATTATTTACAAAGAAAGATTACAGTAAGAAGTGAAAGACGTCCATATATGTAACTTAAGAAATAATGATAATTTACACTTACCATTCTTTAGAAATTGTAGAACACAAAATATGCTTTTTACTTGCGACTTATAGGTACTATAAGGCAAGTTATGCATTCGTAAAAAAAAACGAACTCGAGATTTTGATCAAAGTTGACATTACGATGATAGCGAAGACTAAAAAAGTAGGTCTCGCAATTCTGTCTGTCTGTCTGTCTGTCTGTCTGTCTGTCTGTTCGACTACAGGCTAAACGACTCGGCCGATTTTCTTTAAACTTGGTAAATATCATTTTTAATTTTTTCCCCCCACACGTTTTTTTCTTTTTTTTTTTAAGACCAAAAATAACTGTACATACGAATTTTTTTCGAAATTTTATAAACATTTTTTTTTCTCAAAAACTGTTCAACAGATTTTAAAAAAAAAAGATACAGAAAAATTTCATTTAATTAAATCTAGGTATTGGTCGAAAAAAATTTTCCGAAAAATGGTTATTGAGGGTACCCCCCATGGAACCATTTTTTTTGTTTTTGATTTTCTCAAAAACTGTGCAACCGATTTTGATAATTTTTTTTTGCTAAAGCTCCTCAAAAACATAAATAGAATTATGTACTCAAATTTTCAAAAAATTTTTTTTTGGATTTTTAAAAAAAACTTCAAATTTTTTTTTTTCAAAACTCAATATTTCAAAAACCCCATGCTAGATTTTTTTTAAACTTGATAAATAAAAGTTTCTCAATATGATCTACAAGATGTGGAACAAAATTTTTTATTTTACCTAAAAATTAAGGTACCTACCATACAAATGCTAAAAAAATAAAAAAAATGGTTTTCAAAAATCGTATTTATCTCGAAAACGGCACCTAGAATTTTGATAAAATTTTTTTTCTTTCAATTAATTTTTACTATCTTTAATTTAATAAAAAAAATTTTGAAATTAAGATATTACAGCTTGTACCTACCATAGAACGATTTTTTCGAATTTTGAATTTCTCATTATCCACATAACGGATCTTAATGAAAATTTTTATAGAGAAGCTTCTAAAAAGTCTAAAACACATTGCATTTCAAAACTTTAAAATAAATATTTATTGAATTTTTGAAAAAAAAATCTATTTTTTTCTTTTTTTTTTGAAAATTGGATATCTCCGAAATGGGTCAATATTTCTTTTCGTAAATTTAATTTTTATTCGAACAATAATAAAAACTTTAAATTAGCGTACCAAAATTTTTTCTTAAAAGGCTTTTAAAAAGTTTGTATATAAAAGCTTCTTTTAAAGAAACCACTACAACGACTTATAATTTTTGTTCTTGCATAAATTCATATTTGCATAGCATTCTGTTTTTGTGTCTTACTACTTAAAGAATTTAAAAATTAATTTTATCCTTATGAACAATTTTCTCAATAACATTCGTTTTTAAAATTCCCAGTCGATTACATAGGAGCAAGTTCGTGCGACCCAGTCGTGCATTTTATTTATAACGGTGTTCTAATTTATAATAATCTTCCAAACAATGTAAAAATAGAAAGTAATTTAGTAAGATTTAAGCGTTCAATTATAAATTTTGTTAAACACAATTATTGAAATATTATGTACATAATATACTGTGTAAAAAGCTTTAAAATAGCAAACTCAATGCTAAATAAAATTTTAACTAACTAACAATAAAAACACACTTCGAATGAAAAATCTTAGATTTTCTATTTTTCGCTCTGAATGAACATTAAGCTATACCACTCCACCAAATTGCATCATTCTACAACAATCGGAAGTGCTCCATATAAATTAAATATTTTTTCAGAAAGTGGGTGGATACCACGCTCTCTGAATGGAAAACCTCAATTTTTATTTTTGGTCCTTTATATGCAATTTGAGCCCTACCGTTCTACCAAATTTCATTGTTCTACTGCAATCGGAAGTGTGCCATTTATATAATTTACATCAGTTCTGAGGAAGTGGGCGGATACCACGCCCCTGAATGGAAAACCTCAAATTTTATATTTTTTCTTTTTATGCAATTTAAGCCCTACCGCTTTACCAAATTTCATCGTTTTACAGTAGTCAGAAGTGAAAGTGGGCGGATACCACGCCCCCTGAATGGAAAACCTAAATTTTTATTTTTGGTCCTTTATATGCAATTTGAGCCTTATCGTTCTACCAAATTTCATGGAGCGTGATTTGGTGGTACCAACGCTGGTGGTGGCGTTGAAATTAGGGCACGATTTTACAGTTGGGAGTAGGATAAGCTACAAAACAAGTAGTACAAAAGAGAATATTTTATTATTAAGCTGTGTAGACAATCGGACTTAATGATCTGTTTAGAATAATGCAATTAATTTAAAAAACTAATTCATTCTTGTTGGGACAAGAATGAATTTAAATTAATTGCATTATTCTAAATAGATCATTAAGCCCGATTGTATACACAACATACGTCACATTAAATGATCAAATACCATTACAAATAATTTTATTATTAAATTTAGCAAAGACAAATCTAACTAGTACTATCTATCAATCTTTCGTCTTCATTAAAGTACTATAAGTTTTATTTACAAAGCTAGTACTAACAGGGCAATTATCGTTAACACGGGTCAGGGTAGACCAAAGTAAGCTTTTTCCTAAATCCCCGATATATGATATGGGCTTATCCGTTCAAATTTTAACTTTTGCCATGCGTCGAAATATATAGACATTATTATTAAATATTCAGGTTTTGAAATTTATAATATTTGTATATCATTGAGTTTTAACTATTCAATATATAAAATGAACCATTTTCAGATAAATGAAGGTCAAAATTAATTGAAATCATTCATTTTAAGTGCGTGCCTTCCTTATAAATAATCCTGTATGATATAAATTAGAACAAATAAGTTTGAAAAAAGAGGCTGTGAAGATTAAAAATCAAATTATTACGAATACTTGCGAGAACAAAAAAAAATTATTTTAAATTCATTTTTCATTATTATACTTTTCAACAAGCAATACATATGAGTTATTTTGAAGTTTTTTATTTATTCGTGGTCTATAATTGAAGAAAAACTCAAATTTACAGTCGTGATTTAATTTTTTTTCAAACTAAAGAAGTTAAAATTTACCGGGATAAGCCCATATACAATATATTTTCGTACTATTTCCTTGTTTTGAGTGTTAAGGAATTAATATAATCATTTTTTTCATAGGATGAAGGATGCATTATTATATTGTATATACAGGGTGTCCCTTAATACGTGCATAATGTTTTAGAGCGTGATTCTACGTTATATTCTAAGAAAAAAATCGTTTCACAGTATGAGGGTATCTCCAATGTTGACACCATTTTTCGACGATTTATGAAATTGTCTGCTTTGGTCAACCCTGACCCATGTTAAAGAAAATTGATCTGTTAATACTAATGGTTGAAACTTCTTTATGACTTTATTTTTAGAACTTTTTAACTGCGTTTAAATAAAGTTGATATCTCGTTGGGGTCTTCTGATTTTTTTTTTAGAAATTGAGGTCGATTTTTTCCAGAAAATCCGTAATAAACAATACATTTTACTATTTTTTGTTTAATAAATGTAACAATAATAAAAATAATGAACAAGTTTTCGGAAAAACTCATAAATTTTAAGATACTTAGGAAAACCTGCAGCAGGTAAAATCAAAACAAAATATTTATTTTTGCTTTATTGGTTAGGTTTTAGATAATTTTAATTTAATCCGAATATTAATTGATTTTGTTCTTAGAATATGCCCTATAATCATATCCCACAATATCATTGACGAATTAGCGGACATCCTGTAGATGCATGTTAATATTTGCTTACGATAAAATTACTCCATTTACTTTTTTATTTCTGCTTTAAATTTTTAATCTTATACCATTAATACTTGCATCATTATAGACAAGTATGACTACTGCAAACAAGAGACAAAGGGAACATCTTCTTGAGTTAATCAGG
Source organism: Chrysotoxum bicinctum (assembly GCA_911387755.1). Lineage (NCBI taxonomy): Eukaryota > Metazoa > Arthropoda > Insecta > Diptera > Syrphidae > Chrysotoxum > Chrysotoxum bicinctum. Next base: position 116,366,821 of record OU426988.1, read on the forward strand.
CGTTTGGCGGAAGATGATAAAAATGGTGTCATGGCACAAAAAGTGTTAAACCTCTTTTGGACTTTGGCTCATAACGTGGAAATACCTCCTGAAGTATTAGATCAAGCACTAATTGCTCACGTTAAAATATTAGACTACAGTTGTTCTCAAGAACGTGATGCCCAAAAAACCGTGTGGCTTGACAAATGTGTAGACGAACTTAAAACCGGTGACAGTTGGGTTCTTCCTGCTTTGCGTTTAATTCGTGAAATTTGCTGTTTATATGAATCAAATCATCATCACCATGTTCAAAACTCAAACAAGGTTTTAAACAGGCAGCAAGTCATAGAACGCTTACAGAATGAGTATTCTCTAGTTATCCTTGTAACGAATAGTCTTATTTCCTATATGGATAAAATACGAACTATAAGCGAAGAAAATCCTGAAATAGATCCCACAAAATACTGTACCGACGGACGGTTCTCTCATGAGTTACAAATTCAAGAAAGATTGGACTTTTTAAAATACTTGCTGAAAGATGGACAACTATGGCTATGTGCAGATCAAGCAAAGCAGATATGGCATTGTTTAGCTGAAAAATCTGTTTTCCCAAGTGACAGAGAGGAATGTTTTCGTTGGTTCAGCAAACTCATGGGAGAAGAACCCGATCTGGATCCAGGAGTGAACAAAGATTTTTTTGAAAACAATATCCTTCAACTCAATCCGTCTTTACTAACTGAGAGCGGTATTAAATGCTTTGAGCGATTCTTCAAAGCAGTCAATTCTAAGGAAGATAGACTTAAGGCGGTGCATCGAAGCTATATACTTGAAAATAATGATCTTATTGGAAAAGAGTATCTATGGCTTATTATAACTACAACTGAAACAGATATAGCTAACAAAGGAATTGATTTGTTAAAAGAAGTTTCCACCGCATTAGGGCCCTCACTTTTGGCAAATATTCCGGCATTTCATGAAACATTCATTGGAGAATGTTGTGATAAACTTAGAGCTCTTTACGACAGTATAATATTTTTGAACAGCAACGTAGAATATAATTCAAACGAGAAAGAAACTAAGTTTTGGTGTAAGGAGGCTGAAAAAATGTGCAGAGTTTTAAACGTGTTACAAGAATATGTTAAAGAATGTGATCGTTCATTTACTGGTGACAGAAGTCGATTGCCATTATGTCGTGCAACAAGGGGGAAACATACAAGTTTGTATATAAGATTTCAAAATCCTGGAAGATCAATCGATGACATTGAAATAATAACGCATAGCAATGAAACTGTAGCCTCGTTCAAAAAGAGTATTTTGAAACGCTTAAAAGGGACATCGACTGCTAATATAAAAATAGATTTTTTCTATAATAATGGAGAACTAATTGAAATGTTGGATGAAATAAATCCTTTATCAAGCTATACTATCAGAGATAAAATGGTTCTAACTGCCAAGCTGACACCAGTTGGAACGGTCTTAGCTAGCAGTCCAGATAGCTCCAGTGATTCCAGTACTGGTTCACCACCACGTCCTAGTGCGGATATAAGAAGAACAGAATCAGAACACACATTGCCTGGTATTATCATTTCGGAGAAACCTTATTATACAAACTTCTTTTTGAAGCTGCATCAATTGGGAATAGATATGCAGTATAGCAATTTAAGGGATAGTGCAGCAATGCTACTTACTCTTCTTCCAGCTGATCGAGAAACCGTGAAAGAACTTAAAAAAATGTGTAATATTAAAAATATAGATTTAAGTGCTGGTTCTGAAAATATTCGTAACTCCGATAAGCCTGTTTTAAATGACCAAGAATACAAATATAACTTAGAAGAAGTAACACCTTCAAAGATTTTTTTATATACAACACCAGCAAAAGTGTTATATAATCTTGAAGTTCTTAATGCCATACTAATACCAGCGATTGATCCATTTAGCGAAGAGACTTTAATTATTCAATCGGCTTGGTTAAGGTCCGGAGTAGCACATTATTTACTAGAACTACTAACTAAGAATAATTTTTTACCCAATGCGGATATGCAAACAAAACGGGCAGCATTTCAAAGTATTCTTAGACTAGTTAAGTTGTTTTTGTACGTAATAAGCTGTGTCTTAAGTCGAGTTGGAGATGAACCTGTGTTATCAAACTTTAATGTCCGTTCGAGGTCACAAATAGATATATTGAAACAAATTCTTATAACTATTCCTAATAGTTCAGAAAACACGCTGCGATTTATATCAAATAAGTTAGCTGAAAATGTATCTTCTGAAATGCTAACAGCCAGTGCCGAAGGTCAGAAAAGTAGAAAACTTTTTTCAGATACATTACAATGGTCATGTCCTGATATTGCTACAATTAAAGCAATAATTCAGCTTGCTTGGTCATCTTCATGTGGAAAATTTGAATTGTATGGAAGTAAAGATAATTTTAGTGATGATATTGCTACACCGGGTAACCATGATTTTGCGCTTTGCAAAGAATCACTTGAAGTGCTAATAGTCTGCCTTGTACTTAACCCTAGTGCGAATGATGTTTTAATACAGGATGAAATTTGGTCTGAATTTATAACATCGCTTATTTTGAAGAATCCATCAAAAATTGTTCGTCAAATTGCAGCAGAACAACTATTTTTTAGTTGTACCTACTATTCTGGCAACAGCCGTCCATTCGAATTTATGATCAATCATTTGATATCATTACTACGCACTTCAATTCCTCAATACTCGAGCACATGCGCCGATCTTTTTCAACTATTGTGTAGAACATTAAGTTATGGATGTACTTGGAATTGGCCGCATAGTGTAATTGAAGGTTTGCTGGCGCATGAAATTAGTTGGCTTAGAAAAATAAAGAACAATGTGATATCAAGTGGCAACACTGAAGTTCATGAAGATCTCTTAGAGGGGCATTTATGTCTGACAAAAGAACTTATGTTTTTTATAGATATGAAAACGAAAACACAACTTAATGGTTTATTGGAAGAACTTACGGATGATTTCTTATTTCCCGCATCAAAACAATACCTGCATTTTAGACAAACAGGAAAATTAAGCAATTATCAGGCTCCTCCTCCTGTATGTAAAAGTCCACATACAGTAGCTGCCGCTTGTGAACTCCTTGTTGCTCTTTGTCAAAATTGTGTGTCTAACATGAAGCTGCTCACGAAAACACTTATTAACAATGTTTGTAATGGTAAATATATATATTTTATTGTTAAAGCCTTTTGTCCAGGTTTTTTTTTTTTTAGAAATAGAACCTCTTAAGGAATGGGACTATCTTCCACCAATTGGGGCAAGGCAACCTAAAGGCTTTTGCGGTCTTAAAAACGCTGGAGCAACGTGTTATATGAACTCAGTATTGCAACAACTTTATATGGTACCCTCTATTCGCCTTGGTATTTTGAAAGCTGAAGGTGCTGCCATTGACGAATCTGAAGATTTTAGCGGAGATGGTGAACCACCTTTGTACACAGACGAAGTTTTCTTTGGAAATGCGCAAAAAAATTATCACATCGGGATCTTGAAGCATGTGCAAGCTATTTTTGCTCACTTGGGTCATAGTGCCTTGCAGTATTACGTCCCTCGTGGACTGTGGACACATTTCAAGTAAGAAGAAAAATAAATTATAGTGTTTGTTTCATTTATTCTCTTATTAGTATTATTAAGAAATTTAATTAAAGAAGGTTTTGTATGATATCCATTCATTCAGTAAAGTCTGCGAACATATTGAAATTTTTTTGATGAACGAAGTATTAATTAAATAATATTAAATGTTTATCATAGATTAAGAAAACTGTAAAATTAAGTATCTTATAAAACTTATAAAGCTGTAGTATTTATCACAGGGTTTTAATCAATTGTTATGATTTTTAAAAAATGAATCAATTGCATGGCCTATGCGATTTATAAATCGGTCAAAATTTTTGTAAAGTGGTTGTTAAGAGATTTAAATATTAATACATTCATAATATTGAAGGTTTGAATGTTAAAACAAGAGCTTAAATAAACTACTGCTAAAGTCGATAATCAGACCCCTTTTAGTCATCATCATCATCATCGGCTCGACAACCGGGTTCCGGTCCTGGCCTCTTTCAACAAGTCTCTCCACCTATCCTGGTCTCTAGCCGACGCCATCCAGTTGCGCACCCCAAGGCTTCGGGCGTCCTGGTCTACACCATCTCTCCAGCGCAAGCATGGTCTACCACGCTGTCGTCTACCATAGAATGTACCACAAAGAACTTTCCGAGCAGGTTCCTCTTCGCTCATGCGAGCTAGGTGCCCTGCCCACCGGAGTCTACCGAGCTTAATTTTTGTCACGATATCTGCTTCAAGGTAGATTGCGTACAGTTCATGATTGTACCGTCTCCGGAATCGTCCTTCCTCACATACGGGGCCAACAATTCTCCTTAAGACTTTTCTCTCGAACGCAGCTAAGAGGTCGGAGTGCCTTTTGCTAAGCACCCAAGTCTCGGATCCATATGTGAGTACTGGCAGGACCATGGTCCTGTACAGCAGCAGTTTTGAAGTTATGGTGAGATTTCTGGATTTGAAGAGCTTTGACAGACTATAGTAGGCTCTGTTGGATTTGAGAAGCCGCCCGCGTATTTCTTCTTCTATATTGTTATCGGCTGCTACTATTGACCCAAGGTATTTAAATGATTGCACCACTTCAAATTCGTGCTCCGCTACCTTGATTGTTTGACCAACTGTTCCTCTCGCATTCGACGCCACCATGTACTTTGTTTTACCTTCACTAATGTGTAGCCCCAGATTTTGTGCCGCCTGCTCGATCTGGATGAAGGAATCGTGTACAGCTTGTTCGGTTCTTCCGATGATGTGAATGTCGTCTGCGTAAGCCAGTAACTGGCTGGACCTGTTGACGATGATCCCTCTTGTTGCCGTGCCAGAGTCACGGATTGCTTTCTCCAACGCCAGGTTGAAGAGGAGGCAGGCCAAACCGTCCCCTTGTCGGAGTCCATTAAAGATGTTGATTGGTCTGGATAGCAATCCGGCTATTTTTACTTGGCTTGTTACGTTGGTCATGGTCAACCTACATATTCGTGTCAATTTATTTGGGATGCCGAATTCTCTCATGGCTTTGTAAAGTTCTACCCTGGCTATGCTATCATAGGCGGCCTTAAAGGCTATAAACAGATGGTATGTTGGGATGTTAAATTCTAGACATTTTTCTATCGCCTGCCTAAGGGTAAAGATCTGATCAGTTGTTGATTTGCCTGGAATGAAACCACACTGATATTGTCCGATGACTGTTTTAGCGTATGGGGTTATCCGGTCTTGTAGGATAGAGGAGAGTATCTTATAGGCGGTACTCAACAACGTGATACCTCTATAATTGCTGCACGTTGTGACATCTCCTTTCTTATGTATGGGACATATTAAACCTTTTCGCCAGTCTTCTGGCATTTCTTCCTGCTCCCATACGTGTACTATAATATCATGAATTGCTTGACGTAAGGCTGGCCCGCCGTGATGGGATAATTCGGCTGGTATGCCATCGGCTCCCGGGGCTTTGTTCTGTTTAAGCCGGCCTATAGCCTTCTCAACCTCTTCTATGCTTGGTGGCGGCAACATAGAGTATTCTTCTTGAAGTAGTGGAGCCTCCACTTCTGCAGTGAGCTGACCATTTAGCAATTCATTAAAGTACACTTCCCATCGCTCCAGTATGCTTTCAGGATCGGTGATCAGATTTCCCTCTCCGTCCTTGCAGTATGTGCAGCGTGGTGTGTACTGCGTCATGTTTCGGACGGATTGGTAGAACTTCCGCGCCTGGTGCGGACCTCGCTCTCGGCTATTTTCTATTTCACAGATTAGGTTCTTCTCCCAGGCTGATTTTTTTTTGTCTGTGTAGCCGTTTTTCTATTCTTCTGAGCTCTTTATTTTATTTTTTTGTTTTTTTTTTAAATCCATTTTTATTTTTCATTTATCTTAAAACTACTTAAAGCTAGACAAAAATTCATAAAAACTAGCCTAATTATCCACTAACTTAAAACTAACTTACTGGCCCTATGCGGGCGCTCTAAGCTAAACTATATCTTAAATCTAGTGCCTTTCGACCTAAGAGAGTATTTTTAATTCAAAAACTATTTTTTTTTTTTTTTCTCGAGAAAATTTAAAAAACTCGGATTCTTGAACTTTTTATGATTTTTATATAAAACTTACAAGCTAAAGTAAAACTAATTAAAACTACCGAAACCAACCTAAGCTACTTAAAATAAAACAGCCACAGCAGCAGAGACTTTTTTTTTATATATATATACATTAGAAGAATGTACGCAAACTATGTAAGTCGGCCAAGACAACTTGTCAACTATCTCTATCAACAATAGACAACCACCAAAACTGGTTCTCCTGTCTCACCCTGTCTTTCAGGTCCCGATCGGACACAGTCCTACTGAACCGAAGTCGCTCAGCTCCGTCTTGTGCGAGGACGTCTCGACTATAAAGGAGCCGCCTATCCACAGCCCTACGGCTGACGTGGTAGATTAGCGGAACCGCCTCTCTATCCTGGATTAACCCTATACTATCTAAATAGAGGAATGCATTAGGTGCAATATGGCCACTTAAACGCACACTCTCGAAGTATTCTGTGTTGGGGTAGTAAGCCCCAAAGATTAAGCTATTTGCTGAGATCATCGCTCTCGCAATGTGACCCCGAATCAGCTTTATCAAAAAATTATCTATTCTGTTAATGTTGGCTCCGTTGTATAGAGTCCTGTTGGAATAGTAATGTTTGTACTCCGATTCTGGTGTTCTGTGTAATCCAAGACAACGTCTAAGACACTGCCTCTCAAACACCCGAATCTTTTCCATTTGAGATGGGGCAACGTTGAACCACACCGGGCAACCATAGGCAATAGGGTGTGTCAAAGTGCTCAACTATGGTATTTTCAAATGTAATAGCTTTTAAAAGTTGTATTGCTTATCAAAATTAAATCCTGCGTTTACAATTTTCATTTTAATTAATATCTTTGGCTCGCTCAAAAATAAGATGAAATCCAAGAAATTTTGATTTTTCGAGATTTTTGAAATATGGTGTTGTTTTAAATTGCACCGTGTGGATACAAAAAAAATTATATAAAATATTTTCAGGCTTCCAAGTCAAAGATAATTGCAAGGAAACACTTTTAAGCTTATATTTGCTTAAATTGAACACTTGATAAAGAAGTTATGAAATAATAAAAGAAGGAAGAAAAATCATTTTTTTATGTAAAATCGTTTTGTTTTTTTTTTACAAAAAAAATTCTTAAAAATCAACGGAACCACCTACAATATCGTGGTATATCTTTTTGTAAAGACAAAAATTCTTTCTGTATTTTGTTTAGTTTTTTTTTTAGTAAACGTAAAAAAAAAAAAAAAATTTTACTGTAAATTAAATTTTTTTTTCAACTTCAACCGATTTGAGCGAGCCAAAGACGAACAAAATCTTATTTTTTTTTTACATGTTCTTAAGCCTCAGACCCTAATACAACTTTTGATCACTATTACATTTAAAAATAAGAGTACTTTTTTGCGGCCATACAAAAGTGACACACCCTAATAGGCAATCATCGACCGGATGAGGGCCATGTAGCAAATCACCTTCACTCTGGTGTCAAGCCGGCTGCTGTAAAACAACCGTTTCGTCAGGGCAAAGGCTCCCCTAGCCCTGTTCAGAGCAGCATTTATATGTCTGTCGAAATACAAATACTGATCCAACCAGATGCCAAGGTACTTTACCACACTTCTGCTCGCCAGTGGTTGCCGGTGCGGCCCTACGATCATCAGCTTACGCCAGTTCTTTCTAGTATCCCTAGGGGCTCTACCCAACGGAGTCCTAAACAGAATCGTTTCACATTTCTGAAAGTTGATTTTCAACTTCCAGTCATCACAATATCGCTGAATCTTGTCGAAGTCACGCTGTAAGAGAATTCTGATAACCTCAACTTTTGTAGCTGTTCTGTACGCTATTAGGTCATCGGCATACGCAATTGCCTGAGTTAGACTACTTATCAGATCGCTGGTGTAAATGCTGAATAGAATCGGCGAGTTCACCGCTCCCTGCTGAAGACCATTCTTGACATCGAAGATTGCGGTAGAAGTTACATTGCCACTTTTGACAACAAACTTTCTACCATTGAGCATGTCATAAAGTATATATAATAGTGGTTTACTTATGCCGAGCCTAGTCAATTTTAGAAAGAGACCCTCTAACCATACGGTGTCGAAAGCCTTCTCCAAATCAACCAGACAAGCACCTGTACACTGATTTTTAGTTTTGTTCCATTGGATATCAGAAACGAGCTTAGACGCGGCATGAATGGTGTCATGTCCCGCCTTAAACCCGAACTGATTATCCGGTATGATATTATTGTCCTCCGCCCACTTGGACAGAGCTCTATTTATGACTTTCTCGAATACCTTGCTGATACTCGGTACAAGACTTATCGACCGGAGATTCGACGGATTGGAGTTGTCCTTTCCCTTTTTCGGGAGAGGATGAACCACAGCTGTCTTCCATCGCCCTGGATAATATGCATCATTCAGTGCGTTGTTAAACAGTGTGGCATAAATGTCAATTGCTTCCTTAGGAAGATGTCGAAGTACAATATTGGATATACCATCGACTCCTGCTGACTTTTTTTTCTTTAGTGAATCGAAGATACACTGGAGCTCCATCCTCGTAACTAACAGGGTACTACTCCCATCTTGCACGGCGATGATAGCATTCGCCAAGTTTTCTTCATTGAACCCGGTGAAACCTAGGTTCTCTGATCGCCATTGCGTCATTTCATTACGAAGATAGAAGTGATGGAGTAGAGCTCTGTTTTCCAGGTCGTGTTTGGGGTGGATACTTGCATTCACCTTATACACTTGCTGAAAAACAGCCCCCACAGCCTCCACTTTCTCCTGCGGATCCTCGACAATAAAGAGGTTATCGTCCAAGACCGCGTCATCTGGATCTATACCTGCTGGCAGAAGTACGTTTCTGTTTTCTGTCGTTCTCTGGAGCTTAAGACACGGAAGTTCGTTTTGATCATTCCGTCTAAATATCTTGTTAATTTGTGGAAACATACTCGGGTCGCTAGAGTTAACGGCCCGAATTTTATTGTTCCAATACAAATTAATAGACAACCTATAATTTTCTTTGATTAATTGGTTGATGTTTTTGATTGACGACTTCAGTGTCCTAATCTCCAGATCGCGTGAGTCAGTAAACCGTCGGTACAAGCGTTTAAGTCTTGTGAGTAGTCCACTTTTTTGTCTGTGTAGTGCATCAATAGTCGCGTTACGGTACATGTTGGTTACGTTACGTTCTCTGTATTTTGGTATAGTTCTGTTCATAGTTCGTAGGATTGTTTCGTCCATTTGTTCTAAGTATTGGTCAATTTCGTTGTTTGTTAAATTCCTGTTATTTGGTGGGGATATATTGTTGGCACGAATTTCGCTTGCTAAGGCGTTGGTAAAGCGTGGCCAGCGCATCTTACTGTAATTGTAAGAATGCGCAGGTACATACTCCTCCAACTCTACGAGCTCGTTCGGCAACTGTATTACTGCGGCGAAACCACAGTGGTCGCTGTCATAGTCTATCGTTTGTAAGCAGTTTCTTGTCCGTTGACCCACAGTGTTAGTAATTGTCAGTCTAGAGTCCTTTAGTAATAGATCCAGATATGCACCGCTTCTTGGAAACGATGGTCTATCAGTAGCTAGAAGGTCGATCATATATTCAATATTGTATTGACCCATCCAATTAAATAGATGGTTACCTCTAGGATTTTGTACTTGATTTCCCCAATCTATATGTTTGGCATTTAAATCACCGGCCATGAGATAGTAATTCTCTACCGAGTTCAGTTGTAGCACTTGAAAAAGTTTTTCGAGCTCTGTCAAAAAGTCAGTTGGCTGAGGTGATTCCGGAGCGTAAGTCGCGATTATATACATCCGCTTCCCCTGTTGGAGAGGAATGCATACAATACACGCCTCAAGCAGCCGAAATCGGCGTACTTCACTATTGTATATAACTTTATATTTTATGCCTTTTCGTACAAAGATTGCGACACCACCTCCTTGAATCTGAGCTCTTTATATTCCTCTTCGCGTGCCCGCGTTCTATGAGATTGTTGCATTGCTCGGTACGCAACATTCTTACGTTCAGTCGCTAGCTTGCATTCATCATCAAACCAGTCGTTCCGATTTTTACGACTGCTGCCTAAGATGGAGTTGGCAGTACTAATGACAATATTCTTAAGGCGTGTCCACTTCTCATTTACGCCCAGCATACTGGCTCCAGGACTTACTCTCCCTAAATCAAGTGATTCTAGGGCGAGTCCTAACGCATTACCAAAGGTGTTACTTGTGTTTTCATTGCGCAGGGCAGCCGTGTTGATTCGAACCTGATCGGCGGATGCAATGCGTCTTCGCAAGGCAATCCGCCCTCGGAAAACCATACCAACAAGATAGTGATCCGAGTCGATATTGGCACCTCGGTACGTTCGTACCGTCATCAAGTTCGAGTAGTGGCGACGGTCTATCAACACGTGGTCTATTTGGTTACGAGTGACTCCATCAGGTGATACCCAGGTGGCTTTGTAGATATCTTTACGCGGGAACCTGGTACTCGCAACGACCATGTTTTTCGATGCTGCCAATTCTAAGACTCGAAGTCCATTGTCATTAGTGTTCTCATGCAAACTATGGGTGCCTGCGTAATGCCTGAATACCGGCTCCCGACCTATTTTTGCGTTCAAATCCCCAAGGATGATTTTAACATCATACCTTGGACAGGCATTGAGGGCCCTCTCGACTTGTTCGTAGTAAGTCTCTTTTTCTTCGTCTGAGGACTCCTCCGTAGGTCCGTGAACGTTAATGAGGCTGATGTTCGTAAATTTGCCTCGCACGCGAAGGGTGCATAGCCTTTCGCTTATAGCGTTAAAGCCGATGATGGTAGACTTCATTTTTTCGCTGACTAGGAAGCCTATCCCGAGCACATGGTGTTTTGTATGACAGCTATAGTATATGTCATATTCTTTCTTCTGTAGAACACCATTCCCTGTCCATCTGATTTCTTGAAGAGCTGGTTTCTTCGGGACTGGTGGAAGTCTGATCATAGCCTCTCCGTGGCGGCCGCTAGAAACAAGCCTTTAAAAAGGTTTGGCTAATATGATCAGGCTGGTTCCTCAGGTTGGCGACAGGTTAATTCCCTGTCCCGTAAAACTTTTGAATTACGAATTACGAATTTTCTTATGGAACGTACGATCGCTCTATAGAGCTCGAGCTGCTCAGCAGCTAGCCGATGCCCTGTCAAAATATAAAGCTGACATAACAGCTCCTTTTAGTCATGCTAATCTTTATATGTTCAAGTTTAATCGAAAAAGTTCTTTGCGACTTCGACTAGGATTTGTCTTTAAATGGATTTTAAAGTTTCGTCGGCGGAAGTTGTTTAACACACACATAGCAATTTGCTTTTTCCAGCTCAAATGCATCAAAAGGTTATTATTGCTCAAAGAATAAATAAATTGAATGATCTTTGTTTTATAATATTTCTTCAGCTCAAATACGAAAACTCTGATTAGACAAAAAAGATTTTCATCTCATTTTGTTATTTTGAAATTTTTAAATCGTTCAAATAAAACACTACAATATTATTTATAAAAAACATATTCCTAGGTTACAAGGAGAACCCGTTAACTTAAGAGAACAGCAAGATGCAGTTGAGTTCTTCATGTCACTTTTTGAAAGCATAGATGAAGGATTGAAAGCTTTGGGGCAGACACAATTCATGGTTAATACCTTAGGTGGTTCTTTTAGCGATCAAAAAATTTGTCAAGAGTGTCCACATCGTTATTCGAAGGAGGAACCTTTTAGTGTATTCAGCGTTGATATTCGAAACCACAGCTCTCTGACAGAATCACTAGAACAATATGTAAAAGGTGAAATACTTGAGGGTGCAGACGCGTATCATTGCGATAAATGTAATAAAAAGGTATGTAGAAAAATGCATTATTATTATTAATATTATCATTATTACTTTTATAATTATTTATATTAATATTACTACTACAATTATTATTATTTCTTTTTTACAATTACAATTACAATTTTTTTACAATTATAATAACAATTATTATTATTTGTGTGCGTTAATTGGGCTTTCTGATCTTTTATTTTTTTATGCAATTAATAAAACAAATTAATCCATTTTTTAAATTATTCCCGACGTTTCGTTGGGTATTTTCCAACTTTTTCAAGGGATATTTTTATTGGACCTATAACACGTTATAATTCTTGAATTTTGAGTACTAATAACTTTTATATAATTTTACTTACTATTGTCAGTTACATTTATAGTTTTTAAACATTTATATTGCACTTTTGTATTTTTTACATTTTTTTAAAACGGAAAACTAAATAAATAAATAAATTAAAAAACCAAGACAAAACAAAAATTATGAACTAGTATCACAGACTCAATGTTTACTTTATGACGGCACTGTAGCTTGCGCTCAGCGTGTCTTTGTCTTCTTGAAAATTCATTGTTCTCTTAATGTTTTGCTGTGTTCTTAGGCTCTCCAGCGTAAATCTCTTATTAATGTTTCTTTCCTTGTCAAGAATTCTTACGTCATCAAAATCAGCGGTGTGTCCATTTTCTGTCATATGATGTGAGAGTCCAGTTGATGCTCTATTTTTCCTAACGTCAGCTTGGTGTTCGGCTATTCTTGTAGCTAGTGTGCGTTTTGTTGTGCCAATGTAAACAAGATCACACTCCTCATTCGTCTTACCTTTGCATTTTATTTCGTATACCACGTCATGTTGTTGTTCTTTTTGTAGTGGTGGTTTAGTCCGTGTAAATATTTTGCTAAGAGTATGGTTCGATTTATGAGCGAATGAAGTTTTCTCTTTGTTAATAAAAATACAGCAAAACATTAAGAGAACAATGAATTTTAAAGAAGACAAAGACAAGCTGAGCGCAAGCTACAGTGCCGTCATAAAGTAAACATTGAGTCTGTGATACTAGTTCATAATTTTTGTTTTGTCTTGGTTTTTTAATTTATTTATTTATTTAGTTTTCCGTTTTAAAAAAATGTAAAAAATACAAAAGTGCAATATAAATGTTTAAAAACTATAAATGTAACTGACAATAGTAAGTAAAATTATATAAAAGTTATTAGTACTCAAAATTCAAGAATTATAACGTGTTATAGGTCCAATAAAAATATCCCTTGAAAAAGTTGGAAAATACCCAACGAAACGTCGGGAATAATTTAAAAAATGGATTAATTTGTTTTATTAATTGCATAAAAAAATAAAAGATCAGAAAGCCCAATTAACGCACACAATTAATTTCAATATAACTGATCAATTCTTCATATAATTATTATTATTATTATCATTATTTTCTTTATTCTATTTAAATTTCTCCTCTAGTCTAGTACGATCCGAATTTATTGTTCTATCGTAATAGATTTCGACGTTTCCATTTTCAACAGCAGGTTGTGGAATATATCTAAAGTAGGTTTTATGGTGAGAAAATTTGTATGCAGGATTTTAACGACGTTGTTATGTCTTCGTGTATATTCCGATATGAATACTCTATATGATACGCAACACAGTTCAAATATTGGAGAAAGTAGTTTAACGAACTGCAATCTATTTAATTTATTTGTACATAGTAGTCCTTAAACTAGGCACTACTCTTCTACATTTCGGAGTAAAGTGTATGTGTATGTCACAATAGTTGTAAATGTAATAGTTGTTGAATGTGCCTTAAGTGAAATGAAACAAATAAAATCTCTTTGTCACGACGTTTCCAAAAACCAAAGTTATCTGGTAGACTCATAAACTTCTTTTCTTAACACCCTAAACAGACGATGTTCAACACAGCCAGTAATTTGATAAAGAGAATACACCGATACCGATATGGAAGACGTAAGCCCACACTACAAGTGGAGAAGAAAGGGTGGTAGCAAATAAAAAAAAAAAAAAAAAACTAAAATGATCCTCGACGTCTTTATGTATTTTTATATTGATCTATCCGTTACTAGTTAGTTCAACTTTTTATTGTGTAAACGTCTTTTGTGAAACAAATTATGTTTTATTTAATTTCTGAACCGCAAAATAACATATTGTATATTTTGTAACATATTTCACAATACAGATATAGAAAACATTATTGTTCACTTGATGATGTCCATATACAACACATACATTGAAGAAACGTCGTGACTAAGAGAATTTATTTGTTTCATTTGACCTAAAGCCCATTCAACAACTATTACTTAGAACTAAAAGGTCATTATTTACAAAGATATAGTGGTTAATGTCTAAAAACAGTTGCCCAAACGAACCGAAAATAATTTTTCTATCACTATTACGGACTCCTATACAGAGTGCATGTCAAAGTGCCTTTTTCTATAAAACAAAAAAATCTTTAAGTTGCAACATACGAAAAGTAAGTGAAAGTTATCTTGAAATAAGTTTTACAAATTAAATAAAGAATCTTTAATTTAATTTAAGTAGGAAAGTGAAGAGAAAAATTAATTTGAAAGACTAAAAAAACTAACGCGGACAAAAATGTAAAAAAGAAACCGTAATACTACTTTAGGGTTTTCCTTTGGTAATGCGGGAATACAGAAGTACAAGAATTGAATTGAATTGAATTTTATTGAGACTTTTAATTATTCTGTTACAATGATATTCTTATTCCAATTCTTACGATAGCTTAAGGTAGACTAAAGTGGCTATAATGTATTGCCTTCTTTTTCGATTACGTGTTATGTACAGCCTCATGGCGGTCAATCGGTATATAATATGTATTATAGTGTTGAACTGCTCTTGCTCATAAGCATAATATATCTTTGGCTTGTGACGATTGTCACCAATACATACAATTCTTAACCTAACTTATAAACTAACATACAAACGATTACAAACGATAATGCATTTGAGCATTGTATAGGTAGATTACCTTACATATTATGTGTTGAATTTTCTTATTTAATTTTTTTTTTTTTTTTTGTTTAAAATAGAGCGATCGATAGCGCACTATGTAAATTGAATACAAATGTAATTATGTATATAATAAAGAAATTATCACATATCGGTTATACCAATGTCACTTAGTTTTGTGTTAAAACTTGAAGATTGTAAAGGTCTTGGTCTTTAGGAACTACGTCCGTGTTCGGGTTGCGTTGAGGGGCTTCGGCCAGGATGGCCTTCTTGTTGCTGGGGCTAGCCCTGAGTAGTCAATAGTTTTGAATCTTGTTGCGGCTTGGGTTCTGAGCCTCCGTGCTCTCGGTGGATTGCCCAGATGATTTTGGTGTGTACCAGTTTTTTAAAAACTTGGTTTTCAGTTTTGGTGACGTAGATAGTACACCCGGTTTAGTAGTATCTTCAGTCCCAGGTCCAGGATTGAAGTTTGGTTGCTGTTCGGCAGTCTAATGCCCGCAGAACTGTAGTTGCGGATTTTTTTTGAGCAGGTTCGCTTCCTGCTGGAAATGAGCCGTGTCGGCGTCATCGATTTCTGTGTTGTATAAAACACTGTTGCTTAATGCATGGCGTTGGTGTGTTGCATCAAGCTTCTCCTTTCCGGGTCCTCCTCCACAATTCAGAATTCTACCACTGCAACTCGTCCACTCCAACTCTGGGTTAAAGTGATCCAATTTTTCCCGCTTAATCACTGCCCATCCGGCGTTGGAAATTATTTTAGGATGTTAAGGAAGTTCGCTCTTGATGTAAGCGAATATTATTTCGTCACTAGACGTATTAAAAACGAAAAAATTTTAATTTAAACCGTACCACGTTTTTATTTTAGGTTAAGATAATTTAATTTTATGGAGAGTGCAGACGGACGACACGTCTGCACTCTTGGACACCTCCATCAACGAAAAAAACACAGAAGTACAAGTTGCAACACTTTTTTTTTTTTTTTGATTCTAAAGTTTGTGTTTCGTTATATTTGTGAAACGTCAATACAAATGTCAAATTAAAGTTGTTTTCATTTTCATTATGGATTGGTTTCCGGTTGGTGAAACGATTAGTTGCGCGCTGCTCAAATAATAGTTTTTAATAATCTAAAATTTTACAAGTAATCCGCCCATTAAAAGTTTTAAAAATTTGGTGAAAACTTAATTAAAATATTGATAAGCCTGGTTAATCAACTATTTTGTCAAAACTCTAAACAACAAAAAATTAAAAAAAAACCTGCACGTGTCTTGCACATTTTATTAAGTGAATAATTCACCAAGAGCTCAAGAACTGGTGGTATTCTAACCCTATTGGGCAGCCCATCGCCCCATACTGAGGCACAACGGTGACAGCCCCAAAAAAAAAGATTCCTGGAAAAAGAAAACTGGCCGCCGCTTATCAACTACTGGCGCTCAGCAACTCAAACACCGCGGCGAAGAAACGCCAGCTTGAAAACCCAGAGCCGCAACAAGAGTTAAGTGATTACGCATGGCTAACTCCAACCAACAAGAAGACATTTTCGGCCAAAAACCCCCAACGCAGCCCTAGCAAAGACGCAGCACCCAGCGGTAATAAATATTCTATTCTGGACATGGGACTGAAGATAAAAGTCTCGAAAAATGCCAACAGATGCCCCAATTTGGCACAAAAATTGAACTAACCAACAATCAATGAGATGTCAATTGATATATCGATGAGCAATAGGAACAAAACTCTGCAAAGCTAGACGGCAGCCTCACCAGCTTGGGACCAAAGAACATGGATGCAGTGACAGAAATCAATAAAAAGAAAGCGGAAAACGAAACACTAGGTTCAAGGGATAAGTACTGTCCTCCAATTTTTATGAGAAACGTACTTAGATGTTAAAAAAATTGTCAGTGATTTTAGAGAAAAATCGGTTCCATTTTCTTACAAAATTATAAATCGTGGTAGTTCAAGTAGGCTTTATGTAGATAATGAAATTTTTGAGCAAAACCGAAAACATAGAGGCCCACTCCTTCACTCTGAAGAAAGACAGAACTTTGAACATTGTTCTGAAGGGACTCACGCTGGACTTTCAAGAATCGGAAATTCTGGAAGAACTAAAGAAAAGTTACCAAAGTTGAAAAGGTAACTATTTTTGAAACTTTACCCTCAAAAGCGACTAAAATTTGGTATAATCTATTGTCTGTCTTCAACCTGGAAGGTGCCCTGAGGAGCTCTTCAAAATTTGATATCTTTTTAACACGCGCATATATTGGGAGAAACCAAGATGCAACAAGGGCCCCCTGCAATGTAGACGGTGTCAGCAGTTTCGACATCCGATAAAGAATTATGCCAACAATTACAATTATTGTGTCAAATGCACATAGAAACATGACCCGGGCTGCTGTGGCGTCTCTAAACAAGAGGTCAGCAAGGCAAATTGTATTACCTGTGGTGAAGATCACCCAGCTAACTTCAAAGGCTGTGTAGCCTATAAACAGTATGAAACAAGCAAAAAACAAAAAAAAGTTCTGCTGTTGCGAATGGAAACCTTGTTGCCTCTGGGGTCTCTAATGCTAGTCACTTTGGTAGCACTCAGTCTTCTGCGTATAATAGTATTCCCAGTGATCCCTTCCCATCGAATGTTACCAACAAACATAGGGGGCTAGTGCCATAAACGTTTTTATAAACGTATCTAAAGATCTCTTTGGAGTTGCGATGAATCAACTCATTTCAAAGATCGAACACTTTATGTCAAATCTTGGGGAGTTCGATTTAATAATGGTGAACCAGCTTCTAGTCAGTTCGATTAACATTTCGTCTTTAATTAGTCAGGCAAGGAGAATAGAAACATCAAAAATTCTCAAAGTCAACAACTGTTCTGTGGCGTTCATCCAAGAAACCCACTTAAACAATGAACATAAAGTGTTCATCAATGAGTTTAACGTTCTAAGAAACGATGAGCTCCATGGTTTTGCCCTCCTCATAAAAAAAAAAACATTCTTTATGAATTAGTGAACTTCCAATCAGCATTAATCCCAACCATCTTTGTGTCCATTAAATTAAAAGCCATTAACTCCCTCAAAATATTACTGCTAGGCTTGGTCTACTTCCCAACGAATAGTTCCCCATCAGTATTAACAACCGAATTTAACAAAATAGAGGCTATTGCATCCTCTTTCGATGGAGCAATTATCGGTGGCGACCTTAATGCCAGAAGCCCTAGGTGGGGAGACACTTGGCAGAACATTAATGGAAGCTCACACATAAACTGGTCGAATTCATTCAACCCTTCTTATATTAACATTACCTCGGACACCCCATCGTTCCCTCATCATTTCTAGATCATTACCTGATTTCTAGCCACCTGATAAATCTAATAGATCCGATAGAATAGAATAGATTTCACTATCGAAGTCCTTTCAACTTTTACTGAACACTGTCCTTTCCTTCTCAAGATCAGTTTAAATGAAGCTAATATATGCATTAAGGATCCACATTCCACCAAGTCATTCAAAGATACTAACTGGAATAACTTCAGAGAAGATCTGGACATCTCCCTTCGGGATATCCACCCTTCTCTCCGATCCTGCCTATCCAACCTCGAAATTGATAATCATATAGTAAGCTTCAACGCATCACTTCTTGCCTGTCTCGAATATTGTTTCATTCAAAAAATATCGCAACCTTCCGAGTGAAATTGAAAACCTTTTCAAGGTGAAACATCAATGGCAAAAACATCTCAAGCTCATTTATCATAATTCCTATAACGGGATTAACACTCCCTATAGAGAACTTTCCTCCAGAGTTTCGTTAGTCAATATTATCATCAGAGACAAAGTAAATTTATGGCTTAACAAGCAACTAAGTGGCAGTTTGGCAAAAATCCACCCGGGTCCTCAAGCATTCAGATTTTTCCAGATTAAGAATTTTATTTTTCAATTTGTTTTATATACAATTTGACTTAAAACTAACTTATTACTAAATTAAAACATGTTGGCTCAACAATAGGGGCCCAACGTTCTTCATTTGGCTTTACATAATGCTATTTGCTTACAATATCATATTAACGTTTTCTTAATCTAATTCATGATTTTTTTAATATTAACTAAATAATAATTTTTGATGAGTGGGCGTTTTACCCCCTGTAGTATTGATTGTTGTTCTTCTCGTAAAAGGGTGCGTTGTCGTTATGGATGATGTCTTCAAATTGATCGTCAATGATGGCTCGGGTGTATAGATACTTGTCACGAGGCTCTAGTTCATGCTGGAGAAGTTGTTGCACTTCTGTGTTGGGATGATCTTCCAGGTTCCTGATGATTTTTCCGAAGAGCTGCAGTATGGTAAATACTTGTCCAATGGTATTAACTTTGCTTCTTTATACAGATTCCTTGTTGGTATATATTTCTTCGTCAGTGTGTTACGGTACAGTCCAGTGCAAATGCGGAGCATCTTGCTTTCAAAAAGCTTCATCTTTTTCATTGCTGTAGGTGAAATAGTAAACCAGATGGGAAAGGCGTAGGTCATAACGGGACGGATAAGTTGTTTGTACACAAGCAGCTTGGTTTTCTTACTTAGTCCATTTCGCCTCCTGGGAACCGGATGGACCAAGTGCAGAGAATAGTTGGCTCTCTTCAACATCAAGTCTGCAAGTTTTTTGAATTTGAATTTGTTGGAAAAGTTGATTCCTAAGTAATTCGTTGATGATTTGAGCAAATTTACTAATTACTAAATGTTATTGGCGAGAAAATTTTAAACAGTTCTCGTTTAAGGAATTAAACCGGCTCTACTTAACGCAGTCGTTTAGCTTGGAGACTTCGTCTAACTTTTGCATAATTTTAAACACGTTAGACAACTTTTCTAACTGATGTGGGTTTTACAACAGAACCTAAGCAAATTTGCGTTGAACAACCCTTAATTTGACAGATACATAACTCACACAACTACAAAAACACAAAAAAAAAGTAAAAAGAACAGACAACGTTAAACCAAATAATTTTTCGCCGAAAAAAGTACATTTTATATACTACCTCGGTATAGATTTTGATTGTTTATAAGTTATTTATATTATTTTAGATGGAAATAAAGTATAAATCGCAAATTCACAGCATAAAAACAAAATTTGTTGTTGCAACGTGCAGATTCATTTAGCTATACTCGTCTCGGCCGGCGCACAGTGTGAAATTTTCGGAATCTAGCTGAACTTAATTCCTAATCACGCTAGTTACATCGCATGTAGCCTATTGTTACTAGAAAAAAACTTTTTAGAGTAAGAGACATACAAATTTTTAAATTAAGTGTACACATGTACCTTACAAAGGCAAACAGTAATAAAATAAGCTTAAAAACATCGAACATATAATTTTTTTAATATTAAATTTGTTTTTATACAGACTATGTTTAAATAATTTTAGAAGGAATTTTATTCATTATATCTGAGTTTTCTTCACCTTCTTCAGAAGTTCAAAAAGTAGCAGTTGGTGCTTTCAAAAAAGAAATTGTTTTTTGTGGAAGATTATGACTTTTCATTCGTGAAAAACTATGTAGATTTAATCGATAGCAGTGGATCAGATGCAATGGGGAATCTGTTAAGAATATCTCGGTTTGTATCCTTCGCGCTGGTTTTTCGACTGAAATATTCCTGATTTCGCCGATATTCCTTATTATTAGCCTCTTGAGCTTCTTTAACTAGCTTACCCAAAGGCAGAAGACAAGTTTTAATAATTTGTTCTCCATGAACAAGTTTCTTATGGATACTTGTAATACCATGTAATACCAAGGATAGAGAGACTGGTAAAGATTTTTCGTTTCTCCA
The DNA here is from genome assembly GCA_911387755.1 of Chrysotoxum bicinctum. Lineage (NCBI taxonomy): Eukaryota > Metazoa > Arthropoda > Insecta > Diptera > Syrphidae > Chrysotoxum > Chrysotoxum bicinctum. Next base: position 116,387,540 of record OU426988.1, read on the forward strand.
TCCAAGATCCAAGATCTGGATCTGACCCAAAATCCAAGGGGAGATATTCCAAACGAGTACATATCTTTATTTATATTGCGTGTAACAAATGAATCTTGATTCATTTCCGTTTGAGTAGCTCTACATACATAGCATTTTTGGGTGAACTCGTATTGCAACAAGGCACAGCAAACTTTTCCGTCTACCATGGTCATTATAAGATTATGACATATTTTTATATTCAAGTTCTTGATTTGAATGTTTGTGAAAACAAGCTCCCTTATATTATTTTGCATGATGTTAGTTTCAAATCTAATAAGATCCTTTGTTTCCTTTGTCATGGAAAAGCGAACGGGCCTGCAAAATATTATTGAATTTGGTTGGGGATTCTGCCAAACAACATTATTGCAGCTCTTGATTCCGACCGGCAACTTGGTTCAGCTGAGGCAAAACAATCAGTTGGCAAAGCAACAGGTGTTTTTGCAGAAATCTTGCGTAGTTTCTGTAACTTTTCCATTTTACTTTTATTATCCCAATCAGATTACTCACAAAACTTCTCTAATGCATGACAATAACCCACCACACCATTTTCAAAAGCAATTAGTTGTGTAATTCTTCGGAGTCTTTCTTCAGTAGCAGTTTGAAGCCATAGCTCAAAACTATCTAGCCTCTTCATCTAAAAGTAATTTAAAAAAAAATATATGGGTGCTGCAAAATTGTGCACGAGATTACCTTTGTTTCTGGTAGAATAATAGTCAGAGGAACAGAAAATGCAAAAATTAGCGTGTCTACAAATTCAAAAACTCTATCCAAAGTGAAAACTTTAATTTTTTTTTATTTTCGAGCTTAAGTGGAAATTTAAGAAAAAAATATACAATATGTACATATATATATTTTTTTAATTTTACTTACTTTCGCGAATAGTGTTAATATTTAAGATATTAAATAATAATTAATTTTCTTTAGAACCACAAAGAATTTTAAACAGCAGTGTTCAATAAAATTACTAAAAAAATCTAAAAACACTATTAATAATTTTTTTTAATAAGGAAACTTGACTTTAACCGCTTGCCACACAATATAATATAGGATAAACGCAGGAAATATAAGCTTAAGCAAACGGTTTGGTATATTAAGAGCTGAAAAAAAAAGTTTTTATACATGGCAGCCCAACTTCATTTTTCGAATTAAGTTCCGCTAGATCGTGAAAATTTCACACTATGCGCCGGCGGCGGCGCGCGTGCATACATAAGATATGTATATGTACTCGTACCTACATACATTTGTATTTACAGATTTTTTCATCGTAGAGCACTTTCGTACGATTATTGTTTCGAATTTATAATATTCAGTTATTCAGTCTATTTACAAAGAAACATATTTAAAAAATCGAATAAAACATCAGTAAACATTTTTTCTTCGATTTGCTTTTGTATGAAATGACCACTGTGAATATGGATAAAGTATACTTTTAAAAGATAAACTAGCTATTTGCTGCTGTTAAAGTAAGACGAGCTCTTTAACGTTAAAGTATAGTTTATGTTCTCGTTTTATACTCAATATTTAGAGTCGACTCCCATTCTAAAATTGATTTAGAGTAGGTTTTAAAAATTATTTGGTTTGAAGTTGTTCTTTTTACTTTTTGTAGTTGTGTGTAGTTGTGTGAGTTATGTATCTGTCAAATTAAGGGTTGTTCAACGCAAATTCGCTTAGGTTCTGTTGTAAAACCCACATCAGTTAGAAGAGTTGTCTAACGTGTTTAAAATTATGCAAAAGTTAGACCAAGTCTCCAAGCTAAACGACTGCGTTAAGTAGAGCCGGTTTAATTCCTTAAACGAGAACTGTTTAAAATTTTGCGCCATTGTATCTTAAATTAAAATAATGATCCAAATAATAAAAAAAATACTCAAAACAAATACAGCCAGTATACCATAATCATTGTAAATCGCAACAATTGCTCATTGAGTCTTCCACTCACTCATTTAACAATAACAATGGCGCAAAATTTTAAAGAGTTCTCGTTTAAGCAATAAAACCGGCTCTACTTAACGCAGTCGTTTAGCTTGGAGACTTTGTCTAACTTTTTCATAATTTTAATCACGTTAGACAACTCTTCTAACTAATGTGGATTTTACAACAGAACCTAAGCGAATTTGCGTTGAACAACCCTTAATTTGACAGATACATAACTCACACAACTACACACAACTACAAAAAGTAAAAAGAACAACTTCAAACCAAATAATTTTTCGCCGAAAAAAGTACATTTAAGGGTAGGTCTACCTCAGAAGCAAACTCAAATCTCATGTAAAAACGTGTACATGTATTGGTGCACAAATATGGCTCTCTTAGTTAAGAATTTTTGTGTTAAGAAAATAAATTTAGCTCGTCTCGTCTCTTCAGGATACCTCTTTTTTCGCATCACGCATAGAGATAGAGAAAGATGGAATAGAATATCAAAAAAAAAAATAACAGAAAACGGGAACAAGGCACGAGTGGCAAGCTGGCAAGCCGCACAGGCAGCGCACAAGCATTTGATTTTGAATTGACTCGGATTGCGCACAAGATAAATTAAAGTTTTTTTTCCTTTTGTATTTTGGGTAGAAAAAATAATTTTTCGTGAATCGTGATTGTTTGAGGTTTAGGAAAGGCAAATTGAGTTTTTTGCATTCAGCGCTCACAATTAGACACAATAATAGACGGTTTGTTTTCTGTTTTATTTTTGGTTGCAGGTGAATTGAAACTTTTCGCATTTAGGTAGATAGCGTTTTTATTCTTTGCGTATTTGGGTCGTTTTAAAAAAATTACATTTTTAGCGTTATAGCTTCTATTTTTTTTGCATTTCAATTTAAAGACTTGAAATTTGGTATGGAACTGTGTTTATATGTCAGCATTATAAAAACAAATTTGCAGATCGATTGATGGTAACGAATAGCCATGGTAATTAATAATGTGTAATCTCCGTGGCCTTTTTGGGATGTCATTTTGATGCCTAATCAGTTTTATTAATATTTTTAATGGTGAAAATGATTTTTTTTTTTAATTTTGGGCTTTGTCGTTTTAAAGGCCTTCTCTTAAACTTCAATTTTTTGATATGCAAAAAAAAAAATTTTTTTTTGTTGTCCCAATACTTAGTTGAGTGAGTGTGACAAGATTTAAAAAAAAACATTATTAAACATTTTCGCTTTTCACACAATTAAACAATTTTTAATAATTTTTTACGATGCATCATCTTATAGTACGTCAAAAAACCTTCAATTTCATGTTTTATTATAATTTAATTATTGCAGTTAATTCCTTTAAAATTTTCATACAAAATAATTTTTTCATCCAAGTAAAAATTCAGTGTAATCTCCGTGGCCTTGTTATCTTTGTACCATATTAATATTTTTTAGACTAACCACCGCCAAAAGAAAGGTATTTAATCATACTTAAACCTAATATAATTTGGATGACATTGAATTACATTACTATATTAAAATTAAGAAATACTTAGTCGATTTTGTAATCTCCGTGGCCTGTAATCTCTGTGGCCATTTTCGTATTTGTTTTTAAATATGTTCTTTTAGTTTATAATGGTTCATATTATTATTATTTTTTTTTTATATTCTAGATAAATATACTGAATTTCATCATTCCTTACAGTATTGGTACCGTAAAAGTTCCAAGAAAGTATTGTGTCGTTATTTAAAAATATTTTTTTGACTCTTTCATGCTTTTAAACAAAATCATTTCGTAAACAAACAACTTTTTTATTAATTATCTTATTAAATTTAGTTGCTTTCCACAAAATTTCAACTATTTATTGTTACTATTTATTTTGTGGATTATTGTTATTTTATGCAAGAAAAGAACATTTTTAATACATTCGAAATTTTCCATTTTCATTTTTATCGAAAAATACTCGTAAAATAAAAAATATTTGAAATTATTTTTGCGCAACTCGGAGAACTCCTTTTCTACTTGTTTACTATAGATTTAGAAATTAAAACCCAAGAAAAACTGAAAAAAAAAAATTTTTTTCAAACGATCAATAAAAAATGTCAATTTTTAAAAAATGACCCATTTATACAAGGTTAATCTGTTGGTTCTAGGACTTTTACTTTTCAGGATATTTTAAAAAATAAAGAAAAGGGAGCACAGATTTAGACATTAGGAACCCGGGGAATTTGCTCTGATATTCATAATTTATTTTTAATGTAGACAATTAATTTTAGGAAAAAGTTCACAATTCAAAAATTGCTCAACTAAAAAAATTATTAAATTTCCTAACCCAAGTAAATTAATACACTTTCAAAAATAATAATGGTAACTTTGTACCTATACCTATAAATGTTCTTTTGAGTCTTTTTCAAAGGGCTGTAACTCTGCGAAAAGTGGTCGTATTGGGATGAAACCAAAAGCGTTTTAAATATTTCTTTTTCTTGTTTCAGTTTCTAAAAATAAACAATATTCATAGTTAAACATTTTAAATTTTTATTTTTTAAATAGCTTCATTGTCTTGAGATTATTTATGATTCAATAAAATTAATAAGTGCAAAAAAATATAGCCTCAGATTAAAAAGTGGTTCCGTCTTTGACCACTAATTTACATTTAAAAATTGACAACATAAAAGGTAAATTGGGCAGTTTTGAAAACATGAATAAATTCGTTATAGATAATGGATTCTTTGAAACAATTTATGGAGATACATAATTGATTTTTTACAATTGACCGCTCATTTAAGAAAAGTGGAAAAGTGTTTTTTAAACAAACAGATTATCAATTTTGAAATTGGTTGATCAAACCGTTCGTTTATTATCTATTGTTCCTGAATATTATGTACCTAATCATCAAAATAAAAACAATGATAACAATTTTCAAAGTTTTGCATTTGTAACATATCTAAGACTTGAAGTCCCTATCAGCGTTACCACTTCCGGAAAAAAATCGAAGGAGATTTGAAGAAAAAAGTGAAGTAAATTGGGAAAAATCGAAGTAGATTCTAAAATGACTTTTTACTTGCTTTTAGACAAATTTGAACTGGGAATTTTCATAAGTTGACATTACAACACAAAAGAGTAATGATTCCGTCTATCTGCAACTCTGTACCTCAATCTGCAGCCTAGAGGAGAAATTGAAATGGTTTGTTTTACTTTAGCTCGGTTCATTCCATACAGCCATTATGAAATATTATAATTATTTTGAAAACGGCTCTAATGCTTTTTTTTTAAATTATGTATAGATAACTGTACCAACAATGCAGTCCACACTTTGGTAAAAAATAAATGTTATTATCGGTACCTGTCATAGAACCTTCTTTTTATTTTCTACTTTTTCATTTGCGACTCTTCTGATTTCGATCAAAATTTTTACATCGCAGATTCTTTGATTTTGAAATAATATTGTATACGACAAATGCTTTCCTTAAATGTATACTTTTAAATGCTAAAATTGTCAATACATTTCTTTTAATTTTAAAGAAAATTGTGTACAAAAATTTAATTTAATTTAATTAATAAAACATTCTTTTATAAAAAATAACATTAAAATTACTATATTTAAATATAGTTTAATTTTAAATTAAAAACACATATGCAAGCGAAATTTTTATACATAGGATTCGTGTACACATCAGTGTGTTGAGTTCCTATGCTTTTAAACTTACTTACTTGTGTATTTTTATTGTTTTGATATTCTTTTTTTTTGGAATTCGATGAATCTCTTCTTCGTTGGATTAGAAATTACCTTTCGTACCGTTTACTAAAAGTAGTTTTGGACGGTTTCAAATCTGATATTGGGCATTCAATCCCTAGAATCACGACGTGTAATGCTTGTCAGAGATTTAATAAATTATAAAATCAATTGCCCTTACTTGCTTTCGTTGATTGGCTTTCATGTTCCTTGTCGTGAATTACGTAATAATCGTTTATTTTGTGTACCCTTTCATAGGGTCAATTATGGAATCAATGAACCCTTAACTCGCTGTTTAAGACAAGCTAATTCTGTTTGTAATGCTATTGATTTTAATTTATATTTACGTAGGGACGGGACTGTTTTAACAAAAAATTGTTATTAATAATAAACTTCGGTGGTTAATGTTAATTGTACGTTCTATTTTTGTTTTGTGTAATTTATTATTATTTATATAAATTTAATATTGTTCTAAGTAGTCTTTAAGAGCTGTGTCTCCGCTTGATGAATATTTATTTTATTTATTTATTTATTTATTTATTGATCTACAAGCTTATGCTAACAGATATTAGAAATAATATTTACAAATAAAAATATATAATTATATACAAAATAAATTACAATGAAAAACAAAAAGAAAATACATAAATGAATTATATTAAAATTTCAATATTAACATTAATTTTGTTTTGAACAAATCTTTTGCCCAAGTTAGCTCAACACTCTGGCAAACTTCATTGAAATGCCTTATACATCTACAAATTGGTTCATTTCTACCGTAGTTTGTTCTGTGGTATTGTTCAAAAAGCAAATCTCTGGGACGTAAAGCTCTTGAAGGAACATAAAATGATATTTTAGAGAGCAAGGATGGGCATTTAATTTGATTATTCAAAATATCCCTTACAAACACAATATCATGCATACATCTTCTGGATTCAAGTGATTTAATTCCCAATAGTAAACAACGGGACTTATAATCCGGAATAAAAGGCCATTTCATTTTATAAAATATAAATTTAGAAAAACGTCTTTGAACTTTTTCTATACGATCAGAATAGGTTTTCAAATCAGGATTCCAGACAATATCTGAGTATTCAAGTATCGATCTTACTAAAGATGTATAGAGAGAAAGCAAGGCATAAGGATCGCAAAAATCATTACAATTTCGTTTGATGAAACCAACAAGAAGATTAGCTTTTGCAATCATATAATCAATATGAACTTTAAATGAAAAAGATGAATCTAACATAATGCCAAGGTCCTTTATTTTTTCCACCCGCGAGAGGGGAATTGAATCAATATGGTAGACAAAGCTTATGTTTGATTGTATTTTGAAAAATGAAATGACATTACATTTTTTTATGTTTAATTTCAAACAGTTCAATTTACACCATTCAGATATTTGATCCATATCACATTGCAAAAGGCGACAGTCATCGACACTGTTAATTTTTATAAACAATTTCAGGTCATCAGCATAGAGAAGGCAATGTGAATATTTTATAACTGATGTAATATCGTTAATAAAGATATTGAACAAAAGGGGGCCAAGATGGCTTCCTTGAGGAACACCAGACATACAACTCAGCGATTTTGAAAAAGAATTATTGATGAGAATCTTTTGTGACCTACCAATTAAATAGGAAGATATCCAACTTAAGAATGAAGAATGAAAACCATATAATTTAAGTTTTTGTATTAAACTAAAATGGTTTACAGAATCAAAAGCCTTACTGAAATCAGTGTAGATTGCATCAACTTGAATCTTCCTCTCAATATTCTCAATAACATAAGAAGAAAACAGGGCCAAATTTGTAGTTGTAGATCGCCCAGACATAAAACCATGCTGTAATTCAGAAATGGATTCGCGAGTTAAAAACTCTAATTTTGTTTTCACAATGCTTTCGAATAGTTTAGGGATAGCCGATAGTTTAGAAATTCCTCTGTAGTTATCAATTAAGTTCTTAGAACCTGACTTATGAATTGGAATAATATACGAGGTTTTCCATTCTTTTAGGAAGATCCCTTCAGAGAGAGATTTGTTAAAAATACAGAACAGAGGAAGGCTAAGTGAATCAGCAGATTTTTTCAGGAATAAAGCTGGTATACCGTCTACACCAGGCTTAGCATTGGGCTTAAGGGACTTAAGTTCTAAGAGAATTTCATTTATACTTAAATTTAACTCACCAATATTAACCTTACTAGGTAAATTGGGTAAATAAGATTTATTCACATCATTTGGATTTGAGTATACTGTTTGGAAGAAGTCCGCAAACAGATTGAGAATTTCTTTTGTATTTGAAGCATCTATATTCTTATATGACATGTTATTCGGGTATCCAGAAGACTTTCTTTTAACATTGACAAATGTCCAAAATGAGCTACTATTGGACTTTATATTGCTTTCAATATTCATAATATAACATTTGTAAAGAAATTTATTAAGAGTAAAAAACTCTTTTCTCAATTTACTAAATTTAGCATAATCTAATTCACTATTAGTACTCTTATACTTTTTAAAGGCTTTACGTTTAACATTTTTAAGATTTGATAAATGATCATTATACCATGGTAGCTTTAGATTTTTCTTAGACTTTGAATTAGTAATGATAGGAACAAATTTGGAAAAGCAATCAAATATAATTGATATAAACTTTGAATACATTTGTTCAATATTTAAATCATTAAATTCTTGAATCCAATCAAAAGAATCAAGAAAATTGTTTACTTCAATGAAGTTGGCTTTGTTAAAATTATATGATTTTAAGCAATTCTGAGATATATAAGAAGAAAATATATACAATTCAATTTCAATATATAATTCCTGATGATGAATAGAATCATTTAAGAGAGAAAACGGAACTAGAGAAACTTTAGAATTAAGATACTCATTACATACAAATATAAGATCTAATATTTTGTTCAAAGCATTTGGAATTCTATTAATTTGGTTTAGATTTAGTGAATGAAGAGAATCAATAAAATAATATTCAAAATCTCTATTCATATTGGAAGCTAACAACATATTATCAATTTCTGACCAAGTCCATGTAATATTAGATAAGTTATAATCTCCAAAGCAGCATACATTATCGAAATTAGAGCAACTGTTATTAATATAATCGATATTCAAAAAGTGTTTTTCATAAACATCAAAAGTACTATTAGGTGGAATATAACTTACTATAAAAAATAACGAAGTATTATATGTAGAAAATAAGCTTATAGAAATACATAATTGTTCAATATCTAAGTTAAGTAAAATAACTTCTTTACTACAAAAATTAGTGCTCACGGCAATCAGGATTCCTCCTCCTCGTTCAGAGATAAAATTACATCTGTCACGACGATATACCACAAAATGCTTTGAATCAAAGATAAAATAAATAAAAGATAAATAAATAAATAAATGCTGGTGTGCCCCAGGGGTCCGTTTTGTCTCCGACAGTTTCTGTCTATAACTGTTCCTCCGCTTAATTGTTTTGCTGACGACAGTAACCTCAGCTTTTCATATTCGTTTTTAGATTCACATCCTTGTCCTTCGGATGTGGACTACCAACGGCAGCGTATGATAAGCTCATTAAATTCTGATCTTGATAGCATTGTCCAATGGGGAATCAAAAAACGTATAGAATTTAAAGCTTCGAAAACGCAATGCTGTTTGGCACTTGCATTGAGGAAACTGAACAACTCTCTGTGCTCGGTATGTGCATTACAGACCACCTTGTATGGAATGATCACATATTCGACGTGGCCAAAAACGCTGCCAAGTGTTTAGGTTTCCTTCGACGTTGCAAGAAATTTTTTACACCTACTAATCTGGCTGTAATCTATAAGGCCTATATGCGTCCAAAGCTCGAGTGCAATTCCCACTAGACAGGTGCTCTAAAAACCCTCTTTAGTCTCTTGCACAGAATTAAAAAAAGAGCTCTAAAAATTATAGGCGACCGTTGTCTAACTGAAACATTTGAATCTCTCGAGCAGCACCGCCGCAATTTTTATAAACATTGCTCTAGTGAAGTAGCCAGTTGCGTTCTCCCCCTCAAACAATTCAACCGTAATACCCGTACTTCTAGGACTGCTCATCATTTTCGCCCAATTTTGGACGTACTGTCAAGTACAGTGATTCTTTTTTTAGCCGCACTACAGGAATCTGGAATGCTTTACACGGCTCAATATTTCCCACTCATTGTAATGTGCAGACATTAAAAACCAATGTGTATCGGTATTTCCTTTCTCATCCTATCCTACTTTCCTAATTTCTTGCACTGTGTTTAACATTTTAATTTTATTTATAACCCCTTGACCTTGAGTGCGCGTTTAATATAAAAAAAACTACCTAGAGTGAAATAGAGAAAAAGAAGTAGATTTGGACTTTTTTTTGTAAAATTGAAGTAGGTTGAAACAGAGATTTTTAAAATGAGGTAGATTTCAGTATTTGGCTGATGGTGCGAAGTAAGAATTAGATTTTAAATATTTTGAAAAAAACTATATCTACTATAATTGAAGTAAAATGGTGCCACTGGTTCCCATTAGCTGAAACAAATTTTGTAGAAAAAGTTTGTCAATTTTATTTCCAATAACATCATTATATTTTAATTTTACTTTGTATACTAGTATACTAATTTTAAGCTTCTATTTTATTAAGCAAAAACTAAAAATGCATTTTATATAAAAACTGATCTTATTAAAAAACAAAAAAACGACAACTCTTCCTTTGTAAAACCAACAAAAATACATAAAAGAAGCGCACTTCCCATATTCTTTCTACATACTTTCACCATTCTTCTACCAGTGGAATACGTCACCACCGAAAACAAAAAGTGATCGAATTTTCCTTCTTAACTTATTTATATAAATATATGTACATAGGTATTTAGATTAATAGATACCTGCATAATATTGTACATAATATTTTGGCGCCATCCACTTGCCATATCCCTTGGTTGTTGCGTATTCCCTTACAGTGAAATGCAATTTGCGTTCATTCACAGGATTAACATGTACTAATCTAATATATTTTTGATACATCCATTACCTACCTACGCAAAATTAAATCAAAACAATCCTTACGATACCAAATCAATACAAGGCGTTGCACCTCTGCATTACCTATGAACCTACCTATCGGAAAAAAACAACACAAAATCTATTGTAGATACTTATATGCATATGTATCTTATTCTATACACAACATCGCAGATTTCCTTTCTTCCATCATGTACACACCCTTTGGCAAAAAAAAAATGAAGATCACTATGCATCGCAATTTATTACTGTGTGTACCTAAAATGGCTTTCCATAGAAGAAACAAAAAAAAAAAAAACAGTAGAATGATGATAGATCGCAAATAAAAAAAATACAAAAAGACAAAATTTATGACAGCGAATGTGTGATAACCTACTTATATTCTTTTTTATACATACAAAAGAACATTTTTCCACCCTACCTCCGAAAATGTGGAATGGTCATTGCATCATATACCTACTAAAAACAATCATTTCTCACACGTTTTTTTTTATTTTTTCTGTTCTTGTAATACGACATACGAGATGCAAGACAAGTCATAAACAAGAATAAAAAACTAAATGAGCCCAGATAAAAAAAAGAATCAAGAGAGCGGATGGGCGGACAAAATTCTTTTGCACAGAGAATACGAAACCTTCTCTTTCAAAGCGCTGATATTGCAGTGGCATTCTTGTGAACTGAAAACTTACTTGTGTGCGTGTGCAAAGGAACTTTTTGTTAAAAAATGCAAAATAGACCTCTTTTATAAAAATAAAATTAAATAAATATTGAGTGAAAAAAGTATTTTGTATTTTTGAATTTAGTAAATAAAATATCAAACAAAAATAAAAAAAATATGTGAGAACTGTATTGTCAATACTTTTCTTGCAAATGCATTACAAATACTGTCATATTGAATTGCATTTTTTTAACTTTAGATGAGTTTTATTAAATTTTTAAGAACGATACGCTGTTCAGGGAATATAAATCTTTGATTAAAAAATTATTTCCAAAAATTAAAAAATATAACTCTCAATTTCCCAGGGTAGAGAACAAAATATTTGTAAAAAAATGTATATTTTTTGAATTTTGTTAGTAAAAAGTTACTGTAAAAATAAAAAAACAAATAAAAAAAAAATTAACGTAATTGCACATACTTATTGGCTTTGTACAAGAGTGAATTTTACTTCGTTATCTTTTATACTTATGAAGTTTTATCCAGTAGAGCATTCATACCACTATGCGAATTTCCTTCGTTTTTCATAGTTTTATATATTTTTTTTTGAATAAATAATAAAACAGAATAAAAAAAGAAGAACGATACGTGATTTGGGAATATGTTGTTTCTATAAAAAAAATATAAAATAAATAAAAAAGTAATATTTTCGGAATTTCCCTATCATTTGAATAAGGACCTTACTAAAATGTATGATTTTTCCACTTGTGTGACAGTTTCTGGGCACACAATTTTTTTATATTTTTTTCAAAACTGCAAAAGTATTTTGAATAACATTTTTCTAATCGATGATCGTTTATTTCATTGAAATATTCGTAATATTGTGAAAGTTATACAGCTTAGCGCAAAAGTCTAACCTATTTTTTCAATGGACACCTACCCTTAATATACTACTTCTCGGTACAGATTTTTATTGTTTATAAGTCATTTACATTATTTTAGATGGAAATAAAGTATAAATCGCAAATTCACCTCATAAAAACTCAATTTGTTGTTGCGAGGTGCAGATTCATTTAGCTATACTCGTCTCGGCGCGCGTGCATACATATGATATGTACATTTGTATGTACAGATTTGTTAATCGCAGAGCACTTTCGTACGATTGTTTCGAATTTATAATATTCAGTGATTCAGTCTATTTACAAAGAACATCTTTAAATAATCGAATAAAACATCAGTAAACATTTCTTCTTCGATTTGCTTTGGTATTAAATGACCATTGTCAATACGGATAAAGTATAGTACTTTTAAAAGATAAACTAGCTATTTGCTGCTGTTAAAGTAAGACGAGCTCTTTAACGTTAAAGTATAGTTTATGTCCTTCAAAATTAACAAAAAATCGGTTCTCGTTTTATACTCCATATTTAGAGTCGACTCCCATTCTAAAATTGATTTAGAGTAGGTTTTAAATGTTTAAAATTTTGCGCCAATCACTTTAAATATTTAAATGCTCATACACTCTCGTATACTCTGATAATAATTGTATGTTTAACACATATATTGCGCTCTCGCTCTATTAAAAACAAAGCAAAGACAAAGAAAGAAAAAAAAACTATAAAAATGTAAGGAAATCTACTTCCCCAATGCTCAGGTGCATTAATTGTTTATTTTAGTTTATAAGTTTATTAAGAATTGTATGTATTAGTGACAAGCGTCGCAAGTTAAATATAAATGCTTATGAGCAAACGCAGTACAACAATATAATTTATATTATATACCAAATGTCTGTTTGTTTTTTTACGAGAAATATTACTCAGTAAATTCCAGGAATTTCTATTGTGGTCTTTTACTTTGAGTAAACTCTTTTCGTAAATCTTCCATTGTGAATTCATCATTATCTCTTGAAGCAGACAAAATGTTTGGGTTACAGTCGATGACGAATATAAGAAAATCTCATAAAAGAAAAACTCTATTATAAGACAAACTTATTCTAATGAATAAAGCATACGAGTATCTCCATTAGAATAAGTATTTAAAAATATTTTTATTATTAATGTTTTTGGGTTTCCGTTTATTAAAATAAAGGATAAATAAGACAAGTGCACATATCTCTTGTTTTTAAAGATATTATTTGTATTGTGCACACATTTTTTAAGAAAGTGTTTTTATTCTATGCGTTGAGAAAGTTTATTTCTTATATCTATTCTTTTAATATAAGAAAACATGGTTACAAGAAAAAAATTCTTTAGCTTTTTGAAATTTCTTATACCCGTTATCGACTGTATTCATAACAAAAAAACGACATTTAAGGATTTTTGCTTTTCAGCAATCTCATGCCAAACGAACGTTTTCAGAAGCATTTGGAATATTTCCGGACGACCCAGCGAAAACGCTGCTAGAAACATTATACATGCATGTATATATCAACGGATTGTTGCGAGAAGTCAGTAGGTGTAATTTGAATTAATTTAAATCTAAAACCACAAAGTTGTGGATTTCAATCATGTTTAATGCAATAACTTATTTAAAGCAACAAAATAAGACATTTTCTGTTTAATATCGAAACTAACAAAGTTTTGACCGAACAGAAAAAAAAATTATCAAACTCGATAATTTCAAATTACTTAAAATGTACTTGGTGACTCTTTGTATCTACTATTTATTTCCATTTTCTTTCTATGTAGGTAGCTTAATATTTCCTGTCTTGTGGAAGCAGTGCTGTGGTTACGCGACGCATACAAAGTGGCTGGTGGTCGCTGTTTTTAGTTATCTGATTCGCAGATAAGAATTTGAATTTTGTGAGTGAGTTGGCAGCTGCCATATATGCACATACATGTATTTTGCATGTACATACAGTGTTGGACAAAACTAAAGCACGATCAAATATCACATTGCAAACATACGAATAAAAAGTGAAAACACTCGTAATACTTTTATAATTTTTACTTGCGATATAGGTACTATAGGGCAAGTTCTGCATTTGGAAAAAAAAATCGAACTCGAGATTTTGATCAAAGTTGACATTACGATGATAGCGAAGACGAAAAAAGTGGGTCCGGCAATTCCGTCTGTCTGTCTGTCTGTCTGTCTGTCTGTCTGTATGTCTGTACCTCGAACTACAGCCTAAACTACTGGAGGTATTTTTTTCAAACTCGGTAGTTAAGGGTCTTCGGTGATTCCCTAGAGGGGAAATTGAAATTTTTTTTTAGCTCCAAAATTAACGGTACCCCCCATACACCCGTAATGCAAAATCTTATTTATCTCGAAAACGGCTCTAACGATTTTGATAAAAAAAATTAGGTGTGATATTATAGACATGGACTACATTTTGGTCAACAAATATTTTGGGGCAAAATGTTATTAACGGTACCTGTCATAGAACCGTTTTTTTGATTTTCGACTTTCTCATTAACGGCTCTAACGATTTTAACCAAAAATTTTCTCCAGCACCTCCCTTAAGTTTAAAATAATATTGTATATAAAAATATTCGAAAAATTATTTATTGGGTTTTTTTGAAAAAAAAAAAATTTTTTTTGAAAAATCAATGTCTTCAAAACCTACTCGTATGAACGATTATTTTTTGAAATTATTTCCTAAAATCAATATTATTAAATACTTAAAATTCGCATCCCACATTTTTTTCTTGAAAAATTCTAAAGAAATTTCTTATATAAAAAATGTATTTAATAATAAATCGATTTTTTAAAGTTTGTTTGCATAATATCATACTTTTCTAGAAATCAGACTGAAATTTTATGCATTTGAAAATTATTATCTCATTAAATCCATGTTTTATATACATATATAAAATTTATCTTAAATTCCAAAAGTACTTTTACATAAGAGCAAGTTCGTGCGATCCAGTCGTGCATTTTATTTCTTCTTAATCACAACATATTATTCTATATTTTACAGCTTTTAATTTGATTTTAAATCTTAACATGTTTCTAAAAAATAAAAATTGTTCAAAACTTATTAAAAAGTAGGTTCACAAAACTAAAGCACATTTTTGATTTCATATACCTACAAAATAAATAAAAAAAAGTTTTAATGTTAGTATTTGGTGGCGTAGACACTATTTTTGATGATTGCATTATATCGACGAGGCATGGATGCAATGAGATTATCAATTATTTGTATTATGGGGATGTTTTCCCAGGCAGTTTGTACTTGTTGTCAAGTAGCGAGTCAAAATTGTTACATTTTGTTCGATCAATCCTCTGATCTACAATTTCCTATAGATTCTCTGTGGGGTTGAGATCCGTAATATTACCTTCATTAAGCCAATCTTTCATAAATTTAGCGGTATGTTTCGGATCGTTGTCATGTTGGAAGATCCATCGCAACGGCATATTCTCCTCCGCATACGGAAGCATAACGTTTTGTAGGCTTTCCTGGTACATGAAACGATCCATTATACCACTTATCTTATGAAGTGGCCTGATCCCTTGACTGGAATAACACCCCCAGACAATAATGTTCCCCCCACAGTGCTTCACAGTTGCCTTGATGAATCGAGGATTGAGGCGTTCACCTTTCGGGCTTCGTACCGTACGAAATCCTTTTAGAATTAATTAGCATTCATCGGAGAATAGAACCGTCTTCAATTTTTCCCTAGTCTAGCTAAGGAGCGTTCTGGAAAATTTTAGTCTTGCACGTCTTTTTTTAAGGGAAATAAATGGCTTTTTAACAGCACGACGAGCTTTACAGCCGCTATCAATCGCTCTTCGCCGGAGCGTTCTGCAAGAGATTTATAAGTCTAGTTCTTTTTTTTTATAATTTTAGAGGTAATATAAGGATCCTTTTTGATTAACCTCATTATTCTTTTATTGCAATGCGACGTGGTTTTTCGAGGTCTACCACCATTGTGCACTATTTGAATACTATCCCGAGCGAGCTATTATCCAAAAAATAACAAAATGGATCATACAATATTTATTGCTAATAAATGTAATTGATTCACCGCTTTGAAAATCGGACACTATTTTATCTTTTAATTTATTGGAATATTTATTCCACGTCATTTTAACAATTTTAATTTTAAATTGTTCATTAGCTTTGACCGTTAGCATGGTGCAAAGATCCGCGATTAACTTTTTTTGTTTTGCCTAGAACATGATTGACAAAATAACAAGTGAAGTTAGTAGCATTTAAGAAGTAAGCGGTAAAATTCGATAACTGTAGACAGAAATAGAGCACATGTGCTTTAGTTTTTTTCCAGCTACTTTTTAATGAGTTTTTAACTATGTATTTTTATTTTTTAGAAATATGTTAAGATTTTAAATCAAATTAAAAGCTACAAAATATAGAATAATATGTTGTGATTAAGAAAAAATAAAAAATATCAAAGTATCACGAGTGTTTTCTCTTTTTATTCGATTGTTTCCAATCTGATGTTTTTTAGTGCTTTAGTTTTGTCCAACACTGTATATCACAACCGATCTCGTACTGTGAAAGCGTGCTTTAGGCTTTCACAGTGTCTTTAAGTACATTCGGAGTTATTTAGTAGTATAAAGCCAGCCAAACTATTTTTAATATAGCCAGTAGCTCAGACGAAGAAGTGGCGGACACTTCATTCCGCGTCTAAATATCTGATATCCAATGGAACAGGAGTAGGCTTTCTATGGTCTATCTTGAGCTGACCAGACTCGGCATAAGTAAACTATTTATATATGCTTTATGATATGCTCATTGGTAGAAAGTTTCTTGTAAAAAGTGGCAATTTAACTTCTACAGTCAGTAATCTTCGATATTCAAATTTTTCTTCAACAGGAAGCAGTTGACTCGCCGAATTTATTCAGTATTTACACTAGCCATCTAACTCAGGCAATTGCAATGCCTAGAATTGCATATACCGACAACCTAACAGCGGCGTTCAGAACAGCTCCAAAAGTCGAGGTCATCATAATGCCTTTGCAGCGTGACTTCGACAAACATTTTTTTTTATATATTTTACGAGCACAAGGATACCGATGCACATTAGTTTTAAATGTGCATTATACTCGTACATTCGGTTGTGGGGCTAAAGAAAGAATCTATGAAATTAACAGTAGGTTTAAAGTTGGACTCAAGGGAAAACTGATGGTCATTCTTTTAAGCGCGAGTATTACGGTTGAATTGTTCAAGGGGATGAATGCAACTAGATATTTCACTACAATACTGTAATATAATAAAAGACAAGTAACATTATGGCTGTGCTCGACAGATCCAAATGTTTCTTTTATTGTTCAACACTTATCATTGTAAAAGATCTTTTTTTGATTCTATCCAAGAGACTCAAGTGGGTTATTGGAACACCTTATGGGATTTTGCTGGAGCTTTGGACGAATATATACTTTATAGATTACTGCTAGATCAGAAAAATTGAACAAATTTTTGCACCGTAGAAGGAAATCAAATAACTCAGAAGCGTTTTTGGCGACGTCGAATATGTGGTCACTCCACACAAAGTGGTGCGAGATGCACATAACGAGAACTGAAAGCTGTTAGTCAAATCAAATTAGTATTTTATATCTACAAAAAATACTGCGTCGAATTTTTTTTTGTTTCTTAAAGGGTACCTATTGGAGAGTGTAAAACCAAAAAGTTCGAACAAAAAGCGCCCATGCGTTGTCCGCCATTTTGAAAAAGGCTTTGGAAAGCGTGAACTCGATTTTCTCGGCTCCTATCATATATAGAGCTGTATGTTTTTTTTAGGTTTGTACGTTAAAACATCTTCTTTAACTTTTGTTGAGAAAAAAATTTGAAACCTCTTTCCAAAAAAAAGTTATCGACGAAAAACTGTCGAGATTTTGAAGTGAAAAATGGTTTTTAACGTTTATCTCGCCTCATGTTCATATGATCGAAAAAATACTTAAGTTGTTTTTTATAGATCACTTTATTTCCTACATTTTGGTATATTAAAATTTTATGTGCGACAAAAACTGTGGGCAATATAACCTGTAAAAATGGCCAATATCCTGCGAAAATTAAAAAAAAAAAAAGAAATTTACTCACGTTTGAAAATTTTCAAATTTGATTATGTTCATTATGAAATTTAAAGAAACAGTTCAAACTCTTTTCCACAACACCACCGAGGTAGAGTTACTGCGCATTTTTTTTAATATGGGGTCTCCAGGAGGTCTCTTTTCCACAACACCACCGAGGTAGAGTTACGGCGCATTTTTTTTAATATGGGGTCTCCAGGAGGTCTCGATCAGATGAACATGAGGCGAGATAACCGTTAAAAACCATTTTTCACTTCAAAATCTCGACAGTTTTTCGTCGAAAACTTTTTTTTGGAAAGAGGTTTCAAATTTTTTTCTCAACAAAAGTCAAAGAAGATATTTTAACGTACAAACCTGAAAAAAAATACAGCTCTATATATGATAGGAGCCGAGAAAATCGAGTTCACGCTTTCCAAAGCCTTTTTCAAAATGGCGGACAACGCATGGGCGCTTTTTGTTCGAAATTTTTGGATTTACACTCTCCAATAGGTACTCTTTAAGAAACAAAAAAAAAAATTCGACGCAATATTTTTTGTAGATATTTCAAATTAATTAATTAAATTTGACTGGACTATGTTGTGTTTCTTCAATCAATTTTTCAATTTTTCAATTTCAATTCAATTCTTTATTTCTTTTCTCTTATTACATATATACATATTTTTAAATTAAGGATAACAAATATGCAATATTAATTTCATTTACAAAAAAATAAAATAATAGATAAATGAGATTACTGTCGAATAATAAGAAAGAAATAATATAATACGATCTGTTGTCTTACGACAAGTGCCGAAAGTATCGCGTTACAAAAATCTTTAAGAAATTTTACTAAGCAAATGTTGTGGGGTAAAATGCCAGAAAAGGAAAAAATAAAATAAAATAATTAAGAAAAACAAAAAAAATGTAAAGTTTACATAGTAATATACATACATGAATACTTAAAATTTAAACTAAGATTCTAAGTAAGCTATTAATTTCATCAAAATCGAGTTCAAAAGCCATTATTTAACCTTCATATTAAAAGAGTATCTAGAGCCGATAGATCGAATATTGGTGGGTAAAATATTATATAGTCTTGGTGCTACTGATGTATAAAAATGAAAAAAGTGTTGAGAATTATGCATTGGAACAGACGCGAGATTTCTATCACTACTGCGCAATGAGTAAACAGATGTAAAACGAAAAGCACTTCTTAAATACAATATTTATAAGACTTTATAAAAGTAAAGATGTTTAAGGGGGAGTATACCAGAGCTAGCAAACAACGGAAAACTATGATCAAATCTTCTTTTCTTCCAAATATTTCTTAAGATTCGCTTCTGAGTTACTAACAAGGGTTGAAGATAGTTTTTATAAGTACCACCCCAACATACAATTCCATATTGCAGTTTAGATTGAACTAGACCATAATAGAGACGTTCTAGGAGACTCCGGCAACAAATTTTTCTTAAATGAAAAAAATATATATGTGGTAGAAAGTAAATATTTCTTGATAACTTGTGTATGTGGTTTCCAATTCATTTTACTGTCAATTGTTAATCCAAGATATTTAAAGTCAGTTCCATTTTCAATACGGAAACATCTCGAAGAACAAACTAAGTTATAATCAATAGAGCCAGATATATTAAAGCTATTGCAAGTTGAACTGTTAAGAGGAGAGTTTTTGCAGTCAATGCTATGCAAAATGAGAACAGGCGGGTGATCATCCAGAAATGGTAGATTAAAATACATTATTTTAGTTTTATCGCTCAAAACAAGTTTATGCGTAGCAAACCAATGTCTTAATAATTCCAAATCATGATTTATGTCTGAAATCAGGTCTATTAAGGATGAAGTAGAATATACAAAAGCTATATCGTCAGCAAAACCAGTTTTAGTTCCTTTTAATTTTAAACCGAAAATAGAATTGATATAAACAAGGAATAAAATCGGGCCAAGGACTGATCCTTGAGGAACACCTATTTCAATATTGCGACTTTTACTAAAATTTGTACCTATTCGAACCTTTTGTTTTCTATTTTTAAGAAAGGAAGAAAACCAATCGAGAATAAAACCTCTAAAACCAGCTTTATCTAATTTACTTAGCAAAATGTCATGGTCGACGGTATCGAAAGCCTTTGTTATATCAATAAAAAGAGCAGCCGTGTACTTTTTTCTGTCCATACTTATATATACATTAGAACAAAAGTTTAGCAATGCATCCTCAGTTGAATATTTTGCTCTAAAACCGTATTGATTTGTGCTAAAAAACGAAAGATTATCAAGATATAAGAGCATTTTTGTTTTTATAACTTTCTCGAAAATTTTTGAGAAAACTGACAGAAGAGAGATTGGCCTATAATTTGTAATACTGTTTTTGGCGCCTTTCTTAAAAATAGGAATAACCTCAGCTATTTTCAAACACTCTGGAAACTTTCCTTGAAAAGCTTTGCCATTTCTAAATGATTGACTATATTCAAGTTTCGGTACGATAAACTTTGAGGAACATCGAAAGCTGATCTTCTATTAAACAGTTCGTTAACTATTCCCCATTCTTTTCTCGAATTTCCATGGGCTTTATGGAACTTCAAAACTAATCTCTTTACATAAAAGTTCATAATTATTACGAAGGAGAGCATTATACGGATGTTTCTTACACTTAAGTCTTAATTTATTCTTCTTATCAATTTTTTTTAGTAAAAAAGTGGAAATCCAAGGTTTCAGTTTTTTGAGCTTACCTTTTCTATTCCTAGACACTTCTGAGCTTTGATTAACATAACTATGCAAAATTGAAATAAATAATTCAAAGGCAATAGAAGGATCTGACGTAGAAAAGATTCCAAACCAACTTTCAAAAATCAAACAAGAGTTTAGGTGCTCAAAGTTAATTTTTCTAAATTGATGAATCGAGATAGAATTTAGGATGTTACATTGTGGTTCATCTTTAAAATGTAATAAGAGACAGGTCATGCAATGATCAGTAATATTCATATCTGATAAAGAACTTATTAGTCTAAAATTGGCTTTAAGATCGATTCTAGAAAAAATATGATCAATGCAGGTTTTTGATGTGGGAGTTATTCGCGTTGGTTCATTTATGCAAGATTCTAAACCGTTTGATGACATCAAAGATAAGTAGTTGTCTACAGAAGAGGATTCATTTAAAATATCGATGTTGATATCTCCAACAATAAACAAATTTTTAGCATTGCGAGAAGTTAAAATAGAGGAGAGCTCCGTAATAAAAACATCTTCACTTACATGATTGAATCTATAAAAACACATAAAAACTAGTTTAACAGCGTTTATAGTGAGAGAAATCTTAATCATATCCGAACTTAAAAGATCAGTGTTAGTATACTCACATTTTAAACATTCTTTAAAAAAGACAGCAGTACCACCAGACGCATACGTATTATTACACTTAGCATGAAACACATAACCGGGAATACTAAAGAAATTCTTTTCATGCTCATAAATCCAAATTTCAGTAAAGAAGATAATGTTAGGCTTTTTCACAAGAGATTCAAAATGAGTTAAAAATAAATCAAAATTTTTACGCAAGCTTCTAATATTCAGATGCACTATAAAAAAACCATTATTATAAACATCAGAGTGAAAAACACTTTTATATATTTCTTTATCAAAAAAACAAAAAGGAGTAACTAATGAAACATCATTTAAAATTGATAAAAGTCTTTTAGCCATTGTTAAATAATTTTATCAAGATCTTCCAAGGAAGATATGCGCAGAGTAGATTCTCCTTCTTGTTTTTTCATTAAAATAACTCCATTTTTTATCCAAAGATATAAATATTTCTTTTCTGTTTTAATCTGTCTAGCCTTATTGAACAATAATCTATTAAATGAAGTAAGACTCTCATTTATAAAAATAGGTTTCTTTCCAAGCTCATCGCCAAATACACAAGTAGTTAAATGCTTCTTTCGTTGAATAGATAAAAGGTTCTGCTTACATTCCAAAGACTTGAACTTAACACATACTATGTTGATAGGTTTCTTTGCTACAGTTGAAGAGACATTATTATTTCTTTTGACTGATTTTAAATAACAATGTTTGATGTCATTCGCAGTGATGTTCGCACCTAGACCTTCCGTAAGAAGCTTAACTGTTGAGGTCAATGCACTTTCATTCTGTACATAATGGTAAACCAACAATGTCAACACATTTATTTAGATTTTTTTGTTGTAAAAAATTAACTTTGTTGGAAAGGCTATTTACTTTGGTCATCAAGTTGCACTTTTCCTCTTGTAGCTTACTTATCAGTGAGAGAGCATTGATGTTCATCTCTTTCAGAGAAATTATTTCTCTATTCAATGACATAATTTCTCTATAGACCACTTCAAGTGTTATTTTTTGCGAGGTGTTGTTGCTGTTTTCTAGATTGATATTCGGATGCAAAGAGGCCTGATCGGGAGCATGCATTTGAGATAATGATGAAGAAGGTGGTGGCAGAGGTGGAGGGTGCAAAACAGACGACGAGCGATCTGATGTGATTTGTGAAGATGATATTGCATTTGGTGGACTGATGGTTGGCGGATTACTATGTGTGGCTGGTGGTGGTGGTGATGCAGAATGTGGTGCTGGAGCTGATAGTGGTGATGTAGATGGAGATGTGTTTGGGAATTGTAAGTCAGACGCAGACAATACAGGTGTATTCACTTGAGCTTGTGGTGGAGAGTGACGTAGAGATACTCTTCTCTTTTTGTTGCACTTTGGGCAGACAAATGGTATATTATTTTTGGTCATATAATCTCTGTCAACAGTTTTCAATTTTAGACAATTCAAATGAAAAAAGTTTTACAATGATGACACTGAATTCTAGCATCCCGACTTCCAACTTTCTGATTACATATGCAATACATTTTAAGGTATAAGGTACCCCACAAAGTCACGAAGAGAACTGAAGTGCAGCTCATTGATAGTGGGCTCCGCTTTAACGATGAAAGACATTGACTTTTTGAAGCTTTATATTCTACAGTTTTTCGTTTTCTATTTTACAATGCAGTAAAGATCAGAATTTAATGAGATTATCATACGCTGCCGTTTTAAATACACATCCGAAGAAAAAAAACGTGCATCTGGAAACGAATATGAGAAGCTGAGAGTACTTTCGTCAGCAAAACAATTTAATGGGTTAGAAGTTTCAAACAAAAGATTATTGATAAATATGTGAAAGAGAATCGGAGACAAAAAGGACAAAACCATCAAATTGAATCGTGCACTTAAATCTTTGAAAAACCGGTACGTATTTCACTGTTTGTATAAATAGACCGAGAGCCCACAGCAATTTTTGGGTGTGATTGATAACAAAAAATAATTAGCATAATTAGTTAGGCCTTTAGTAGTTATTTACAAATGTGAACGTCTTGCATACTCTAGTGGGCGCAATAGTGCATTATAGTGCATCAAGTATGCAGTTCTTTCCTTATTCTAAAAAATTGGGAAAAAAAATTTGCCATAACTTCAAAATGAACAGCTAAGTGCCCTGACTGCAAATATCGAGGTCCATGACGTTTTGAAGGTGGCCTTCTTAGTGCAAGAAGTTGCTTATTCTTATCGCGTCTGGCAGGCAGAAGGCTGTCTGTAAAACGTCTTGGACCTCGATATTTTCAATCAGGGGGCTTAACTCTACATTTTGGCAAAGTTGTTATCACAATTATTTGGATTTGGAAAGAACTGCATACTTAATGCACTATAATGCACTATTGCACCCACTAGAGTATGCAAGGCTTTCACATTTGTAAATAACTATAAAGGGCCTATCTAATTAAGCTAATTATTTTTTGTTATCAATCACACCCAAAAATTGGTGTGGGCTCTTAGTCTAAAAGTAAGGTGTGTAGTAAAGGTGTGTGTCACTAAATTTAAAAATTGAAAAAAAAAAACAGTATTCAAGTCACAAGTTTAATTAAAATTTGAACAAATAAAATGCCTGGTCCGGAGAAAACAGATGGAACTCAAGTGATTTCATTCTCATCAGAGACGCCTGTCTCCTCAGCGTCACCACTTAACCTGAACAGCAATAATCTTACAGCCACTTGGAGACATTCGTTAAGTCTATTTAAAATTTATTTACGTGCTTCTAGTCTTGAAGCTCAACCAGATAGCCGCAAAATAGCATTGCTGCTAAATTACATGGGCCCTGATTCACTGAATATATTTAATTCTTTTAATGAAGATCTGGACAAAATCAAATACGATGTGCTTGTCAAAAAATTGGATGATTACTTTCTACCAAAGGTTAACATAATTATGGAAAGGTATTCATTTTTTTTCCGGCGCCAAGGTCCAGACAAATCCATAGAAGAATTTATCACTTCGCTAAAGAACTTAAGCCTTACATGTGATTTTGGAACCTTGCGTGAGGACTTAGTACGCGACATATTTATCTGTGGTCTTCACAATAGGTTTTCTCACTTAAGAGAAAAGCTTCTAAATGAAGATAAAATTACTTCGGATAAAACATCTCGAATTATGGAACTCAATAAAGAGCACGTCCAGCAATTGCAAGCCCAACAAACAAGCTTTTCATCGGGGTTTTGCAAAACCACAACTCGTCACCGGGAGCCTACAATCATCATCGTCATCTTCCCAAGTCAACTCGCCAACAACATAATACGCCTATGTTATCGTCGTCATCGCCACAATCTCATATCAAGTCGTCACAAAATCATCAAAACTCATCCCGTTACTCACATCATACTCATCTAAGCAGTCAAAAAAATAATCATCAGCAGTTTTTACAGTTTTCTTCGTCAAACCGTAATACGTTATGTAAAAATTGTAGTTAGATTCATAAATACACATGTCCAGCTATTGGTGTAACTTGCTACAGATGTAGAAGTAAAAATCATTTTTCCAAAATGTGTCCAAGAAACTTTCAAGTTCGCAACATCGAATTAGCGCCTAATGTGTCCGACATAGAATATGTCATGTCAACATTGTTTATCGGCGTTCTACAACATAAGAACGAGAATCAAAAAAGTCATCAACAACGATTCCAAAATCAACAACGTTATCAACATAATGAAGATGAGCCACAATGGTATCTTTCACTAGAGATTAATAACTGCAACATTTCTTGTCAACTGGACACTGGAGCTCAAGGTATTGTCACGCAGATTAATTGAGTCAAGTAAATAAAATTTATTATCATTTAGTGGAGAAAAAATTTGTTCATTAGGATATTGCATACTGAATTGTACTTATAAAAATATAGTCTATAATATTAAATTTATAATTGTCGAAATTAACTGCAAGTGTCTTATAGGTCTCAAAACGTTTCTTGAAATGAATTTAATTAAGAAAACTGACGAATTTAGCTTAAATGTCAATACACTGTGTAGTTAAAATAATGAAATTCAGAATTTGCCAAATTTTATTTCAAATTTTAAAGATGTGTTTGAAGGATTAGGGTGCTTAAAGGAAAAGTGTCATTTGAAAGTTAAATGTGATGTCACTCCGATGGTTGACAGCCCTAGTAAAATTCCTTTCGCGTTGATGCCAGAATTTAAAAAAGAGCTTAAAAGATTAGAAAATCTCAATGTCATAAGAGAAGTTAAAGAGCCTACCTCATGGGTTAACTCTATTGTTTTAGTTAAAAAACCCAACGGCAATTTACGTTTGTGTCTTGACCCACTTAATTTAAACAAAGCAATTTTTCGCCCACATTTTCAATTTCCAAACGTTGAAGAATTTAAAGCTCAATTAAATGGTTTGAAATATTTTACTGTTTTAGATGCAAACTCGGGTTTTTGGATGATTCAATTAGATGAAGAATCTTTAATGTTGTGCGCTTTTCATACACCTTTTGGGCGACGTGCGTCGTTTCTTGCGCCTACCTTTCGGTAGGCCCCAGAAATATTTCATTGCGAAATGGTTGAAAAGTTCAGTGATATACCAAACCTCGAAATCAATATTGATGACTTTTTAATTCATGCTAAGACCAAGGAACAGCGTGACAAAATCTTAAAGCAAGTTTTGCAAGGGGCCAGAGACATTGGTTTAAAGTTTAACCCTGCAAAGTCAAAATTTTGTCAAAATCAAGTAACTTTTATCGGTCATTTGTTTAGTCATGATGGTGTTCGTCCTGATCTCATCCAAAGTAGAAGAAATTTGTGCTATACCCAGGCCAAGGTGCATGACAGAGTTGCAGCGGTTCCTTGGTATGGTTAATTATTTAGGTACTTTTGTCAAGGGTATGTCTGCCGAAAGTGTAAATTTGCGTAATCTTTTAAAGAACGTTGTTGAGTGGCATTGGTCCGAAGACCATAAAAAAGAATTTAAAAAATTAAAAGAGTTGATTTCTAACACACCGGTCCTTACGTATTTCGATGTCAACAAACTATTGACACTTTCAGTAGATGCGTCACAAAATGCAGTTGGAGCTGTAATTTCAAATGAAGGAAATTCGATTGCGTACGCCTCATCTACACTTACAACGTCTCACAAAACTACGCTCAATTCGAGAAAGAGCTTTTCGCGATTTTGTTCGGATGCACAAAATTTCATTCTTTTGTTTTTGGCTAGTCAGTCCTGGTTGAGACCGACCATAAGCCTTTGGTCCCACTTTTTGAGAAGGCGTTGTATAAAGTCCCAGCTCGGTTACAACGATTTATGCCAAGACACTTAACGTATGACTTAAAAGTTATTTTTAAACCGGGAAAGTACATGTATGTCGCTAATACATTGTCTTGTGCTGCAATGCCAAACGAAACCCTAACGGAGTTTGAGAAAGACATAAGTCTCCATTGCAATTTAGTCCTTTCTTAACGTTCTTTATCAATGTCAAAATCAAAGTATGAAGAAATACAAAATTAAACTTAAAGAAAGATATATAGTGTTGTCAAAAGTTATTGAATATCATTTTTCTGCTTGGCCGAATAGCAAAACAAAAATAAATGCTTTTGTAATGCCTTACTATAATATTCGAAATGAAGATAAGATAATCTCTTATACAAGTCAAACCGCCTAGTGATTCCTTCAAAAATGCGTCATGATATTCTGATGCTTTTGCACGAAGGACACATGGGCATTGAAAGATATAGAAATCTTGGCAAATGTGCAATATATATTGACCTGATATTGACCAAGATATTTTAAACGTCATAAAAAATTGTGATGTATGTATTCGCCACCGCTCAAAAAAAACAGAAAGAACGAATACAATTTCACAATGTCGTGGCCAATCCGTGGTTCAAAATCGGAATGGATTTATTTGAATTCAACAAATCTTTGTATCTATTGGTGATTGATTATTTTTCAAAGTATATAGAAATCGCACATTTAAATAAAAGTTATTCAAGTAATGTTGTCATAACTCACATCAAGTCAATTTTCGGCCGTTATGGAATTCCAACCATAATGGTCAGTGACAATGGACCCCCTTTTAACTCTAAAGAGTTCAAAAATTTGTCTGAACAATAGAGAATTGATCATGTTACCACAAGTCCATATTTTCCTAGGTCCAATGGTTTAGCTGAACGATCTGTTCAGACCATTAAAAAATTGCTTAAAAAGTGTCATGAAACATATTCAGATCCGTACATGGCTCTTTTGCACTATAGAACCACTGGAAAGGGAAATTTAAATTCCCCTTCGGAACTTTTATTGTCCCGTGAGTTAAGAAAAAAGGTTCCAGTTTTAACTGAAAAGCTAAAACCCATTAATGTTGATACTGAAGACCACATTAAGAAAATAAAACTTCAGCTAAATAAGACCCGCGACTACTACAACAAAAGTGCTAAGGCCTTACCAAATTTGACGAATGGTCAAAATATTTACTACAAGAAAAACCGATTTCAAATTGGGAACCAGGTACGGTTCTACAGAACATCTACAGATGATGGTTCCAAATATCGCCGTAATAGAGAACATATTCTAGAGGGATTTTTAAGGGAAATCGAGAAAATTAAATTGGAAGTTAATGACCAGATTCAAAATCAATTTGACAAAAGCCAACAAGAATTTTCAGAAATTAAAGGAAAAGGTAGTAATGAAGATGTACGACGTTCAGGTGATTCGCCCTGCCTCACTCCAACGCCTGAGTATGTAACTCGTTTTGGAAAGCAGTAGCGCCACCTAATCGTTTTGCTTTTAATTGACAGAAGATTAAATGGCATTTTTCTAAGAGCAGAGGTTATAATTTTGAATTAATAATTTAAAGTACTTATTTTTTGACTAGAAATAAAAATCTTTTAAATGTTTATAACCTATTTCTACTTTAAAATATGTAATACAAATTTTATAAGTCTCATATGAATTAAAAAAATTGAATTTATTAAAATAAAAACACATTTTATAAAAAGAACATTTTGTATAAAGTGCGATTAAAAATTATAAATTTTATAACACTTAAACTAATGTTGAATATCTAATACCTATGTCTTTGGACAAACTAAAACTGTAATAAATTCTTGAAAATGAAAACATTGGGTTCGATGCAAAATTGCGGAGAAACGGTTGTCTGCAGAAAAAACAGTCTTTGGACAAACTAAAACTGTAATAAATTCTTGATTGATTATAAAAAAAATCTTACAAATCGGACGCAGTTTGGCAAAAATAAGGCCAGTTTAGGGAAAAATCACAAAAACCGTTATAACTCGAAAACGGGGCGAAAACGAGAAAATGACCTCTTCAGTTTTTCGACTTAAAATGACCTCAGGAATCCATGGTTTTCATTTGGGGCGGTGACTGTGGGACACCCTGTATAAATATTATATGTAAACACGAAGACACACAATTACATAAGATTACATTATATCCTAGTTATTAAGATAATTCTATAAGTCAGTCTTGTACTGTCTGTCTTTAAATAAACTTCATTTTCTTACTTAGTTTTAATAAATACTAAAAGTCTTTCTTTTAACCATAATCAACATTCACATGAAATCTGACAAAGGAAATAAGGTATTTTTTTTTAAAAAAAGTCAATTACTGAAGATTTAAGGTTTGCAGTTATTCGCTTAATAAAATGGTTAAAGACTAAAAATCCATCATCGACGTTCTACATAAGGTTTTCTTTGTAAACAATTATCGTTTCAGAGAATCGAATCCCAAAGCACGCCTTATGTAGAGTTTATGTTCAAATTAAAGATAGAAATGAAAAAAACGAAGATATTTTCCAAGCAATTGATGGCGATGTGTTGACGATACTGTTGCTGTTGTAAAAGAATCTGATGTCGACTGTGTTTTACATCTCATCAACACCTGTCACAAAGCATCAAATTTACTTATGAATTGGAAGATGCATCAAATTACCCATTATCATTTTTCGATTTAAAAATAAAACGCTTTGGTCGTAAAATTCATCAAAACTGGAAGCATATGAATCGATTTACATGACTATCAATGAGAATTTAGTGAACATTATGTATGCAAACATCATCATATAATAAAACGGCGAACATGTTTTTTGTGGTACACTTTTCGCGACCCACAAAAACTGAAGGGGCATAAATTACATATTAAACGAAAGAATTTTTCGCATAGATGTGCAGAATGCCAAAATTATTTAAATATTCTACACAAAAATTGTTTAAAACAATAAATAAAAATTGCAAAAAAATGCCAGGAAAACAAAAACAATTAGAAATGTCAAATCGACTAGCGAAAGCGATATCTGTTGCTGAATAGAGCATACATTTACACTATACAGTCATACAGTTTAAGTTTAGTAAAAGTTAGAACCATTTTAACTTTTGCTTTTGTTGTTGTTTGGTAAAATACAGCACATTTTGTTCACTTTTCACTCTTTGAAGTTGAATGTAGTTAAGTCTTAAATCATCTATCTATCATCTATCGGCCAATTTCTGTGTTAGTGTTTTCAAAAAGTGAAAAAGTGAAATTTAGAACCATTTCAACTTTTACTTTTTGTGTTCTTCGAGATGGAAGAACGTCACTGCAACGACGTGGGTTCGAGTCCCAATAAAATGATATACATATATTTTTTTTATTGCCGTGATATGAAAAAATTATGAGAGTGAAATTTTTAGATGTAACACAAAATTCACAGGTTGACGTCACTGCAACGACGCGACGTGGGTTCGAGTCCCAATAGAATGATAAATATTTTTGAAGTAAAACTTCTTTTCCGGCGTTGACATGTTAAAAGGACACGCTATCAGCGACATGCTTTTAGAATACAAAATGTTTGTACGCTTGAAGGGTAGAATCTTATGGAGGCTGAGGTAAAAAAGTTTTACTTCTACCGCGCGTATGCCAGTACACAACCTTTTTTTTATTGCCGCGATATGAAAAAATGATGAGAGTGAAAGTTTTAGGTGTAACACAAAATTCACAGGTTGACGTCACTCCGGCGACGTGGGTTCGATTCCAATATTATGGCCATAACAACAGCTGAAGGACAATGACATGAAAGAATCGAAACAAAAATTGTTAATGTGTCAAAAATGTGTATAGTTTTGAAAGTTTGTTTACCATTAACTGTTTTCCTCTGGACTCCAGGATTGAGTATTGTAGGTACTTCTCATTACATTCAACAATTTAAAAAAATCATGAATTCTCTGTCTATTGAATGATTATGAATTTAATAAATAAATTGGCACTCGAATTTCGAGAGCTGGGTCGGCTAGTTTTATTTATTGCACTAATTCTATTTGATTCTTAGTTGTTACACGAATAACCCTGATAATGGTGTGCCAATGCCTTCGGTATCTAGAAAAATAAATAAAGTACAATTAAACTAAAGAAGTATTTCGTTTCATTTCATTTCATTTATTTCGAAGAAAGATTCAATTTACAATGACACATTAAGATCAAAATCTTAAACCTAATTTTCTTTGTATTGTTTTCGTTTTTATGTTTCTTCAAATCATTTGTTCGGGTAAATAAGGAAGAGACCTAAATAATTTTAATAAAGTCTAAATCAAATAGTTATTCATTTACCAGATTATCTTGTTAAAAAAGTGTTTTTTTTTTTATTAATGTAAAGACTGGTTCCTTTATTTTGTGAGACATACTATCAAATCAACAGCCATGCTCACAGCTCCAACCATGCTATAACCATGTAAGCTCAATTCAGCATTGGCATTAACTTAAAGTGCTCGAATTAGGCCATTAAGTCAGTTGTAAGTTATTGGTAAGTAGGCTAGTTTTTAGAATTTTTTGCTTAGCTTTAAGATAGTAACAAAATTGTATATTGCTTTGTCTCTGAAGCAGAAACTAAATAATAGTTACAGATCCTGAAAAGCACTTTGAGTGATTCGCAATTATAACTGCCAGTGGTCCAGTGGGCTATGCAACCTACCCGCAGTCCGGGTACGTATGTTTATTTTCCTTGTTTTTACTTGCGATATATGTAGGTACTATAGGGCAAGTTCTGCATTTGGAAAAAAAAAATCGAACTCGAGATTTTGATCAAAGTTGACATTACGATGATAGAGAAGACGAATGAAGTGGGTCCGCCAATTCCTTCTGTCTGTCTGTATGTCTGTCTGTCTGTATGTCTGTCTGTCTGTATGTCTGTACCTCGATCTAGAGCCTAAGCCACTGGACCTATTTTCTTCAAACTCGGTAGTTATGGGTCTTCGGTGATTCCCTAGAGGGGAAATTGAAGTTTTTTTTTTTTAGCTCCAAAACTAACGGTACCCCCCATACACCCGTAATGCAAAATCTTATTTATCTCGAAAACGGCTCTAACGATTTTGATAAAAAAATTAGGTGTGATATTATGAACATGGACTACGTTTTGGTAAAAACAAATTTGGGGCAAAATGTTATTAACGGTACTTGTCATAGAACCGTTTTTTTGATTTTCGACTTTCTCATTAACGGCTCTAACGATTTTAACCAAAAATTTTCAGCAGGAAACCCCCTAAGTTTAAAATAATGTTGTATATAAAAATATTCGAAAAATTATTTGTTGGGTTTTTTGAAAAACATGTTTTTTTTTTTTAAATCAATATCTTCGGAACCTATGAACGATTATTTTTTGAAATTATTTTCTAAAATCAATATTATTAAATACTTAAAATTCGCATCCCACATTTTTTTCTTGAAACATTTTAAAGAAATTTTTTATATAAAAAATTTATTTATTTAATAATAAAACGATTTTTTCTAGAAATCAGACGGCAATTTCATTTAAAATTCATCTTTTATATTTATAAAATGTATCTTAAATTTCAAAGTACTTTTACATAAGAGCAAGTTCGTGCGATCCAGTCGTGCATTTTATTTATTGTTCTTTTTTAGTTATAATATCCCAATATTGTTTTGAATTTGATTAAATAACTTAAATTCTAAAGTACCAATAAACTTGCAACAAGTGGCATAAATTTGTATGCATCTGTATGCATTTAATGCGAAGCTCCTTGAATACACTTTAAGTTTGGCACTTTTTGTATAGGCATAGAAATTGAATCTTTAAAATATTTAACTGAGCGTTTTAAAAAGGGATTGATAGGTACGTCACCAGCCTAGATGATGTAGCCACATAATTGACAGCTAGATGCTTAAATAGCAAATAAAGTGGTTTCTTCGCGAGCAATAGGCAACCATGACCATGGAAGTATGGGTATTGGAAATGATCTCGCTACGTCTTGAGTTGAGCCTGGCATAATTTTGTTTGCGTGGATTTGATAAGGGTCAAGAACAACTCCCTCCGGCGAGCATGAGGCAAGAACCATCCGTCAAGCATACTTAACAGACGCCGCCGCACAGTGGGGCCATTTGTATGGGAGAGCTGAAAAAAGTCCATAAAAACTGAACCAATGTACCGATTTGGATGAAATTTTCAAGAATGAAAGTAATTTAGGAAAGAAAGCTCCACAAATAATTTCCACCTACTGCCACGCCCACTAACAAAAAAATCGTCAAATTTAATAAAAATCCAGGTTTTGTTTCACGTAAAGGGTAAAGATGGTCCTTTTTTGAAGGAAGTTGGCCACTCAAATTATCCACACCCAAGTTTTGGGCGTTTTCTTTATACTTTTTTGTAATAAGAACTTGTTTAGTATGGAGGCAATCACTATTAGTGTGATTAAATCGTAACCACAAATATTATAAATTTTAGTTTAAGAAATGACAACAAAATATTTCCACCCACTGATACGCCCACACAAAATCAAATAAAATGCTTGTTGCATCGAATCATGATGTATTTTTCGGTTCAGACTTTCAGAGTTATTATGGAAAAATAATGAAGAGAAACGATATTATTCAAATTTTCAGAGAAAAATTATTAAAATTTGATTTTTCATGTTTGTTATAGCGAAAGTGATTGTGTCCAAAGAAGTAACTTTGTATGTGATGGTAAATCATGAAACTAATGTAACCATAAAAATCTGACAAGTGTTAATTTATAAACGCATCGTCATTCATGAATGCCTGAAGCCAGCAACACTTTTTATGTTAAGTGTTCACTACTGAAACTTGTATCAAATAATGCTAAAACTTCAAAAAAAAAAAAAAAAAAAACAGAACCAAAAAGCAACGCACAAAATGTTTAAGATATTTTTCGCAATTTTAAAAAAGAAGTTTTTAGAAAGAACGAGTACGTTACGCAATAGTAGCATAATATGTATATTAAATAAAGAGCTAAATTTATATTAATGTTATATATTAGTCATTAAAAAATGTACATTGTATATAAGTTCGCTCATTTTTCACTTAATTCTTACATATGACATTTAAAAATTTCACTAATTTATTCAATATTGTTATCATAAATTGCTGACTAGTAATTATTGAAAATTTTTCTTAATTACTGAACAAAAGATTATATGTACAAATGCAATACAAATATTCCTTTTTAGGAAACAGAAGTGAAAAAAAAATGATTTTTTCGCAAGATTTCTTTAATTTAAACTCTGCCCACTGTGTGGATTTGCAGGTATTTGTTTTATAACCCACATATTATGTAATAGCATATTAACTATTAACTAATAACTACTTCCGAGTTTCCTTTAGAATGAAAGTAGGCCAAGATTATTCCCATACCGAAAAAGCCAACAGGTACTGCTACATACATAGTTCCTGTCGATTGCTATCTGCTCCTCATTTGACAGTGGTCTTAAAGAAAGATTTCTACTTAAGCCCATTCAAATCAACAACTCTCCCCATCTATCGCAAAATTTTTGATTTATCGGTTTTAAACGTTTTTGAAACTTGATGACGAAACCATTGAGTATGTTGGCATCCCAAAAACCTAGGAATACTATTCAATCGTACTCTCACTTGGGACGACCACCTTAATAATGCCAATGGTAAAGTCTATGGAAGTATCCGCCGTTTCAAGTCACTCGAAATTTCGTTTTTATAGGACATGTCCTACCTTGTAAGCGATTTTTGAAATAAATAAATAAATTCTGTGGCAACAAGGAAAAACGACATAAGTCAGTTTTTGCTACTTTTCAGGAGAGCGATTTGAATGTTTAGTTTGTAATACAAATCAGGTACAAGACTTTACTTGCGATATAGGTACTATAAGGCAAGTTCTGCATTTGGAAAAAAAATCGAACTCGAGATTTTGATCAAAGTTGACATTATGATGATAGCGAAGACGAAAAAAGTGGATCCCACAATTCCGTCTGTCTGTCTGTATGTCTGTACCTCGAACTACAGCCTAAACTACCGGAGGTATTTTCTTCAAACTCGGTAGTTAAGGGTCTTCGGTGATTCCCTAGAGGGGAAATTAAAATTTTTTTTTAGCTCCAAAAATAACGGTACCCCCATACACCCGTAATGCTAAATCTTATTTATCTTGAAAACGGCTCTAACGATTTTGATAAAAAAAATTAAGTGTGATATTATGGACATGGACTATATTTTCAAAAAAAAAAAAATTTGGGGGAAATGTTATTAGGGGTAACTGTCATAGGACCCTTTTTTTTTATTTTCGTATTTCTCACTAACGGATTTTAACCAAAATTTTTATGCAGGAGCTGCTTTGCATTTGAAAAAATATAAACTAAGATTTTTTTCGAAAAAATAGTTTTTGGATTTTTAAAAAAATTATACAATTTTTTTTTTTGAAAATTCAATATCTTGAAAACCGATACACGATTAAATTTTTAAATTTCGTTTTAAAATGTATTTTATTAAATACTAACAATTTGCATATCAATTTTTTTATAAAAATTTTAGGGAAAATTTAGTACACAAAAAACATGTTTCAGTGTGTCTGTATGTCTGTACCTCTCACTACAGCCTAAGCCACTGGACCTATTTCTTTCAATCTCGGTAGTTAAGGGTCTTCGGTGATTCCCTAGAGGAGAAATTGAAATTTTTTTGTTAGCTCCAAAACTAACGGTACCCCCCATACACCCGTAATGCAAAATCTCTAACGATTTTGATAAAAAAATTAGGTGTGATAGACCCGTTTTCTTGATTTTCGACTTTCTCATTAACGGCTCTAATGATTTTAAACCAAATTTTTCAGCAGGAGTCCCCTTAAGTTTAAAATAATATTGTGTATAAAAATATTCGAAAAAATATTTGTTGGGTTTTTAAAATTTTTTTTTTTTTTTAAATCAATATCTTCAAAACCTATGAACGATTATTTTTTGAAATTATTTCCTAAAATCAATATTATTTAATACTTAAAATTCGCATCCCACATTTTTTTCTTGAAAAATTTTAGAGAAATTTCTTATATAAAAAATGTATTTAATAATAAAACGATTTCATAAAGTTTATTTGCATAAATTCATACTTTTCCGGAAACCAGACGGCAATTTTATGCATTTAAACATTATTATCTCATTAAATGCATGTTTTATATTTATAAAATGTATCTTAAATTCCAAAGTACTTTTACATAAGAGCAAGATCGTGCGATCCAGTCGTGCATTTTATTTTCTTTTGTCTGTAATTTCTTAACCCTTTGAGATGAAAATACGAAAAAAATATGATAGACGGAATGGCTTATTGCGCATTGGATGGTATTAAAAACTCATTTTAGGCTTATAGTGACTCTCATTAATATTCGGTTTTTTACTTTAATATTTTTCAAAATGCAAAACCAGTTTTATTTTTAGTTTTAATCTGTGTTTTAATGTCTCATTTTTATGGGTTGGTTTTAGAAATTCTGTAAGGGACTTTAACATAAAGAACTATAATACCCGAAAAACTATTAAAAAACACTTTCATTAATATTCGGTTATTTAGACTTTCACGCTTTTTTCTGTTTTAATCAAGGTAATCGATTTAAATCTTAATTTCAGTTTGAAACTATAACTGTTATAGTTTAAGTATGTATTTGAATTTCTTTACTTTTTTTTTAATTTGTAAAAGTAAACGCGATTGGCCGTAAGGGAAAAAATTCTTCGCTTGAGAAGAGAAAATTAGTAATTTACCAATATGTAAAAGGTTTAATTTACAATGAAATCGCGGAAATATTAGATATGAAGCCTAATATTGTGGTGATATTGTTAGAAGTTATCGCAACGAAAGACATATCGACTTCAAGAAGCAAAAAGGCCACCCAAACAAATTAACAGCTCACGAAGAATGCTTAATCGTACGCAAAATAAAAGCTTACCCCCGTTTAAGTGCCAAAAATCGTTAGTGAAATTCTGGTTAAATGTGGGAAGCACGTGTCTGCGTCAACCGTTCGTCGCACCATTAAGGCTAATAATTTTAACTGTCAAGTTGCCAGGAAAAAGTCATACATAAACTTGCGCAATCCTCTCATTCGCCAAAATTTTGAAAAAGAATACCAAAAAAGGACCCATCATAGTGGGATAATATCATTTTTGCGGATGAAAGCAAATTGTTCATGGTATGGCGCAAAAAAAATTAAGAGCTGAAGAGCAAACATTTTAAGCCGACTGAAAAGCATGGGGGAGCTCATGTGAGTGTGGAGTTGTATGTCGACCAAAGTTATGGGCAAATTGGTCTTTATTGATGGTATAATGAACAAGGAGTATTATTTGAGGATCTTAAGAGAAAACCTTAGACAGAGCGCGGAAAAACTGGGTATTTCTCGGTCCTTTAAATTTTACCAAGACAATGGTCCCAAACATAAAGCCCAAATTATAAGCGAATGGCTACTGTATAACTGTCAAAAAGTCAATGCGACCCCTGCACAATCTCCAGACCTCAACCCGATTGAAAACCTGTGAGATGAACTCGACCGACGCACAGTGGCTCGAACTGACTTTTTTGGTTACAAAAATCATATCTCTTGAACGAATAAAGATATCACCACAATTTTTTTTTATCTTAAAAAAAATTTCCAAGGCTATAAAGTTTGAGAATTTAAAGAAAAAATATTTACAGGGTGTTTCAGAATCTGCTGCTGAAATAAGAAGTTTTAGTTAAGGTGGTTAACATAGTTGGTATTTAATTTTAAAAAGGTTGAAAGTCAATTTATGAAGTAATTTGAGTGTAATTTAAGTAAATCAGTGAGGAGAAAAAGAAAACAACCAAAATTGAGTGAAAATGTGGCGAAAAAAATCTTTTTTTTTATTAATTGATTTTTTTATTTTATTTTTATAAAAGAGTACTTAGAAGTATTTATAAAATATTTTTTAATATTATGATTGATTGTTTTGACCAAATTGGATATTATTATTAGTTGGTGGATGAGATATTCCTCTTCCTTCGGCTTTTTTGGTCACTGGAAATGGCAATGAAACAAAGTTACATTGATTTGTTCCCAACGTTTCGACAGGGATTGCTGTCCTCTTCAGGGGATCTTTATTAAAAACAGTTTAAAATAATAAATTAAAGGTAACATGTATGCAACAAAAATTATATTAGAACAATTTCAGTGGTGAATAACTTACGTTAAAATTAAGATTAACATTAATATTTTGTAATGAACAAAAAACAAAAAGATGAATATAAATTAGTATTTATAAATAAATAGACAATTAAAAGAAAGAAAAAAGCACTTCTGTTGCTGAAGTATTGTCGTTATTTGGCGTTTTTGGAGGAAGCAAGAGAGGAGTATACGGCGGATATATTTTGAGTGTCCTGTTTCCTATTCATCGTGTTAGCGGTGTTCAAGATATGAAGGGTTTCCAGAGTGTAGCGTTTTGAAGTGTGGCTTTCTCTTCGAAGAACTTTCACGCCATCGAAATCTGGTTTATGGCATTTCTCAATGCTGTGTGTAGCCAGTGCTGTTTTTTCGGAGTTGGCGCGGTTTAAATCGGATTTATGATTTGCTATTCTTTGTCTCAAGAATTGTTTTGTTGTTCCTACATAACAAAGTTCACACGTCTCATCTTTGTTTCCTAGACAATTGATTTTATAAATCACATCGGTACATTTTTCTTTATCTGTTTTAACTTTTAAATGGGTAAAGAGTGGTGCGAGGGTGTTGTGTGATTTATATGCCATTTGAATGTCTTTTGTTTTTTTGGAGATAATTTCCTTGAAGTTTTCGGCAAGTTTGGGAACATAAACCATACTCTTGTAGATACCCTTGCTAGCAGTATCTTCTGTATTTTTAGAGGTTTTATGTTTTTGTCGAAAAATTAAACTCCGAATGAGTTGTTCCGGATAGCCATTTTCCTTGAGAATTTTGGTGACGATTTTCTCATTTTCGGGATGAAATTGCTTGTCACTCAAAGTGAAGACTTTGTGTACCAAATTCGAAGCTGCATTAATAATGATGTGTTTGGCCTGATTAGACCGAAAATTAACGAGTCTTCCTGATGCTGTTGGTTTTTGGTGCCAGTTTATTAGGAGTCCGCTGTTTTGTCGGTGAATTTTGACGTCTAAAAATGCTATGGCGTTGCATTTTTCATTTTCGATGGTAAACTGGATCTTGTGATGAAATTCGTTAAGGACTTTTAGTGTATCATTGATTTTACGGTAATCCACTATCGCAAAAATGTCATCAACATACTTGGATAGAAAACGGGGTTTTTCAATTTTTAAGAGCTGTTCATCGAGAAGATAATCTAAAACCAAATCCGCAATAGTCGGGGAAAGTGGGTTTCCCATTGGCATGCCATGAATTTGCTTATATACAGTGTCCTTATACTGCAGGTAATTATTTTCCTTGAGGCAGAAATCAAGAATCTCGAGAAATTTGTTCTGTGTCAGTACCGTATTTTGTTTTATTGTTTCCCATCTCTTCTTAACAATATTCGTAGCGAGTTGAATCGGAATGTTAGTAAAAAGAGATACTGCATCAAATGAGACCAACACATCGTTTTCAAATAGTTTGACATTTTTAACTTTTTCCACAAACTCAAAAGAATTTTTAACCGAGTAGACTGAATTTTTCGTCGCAGACTGTAAAATCTTACCTACATATTTTGCCAATTCATAACAAGGTAATTTTATTGAAGATGTTATGGGTCGCAGTGTGATATTCTCTTTGTGTATTTTTGGTAGACCATAAATAGAGGGGACCTGTGCGGTGTATGTGGTCATTTTATTCTTGTCTTTGACGTCTATGATGTTGTTAGTGAAGAGCCATTTCACCAGTTCATTGTTTTTTGTTTGAAGCGTTGTTGTTGGGTTATTACGTAGGCTTCTGTAAGTTGTGCTGTCTAACAACAAATTCGTCATTCCCTCTTCATACGTTGACCTATTCATCGCTACAGTCACATTTCCTTTATCAGCCGGTACGATGATAATATTTTTGTTTCTTTTTAGAAACGAAACCGCATCACTATGTACCTTCGATATATACTTTGCAAACTGATCTTGTTGTTGGTGTCTTTGAAAGGAGTGCAACATATTACTAAATTCGGAGCGGGTCATTTCTTGTTCTCTTTCGTCTTTAACCTTTCTTATGACTTCTTCACCATCGGCGATGAGTTGGAAAAGGGGAAAAGAGTGTTTGTCAATAGGTAGCGCGAATTTTTTGCCCATTGATAG
This sequence comes from Chrysotoxum bicinctum, assembly GCA_911387755.1. Lineage (NCBI taxonomy): Eukaryota > Metazoa > Arthropoda > Insecta > Diptera > Syrphidae > Chrysotoxum > Chrysotoxum bicinctum. The sequence continues at coordinate 116,427,664 of OU426988.1, forward strand.
CAGCCATCTGATTTCCAAAGGGAATTCAATGTCACTTTTGTTGACGAACCATTTGTCATGAACATTAATATTTAGTTTTTTACGCAGAGAAGATTTTAATTGCTCTACTTTGTGGGTGGAAATAGCTTTTTTCTCAGATCGCATATCGCGGAAGACTTGGTTTTGTTTTGTTATGAATTGTTTGTGTTCTTCAGGTGTTAATTTATCTTTGATGCGTTTGGCGATGGTTTTTATTACATTGTTTGTGCGTTTTATTTTGTGGCAAGATTCTGTGATTTCTATGTTAAGAATTTTCTTGTGGAATTTCAATTCAATTTTGTCGTAGAGACGTAGTGATTCATTAGATGAAAGAAGATTTTTTGTGTTAAGAGTTGAATTTTTTATGTGTTTAGGGATTAGACCGTAGTCTCTACAGGTTAATAAAAACGTTAATTGTTCTTTATGGCAGGCTAATTTTCTTTGGGTATTGCTGTAGTTTTTTAAGTTTGTACATACATGTGTTCCATATTTATATTTCATATGTTGGTAGTAGTGTTTCATGATGGAGGATGAAATTTATTTTCGGCAGGCCGTCCGATATGATATTATGATTGATTGTTTTGACCAAATTGGATATTATTATTAGTTGGTGGATGAGATATTCCTCTTCCTTCGGCTTTTTTGGTCACTGGAAATGGCAATGAAACAAAGTTACATTGATTTGTTCCCAACGTTTCGACAGGGATTGCTGTCCTCTTCAGGGGATCTTTATTAAAAACAGTTTAAAATAATAAATTAAAGGTAACATGTATGCAACAAAAATTATATTAGAACAATTTCAGTGGTGAATAACTTACGTTAAAATTAAGATTAACATTAATATTTTGTAATGAACAAAAAACAAAAAGATGAATATAAATTAGTATTTATAAATAAATAGACAATTAAAAGAAAGAAAAAAGCACTTCTGTTGCTGAAGTATTGTCGTTATTTGGCGTTTTTGGAGGAAGCAAGAGAGGAGTATACGGCGGATATATTTTGAGTGTCCTGTTTCCTATTCATCGTGTTAGCGGTGTTCAAGATATGAAGGGTTTCCAGAGTGTAGCGTTTTGAAGTGTGGCTTTCTCTTCGAAGAACTTTCACGCCATCGAAATCTGGTTTATGGCATTTCTCAATGCTGTGTGTAGCCAGTGCTGTTTTTTCGGAGTTGGCGCGGTTTAAATCGGATTTATGATTTGCTATTCTTTGTCTCAAGAATTGTTTTGTTGTTCCTACATAACAAAGTTCACACGTCTCATCTTTGTTTCCTAGACAATTGATTTTATAAATCACATCGGTACATTTTTCTTTATCTGTTTTAACTTTTAAATGGGTAAAGAGTGGTGCGAGGGTGTTGTGTGATTTATATGCCATTTGAATGTCTTTTGTTTTTTTGGAGATAATTTCCTTGAAGTTTTCGGCAAGTTTGGGAACATAAACCATACTCTTGTAGATACCCTTGCTAGCAGTATCTTCTGTATTTTTAGAGGTTTTATGTTTTTGTCGAAAAATTAAACTCCGAATGAGTTGTTCCGGATAGCCATTTTCCTTGAGAATTTTGGTGACGATTTTCTCATTTTCGGGATGAAATTGCTTGTCACTCAAAGTGAAGACTTTGTGTACCAAATTCGAAGCTGCATTAATAATGATGTGTTTGGCCTGATTAGACCGAAAATTAACGAGTCTTCCTGATGCTGTTGGTTTTTGGTGCCAGTTTATTAGGAGTCCGCTGTTTTGTCGGTGAATTTTGACGTCTAAAAATGCTATGGCGTTGCATTTTTCATTTTCGATGGTAAACTGGATCTTGTGATGAAATTCGTTAAGGACTTTTAGTGTATCATTGATTTTACGGTAATCCACTATCGCAAAAATGTCATCAACATACTTGGATAGAAAACGGGGTTTTTCAATTTTTAAGAGCTGTTCATCGAGAAGATAATCTAAAACCAAATCCGCAATAGTCGGGGAAAGTGGGTTTCCCATTGGCATGCCATGAATTTGCTTATATACAGTGTCCTTATACTGCAGGTAATTATTTTCCTTGAGGCAGAAATCAAGAATCTCGAGAAATTTGTTCTGTGTCAGTACCGTATTTTGTTTTATTGTTTCCCATCTCTTCTTAACAATATTCGTAGCGAGTTGAATCGGAATGTTAGTAAAAAGAGATACTGCATCAAATGAGACCAACACATCGTTTTCAAATAGTTTGACATTTTTAACTTTTTCCACAAACTCAAAAGAATTTTTAACCGAGTAGACTGAATTTTTCGTCGCAGACTGTAACTTTGTTTCATTGCCATTTCCAGTGACCAAAAAAGCCGAAGGAAGAGGAATATCTCATCCACCAACTAATAATAATATCCAATTTGGTCAAAACAATCAATCATAATATCATATCGGACGGCCTGCCGAAAATAAATTTCATCCTCCATCATGAAACACTACTACCAACATATGAAATATAAATATGGAACACATGTATGTACAAACTTAAAAAACTACAGCAATACCCAAAGAAAATTAGCCTGCCATAAAGAACAATTAACGTTTTTATTAACCTGTAGAGACTACGGTCTAATCCCTAAACACATAAAAAATTCAACTCTTAACACAAAAAATCTTCTTTCATCTAATGAATCACTACGTCTCTACGACAAAATTGAATTGAAATTCCACAAGAAAATTCTTAACATAGAAATCACAGAATCTTGCCACAAAATAAAACGCACAAACAATGTAATAAAAACCATCGCCAAACGCATCAAAGATAAATTAACACCTGAAGAACACAAACAATTCATAACAAAACAAAACCAAGTCTTCCGCGATATGCGATCTGAGAAAAAAGCTATTTCCACCCACAAAGTAGAGCAATTAAAATCTTCTCTGCGTAAAAAACTAAATATTAATGTTCATGACAAATGGTTCGTCAACAAAAGTGACATTGAATTCCCTTTGGAAATCAGATGGCTGCTATCAATGGGCAAAAAATTCGCGCTACCTATTGACAAACACTCTTTTCCCCTTTTCCAACTCATCGCCGATGGTGAAGAAGTCATAAGAAAGGTTAAAGACGAAAGAGAACAAGAAATGACCCGCTCCGAATTTAGTAATATGTTGCACTCCTTTCAAAGACACCAACAACAAGATCAGTTTGCAAAGTATATATCGAAGGTACATAGTGATGCGGTTTCGTTTCTAAAAAGAAACAAAAATATTATCATCGTACCGGCTGATAAAGGAAATGTGACTGTAGCGATGAATAGGTCAACGTATGAAGAGGGAATGACGAATTTGTTGTTAGACAGCACAACTTACAGAAGCCTACGTAATAACCCAACAACAACGCTTCAAACAAAAAACAATGAACTGGTGAAATGGCTCTTCACTAACAACATCATAGACGTCAAAGACAAGAATAAAATGACCACATACACCGCACAGGTCCCCTCTATTTATGGTCTACCAAAAATACACAAAGAGAATATCACACTGCGACCCATAACATCTTCAATAAAATTACCTTGTTATGAATTGGCAAAATATGTAGGTAAGATTTTACAGTCTGCGACGAAAAATTCAGTCTACTCGGTTAAAAATTCTTTTGAGTTTGTGGAAAAAGTTAAAAATGTCAAACTATTTGAAAACGATGTGTTGGTCTCATTTGATGCAGTATCTCTTTTTACTAACATTCCGATTCAACTCGCTACGAATATTGTTAAGAAGAGATGGGAAACAATAAAACAAAATACGGTACTGACACAGAACAAATTTCTCGAGATTCTTGATTTCTGCCTCAAGGAAAATAATTACCTGCAGTATAAGGACACTGTATATAAGCAAATTCATGGCATGCCAATGGGAAACCCACTTTCCCCGACTATTGCGGATTTGGTTTTAGATTATCTTCTCGATGAACAGCTCTTAAAAATTGAAAAACCCCGTTTTCTATCCAAGTATGTTGATGACATTTTTGCGATAGTGGATTACCGTAAAATCAATGATACACTAAAAGTCCTTAACGAATTTCATCACAAGATCCAGTTTACCATCGAAAATGAAAAATGCAACGCCATAGCATTTTTAGACGTCAAAATTCACCGACAAAACAGCGGACTCCTAATAAACTGGCACCAAAAACCAACAGCATCAGGAAGACTCGTTAATTTTCGGTCTAATCAGGCCAAACACATCATTATTAATGCAGCTTCGAATTTGGTACACAAAGTCTTCACTTTGAGTGACAAGCAATTTCATCCCGAAAATGAGAAAATCGTCACCAAAATTCTCAAGGAAAATGGCTATCCGGAACAACTCATTCGGAGTTTAATTTTTCGACAAAAACATAAAACCTCTAAAAATACAGAAGATACTGCTAGCAAGGGTATCTACAAGAGTATGGTTTATGTTCCCAAACTTGCCGAAAACTTCAAGGAAATTATCTCCAAAAAAACAAAAGACATTCAAATGGCATATAAATCACACAACACCCTCGCACCACTCTTTACCCATTTAAAAGTTAAAACAGATAAAGAAAAATGTACCGATGTGATTTATAAAATCAATTGTCTAGGAAACAAAGATGAGACGTGTGAACTTTGTTATGTAGGAACAACAAAACAATTCTTGAGACAAAGAATAGCAAATCATAAATCCGATTTAAACCGCGCCAACTCCGAAAAAACAGCACTGGCTACACACAGCATTGAGAAATGCCATAAACCAGATTTCGATGGCGTGAAAGTTCTTCGAAGAGAAAGCCACACTTCAAAACGCTACACTCTGGAAACCCTTCATATCTTGAACACCGCTAACACGATGAATAGGAAACAGGACACTCAAAATATATCCGCCGTATACTCCTCTCTTGCTTCCTCCAAAAACGCCAAATAACGACAATACTTCAGCAACAGAAGTGCTTTTTTCTTTCTTTTAATTGTCTATTTATTTATAAATACTAATTTATATTCATCTTTTTGTTTTTTGTTCATTACAAAATATTAATGTTAATCTTAATTTTAACGTAAGTTATTCACCACTGAAATTGTTCTAATATAATTTTTGTTGCATACATGTTACCTTTAATTTATTATTTTAAACTGTTTTTAATAAAGATCCCCTGAAGAGGACAGCAATCCCTGTCGAAACGTTGGGAACAAATCAATGTAACTTTGTTTCATTGCCATTTCCAGTGACCAAAAAAGCCGAAGGAAGAGGAATATCTCATCCACCAACTAATAATATTTTTTAATAGATTAAATTCAAAAAGTAGGAAAATAAAATAAAAGGAACAAAAATTTACATACAAACATTAAATTTCTTGGAAACTACGAGATCATCTAAGTCCGGGAAATGCGTAACAAACTTATCATTTCTGGTGAGTATTGGGCTTTCAGATCTTTTTGGGTTCTTACATGCCTCAAGGAAGAAATAAGTGGATCGGATGAGCAAGTTAAATACATAAGTCTTCATTCTGTCGAATTCTTGAAAGTTTGCACTCATTTTGATATCTGTATTTCTTGTAGTCTTAATTTTTGGACTCTTGGGCTTCTTCTGACAATTCTCCAAGTGGTAGAGATTGGTATTCGATTATATTTTGACTATGGAACCAAAATTTTATGAAGAGTAGGTGTTAGTAGTTTTTCAGGGTACTTTTGTTTCAATAACTCTGCGGTTATTTTGGTATACTCTCCAAGTTTAAATGTATTCACTTCTTTCCTGCAATTCAAAACATTAAGTATTATTTTGATCCCAGTTATGAACTCTTCATTGACCCCAGTTATTCGAGCGGTTGCCTCCGATTGTTCAAAAAATCTCCTTGAAGTGTTTCCAGCATTGCTATTTCCAAATCCTTGCTTTGATTTATCCACATTAAGTCCAAGCTCATCGTGAAAACACCTTTGAATCTCTCGTTTTCTTCTTATTTCTTTCTCCTTGATCCCAATAGATTCATCAAATTCCTCTCCCTCTTGTCGAAGTGTTTAAGCAAGTTTCAAGATAAATTCCATGCACCTGATTCTAGCATGCAATGGAGAGATTCCATAATTATGTTCGTCGTTATTTAATTCATCCTGGTTACTAAAGTTTTTTTTGGGTTCTTTTACATATCGGACATGACCGCGTAGACTTTGTTTCTGTTAATTCGTTTAAAACTTTTTCGTCAATCATAGTTAAAAAGAACTCTTGTTTCACCAATATAGTTATATCTTCATTAACTTTATACATTGTTGGTTTAATATCTGCTATTTGCCTTTTTATATGGTTGACTGTTGTATTTATGAGGTCACTAGTTTCTTTAGCATATTGGAACATTATGGGTCGGCAGAAATGAGTTGATGATGGGCGAGGGTTCCTCCAATGTTCGCAATCTGCACTATTGAACCTGAGTAGAACAACTGATGCCATGAACATGTTTGCGTCTGTTTCACCATCTGATGTATTAATTTTTTGCTTGTGCGCACCTTGTCCAGATGATCCATCGCAGTCCCATTTATTTTGTAAGGTCAAACTTCTTGGGAGTGCAATTATTTGTTCCTCTGTTTTGCTTTTTAAAAGCCGCATTGCAGTGTGACCCATCATGTCTTGAAGTTTCACAAAAGCTGATATTTCCGTGACTTCGCTGTTTTCTGGAACCTCTTCTTTTTTTCGTAGCTGTAATTGTGTTGTAGGATGGCAGAACATCTATATTGTATTTCCTCAACGAAGTTCTCAGTATTTTATACTTTTCTTTTGATAGACCCAAATCCATATACAAAGCTAATACATTCTCATTAGTATATTTTATGTGGAGTAGGAATGCTTTCCTTGACTCTTTTGACTCGAAGTGGACTTGCAGTAGAAATTGCCTTGATCACATAACTCTTCGCCTTTTCATGGTCTTTATTATACCTTATTACTAATGCATTAGAGAGATTTGCAGTACTTATCTCCTCTGTTGCATTGATTAGTTTTTATTTATAATCCCAATGTTCAATTATTCAATTCAATTCAATTAAGTTTATTGGATAATACAGTAAGACTGAGTCTTTTATAGTATTCTTACATTGGTTATACAAGAAAATTACGTAATAAAGTTAGTGAGAAAATAAAATAAACTAAAATGAAATTATTCGTTTCAACAAAAATCTAAAATATACATTATACAATATAATTTTTTTTTTTTTTTAATTACTTTCGTAATCCTTGGTCTGGGTTCTGCCGCTGGCGCCAAAATTTAATGTCTAATCTATCAGCCTCGTGGGTAGCATTGATTGTCAAATATTAATTGACAGTAGGATTGGTGTACGTTTGGAAGTTCGGCAAAGACGTTGACAGATCTGTCGCAACACTCCCCCCCAGTATGTCCTCTCGAGGTCCTACTATTTCTTGTTCTTTGAGTCGACGAACATCAAGTACTGCGATTTTTGTAGCTGGCCTTTCGTACACTCCAGCAACAGTTTTGACCAATGCACTTCTCACCATCAGAACCGACTTTAGTAGCAATGATTCTTCCCTTTGGCCAACATAATCTAGGACTATCAGGGTCGGCAATGATCACGATATCATCTACTTCGATTGGCTTTACTTCGTCAAACCATTTACAACGTCGAGTTATTACAGGCAGTTATTCACGAACCCATCTTTTCCAAAATGCATTTGCGAGTTGTTGAGCGGTTTGCCAATTTCTTCGGAGTTGGACGCCCTCGCTCACACCGTCTAATAATGGCTTAAAACTACTTGAACTGCCGAGCAGGAAGTGGTTTGGCGTCAAAGATTCCTCTTCTTCGTGATGAATCGGAATGTATGCAAGCGGTCTAGAGTTCACAATCATCTCCACTTCCATTAGAGAGCCGCGTAAGAGCTCATCAGTAGGATTGCGTGACGGTAAAACTTTATATAGTACATCCTTAACAGAACGCACCAAACGCTCCCAAGCTCCTCCCATATGTGGTGAGCTAGGTGGTATGAAACGCCATTTCGTGGAAGAGCTCGTAAATGTATTTGTCATTTTGTTTTTATCAACCAGATTGAAAGCTTCCCTCAATTCACGCTCCGCACCCTTGAAGTTTGTGCCATTATCGCTCCACAGTTCAATAGGAGAGCCACGTCTGGCTATGAAGTTCCGGATGGCTATTATACAGGAGTCTGTCGATAACGAATGGGCAACCTCGATGTGAATTGCCCTTGTTGTCAAGCAAGTGATTAACACTCCATACCTTTTTTCACTGCTGCGTCGTACATAGACAAGTAAAGGACCAAAATAGTCTACACCAGCGTATGTAAAAGGACGGCAATATGAAGCAAGGCGCACCTGTGGAAGACATGACATTTTTGGAGGGGACGGTCGAGCACTTTGATTCTTGCAGTATTGGCAATGATCTCGTCGAGTTTTATAGAGAACAACTCTGAGACGTGGAATCCAATATTTTTGCCGTATCTTGTTAACAACTGTTTCGTGATTACAGTGATGGTACCTTAAATGATAATCAAGAAGAATCAATTGAGTAATATAATGATACCTGAGCAAAATTATAGGATCATCTCTGTTTTCGAGGGCCACTCTTCCGCCAAGTCGAAGTAAGCCATTGTTATCCAAATAGGGTGAAAGCTTATATATGGGAATAGATTTCTTAATAGCGTTCTCTGTTGATAGCATCCAGATTTCATCCATGAATTCGTCACATTGTGCCTTTTTGCACAAAACTATCTCGGCATATTGAATTTCGTTTTGCGAGATAGGTTTACGTTTTACGACATCAACTTGAAAGTTCGGATTACGTTTTGATTTTAGTATTTCTTCAATGATCTTTTCTTTCCAAAATCGAGAATAATTGATCACTTTTGACATGACTTTCAGCAATCCTTTCCATGAAGAGAAGCGTTCGGGTTCAATGGAAATAGAACACTTACCAACCAAACCGTCGTTACCATGAAAACTTATGTATTGAGCGCGAAGTTCCTCGTCTGTTGTTTTACTTTTGTCATCTTCTTTTGGCCATTCACTTGAATTAAGTTTCAAGAAAGATGGTCCATTTAACCATCGACTGCTTTTTGAGAAATCAGGAATCCGTTGCCACTTTGTTGCTTCGTCTGCTACGTTTTCTGCCGTTGGAATCCATCGCCAGTCGGATATTTCTGTTAACTCAAGTATCTCGCTGATCCGAAAGGCTACAAACTGTTTGTAACGACGGTGATCAGAACGAAATCAAGACAGTACAGTACGCGAATCTGACCAGAATGTTAGTTTAGAAATTGGAATTGAATGGGTGGCTAGAAGGTTTTTAGCCAACCGGGCTCCAATGACTGCAGCTTGAAGCTCTAATCGTGGAATCGACATAAGCTTCAATGGAGCTACTCGAGTTTTACATCCCAGCAAAACACAGTCCACCAGATGTCCATCGGTGATTCTTAGGTAACTGACAGCCGCGTAGCCATCTTCACTGGCGTCCACAAACGTGTGAATCACAAACTTGGGAACATTTTTGAAATCAGCTCTGACGTAACATCTTGGTATTTTCATGGCTGCCACCTCAGGTAGCAAATTAATCCAATGCAGCCACTTTGAATATTCTTTATCGTGAATGAATTCGTCCCATGCACAACCAGAACTCCATATTTCTTGAAAAATTATCTTGGCATACATGACATAGAACGCAAGGATACCTAAGGGGTCAAATATTGTCATTAACAAACTGAGAACCTCTCTTTTAGTAGGCCTTTTTTCGCCTCGAAGCACATCCTCATTCTTATAGCGATTTGAAATTTTAAAAACGAAACTATCATCAGATGTTGACCATCACATCCCAAGCACCTTTTCTGTGGCAAGTTCTCTTTCGGAACTTAAATTAATTGTGTCGACAAATTTTGTATTGAGTGCACTAAAAACCGTTTTAGAGTTTGATACCCAGTTCCGGATTTGAAATCCACCTTGAGAGTGAACGTAGTGCACATCACGAGCAAGTTGAATTGCTTCCTCTTCACTATCAACGGTATCCAACATGTCATCTACATAATGGTTATGCAAAATACTCTGAACTGCTCTAGGAAAACGATCTTAGAACTCTTTGGCATTAAGGTTTTTAATGTACTCAGCACAGCTTGGCGAACAAGTTGACCCAAAGTTCATTACCAACATAACATAAACTGATGGTTTTAAAGCACCCGGTTCAAACCAAAGGAAACGTTGATAATTTTGATCTTCTTTTCGAATTTTTATCTGGTGATACATCTCAGCTATATCTCCTCCGATTGCTACTCTCGTTTGCCGAAACTTTCGGATCGCAGAAACCATAGGTGTTAACTGGTCCGGACCTTTCAAAAGCATACTATTTAAGGATACACCATCAACTTTAGCGGCAGCGTCCCATACTAGTCTGATTTTTCCGGGTTTATTTAAGTTGATCACTGGAAAGATAGGTAAGTACCAACATTTCTTGGTTTCGACTTCACTCGGGATCAATTTTCTTGAATATCCCTTGGCTACGTAATCTTTAATTTTAGATTGCAGCGTGCGACTTAGATCGGGATTTCTTAACATTTTTGATTGAAGGCACTTGGCTCGTCTTAGCGCCATTGGAAAACTGTCTGGGTGAGGCATGTTGTCATGTTTCCAGAGTAAACCAGTCTGGAACCGGTTTTCTATTCTATGCGTTACTTTCTGCAACAGGTCGTAAGCGTATTGGTCTTCTCTTGAAACAAGCAAATTCTTATTGCAATCAACATCTAAATTATCTAAGCAAATGTAGTTTTTTACGATCTCGAGCAGCTCATCATTTCCGGAAATCTCACAATCGCACATTTGGAACACGTGGTTACCGTGATAAGTTCAGAAGATGGATTATTGCCTGATTGACCTTTTAATGTCCAGCCTAAACGTGTTTTTTCTGCCAGTGGTTCATGGCATTCACCTTCTTTAGACTTAAGGCTTACTCCAAGTTGGCAGTTATTGACCAATGAGAAGTTTCGGTTCAGCATTTGTATACGACTTTATAGGAAGACCTCTTAGGTGCTTATACTGAGCCTGCAAGAAGTTGACATCCAGTGACTGCAGTGGTAAATTCAGATTTTTTACTGTGTGTACATCTTTGAGTGGAAATCTGACTGAATTATTCGTTTCAGATATTTCAAGGTTAAATACCATGGAATCGTCTTCATAGCGATGGGTATTTGAGGTCCATCGAAGACATAATGGTTGAGGAACACCCTTGAGGTTTAAATCGTTCATCAAACTCTCATCGATAAGTGTCAATGATGATCCTTCATCAAAAAACGCGAATGTAGGAATTTTAACGCCTTTTCCATGTAGAGTAATTGGTAAAACTCGGAAAAGAATACGTGTTTGCTTGTCATAATGAGTGTTCATACGTGAGGGTGCCGGACCTATTTTTACTGAAGATTCCTTGTGAAGGATAGGATGATGAAAAGAACGACATCCATTTACACCACATAATGTACTTGATGTACAAGCCGCTGGCAAATGATATTTGAGACATCTTCTACAAAGTTTATTGCTCCTTAGTGCATTCCATTTATCTGCTCTTTTCATTCGTAAATATGTGCTACACTTTTCAACACCTTGGCAATCACCCTTACAAATAACACAAGATTCAGTATCCACAGCATCATGTTGTACAGTGTGAGTATTGAGCGCTTCTCGCCGACGAGCTTTGTTTAAAGTGCTTGGAATAATTATGCTGTTTGCACCTTCTGCAAGTTGAAGCAGCCATTTACTAAAATCATCCAATGTGCAATTTTTCAAGGTGAGTTTGTGCATTCCCCAAAATGGTCCTAAAAGTCCAGGTAACTTGGAGGCCAATTCTTGTTGAAGTTCAGGGTTGCACAGGTGATTCAACAAACCAGAAGCTTTCATGATAGCACATATATTCTGTACATCTAGTGCAAAGTCAACTATTGTTTCTGGACGATTTTCTTTAGGTGCTGCCATTTCTTTTATTTGCGACAGTAGGACATCTATTATTAGTTCAGGTCTGCCAAACTTCATCCGTAATATTGATATTATTTGCGTCACACAAATTTCATGCAGCAATAAGTTTCTCACTGATTTTCGTGCCTTCCCTTCCAAAGCTTGTCGAAGACGAAGTAGGTTTTCCGGATCTGAAAATCCACATAGCTTAGTTGTTTGCTCGAATGTGGCCACAAATAAGGGCCATTCTTCTGGGTCCCCATCAAATTTAGGAAGTTCTTTTGATATTTCTTTACGAGCCGCCAGCTGTTCACGAGTAATAAGTCGTAAATCATTTGAACCAATATTTGATTTAGAGGCATCTTCTTTTTCCCGCACGGCGCTAGTTGCGTTTGTTGAAAGCATTCCAGGTGCCATCCAATCACTTGTGTTCGCGTTAATCATTTGGTTAGACGTTTAGATCTCTAAAGCAAGTAGTTTTTCTAAGATCTGCTGTAGCAGTGGGTCTTGGTGAGACGCTCCAGCACCGACAGTAGGTGACCGAAGCAACGTCGCATTTGTGCTTTCTGCACCAGGTGCACCCTTAAACATTGATTTAAATGGATGTGATGCCTTTAGCCAGCTTTCAACTTTTGAACTTTCACTTTCCTCGTCCGATGATGAAATTTGGTCCTCTTCCTCTGCTAGATTTCTTTGCTTGGTTAGTAGTTCCTCCCTTTGCTTCAAAATTAATTGTTGATCTTGCAATAGTTGCAATTCAGCGTTTATCCGCCTAACATTAGTAGAAGAAGCCTTTGAAATCTGGGAACGCGCACGCTTGTTAATTTTCTTGGGTGCAGATATTCCATCAAGTCTTTGATTGTCACCTTTTATTGGCGCAGCGATCTCATAACTACCCAAATTTACGCGAGTGGCGTCTATGTCATCGTGTTGCTTACGACTTTCAGATGTCAGAGCTTGTGGTCCCTCCAAATCATCGTTAGCTAAGTTATCTTGACGAGAATGAGCATCGGGAAGTGGACCACTGGTGACCACACTTAATGGATTTGTCGAATTTTCTGTAACAGATAAGGAGAATGAAGAGGTTCGGGGAACAAGATCGCTGACGAAAGAACGTAAATCTCCATCGTTAAGAGACATACGGCGCTCCTTATGCACTTTATCCAGTTTCCCTTCACTCTTCGATTTATCTGATGCCTTCTTTGGATTACACGGTGTTTGTTGAGATGCTAGTAATCCACTTAAAAGCAGCCTGGAACAATGGGTACATCGCCAATCACGATGGGCTACCGAAGAAGTCACTCCAACACATATGTAGTGATACCAGCCATCGCAATTATCACAGCGAACCATCCGGAGATTATCTACTTTGTTGCATAGAAGACAACTATAAGTCTTCTCTTTAGATCCATTATTTTTGGGGGCCTTCGGCGGCATATCACCAGAAAATTTTTTTAAAAATGTTGTTTCAAGGAAAAATTATCGATTTAGTTCAATATTTTATTTATTTAAAAAATCCTATATGAAATAATTATAATTCAGAAACAATATCAAATTATTTAAATATTAATTACTTTCGTAATCCTTGGTCTAATTTCTGCCGCTGGCGCCAAAATTTAATGTCTAATCTATCAGCCTCGTGGGTAGCATTGGTTGTCAAATATTAATTGACAGTAGGATTGGTGTACGTTTGGAAGTTCGGCAAAGACGTTGCCAGATCTGTCGCAACACCAGTTAAGAAGCATTCCTTATCCATCAAACTACCTGACAATAATTAATCATACCCGAAATCAAAAACATTCATGCTTAAAAGTTTTATTAGGGGCTAACCCATAATAGCACACTCATGTTTTTTTTTTTTATCAAAATCGTTAAAGCCGTTTTCGAAATAAATAAGATTTTGCATTACAGGTGTATGGGGGGTACCGTTAGTTTTAGAGCTAAAAAAAATTTCAATTTCCCCTTCCCCAACGAAGAACCATTTTATAAACAAAATGTATATGCGAACTGTTAGTATTTAATGATTTATACATTTTAAAACATCCGTTTTTAAGATATTGAATTTTCAAAAAAAAAAAAGTATAATTTTTTTTTAAAATCCAAAAACTATTTTTTCGATAATTTTTTTAGATTATATTTTTTCAAATGCAAAGGAGCTCCTGCATAAAGATTTTGGTTAAAAACGTTTCAGCCGTTGATGAGAAATCGGAAAATCACAAAAATGGTTTTATGGCAGCTACGTTTAATAAAAATGTTTCCTATTTTTTTTTTTGACCAAAATGTAGTCCATACCCATAATAACACACAAAGTTAAATAAGATTTTGCATTACGGGTGTATGAAGGATATCGTTCGTTTTGGAGATAACAAAAATTCGAGGTACAGATATACAGACATATAGACATACAGCCATACAGTCATACAGCCATACAGACAGACAGACGAAATTGCCCGACCCACTTTTTTCATCTTCGCTGTCATCGTACTATAGGTACTATAGGGCAAGTTCTGCATTTGACATTACGATGATAGCATGATAAACAGAAAACAAGGTATGCTCATTAGATTTTTGACAGTTCTGCTCTGACGTCACAATCATCTCGCTGGGAAATCATATAGAAGAAAAAAAATTCATTTCATGTGATAGTTCTTACTATTTTTCCATTTTTACAGTTTATGTCTCTTAAAACTAATTTGTTTAAATGCTTAATCCTAAAATAAAGTCTACATTTCAGAAATAATTTTTTTTTTATGGTTATCTAGAGACAGCTTCTGCTTTTTTTAAGTGAGTTTCCATAAACTTTCCTTGTGTATATAGAACTTCTTTATTATTTATCATAAAAATACTTTCAAGTAATTTAACTCTTTCAAGGAACATAGTGCTTGGTTTTTTAAGTCCTCCTTCAGATTTTTCGTCCACCCAAGTAAAACTTGAAGAAGTATTTTGGTCGTTGGTCACTTTGCACTTCTTTATAAGGAAACCTGCGAGGTATTCAAGGGCATCTTCTTTTAACTCGTCGTATTCAAATTCTGATATTTCTTCTTCTGTTTGTAGATCGACATCCTGGTCTTCATCATCGTCAGCTTCCGGGTCCATTCTTGATGCAAACACTTTGGATAGCATTTGTGCTACAAGTTGATCATTGTCGTAGTGATCATCGTCCTCGTCTCTTCCCTCAACGTTGCTGTAGTCGCTAACTTGCTGCGTTGCAACTGATCGTCCTAAAAGTGAAAAGAAACTTTATGTTAGAGAAAATCAAGTAATTTATTGTATAATTTTGCTAATAGGTAACGTCTCAAGCTAAACTTTGTTAATAAAACTACCAATTACTACTAACTAACTAGGACAGCACAAACATTTATGTTTTATTGAATATTAAATTATCTTACTTACTCTTAAATATTCCTCTTATGGATGACCTCAAAGTCGCGTCCTTTTGTGCGTGATGATTCTTCCTCTTAACGGCTTTTTTTAACACCTTCACTTCTTTTTCCAACTGCATGATTCGCAGTTCTTTAGAGCAGTTGTATTCAACTCTATTTAAATAAAATGCACGACTGGGTCGCACGAACTTGCTCCTATGTAAGAGACTAGGAATTTTAAAAACGAATATTATTAGAGAAAACTGTTCATAAGGATAAAATGAATTTTTTTAAATTCTTTAAGTAGTAAGAGATAAGAACAGAATGATATGCAAATATGAATTTATGCAGGAACAAAAATTATAAGTCGTTGTAGTGGTTCCTTAAAAAAATAAGCTTTTATGTACAAAATTTTTAAAACATTTTTAAGAAAAAATTTTGGTACGCCAACCTTAAGTTTTTATTATTGTACGAATAAAAGTCTAATTTCCAAAAAAAATACTAAGCCGTTCTTGAGATATCGAATTTAAAAAAAAAAAAAATTACTTTTTTTTCTAAAAATTGAAAAAATATTTTTTCTTAAGTTTTTAAATGCAATGTTTTTTAAACTTTTTAGGAGCTTTTTTATAAAAAATTTCATTAAAATCCGTTATGCCGATAATGAGAAATTCAAAATTCGAAAAAATCGTTCTATGGTAGGTACAGTCAGTAATATATAGATTTAAAATTTTTTTTTATTAAATTATAAATTGTAAAGATTAATCAAAAGAAAAAAAATTTTAGCAAAATTCTCGGAACCGTTTTCGAGAAAAATGCGATTTTCGAAAACCATTTTTTAAAATTTGTATGGAAGGTACCGTTAGTTTTAAATAAAACAAAATTTTTTTTCTCAAATCTTGTAGACTATATTAAGAAACTTTTATTTGCCAAGTTTGAAAAAAATCGAGCATGGGGTTTTCGAAATATTGAGATTCCAAAAAAAAATTTTGAATTTTTTTTTTAAAAATCCAAAAAATTAAAAATTGAAAATTTGAATATGTAATAATATTCAAACTTTGGAGGAGCTTTGGCATAAAAAAAATTATTAAAATCGGCTGCACCGTTTTCGAGAAAATCAAAAACAAAAAAAATGGACCCGGGGGGGCTACCGAAAATAACAATTTTTTGTAAAATTTTTTTCAACCATTAGCTAGTTTTTACCAAATGAAATTTTTGGAATTTTTTTCAAAAAATTCTGTGGGACAGTTTTTGAGAAAAAAAAATATTTATAAAATTTCGAAAAAAAATCGTATGACAGGTACCGTTATTTTTGGTTTTAAAAAAAATAGAAAAAAACGTCCGGGGGTAAAAAATTAAAACCCATATCTACCAAGTTTGAAGAAAATCGGCCGAGCCGTTTAGGCTGTAGTCGAACCGACAGACAGACAGACAGACAGACAGACAGACAGACAGACAGACAGACAGACAGACAGAATTGCGAGACCCACTTTTTTGGTCTTCGCTACCATCGTAATGTCAACTTTGATCAAAATCTCGAGTTCGATTTTTTTTACGAATGCATAACTTGCCTTATAGTACCTATAAGTCGCAAGTAAAAATTAAAACATAATAGTTAGTATAAGTATATCATCTCTTAACCGTGCCTTATTAACTTACTCTGTCTGAATACTAATATCATTGGGATATACACAATTCTCCTGATTTTCCTGATCACAATCTTCTTCAGTTGAGGGTTTTAAAGACCTGTTTAAAACAAAGTTAATAAATTATAAAGAATAGTTTATGATTAATTCAATTTATTTACTTTTCAAAAGCATCCAAACATTCATTCACGATCTTTTTGTTTCCTCTGAGTTCTTGTCTCTTGTCTCTAGACGATTGTTTATGCTCATTTGCCAATTTTTTGGATGGAACTGAGCCGATCTTCAAAATTCTTTTATTTTCAGGGACATTTAAAAGTATATCCTGAAGTCTATAATCACTCTCAACAAAATGTTCCGAGCAAACCCGACTATTTATCAAGGAATATTCGTTTTTATTTCCACAAAATTTTATCCACATTTGGCACAATTCTTTGTCCTTTGGGAAGTAGTGAAATCTTAGTTTTTTTTCATTGTTTTTTCTTCCTGGGGAATTATTATAACCCAAAACAGCACATACAACCATTTTAAATTTCTGTTTTTTATTTTTCAAATTTTAAACTTTATTTATTTAACTGCAAACTCACAAAATATAAAATCCAACTGAAATTTCCAACTAAACAAACTCGAATGCCGATCCGCAGGTCAACGTGCGCGCACCAACTGTTCGTGCTTTCTATAAATCCCGCCGCAATTTTAAGCACAAAAAAAAAAAAAAAAATCAATAACCCTATTAAATACAAAAAAAAATAATAATAAAAATAGTCCCGCCGCAATTTTAAGCACAAAAAACAATAAAACTAAATTAGTAGAGTATAAGTGAATAGAATAGAAAAAAAATCACAGAAACGCGAGTGCTATAATTCCCTGGTCCATCCATTTCCCCCATCACTTACAGTTGATCTACCTTGATCATCGTATGCACTGTATTCACATACGCATAGAGTATACGATGAATGAAATGTAGATAACAACAGATGTATATTTGACAATATTATTACTCTCTTTAAACCAGGAGCGGATTTGATACACATTGCCATTTAGGCATAACACTAATGGTAATGTGTATTGAAAAGTGCAACTGGTACTGAGTTTTATTAATTGTTAAATTAGACTATTCGTTTGTTTTAGTTTTTTTTTGTTTTGTGAATATTGCAATGGTAAGTGATTTTAGGGTTGATTTTAGCAACATTCGGGGCTTGCGTAAGAACTTCTGTGCCATGTACGTTCATACTGTATAGAACAGGCCAGCTGTTTTGGCACTAAGTGAAACTCAGGTAGGTGAGAATACCGATCATTCGGAATTTTCTCTACATGGGTATAGCTTAGTGCCATTATTCTTCCCACACCACGGTCTCGGAATCTTTATTAGAAATGATGTTGCGTACCAACTTCAACCGCAATATGGTAAATGTTTAAATACGAATTTCAATTTTATATGGTTAAAATTCACGGTACATAAGCACATCATACATACCTGTTTCATTTATCGAAGTCCAAACCTAGGCAGAAATTCAACTTTTAAAGAAATTGATGCTCTGTCCGATTCCATCCAAAGAATTGTTTCCCATTATCCTCACACTGAAATCGTCATTGCGGGCGATTTCAATGTACACAATTCTTGAGGTATTTGCTGAGTTAAACCACTTGACTCAGCTTGTTAATGAGCCAACTCGAATTCCTGACGTTGCAGGTCAAACCGCCAACACACTAGACTTGTTCCTTACCTCTGATCCTGATAAATACACCATCAGTGTATTATCGCCTCTAGGCACATCAAACCACTGTGTCACATCTGCGAATTTCTCGTGTCTGAAAACCTCAGTTAAAGAGAAAACTCCCAAGAGAACAGTTTGGCAATACCAGAAAGCCAACTGCGACGGTCTCAATGATTTCTTCAGAAACTTTAACTGGTCATTATGCTTCCTCGATAGTGACGTGAACTCCAGTGCAGATATGATTATCCCGCATAGGGAAAAATCTATCAAACCGAAAGAGAACTCATTGTTTGATTTGAGCTGTAAAGAGGTTATCAGGGTCAGAGAAGTAAGTTTCCGATTTTTTAAAGCCAACCCTACTGAGGAAAATCGGAATAAGTTCAAACAAGCTAGAAAGACTTGCAATGATCATATTCGAAAGATCAAGTTCTTACATGACCAACAAATTTGGCAAGAAATACTACAATGTCCCAAGGGTAGTAAAAATTTCTGGTCATTTGTAAAAAATATTCAAAATACTACTTCGTCCTCGGTCCCAACGCTCGTTATCATTGTCACTCCCTACTTCAGCTCTATTGATAAAGCCAATTTGCTTGCAGCACACTTTGCTGCTAATTCAACGCTGCCAGAGAGTGTTATGACTCCTCCTGTACTTGAGAACACAAATTTTTCCATGGGACGAGTCTTCTTTCGTACTCGTACAGTTGCAAGAGTCCTGAAAGATCTTGACTTACACAAATCCGCTGGCCCGGATAGTATCCCTCCTATTGTTCTGAAGAGGTATTCTTCAACGCTGGCAAAACCACTGCGTAAGCTTTTCTATCTATCCTATTCCTCTGGACTCTTTCCGAGTAGATGGAAAACAGCATTTGTCGAGCCTGTCCCTAAAAAAGGTGAATCTTCTTCCCCCTCTAACTATCGTCCAATTGCACTTACGTCCCTTCTTTCCAAAGTCATGGAAACACTGATAAATAATCAGCTCAAGAAATATCTCGAAGAACGAAAGCTTCTTAATGACCGGCAGTATGGCTTTCGTAGCAATAGGTCCACTGGTGATCTGATGGTATATCTCACCGAACAGTGGCACAAATCTTTACATCGTTTTGGAGAAAGTAAGATTATTGCACTTGATATTTCAAAAGCATTTGATAGAGTTTGGCATCAAGCTCTCTTATCGAAAATGCGTGCATTTGGTATCGATGAATCTCTTCTTCGTTGGATTAGAAATTACCTTTCAGGCCGCTCAATACAAGTCGTATTGGATGGTCTCAAGTCTGAAACTTATAAAAGAAATGCTGGTGTACCCCAGGGCTCCGTTTTGTCTCTGACTCTCTTCCTCATGTTTATCAACGATCTCTTATCTGAAACTTCTAATCCACTAAATTGTTTTGCTGATGACAGTACCCTCAGCTTTTCATATTCGTTCAAAGATTTACTTCCTTCTTCTTCGGAAGTGGAACTTGAACGGCAGCGTATGATAAGCTCATTAAATTCTGATCTTGACAGCATTGTCCATTGGGGAATAAAAAACCGTGTAGAATTTAATGCTTCAAAAATCCAATGCTGTTTTCTATCGTTAAAGCGAAATATTCCCCTTTTGCCGCTATCCATGAGCGGCACTTGCATTGAGGAAACTGAACAACTCTCTGTGCTCGGTATGTGCATCACAGACCACCTTGTGTGGAATGACCACATATCCGACGTTACCAAAAACGCTGACAAGTGTTTAGGTTTCCTTCGACGTTGCAAGAAATTTTTTACCCCTTCTGATCTGGCTGTAATCTATAAGGCTTATATTCGTCCAAAGCTCGAGTACAATTCCCATATTTGGGCAGGTGCTCCAATAACACACTTGAGTCTCTTGGATAGAATCCAAAAAAGAGCTTTAAAAATGATAGGTGATAGATCTCTCGAGCACCGTCGCAATGTTTCTTGTCTTTCATTATTTTACCGTTACTTCTATAGACAATGCTCTAGCGAAATAGCCAGTTGCATTCCTCCCCTTAAACAATTTAACCGCAATACTCGCGCTTTCAGTTTACACTTGAGCCCACCTTCGGACGTACTGTGAAATACAGAGATTCTTTCTTTAGCAGGACTACACGAATGTGGAATGCTCTATTTTTCCTTTCCATTGTAATGTTCAAAAATTTAAAACTAATGTGCATCGGTATCTCCTTTTAAACTCCTCCTTGTTTTCCTAATGCTCGTACTGTGTAAATCATTTTAAGGGTAGTAATAACCCCTTGTGTGCGCGCTAATTATATATATAAAAAAAAAATCGGAGATGATTCCTACGTCATCACTTTTCAAGATGGCGACATGTCAGATGCAGTAAGCATACCATGTTTTCTGTTTATCGTGGATGATAGCGAAGACGAATAAAGTGGGTCCGGCAATTCCGTCTGTATGTCTGTATGTCTGTACCTCGATCTACAGCCTAAACGACTTACGGTATTTTCTTCAAACTCGGTACTCAAAAGTCTACGGTGGTGCCCTAGAGGGGAAATTAATTTTTTTTAGCTCCAAAACTAATGGTACCCCCCATACACCCGTTATGCATAATCTTATTTTTCACGATAACGACTCTAACGATTTTGATAAAAAAAAACGGGTGTGCTCTTATGGATATGGACTACATTTTGGTCAAACAAAATTTGGGAAAAAATGTTATTTACGGTACCTGCCATAGATTTTAACCAATTTTTTTTAAGCAGGAGCCCCCTTAAGTTTAAAATAATATTGTGTACAAAAATATTCGAAATATCTTTAAAACGTGTAAATGATTATTTTTTCAAATTATTTCCTAAAATCTATACTACTTAATTCTTAAAATTGGCATCCCAAATTTCGTTCTTGGAAAATTTAAAAAAAATTTCTTATATAAAAAAATTCTTTAATAATAAACCGATTTTTGAGCTTTGTTTGTATAAATTCATACTGGAAATCAGACGGCAATTTCATGCATTTGAACATTTTTATCTCATTAAATCCATAGCCCTACATAATTTTCAAATTCCAAAGAACTTTTACATAAAAGCAAGTTCGTGCGATCCAGTCGTGCATTTTATTTCTCCAAATGCAGAACTTGCCCTATAGTATCTATATCGCAAGTAAAAAATGTACGCCGCTAAGCTCAGATATTACTTCGTCTTTTAGTTCTTGGGTTAGAGGCTCTATGTAATTATCGAAACTTTGTTTGTATTGCTGATCGTCTTATTATGGTACAATGTAATGTCGTACTAATACATATTCCTTGGTTGAAATGTTTCCTTAGGATGAAGTGTTTAGATGAAGATTTCTTTATAATTAATAAAGTTGTTGTGGTAAATTATGGTAAATTATTGGGACTTTTTGGTGCAGTTGGCCAATTTTTTTTTGCTGGGGTGGCCTGTTTAATAATTTACTCTTAAAGTTCCAATATTGGAAGTTTCCATTTCATTTTCTCGTGCTAGTTTTCTTGGAGGTAGTTTAATGATATTCGCGCAAAATCTTAGTTAAATTAATTTTTATTAGTTATTAAAGTTTTATTCAATACCTATTTTTTTTTAGTATCGTACTAACTTCAAATGACTCTTTAAAGTTACAAACGCCAAAACAGGCCTGTTTAGTTAGTTTTTTTTTTGCATGAACTATCTTTACTTTAGGTGTGTTTAGAAGCAATTTATTAAAAAATATACCCCTAGTACGATACTAGTTAGAAAATAATTAAAATTAAGAAAGAGTTAGTAGTATACTTTAAAGATAGCAAATTGTTAAGTAGTATCATACTAATATCTTAATACTATGACGTTTAAAATTGTATGCCATTGTTTCCTCCTTCTATATTTGGGGGTTGATTTTGATAACGATTATTATTGACTAGCTGCCCCGGCAGACGTTGTTCTGCCCTATTTTCTCTAAAACAACACAACATTGATTTTTTATGTTAATAGTTCCTTCCCTTCTGTCAACTTTCTGAGATTAGCGATTAGCAACAAACATACATTTACATTTTTATTTATATAGATTATTATATTTAAAATACAAAATAAAATAGCAGCTGTTCTGGCTGTCAATGATTAAGATAAGAATTCGTTAAATCCTAAATCTTAAATAATATTTAAATGTTTAAATTGCTTTTTTAAGTTGCTGTTGCCAACTCTCACATTGCTGCTCCTATTCTACGAATTACCTTTCTGCAATGTTGATGTGGTGTTGTTGGCCAGACACTACGTCAGTACTTTTCGTGGGAAGCATTTATTTCGTTGTTAAATTATGTTGTCGGTGACTTATACACAGATTACACTCACGGATTGTTAAATGCTCGTAGTGTAATGGTGTATAGTTATGTAATTCAATATTCTTATGGAATAACTAATATATAATATGTAATATTTTAATACATACAATTTCCATTGTTGCAGCGTTATGAAAGTTCTGCTGAATTATTTTGAAAATATATCCGAAAGTTGAATATTTTATGTTAAATAATGCATTACATGTTAAATAATGCATTACATGTACAACGTAGTTTAAATTAAATTGTTTAATCGTGGGATGCGTTTGTTTATACTTAAATTATATTTTATAAAATATGAAACATTTATTTTGTGTTAATGCAGTAATTATTATAAATTTAAATTGTTGAAATGAAGATTTTTGATTTACCTTTAAATAGTCGTTGTATTTTGACAACGAAACGCTAATTTTAGGGTTTTTGGTTTATTTTTTTGTGACACAAATTGGTCTACATTAAAAAACTTGACTTGTGAAATGTGTTCTTTTAGTAACTAGTGATAATCTTCTTTTTTTTTTATAATTTGCGTTAATAGCAATAACACACGCATTAGTTTGGACACTTGATAATGTGAGCTGGATAATCGTGAGCTTGAGCAAATATTGTTTGCTGTTTAGAGTGTTCATGTTATGTCTTAACTTTAAGATTTTATGCAAAGTCATGCATCTAATTGAAGAAATTTTAAGTTGGAAGTATACAAAAAGCGTTATCTAATAGAATTTTTTTTAAATTTAAAAATTCCATAATAGCAAAAGTGATCTGACTAAATATTCACCGTATCACGAGTGTACTTTGCATCCTTATATGAGCTAACCGTACTAAAAGATTGTTGTTTTTTTAAACACCTTTTCTTTGTATGTTTGCGGTTAGTTCAGCATGTCAAGTAAATGAGCAAAATAGCTACTTCATTATATCCTAAATTTAAGGGCTTTTAAATTCTTTCTCTTTTTCTTTTAAATGAGAAAAATAATTTTTTTTTTAATTTCATTTGCAGGTCGTGACGATGAAGCGTTTGTGTGTACGTAAACTTCCCCCAGTACTTGCAATTCAACTTAAACGCTTTGAATACGACTATGAACGTGTTTGTGCTATAAAATTCAACGACTATTTTGAATTTCCAAGAGTGTTGGATATGGAACCTTATACTGGTATTGCGTTTAATATTATTCACCAAACTGTGGTGCTCAAAAATTTATTTTTGCATTAAGTTTAATTCTTGAAAAAAATTGATTTTACTATATAAAATACACTAGCGGCCACTTGAATATATTCAGTTCTTTGTAAAAGTTATAGTTGAGTTATCTTCTGTTTCAAACTCATATCATTCCTCAAACCTAATATTCAGCTTAATCTTAAGAAAAATCAGAAAAATTCAGATGTAAATGCCCCTTTCTATAAAACACGCCTTAGTATAGCTTTCACAAAAAACACTCATTTTTTTATACTCATCAGAATACATCTAATAAGTATAATATACGACGTAATACAACTTTTAATATCAGAATACGTTAAAATATACCTTAAACTACATGCTTTTTTAATGGCGTCAACTCGCTGGTCCATTTTATTATATTGTTTTCCTGACTAATGAGTCTTGCGCGAAATAAATCCCCAAACATTTTCAATGATATTCAGGTCAGGAGCGGGCACTGAAGTAAGGAAACATTTTGACTTCGATCTACTCTTTAAATACCCGAGTTGTATGAATAAGCGCGTAATCTTGTTGGTATGTCCACGACAAATCTTAAAAGCAGTTAAACAAATGTGACAAGGCCTTTTTCAATGCACCGACATACGAAATGCTTTTTTTTTAAGAAAAAAAATTAGGTCTGAGGCTCCATAGAATTAGAGAATGCTCCCCAAATCATTACTCCACACTCGCAACTGTTGAATTTTTGAAATCATGATTAGAATAAAAATATCCACTTACGCCTCGTTTTTACAAGTCATATGGTTGTGACTAGCTGTAAGGCCCGATTTTTCCTTAATTGTTGCAGCAGAATCGTGTGAGTTTGAAGCAACTTGATGATTGCTCTTCTATCGGCGTCTGACGTGGCTTAGTAAGTACCGCCTTTCAGGTTTTGTACGAGAGACGGTCATTTAGAAAGTGTTATTAAGGCCGTGCCTTCTTCCAAGATTTTCTTCAATTTTGACTCTTACTTCTGGACTCAAGCTTTTTTATGACCAATTTTTTAGAAGTTGCATTTATTTTTTTTTACAAATTTAAATTACAATCAATTATTAATAATAAATAGTCCGTTTCCAAAAGCAACAAGAACTTGAGCGCTTGGATAAATTCTGCTGAGATGAAAAAATAAAAAAATCTGTAAGATATTTTCCTAATGAATGGTATTTAGTAGAGGGCTAATTTCTCTAATGGTTAAACTGAATATTGTGTCTTAAATATGTAAGTAGTTTCAAATCATCACCAATGCATTCAAACAAAATTTAACTTGAATTTTCATAAAGCATAAGATATATTCAAGTGACCGGCAGTCTGTGAGGTAAGACGATATTCTATATAGTTTCATAAATTAAATCACATTCTACGAGTAATTCTAATAGAACCCAACTAAGAGAGCATTGTTAACTTACAAAGATAGTTCTACGAACTCAACTTAATATAACACTCCATAACTTATCTTCTTAGCATGATTATGTTGAAAGGTTCATTGACAGCATTTGAAAACTTCATATTTGCTTTGCAAATGACTTCCTACTTAGTGATATAACTTGTTTTGGTCAAAACCGATTACATTTAGTTATTATGAGAATATTTAAATTAAATCACACTTTTGAGCCTACTGCCTCGTGTATTTCAAAGTAATAACAAGTGATAAATAAAAAACATGTTCTTAAGTTTTCGGGTTGGCAAAATTGGATGGAGAAGTTGTTGAATTCGTTGAAAATTCATATGATAACACTGAAACAACCAAATACGAACTTACTGGAATAATAGTACATAGTGGTCAAGCTTCAGGAGGACATTATTTCAGCTACATTTTATATAAGTAATGTTAACATAAAATTTGGAAAGTATTCATTATTGTAATCATTTTTTTTTTCTAAATTTATGTTAACAGAGATGAAAAAACTGGAAAAGAGCAATGGTATAAATTCGATGATAATGAAGTCACAGAATGCAAAATGAACGAGGACGAAGAAATGAAAGTTCAATGCTTTGGAGGTGAATACATGGGTGAAATATACGACAGTAATTTGAAGCGTATGCAGTACAGAAGACAAAAACGTTGGTGGAATGCATACATGCTTTTTTACACAAGATGTGACCAAAAACCTGTTGAAATCACTGAAAGTATAGAACAGCTTTCTTTAGCAGAAAGTTCTAATTTTATCCTACCTATGCCAAAAGCTATCGAAATTAGTGTTAGGTAAGCCTTTTATATAAAATAAAATAAAAATAACAATTTTTTTTTTCAGAACTGAAAACATACGATTCTTACATTCGAAGAGCATTTTTTCTGTTGAATTTTTTAATTTTATTAAAAACTTAGTTAGTTCAATTGTTCCACCTGTAAAGCAGGAAAAACCGGTAAGTTTTGCTTTATATTTACCTTTTTAATAAAACATATAAACATACCTTCCCCTTTTTCGTTCACCACATATAACAACAATTTTTGAAGATCGAAAAAGATCACAAAACGATTTTTTACATCAATCGAGCACAGTATCGAATCTTTATAATTTTATCATTATTATTATCCGATTTTTAGCGTTCTCACTATCTCACCCGCCAAAGGCTAGACTCGGACGAACGTGCGGGTCATAATGACCAAGCTTTAGAAAAAAAGTTGTGTCGACTGACGTACGCGCGGTAGAAGTAAAACTTCTTTTTCCCTCAAGCAAAGCCTCTGTAAGATCCTAACTTATAAACGTACAAACATTTTGTATTCTAAAAACATGTCGCTGTCTTTGACGGATAACGTTTCGTTTTGATATGTCACTGACAGCTGCATAGAACATTTTTTACCCCCAACGCCGGAAAAGAAGTTTTACTTCAAAAAGTATTTACATATTACTAAAGAGCGAGAAATTCCCTTATAATACGGCATCTGTAAAGGATAACAGATTTTTGCATTTCGTAGACAATTTTTTTCGGAACTCCAAGTTTATCCAAAGCTGATATTGTTGATTTTGGGACCAGTCCAGTTTGTGTCTGTCAAGTTTGTACGATCCCAGTAGATAAGGTAACCAGGACAATCTATAACCGAGTCTGGGTGTACTTATAATATGGAACGAAAAATAATAGGATGCCATATTGCCTTAGAAGTTCTTGGTGAAGGATTTTCCCGATGTTATCCGTTTGTACACATCACTTACAAGTACAGTACATCCAGCAAAAATATGTTGTATGGCTTCATGTTGAGTACCACAACGACGACAATTATCGGCAGAGATGTTCTGATCATTCACTATAAACTTAAAATGATTTCTTGTGGGTAAAACTTGGTCCTGGATTGCTACCATAAATCTTTCCATTTCCGGTAATAGAGTTGCAAACGTCAGCCAGGAGTTCGACGCTAGGAGATCAATGTTAGATGCGTACAGCTCGTTTGGGTATCTTCCATGGAGAGGTTTACTTTTCCAGTTGGTGATAAGTAGTTGTTGAATAGACTGTTGGTTGGTCTAACTGGCTCACATTTTTCATATTTGCTGGGGTGAAATTTTCATCTGAATGAAAGATAGCACTATGAAGGTTTGAGGTTGATGCCTTTGCTGTGAAATAGCTAAAAAGTTTGTGGTTTTGCTTTTCGACTAGATTTCGTATAGAAATTAATCCTCTCCCTCCTTTGTTTTTCGAAATAACCAATCGTTCGACAGCCGCTTTAGGGTGGTGTTGGTGATACTTAGTCATCAGCGTTCTAACCTTCCTGACTAAACCATCTAAATCCGTCGTACTCCATTTTACTATGCCTGCAAAATATGTAATTATTATAATAGCGTATGTGTTAATAGCTGTCACCATATTTTTGGAATTCAACAAGGACTGTTCCATTCCCAAGTATTTATAAAACTCTTCTTCTTCCAGTGACTTGATAGATTTTCCAGTAGTTTGGAGAATTTCTCAACAATTTTTAGCAATTGTTCTAAGCTGTTAGCAGTGCTGGCATATATTTTGATATCATCCATGTACATAAGATGAGTAATCCTAGCGGATTGGATACTGGATACTCAAAACCATATTTACTATTATTTAGTAGCGACGAGAGTGGGTTGATGGCAAGACAAAATCAGAGTCGACTTAGACTGTCTCCTTGGAAAATGCCTCTTTCGATTAGTATTAATCCAGATGTTGTGTTTTGGGCTCGCAAGTCGCAACTTCGTGCTTCATTTTGTCATAACATTTTCGCAGAAAGTAACAAGTTGTGGATTGATTTTATACAATCTGAGGGCTTCTATCAACCAGCTATGTGGGACACTATTAAAAGCTTTCTTGTAATCAATGAAAGCCGCAAACAAATTTCTTTGCCCGGCACACGCTTGATCAGTGATTACGGCATCAACAGCTAACTGTTCTTTGCAGCCTAATGCTCCTTTAACACAGCCTTTTTGCTGATCTTGTTAGTTTGTAAAAATTATTTAGGCCTGAACCTTGATGGATCCTGGAGGTTGTCATCTTTGCTATATTCTATTCCGTGACGTGCCCTAGGTTTGGGTATTTCTCTACAAACATCGTATGCAACCGCTGCTGTCTATATCCTGATGTGGATGTTTCGGAAGTAAGCTCTTATGATGAATTCATTCATTTCGTTGCTCCATTGTATTCTCCGTCTAGTAAGTCCAGCTAGGGTGGTCAGTGGCTGTGAAGTAGTCACTGAAGCACTTCTTACCAGAGAAGGTTGGTTGTCTTTTTGTGTGTTTGTGGCTTCCAGCTCTAACTTATTTAAAGAAGAAGGTTCATATGGGAAGGTTAGCTGTGGTGAAATAATTGTAAATTTTTGTGATGATATCATGATCAAATGTGTTGAGAATCTCGTAGACTTTTTGATTGTTGAGTAGGATGATATTGAATTGTGCGGAAGCACTGCCTGTTATTTCGCCAAGTAGGTGAGATAGGTTTAAAGTGCTGTTGCATGTTAAACAAGATGGTGGGTTCTCCTTTTTAAGTAGATGTTGGTGGGTGCTTATGGTGTGTCCAAGATGGAGACGTGTGAAGGTGGTGTTGAGATTTTTCAAAGTTGATGTTGGGTATAGTTGGCTTTTACATCATCATCATCATCGGCTCGACAACCGGGTTCTGGTCCTGGCCTCTTTCAACAAGTCTCTCCACCTATCCCGGTTTCGGGCCGACGCCATCCAGTTGCGCACCCCAAGGCTTCGGGCGTCCTGGTCTACGCCATCTCTCCAGCGCAAGCATGGTCTACCATAGAATGTACCACAAAGAACTTTCCGTGCAGGTTCCTCTTCGCTCATGCGAGCTAGGTGCCCTGCCCACCGGAGTCTACCAAGCTTAATTTTTGTCACGATATCTACTTCAAGGTAGATTGCGTACAATTCATGATTGTACCGTCTCCGGAATCGTCCTTGCTCACATATGGGGCCAACAATTCTCCTTAAGACTTCTCTCGAACGCAGCTAAGAGGTCGGAGTGCCTTTTGCTAAGCACCCAAGTCTCGGATCCATATGTGAGTATTGGCAGGACCATGGTCCTGTACAGCAGCAGTTTTGAAGTTATGGTGAGATTTCTGGATTTGAAGAGCTTTGACAGACTATAGTAGGCTCTGTTGGATTTGAGAAACCGCCCGCGTTTTACGGGACAGGGAATCAACCTGTCGCCAACCTGAGGAGCCAGCCTGATCATATTAGCCAAACCTTTTTAAAAGGCTTGTTTCTAGCGGCCGCCGCGGAGAGGCTATGATCACACTTCCACCATTCATGTGCATGTTTTCGTATGTTACATGTTATTCCCCCTATTCGTCTGATGGCTGACCGGCAGTTGGCTTTTACAATTTGTATTTATTCTGAAATAGTGAGTTTGATTGCAACGTTAGGATTTACATCGCATTTTTAGGATGAAGCTTTCAATATGTCTTTGAAGATCCGGCTTGGAGAAGGTATTTATTAACGAGGTAGACAGGGGATTTACAAGTTAGATTTTCTTCGTGGTCAGCAAATTCATTTCCATTACATCCATTACTTGGAAAAGTTCCATTCTCGAAAGTAACTGCAAATGTAGTGCTAGATTATGATTTTGAACCATCAGTAAAAATAGTACTCCATATCTGAGATTTAAGATTTGTTGTAATTTTAAGATAAGTCTTATGATAAACTACCCTGCTTGTGTTGTTTTTATAGAACTTAGATAGATCCAGTAGGATTGAAGTTGATTTTATGTTCCACCATGGAGAACTTTGTTTCGTTTGTTTGTAATGACTACTTCTTCTTGTCTTTGCTCAAGAGAAGGGAGTCCAGCTTCGGTCATAATGTTTTGAATGCGAGTTGTACGTTATAAACTGGTTTCAGGGTGTTGATTGTACTTTTTTGAGATTCCCCATGCAAACATAAGCCATAATGTATTTTACTTAAAACTAATCGTGTTTAGTTACAAGGAATGTTAATATGTACATCAAGTTTTTTACTTGATAAATAGTTTATAATATTTGTTCTATCGGCTAGACTCTTTTTTAATTCTAAACAGTGGGGTTTCCAGTTATATTTACTATTAAATATCAATCCTTAAATTATTAGGTTAGGAACATTTTCTATGTCAACATTATTCAAGTTCAATTCAAATTTACAAGAAAGGTTACGACAAACATGCAATGTCTTACATTTTTCGAGTGGAAGTTAATTATCTGAAGTTGAGCACCAATTCAAAATTTGATTGATTACATTTGTAAAAATAGTTTTTACACTGTTTAGAGCACTCGTTTTGCACAATATAATAATATCATCCGCTTATATGCAGTGATTTAAGGATTTATAATTCGATATAATTTCACTTACTTCACCAAAAGCTACTATGAACAAGATCACAGATAGGGGGGATACTTGAGGTAGACCGTTATTTAAGAGGGAAGATGAATATACATTGTTAACCTTAATGGAAATTTTTCTATTTCACAGAAACGATTTAATGTAGTTAAACATCTTTGTACCAATGTACCAGTTCCTTAGATTGTTCAAAATCAGGTGGATGGCAATCCTGTCGAAGGCTTCGGTTCCTACGCTCGTTTTCAATGACACTCCTTATGTCAGCCCACAAGAAAAAGCCAATTCGCTTGCAGCACAGCTTTCTGTCAATTGGACGTTGTCTGGTAAAATCATCAATCCTCCTGTAATTGAGTGCGTTAATGATTCTATGGGACAAATCTTCTTTGGCACTCGTACCGTTGCAAGAGTACTGAAAGATCTCGATGTACACAAATCCGCTGGCCCGAATAGTATCGCCCCAATTGTTCTGAAGAGGTGTTCTTCAACGCTGGGAAAACCATGCGTAAGCTTTTCCATCAGTCCTACTCTACTGGTCTCTTTTGGTCGAGACCAAAAAAAACAGCATTTTGACCAGCCTGTCCCTAAAAAAGGTGCATCTTCTTCCCCCTCTAACTATTGTCCAATTGCACTTAAATCCCTTCTTTCTAAGGTCATGGAAACGCTGATAAATTGTCAGCTCATGAAATATCTTGAAGAACGAAAGGTTCTTAATGAATGGCTTTCGTAGCAATATCTCACTGAACAGTGGCACAAATCTCTACATCGTTTTTGGAGAAAGTAAGGTTATTGCACTTGATATTTCAGAGCATTTGATAGAGTTTGGCACCAAGCTCGCTTATCGAAAATGCGTGCATTTGGTATTGATGAATCTCTTTTTCAATGGATTAGAAACTACCTTTCGAAACGCTCAATACAAGTTGTATTGTATGGTTTTAAGTCTGAAGTTTATAAAATGCTAGTGTGCCACAACGCTCCGTTTAATTTATTAAATTGTTTTACTGTTGACAGTACTCCCAGATTCTCATATTCGTTTCCAGATACATGTCATTGTTCTTCCGATGTTCATCTAGAATGGCAGCGTATGATAAGCTTATTAAATTCTAATCTTGACAGCATTGGCCAATGGGGAATCAAAAACAATTGTAGAATTTAATACTTCGAAAAATCAATACTGTTTACTGTCGCTTAGGCATAACCCTCCCTCAATGCCACTTTCTATGTGTGGCACTTGCATGGAGGCGACTGAACAGCTTTCAGTTCTAGGTTTGTGCATCACAGACCATCTTTCGTAGAGTAATCACATATTTGACGTTGCCTACTTTTCTAACTGTGTTTAACATTATAAAGGTATTCATAACCCCTCTAGTGCGCGTATAAGATAAAAAAATGTATTCGTAAAAAAAAATCGAACTCGAAATTTTGATCAGACTTTCACATAAAAATGATAGGGAAGACCCTTCACGTTTTTTCTCTTTTTTTTTAACTCCAAAAATAACTACATATATGTATTTTCGAAATTTTATAAAATATTTTTTTTTTCAGAAACTGTCTCAGATTTTATTTAGTTAAAGCTAGGTAATTGTTAAAAAAAAAAAAAAACCCAAGAAATAATATTAATGGATTTTTATAATTTTGTCTATGCTAAGGCTCCCCAAAAGTTTGAATAATATTGTGTTTTAAAATTATCAAAAAATATTTCTTTGGATTTACAAAAAAAAATAATTTTTTTTTTTTCAAAACTCAATATTTCGAAAACATTATGCTTATTTGAGAAAAAAAAAATATTTTATCAAAAAATAACGGTACCCATTATACATACATTTAGGTATGTTAATAGTTTTCTAAAATCGTCTTTTTTTCTCGAAAATGGCACCTAAAATTTTGATAAAATTTGTTTTCTTCGATTAATTTTTCCTATTTCAATACAAAACATTTTGAAATTAAGATATTACTCAATGTATATTTACGGTGACTATTTATTCAAGAACAAAAAAGGACAGTCTTTCATTAACGTAAAAAAGTTTAAAAAATAATTATTTTTATTAAAAAGTTTTGTACTTCATATTACAGCTCAGTTCAGTTTTTAAAACAAATAAATAAAAATAAATTAACAACAAACGAATTAATATATATATTTCAATATGTATATGACTATAGATATAAGAACCATTCAAAGGAACTTGTACATATATGTTTAATGTTGGTATTTTTCTTCGCAATGTATTTTTTTTAAGATATCGTCCCGATTTTTTAAAAATGTGTTAAATTCTGCGCGCATAATTGCACTTTGTTATTAGCATTGTCTCTAGCGTATCAACTTTTAAGTGGTATTTCTCAGGTGTCTAAATGTTATTGGAAATTGAAAATACCCTTTCAGTCGGGGCATTTGAAGCAGGAAGCGAAAACTCTACGAGCTTTAATATATTGTCATATTTCACATATTCTTCATCGAAATGTTTGAAATCAACCCATTTTTTGTCCGGTGACAGTCAATTTTCCATTTTTCAATTTGTTATCCATTGACAAATCGTATGACACAAGTAACCTCGTCAAATAATTCCTCATTGATTTGTAGATCTTTTCTAAATTCCATTACATTAGAAAAGCTTTTTTCTTCAGATTTCCAACACGGAACTCAATTCAAAGGAACCCATTCAAAATGTTCCATATTCTTGAACGCTGCATCCCACTGAATTAAGCAGTCAATACAGGATTGTTAAACAGAATTTATTTGGGATTTAAAATTGAAGGAATCAACTTTACTTTCTAACTCTAGTTTTTTAAGAACATTTTTAACAGTGAATGAATGCCTGCCTTTCTATACGTTTTAATTTAAAATCTTTTAAAACAAAAGATGCTTCTGTCATTGAAATGTTTTGTGATTCTAAATAGAGAATGCATTTGTGAAATATGGATGTTTGAATTTTGTTATCTGCTTATTGGTGCAACTATAACGAAGAGCCTTCTTATGTTTCTTACTTTCAAGGTGATGCTTGATGCTCGCCCTTCCGCTGTTTGATATTGAAAAATTTGATAAGCATTTCCAACACCTTACATCACTTTCGCTTAGATTTTTTACAATGAACCGACATTTTTTTTTTCAATAGGCTATTAAAAATGTATTTCCTTTTAGGTGCCATCTGAAAATATAAAAAACAATAAACTAATCTATCATTACCAATAATTATTCCATTTAAATAAATTAATAAATAAATTAATAGTCAAAAGGGAATCTTTTCCAAAAATAAACAAAAAGCCGAAAGAATGTCAACGAGAACGACACTAACTTGCGGATGGAGATGAAAATTTAAAAAACATTCAGAATAGCAAAAAATATACATATGACATAAAGCAGTGCTGCGAATCGTGGAATGGTGGTTTGAAAGAGAAAAAGAGGACCTTGAAAGGACAATTTAGAAAAGGGGGACAAATTTCTGTCCGCTCTAAGAAAAGCAAACAGAAATAACACGATACAAAAATAAAGGACTGTCCTATCAAAAAGAGGACGGATGGAAACCGTATGTATATGCCATAGAACCATTTTTTCGAATTTTGAATTTCTTATTATCGGCATAAGGGATTTTAATAGAAATTTTAATAGAGAGTGAATGAAACACTCTTCTTCGCTTCAGAAAAGTATCTGATTAGTTTTTATTTTACAATGTCTATTTATAACAAACTATAAACATTATTATCTTGGAGTAAATACCTTATCTTATGGAACAGAAACGTTATCGCTTCGTCCCAACAAAAGGTCGGTGGTGTTATATTTTATGATTACGAGTATTCTGTGCTTATCTGTGTGTACCTTCAGCTATGCACTATCATAAGATTGCTTTTCTTTGAATAGTGGACTGTATATTTTATCTTTTCTTATGATAGCGCGCAGCTGCGCACATATGTTTAATTCCTGTTCATTTATGAACATTCTGCGGGCGGCCAGAAGGGTTTATTTTTATAACATATGACTGAATATAAAAGATTAGTAAATATACATATTATTAAAATTAAAGTTAACGATAAGGACAAGTGACCGCTATTTTTATGAAATTAGATCCCCTTCAACTATAGGTCATCTTTGATCATACTTAGTATTTGCTGTTGAAGTTCTTTTATATCCTTGTCGATGTTTATTCGTTTGATGTTTAAACGTGATATTTTTTTTCTGGTATGTAATGGATTGTTGCAATAATCGGCTCGATTTCTTCGCTCCCAGAATCGTACCCACTTTGTAATGGCTGAAATGACTTTTTTGGGTTTTGCTTATCTATCAAACCAGACAAAATCCATCCAAATTTAGTTGACTGTCCAACGATGACCTTAACTTTTTTCACGCCATTTTCAATTATCCTACTGAAGATGTCTGCTCCTATCACCATGTCTATTCTGTCAGATTTGTTGAACCTCGGATCAGCCAAAAGATTCCATTTTTGTATATCATATTTGAATGATCTATCAGGCTGCGCACTGGTCTGAGATGGGAGAACAACGGCTTCTACGTTTTCTTCATGGTTGCTTAAGAATCTTGGCTTAATTTTTACATTTACTTTGTACTTCGATTCTCCGACTATTGCATCGCTTAAACCATGAATCATCACTTTATTCTTGACACGTGGAATGCCTAGCATCTGCAAAGCTTCTTCTGATATTGACGTTATTTGTGAACCTTGTGAATCGAAAGGTGCTCTTATTAGGACATACTCTCCATTGGATGTCTGGGCTTTAATTTGTGCTGTCGCAAGAATAACTGTTGCTCGTGCTTTGGTCGTCAAAGATGTCGTTTCTTCACTGAATTCACCAAGATGCAGCAGTTCATGGTGACCTTTTTTGCATACTTTGCATTTTACAGTTTGGTTTTGACAAACATACCCCCATTTATGGTTGAGACATTTGTAGCAAATCTTCTAATCCCTCGCAAAGCTTCTTTGGTTTTCAGCAGCACTGATTCCCATGAATTTTCGGCACTCAGTAGTTGTGTGATTATTTAACTTGCAATAATTACACACTTGCTTGATTTTCAGTTTTTCACCCTTGCTGTATGCTGAACCTTATATATGTATTCGCTGTTTGCGAGTTTTAAATGAGGGTTCTTTTTCTTCAACCGCCTTCAGAGTCTGGTACAGCTGATCCAAGAATTCCATTATGTCCTTTACCGTCTGAATTTCCTTGGATTTCTTTATGGTCTGTTCATATAACTTCAGAACTTTTTGTCCAATTTTCGAACAATTATTCTGGCAATAAACGGGTCTGTTTCATTAATTTCTATATTTAAGGAACTGATGGCGTTCAAGCACTCATTTGTTGTGTCGAGAAGCTCCCTTACATTTTCTGCGTTTTGGCTATTTATAATTGGTTGATCCAGGAGTCTGTCGCATTGAGTTGTGAACAGAATACGCTTGTTGTCGTATCGCTGTTTAAGCAGAAATCTTTTCCGCCTTCGAAATTTGAGTGTTGTTGTGCACCATATCCTGGAAAATGTAGTTCCAAATTCACACGGCATTCATTTTTAGGTTCCTCATTTTTCAAATTATTTCTTAACTTGGGAAGCTCTTCGAAATATTCTTCCATTGCTTCTTCATATATTTGTTCAACTTCTTCGTCGTTATAGTCCGACAGTTTATTGGTGTATAGACTTTTTATTTCATCGAATAAAATCTCT
Organism: Chrysotoxum bicinctum; assembly: GCA_911387755.1. Lineage (NCBI taxonomy): Eukaryota > Metazoa > Arthropoda > Insecta > Diptera > Syrphidae > Chrysotoxum > Chrysotoxum bicinctum. The sequence goes on from OU426988.1 coordinate 116,464,198, forward strand.
AAATACCTTATTTGATCTACATTTACTTTGCTTGTATCGCAAAGATCATCAATCTTTCTTCGAAGGATGTCTGTTTTCCTTTTAAATTTATAGATGTTGCGATGCAGCGTTGTATAGATCTTTTCTTTTAAAAGAAGTTCTTGTCCAACAAGGTTATTCTTCGGGTCGTCTTTTAGATTTGAAGTTTCTCCAGATATACTTTGTTGAAGTTTAAGGATCATCTCTTCAAGCTGCTGCACAATTTTTTCGTAGATATTCTTCTCGAAGTAATCCTCTTCGCCGATGCCATCTGTCGTCAGTTTCTTTTGATTGGCATTGACTTCTCTATGGAGTTTTTCAAACTTCTTGACTAGTTCTTCACATTTTGCTTTTCTTATCGGTTGATCCGAAAGGTTGCTAAATGCGTGCTGAACTTTCTCTAATTGAGACTCTATTATCTTCACTCTGTTGATCCCCATGTTGATTTTGATTCCGAACAACTTTTTACACTGCTTTGTTGGAGGTGTTTTTGGTTTGGTCGCCAGGTTGACCTAGCTGTGCCTCGACTCACAACTTGTTGATCTCCAAGGAATTTTCTTAATTTTCCCCGAAGAGTATTTTTTTTTCGGTGATTAAAAAATTTTTTATTTAAAAAGTCTTTTTTTTTTTTATTTTTAAAAAACGTTGTTTAGCCACGTTTTACGCTTGCCAGTATTTAAGCTCTGACTACGGTTTTTAATTAAAGTTCTTTTTTTCTAAGTCTCTTACCACTAGTGGGGGAAAACTTAAAAAAATCAATTTATGTAGAACCAAATTTAAATTTTTGCTTAGATTATTTTTCAAGTCTTTTTTTTTTTTATTTATTGGTTGAGCTTAATATCTGTGGCTCGATGGACCAAAATGAATGAAACACTCCTTCGCTTCAGAAAAGTATCTGATTAGTTTTTATTTTACAATATCTATTTATAACATTACATTATTATCTTACAGTAAATAACCTTATCTTATGGAAACGTTATCGCTTCGTCCCAACAAAAGGTCGGTGGTGTTATGTTTTATGACTATGAGTATTTTATCTGTGCGTATCTTCAGCTATGCGCTATCATAAGATTCTTTTTCTTTGAATAGTGGACTGTATATTTTATCTTATCTTGTGATAGCGCGCAGTTGTGCACTTCTGTTTAATCCCTGTTCATTTATGGACAGAGAGCCTTGTAAAAAGTTTGAAAAACATTGCATTTCAAAAAAAAAAAAAATATTTTGAATTTTTGAAAAAAAACAAAAAAAAAAATCAATCTTTTGATAAAATTTAATTTGTATTCATACAGTAATACAAATTTAAAGTTGGTTATCCAAAATTTTTTCTTAAAAATGTTTTAAACATTTTCAGAAACTTTAAATCGTGCTAAACTTTAAAGTACCTCCAAACTTCTCTTAAGTATAAAATCGGTATCTATAATCAACCTCATTTAAAGGACCCTTAACTTTATTATTAAATTTATTTTGAAATACCTATCAGTTATCATCTTTTAAATGTTGAAGTTTCAAATTATGAGTTTTTGTTGTCTGTTGTGACATTTATTTATTGATTTAAATATGTGTACGAGCAGAGGATTAATTTTCTTCTACGCTTCCCGTTTAGCCTTTGTAGTATCGACACTTTTGTCCTTGAATATTGAAATTTACTCTTCAGTAAGCTGTTGGAACAGAATCTGTGAACAGAAATGATTCTTTTTTTAAAAGGATTATGGCATATTTTAAAATAAAGACGTTACCTTGTCGGAAGCATCCTAATTCTCAGACCTTTTTTTTTTGTTTGCGGCGACGGGGTGGTTGTTTGTTCCATGCCTCTTTTCTAAATCCCACAGAATTAAATATATTTCTTCCAAATGATGTTTACTTATTCAAGCTGTCACAAAACAGATATTTTGTTGTAAATGAAGTAAATTTGCTGTTTTTTGTACTGGATTAGTAGATTCTTTTACGTAACGTGACACAACTATCGTTTGATGCAAAATGAATTATAAATTTTCTCTAAGATACAGTTTAAGAAAATCTTATACATACGGCTGTTTTTATATAAAAGCTAACTTTTCTTAAAAACTGCTACAACGATCGTAATTTTTGTTCTGGCATAAACAAATCACATGGCATTCTGCTTTTAGCTCCCACTACTGAAGAAGTTGTTTAAAAAATGAATTTTTTTGGTTATGAACATTTACATAAGACCAAGTTCGTGCAATCCAGTCGTTTATTTTACTTTTTTTTTATTTTTGAAAACGTTTGTGTATGAAACACTAATTTTCTAATAAGTTTTAAATAAAATAATGTTAGGAGTGATTTAAAAATTCTTTTATCTTATTCGCATATTTATTCGTAAAATTAGATCGATTTCATTTTGAAAAAAAAATAAACATTATATTCTTTTACTTGCATCTTAAATTAAGTCGATACTTTCAGCCAGGTTACAAAAATCGGGTGAAATCGAAATGAAAACGAATTTCCAAATGGAGTGAATTTGTTTTCAGTGTTCTACATTTCACTCGCCTTCATAATTCCGAAATCACTTGTGAGATTAAAAACAGCTGTCATCTGTCACTTTTCCGTTGGAAAATACAAAACTATTTTGTTTTTGCAAAGTCTTGTGGCTGTTATAAATAAAATGCACGACTGGGTGGCACGAACTTGCTCTTATGTAAAATACTAGGAATTTCAAAAATGAATGCTATTAGAAAAAAACTGTTCATAAGCATAAAATTAATTTTCTAATGTCTGAAAGAACTTCCTTTGGTACGCCAACTTAGTTTTTATTATTGTACAAATAAGAAACAAATTTCCAAAAAAAATGTTGAGCTGTTTTTTAGATATCGAATTTTCAAAAAAAAAAGTATGTTTTTCTTTTCAAAAATTAAAAAAAAAAAATTTAAATCTTGAAATGCAATGTTTTTTAACCTTTTTTTGGAAAAATTTTTCATTCCTCCCATTACTTAGCTTTAACTAAATGCAATTTTTTTAATTTTTTTTTTAAATCTGTGGGACAGTTTTTGAGAAAGAATAATATTTATAAAATTTCGAAAAAAATTCGTATGTTAAGTACCGTTATTTTTGGTCTGAAAAAAAAAAAAGAAAAAAACCTGTGTGGGGAAAAATTTAAAAACGATATTTACCAAGTTTAACGAAAATCGGCCGAGCCGTTTAGGTTGTAGTCAAATAGACAGGTGGAATTTCGAGACCCACTTTTTTCGTCTTCGCTATCATCGTAATGCCAACTTTGATCAAAACCTCGAGTTCGATATTTTTACGAATGCATAACTTGCCGTATAGTACCTATATTTCGCAAGTAAAAATAGATACAAGTTGAAAAAGTAATTCTATAAAATATTGTAATGTAATGTAATGGCAAAAAAGAAGAAAAATTTTGTGAGATCATTCAAACCCATAAGGAATTGATGAAGCTGCGTATGTGTAAAAAGATTTTTATTATACTATTGACTTGATAAACGTGCCTTTCTATCAGTGCCTACAAATTAGTAAAACTGCCATTTCGGTATCGTTGCAGCTGGCCGTGGTCGTTTGTTTTCTTGCCATAAGAAATTTGCAAGGATCAATTGGAAAAGATTTTGATTTGGAGAATTAAATTGGTTCAAGTTGAATTCAACTTGAAATGAGCAATGAAGAGGCATGAAAGTTCAGACTTAATTTTCTTAATTTAATATTCCTGGAGTCATAAGCGCAAAAATTTTCATCGTTGCTCGTTTAAGGAATAAAACCGGGTTTACTTAACACAGTCGTTTAGCTTGAAAACTTTTCCCAACTTTTTCATAATTTTAAACTCGTTAGACAACTCTTCTAACTAATGTGGGTTTTACAACAGAACCTCAGTCACCGACTAGCTTTCGTGCTGTACGCATCGTTGCAATAGGCAGCTTTCTACTGTGTGCAAATTCATACACTTTTTCCAAACTTCGGTTATAAAAAAAATAGTTTTCCTTTTCTTTTCCTTCCTTCTCTTTCACTCCTTTTGTAGTTCTCAGTTCCTACTTATCCCGCGTGTGATAGTTTTCGATTTATAGCCACCATGGCCTCAGGGCCGAAAATAAAGACGGGTAACAGGTTCAGTGCTGTCTCTGAAGTCGCACTTTCCGAACACCGGGCTTAAAGAAATAAAACAACAGCAAATTTCAATGACCCATTCCCTGAACTTCCTAAAATCACTAATTATAAAAACCCTGTTATCGCCCCTCAGTGTGAAAATAAACGCCTTACGTCAGTGAGCATTTTTGCATTGAGAAAAGCTATTGATGCAATAAGCACCGAGTATGAGCAGATCTCAACTCAGAGACTGCAAAATCTTAATTCTAATAAAAATTCAAACTGTCGCAGACAAATTCATACCAACAAAAAATCTTTCAAAAAATTTGCGATATAACGAACGCTTTTTAATAAATTCACATTAACATCTCTAAATAGCGAACGATGATAAAAATTTGCTATTCGATATAACGAACGCGTAGATAAATTGCCTTAAAATGTTTTTTTTTTTTTGTTGCCATTGTTATTTGTGCATCTTATGTCTTATGTCAACACACAAGTTTATTCTCATATGTGTGTGGCTGTGGCCCAAAGGTTCAAAACTGTAACAAGCTTTCTGTTTTTCGTTTAGTCTTCGCATCGCCTACTAAAACATTTTTGTTTGAATTCTTAGTTTTCGGTTTGTCTATCGCTATGCAGTTTTGAATTTTATGTACGCTCTTACACACACATATTCAAAGACACGACGCAAAATAACGTTAGCAGTTAAATAGTGTTTTTTTTGTTTAAAGTCTCGTCTGGTTGAAACGCTCCGTAATAATTTTGTAGACTTAGTTTTGTGTCAAAATATTAAAATGAATACAAAATCTCAACGTACTCGGCTTTCATTAAAAGACAAAATCAAAATTATTGATGAGTGCAACAAAGGCGTTTCACTTAAGGAAATTTCAATAAAATTTCGTGTGCCAAAATGAACAATATGTGGGATTAAAAAAAGTCGCGTAAAAATCTTGAAGAACCTGAACTTGACACACAATGGCACTCTACAACGTAAATCTATGCGAAAGGGAGAGTTTTCTTATATGGAAAATCGGCTGTACAAATGGTTTCTTCGACAAAGGGAGAAAAACATTCCCATAAGTGGTGCCATACTAAAGGCTAAAGCTAGTCTAATTCATCAAAATCTATATGGTGAGAGAGTGGTGGATTCTGTGCTAGTGATGGATGGCTCACAAACTTTCATCACGTGTTGATCTTGTTGAGCCGTTCAAAAAAAATCTACTCGAAGTCATCAAACGCAATGGACTCACAATGGATATGATTTTTAATGCTGATGAGTCTGGGCTCTTTTGGAAGTTGTTGCCAGATTCTACTTATGTTCCCGCTGGTGAAGCTTCAGCACCAGGTCGAAAAACATTAAAAGAGCGTTTTACTTTTTTAGCTTGTGCAAATGCATCAGGATTGTCGAAAGTAAAGTGCGTGCATGGCAATAATTTGTAGCGACTACGATCTTTTAATCGCCTCGACAAAAAATCGCAAGTGCAGTCCTAGCCTTACTTCCATCAATTGAGTTCAACTCACTCTTACTTCTCTCCTTAATCGAAAACAACTCAATCTCTTATCAATAACAATCAATATTTCATTCCCACCCCAATGGACGACGATGACAGCACATTGTTCTTACAAAATTAGCCTCCAAGGCAACGACTCTGCTGCTCAGGAATTGAATCTACCGAGCTCCTCTAGAAGCTCGCCAGGTTGAACATTTGAGGGGCGGAGTCGACATTTAAACACCCCAAACTTACTAAACATACATTTTACACCGAATAACAACCCGTTACTACAATTAACAAATCACAACCTCTCCAACCTTTCATTGATTCAATCCAATGAAAGAACTTGGAGTGCCCGTTTGAAAAATATATTTCTCGTAGCTTTGCAATGGAATATGAAATGCTTTGTAAATAACTACGACGAACTTAATATTTTGATTACTCAATACAACCTTTGTGTTGTATCCCTACAAGAAACTCATTGTCCCTATAAGACAATTCCAATAATACCAAAATCATTCATTGAATATTTTTTAAATGTTCCTAACAAAACAACATCTAAGCAAGGCATCGGTATAATCATCATCATAATCAGGATCTGTGATCAGATTTCCCTCTCCGTCCTTGCAGTATGTGCAGCGTGGTGTGTACTGCGTCATGTTTCGGACGGATTGGTAGAACTTCCGCGCCTGGTGCGGACCTCGCTCTCGGCTGTTTTCTATTTCACAGATTAGGTTCTTCTCCCAGGCTGATTTCTTTTGTTTGTGAAGCCGTTTTTTTTGTTCTTCTGAGCTCTTTATATTCCTCTTCGCGTGCCCGCGTTCTATGAGATTGTTGCATTGCTCGGTACGCAACATTCTTACTTTCAGTCGCTAGCTTGCATTCATCATCAAACCAGTAGTTCTGATTTTTTCGACTGCTGCCTAAGATGGAGTTAGCAGTACTAATGACAGTATTTTTAAGACGTGTCCACTTCTCATTTACGCCCGGCATACTGGCTCCACGACTTACTCTCCCTAAATCAGGTGTTTCTAGGGCGAGTCCTAAGGCATTACGAAAGGTGTTACTGGTGTTTTTATAGCGCAGGGCAGCCGTGTTGATTCGAACCTGATCGGCGGATGCAATGCGTCTTCGAAAGGCAATCCGCCCTCGGAAAACCATACCAACAAGATAGTGATCCGAGTAGATATTGGCACCTCGGTACGTTCGTACCGTCATCAAGTTCGAGTAGTGGCGACGGTCTATCAACACGTGGTCTAATTGGTTACGAGTGACTCCATCAGGATATACCCAGGTGGCTTTGTAGATATCTTTACGCGGGAACGACCATGTTCTTTGATGCTCCCAATTCTAAGACTCGAAGTCCATTGTCATTAGTGTTCTCATGCAAACTGCGTAATGCCTGAATACCAGCTCTCGACCTATTTTTGCGTTCAAATCCCCAAGGATGATTTTAACATCATACCTTGGACAGACATTGAGAGCCCTCTCGACTTGTTCGTAGTAAGTCTCTTTTTCTTCGTCTGAGGACTCCTCCGTAGGTCCGTGAACGTTAATGAGGCTGATGTTCGTAAATTTGCCTCGCACGCGAAGGGTGCATAGCCTTTCGCTTATAACGTTAAAGCCGATGATAGTAGACTTCATTTTTTCGCTGACTAGGAAGCCTACCCCGAGCACATGGTGTTTTGTATGACAGCTGTAGTATATGTCATATTCTTTCTTCTGTAAAACACCATTCCCTGTTCATCTGATTTCTTGGAGAGCTGTTATGTCAGTTTATATTCTGACAGGGCATCGGCTAGCTGCTGAGCAGCTCGAGCTCTATAGAGCGATCGTACGTTCCATAAGAAAATTCGTAAATCGTTTTTCCGTTTTCGTTGCGTGGGTTGTCGTCGTGTGATCAGTCCGTTTCCGAGGCTTGTTGTCGGTCTCGAAATTCTTTTAGTTTTACGGTACAGGGAATTGACCTGTCGCCAACCTGAGGAACCAGCCTGATCATATTAGCCAAACATTTTTTAAAAGGCTTGTTTCTAGCGGCCGCCGCGGAGAGGCTATAATCACACTTCCACCAGTCCCGAATAGTTACGGCACGTGCATGTTTTCGTATGCTACATGTTGTTCCCCCTATTCGTCTGATGGCTGACCGCCCATGGGTATAATGATAACAAAAAATATTCCACACAGACTAATTTGTATAAACTCCAACCTCCTAGTTCTAGCTCTAGAAGTTCAACTAAAATTTAAATAACATTCATAAACCTATATCTTCCTCCAGAACAAGTCATCACTAGACATGATCTGGAAAATATATGTACTAACGCAGGTTCATGGCCTTACAGTACATAATTGGAGGATATATTAATGCTTGGAGTGTTCTTTGGGGCTCTCCTGGCACAAATAAAGAAGGTGCGCTTTTAGAAATTTTTTTGACAAACTCCAACCTTCTTTTATTGATCGACGGCTCTCCTACTCATCTCTCCACACACAACACCCTCACCCACATTGACATAACGTGCTGCTCCCCTGATCTATACCTAAAGATGCAATGGAAAACTCTTGATGATCTGCACAACAGGATTATTTCCCCATACTAACTACACTGACATTAAGTAGTAAAGACAACTCCATAACACCAATTTTATAATACAAGATAGATCATGCAAACTGAGATGAATACAAAAAATCCACCATCGAAATCTTTTGTAATTTTCCAATTGACACAAACATCAACAGATCAGCTGCTATATTTCAAAATTCCCTCCGAAAAGCAGCTAATAAAACAATTCCACAAACTTATCCCAAAAAGTCTTAACATAATGTCCCCTGGTGGAATGCCGAACTGAGCCATTTAAGAGGTGAAAAAGTGAAAGCATGGAAGAAATTCAAGAAAAATTCCCCACTGGAAAACCTTATCTCATTTAAGAAAGCTAATGCAACCTTCAGAAAAACATTAAAAACCAGCAAATTTAAAAGTCTTAACGACTTTACTTCTTCTACTAATCAAAATTCTTCTGTAACTAATGACTGTAATAAAATCAAGCGGTTCAGTGACTCATCTGTTTCTCTGCCCATCAAATGTATTGAGACAAACTAGGGGGCTCTTATCACTCCGTCAGAAATCAATTATTACTTTGCAGTGACTTGGTCTCATTATTCCAGCGACACGAATTTCCACAACAATTTTAGACTAAAAAAAGATAAAAGTCTCCGCAACACACAACCCTTCTGCCTACCAATATTGCAAGCAATCACCTTAAGCAACCCGAATTAGAATCATGTCTTAGCAAACTGAAAGATAAGACATCGGAAAGAGATAGACTTTCATATCCAATGCTCAAAAATCTGCCGACCCAGACAAAAACCGTTCTTATCGAATTTGAAAAATTATCGAACAATCATTCCCATTCCAAAATCAAAAACGGAGATAAATAAAGTCGACGGGTATAGACCTAACTCACCATTACCATGTATTTCAAAAATTCTGGAAAAGATAGTAGCAAAGCGTCTCCTCTGGTATACAGAATCAAAAAATAATTACTTTATATCGAGAGGGGATGCCAAGATACGTAGCTGCATATAGACAGCTATATCTCAAATGCCATCTCAGCCAAAAATCATGTCTCAATTCTCTCATTGGACTTCGAGAAAGCATTTGACAGAATAGGATTTCATTTAGTCCTAAAAAAGTTGAGAGAATGGCGAATAGGGCCCAAAATATATGGATATATAAAGGCTTTTCTTCCAAATAGAAAATTTTGTGTTAGAGTTAATAATGCATACTCTCCAAATTTTCCTCTAAATAATGGATCTAAGCTAGCAGAACTTTAGAACACAGTTGTTTTCTCCAATGAAAGCTAATTAATATCCATGGCTCAGATGGACGCGGAAAAGTTTGGAGAAAAAAAAAAACACAGCTTGAATCATCGCACATGTCAGGAACCGTGAAGCTCGGTGGTGGAAACGTTGTGGTGTGGGGGTGTATGGCAGCATCTGGTCTCGGCAATTTAGTGTTTATAGATTCTTTGATGAATAAAGAAATAAAAAACAATCTTCAGAAAAGTGCCAATAAGCTGGGTATGGGTAGGTCATTGTCTTCCAGCAAGACCATAATCGTAAACAAAAAATGGCTGCTTTATAACGTCCGAATCCAGCTTAAATCACCACCACAGTCGCCCGACTTAAATGTCATTGAACATTTATGGGAACATATTGACCGACAAGTAAGAAAAAGTAAGAAAACATGAAATCAGGACAAAAGATGATTTAAAGCGTGTTCTTCAGGATGAATGGTCTAAAATTGGACAAAACGTTACGCAAATGCCTGGACGTATTAAAGCAGTTATAAAAGTCAAAGGGTATCCAACGAAGTACTAAATGGATAAGATTTACAAAATAACTAATGAATTCAAGGTTTATTTGAATTGCTTACTTTTTTGTGATATAAATTTGTTATTTTTTTTAGTTTCAGTCGAATATTTCTTAAGTTTTCTTTAAATTTTTATTTGAAATGTTACTTTTTACGAAATTCGATTTTATATACAATAAAATCGTGATATAGTTGGGGATTTTTTATTAGCTCTTCTGACAGCTTTATAGATTTAGCATCTTCTGGATCCAGTATTTCAAGAACCTAAAATGTAAATTAAAAATTTTATTTTACCAAACTAAAGTAAATGCATATCGTCGTTGTCAAATATAATGGGTTAGCGTATGTTCCATTATTTTTCAGGAGAGCCAAAAGTGACTCCTACACCATATTATGTGACAGAAAAAACTTTTCAAAATGCGTGGTTTGGAAAATTATTAACAGCATTATTAAAATTTTAATCTTAAATTTTTAAATTTTTTTTTAAAAGTCATATTGATTTTTCCAAAATAGCTTTTTTGGACTTTAGTCCACAAAAATTGTATTATAAAAACCTTCATATAGAATCAATGCCAGGTCACGGGCAAAATCTTCCAACGTTAATGATTACAATTTTAATCTTTGTTGGATATAATTCACATTGGATTTTTGTCAAAAAGTCGATATAAGATGAACTGAATTTAACAAAAACTGCGTATTGACAAGGTCCTCACAGTCAACTGATGAGTCCATGTGAGATCGCGCGCCGGGACGAAACGCCAAATTTTGTGGACTAAAGGCCAAAAAGGCTATTTTGAATCAATAATTCCACAAGTCCATTAATAGTGCTAAGTCTTCTACTTGGCTGATTTAATTTCAGCAGTATATAGAATTTTTATTATAAAAACCTTCATATTGATTTTAATTTCAAACAATATTCTAACCGATAATCCATTCGTTCATTTTCCATCGTCTAAGCCAGTAAAAAACCGAAAACCCGTTTTCAAAAGAATTGTTGTGGCCTAAAAGGGATTCTTATCATGGAATAAAACCCACTTTTATTACCACTATGCTATATTTAAAATGTAGTTTGTTGATAAACATTATCTTAACTCTGTTATTCCCTCCATGTTATCTGCATAAAATGATACTGCCTTCAACCATGGACAAGGGAAAGTGGTAAATGCTTCTCTATTTTAACATTTAACGAGTGGAATTCAATTTTTCGATGAAATTCGTTTGCATATATTTAGCATATTTTTTGCATATTCTGCATATATCTGGCATATTTTTAGCATATTTTTTAGCATATTTTTTGCATATATTTTGCATATTTTCGATATGCCTTACAATTCGTTAAATTTGAACTATAAAACGCTTAAATACAAAATTTGGTATCAATCCGATGAAAAAAAAGGAAGTATGCAAAATCCGAGGTCTACTTATCAATATTAAAGAAGAGGAAATAATTATTAAACTTAAACCACAAGGAGTTATTGAAGTGTATAAATTCACAAAACCAGTACAAAGTCCAAGTGGTTTGATGCTCTTCACGTTTGATACATATCAACCACTATCAACAGTTGATATTGTCTGGTATAAAACCAAAGTGCAAGAATACATACCAAATCCCATGAGATGTAAAAATTGCCAACCCCTCGCGCACACGACTAAAAGGTGTGTACAAAATCAAATATGTGTAAACTGCAGCCTCCCACCACATGACCCCAGTGAATGCACACGAATTATGTGTGCTAATTGCTCTGAATAACATCCATCTTCATCTAAATCATGTATAAAATATTTACAAAATAAAGAAATTCTCACCATAAACACGCGCAATAAGTGCAGCATGGCAGAAGCCAAACGCACTTACAAACTTATGCACCCAACGCAAACAAGAATTTCCAACACATATTCTGAAAAAGTCAAACAAATTCCACAAGCAACAAACGTAACTAACAACACTATTGAAAATAATACCCGAAGTTTAAACAATTTAAAACCTAGCTATGCATTAGCCCCTAAAAATAATCCAATCAATAACAATACAATAAATAGACCACTAAAAAATACTTAATTAATTTCAAATACCACAAAATCTACAGATAAATCACTTATCTCTTCTCCACCTAACAGTTCCGTCAAACAAATACCTTTGAATAAACCTTTAGCTTTCAATCGCTCCCTTCCTTCCCCTCCAACAACTATCCCACAAACAAGAACTCAATCAACTTCGGATAATTTAAGTACACAACGAAGCTCAACATTTTATTTATTTACTAATACAGTTGAAACTCGATTTTCCGGGATTCGATTAACCGGGAGGCTCTTTTATCCGTGATGAAAATATTTGACATACAAAACTAAAATATCCGTACAAAACTCTATTGTCTGTAAAAGAAGCAAATCTATGTAGGTACGAGTATAAACAAAAATATGTATGTACTGAATTGTTAAGTTTTATGAAATAATTTTATTTTTATTTTATTTTATTTTTATTTTATTTCTATTTCTATTTTATTTTTATTTTTATTGTATTTTTTTTATTTTATTTTATTTTATTTTATTTTTATTTTATTTCTATTTTTTTTATTTTTATTTTTATTTTTATTTTATTTTTTTTATTTTATTTTTATTTTATTTTTATTTTATTTCTATTTTTTTTTAATTTTTTATATTTATTTTTATTTTTATTTTTATTTTTATTTTATTTTTATTTTATTTTTATTTTATTTTTATTTTATTTTTATTTTTATTTTTATTTTTATTTTTATTTTTATTTTATTTTTTTTTTTAATAAAAATAAAGAATTAAATATCAATTTCTTTTTATATATATTTTATTTTTTGAGAAAAAAAGTTCTTTTATCCGGGATTTTCGATTAATCGGTTAATCAAGTTTCAACTGTAATTTAATTAATAACGAAACATATTTTATGACCACTTTTCGATACATATGATAATGCATACAAACAACCAATTTCGCCCAACACAATGTCGCATGCGTTTCTGGCGAGAGGGGAGTGGACCCAAATGGCTTACAACCTGTCCACTCCCGCTCTGGCCAGACATGTCTGCGACCAAAAACAATGGTATATAATGCAATGGAATATTAAAGGATTTAAAAAAAATAATGAACTTAATATCCTCATTATACAAAACCAACCATATTTGTCAATTCAAGAAACTCACTGCGCTTTAATTTTACACCCTATATACCAAAAGCGTATACAGGATACTTCCATAATTTTCAAGAAAATAACGCATCAAAACAAGGTATTGCAATCCTAATTAAGAAAAACATACCGCATTTAAATAACATTCCGCATTTCGATAACTTCTAATTTATTAATATTGGCTGTGGAAGTTCAACTCCCTATTAAATTTACTTTGGTTTCAATTTATATACCTCTTCACCAACAGTTTACAAGACATGACCTTATCAATATTTTGACCAAATAAGAACACCCATTCTTTTTACAGGCGACGTCAACTCGAGTAGTGTACTTTGGGGTTCCCCAATTACCAACCAGAGTGTGCCGTAATTGAAAATTTTTTGTTGTACTCTAATCTTATAGTTTTGAATGATGGTTCCCCTACCCACTTTTCAACACACAAAAACTTAACTCATGTCGACATAACATGCTGCTCCCCCGACTTACAAAATAAAATCTCCTGGCGAATTTTAGATGATCTCGACAGCGATCATTTTCCTATGATTTGCAGGCTGGCTCTCGGGCTAATTAACGCTAAAACCTTAGTTAACCGTAAGTATAAAACTGATCTCGCTGACTGGGGTTGTTTCCACAATCGAATATCAGAATACGTATTTATCAGTTCATGGTCCCTCGGCGAACATTAATAAAGAGGCTGCTCCATCCAGAAAGGAATTCGTACAGCAGCAAACAAGTCGATTCCTCAAAGTACTATCAAAGAATCTAAAAGAACTGTAGCATGGTCGAACTGGTGAGTACAGTCAACAAAAAATAAAGGCAATTAAAACATCCACAGGTTCTATTTCAAATCCCATCGAAATAAGTAACCATTTTGCATTTACTTGGTCAATCTGCTTTCACCCAGACTACATCTCTCAAAAAGAACTTTCTCTACTCTTTTCTATTAACAATAACTTTATTTCTTCCTCAGCGACATTAATAGAAAATAAAATCTCTCTTCTTGAAATTGAAAGTTGTCTAAACATGCTTAAAAGAAAAACACCCAGCAGAGACAGGATATTCTATCCTTTGTTAAAAAATCCTCCCTCTTCTGCTACCACTAGACTTATACAACTATATAACCATGTTCTTGATACTGGCATAATTCCACAAAATTGGAAACAAGCTACTTTATTTCCGCTAACCAAACCAAAAAGGACATAAATGATGTAAATGGATATAGACCAATTTCACTCATACCTTGCATGGCTAAAGTTCTAGAAAAAAAATGTAGCTAAACGTTTGCTTTGGTTTATTAATTTCAAAAATCTAATTAAAACTAACCAAGTGGCTTTTCAACCAAACAAAGGCTGTGCCGATGCACTACTTCACATAGATTTTTACTTATCTAATGCTCTTTCCGATCACAACCATGTAATTATTCTCTCTTTAGATTTTGAGAAAGCTTTCGACAGGATAGGTATCCACCTCTTTCTTAATAAGCTTAAAAATTGGGGCATCGCACTATGGGACCAAATGGTGCAAACGATCTCAAAAATCCATAACTTTTTCGTTTCTCAATATTTTGTTTTGAAATTTTGCACACTTATACTTGTATAAACATGAATTTAAAATATTAAAACGTTTCAAATAGAAATAAATTATTTTATTTTTTTTTTTTAATAAAATAAGATAACAAATTTGTAGATTTTGTTTAATTTATATGGGAAAAATTTGTTGGAGCAAGAATTATTGCAACAATTTGGATGAAATTTGTACAGTTTTCTTCTTTTACCGGTGAAAATATTTGAAAGTAGTTTTTGTAAGATCCGCCCACTACCACGCCCATATTTTTCAGATTTTTGTTATTTTCTTATTTTTAGTGAACCGGAAGCCGAAAATTTGTATTTGAGGTTTTTTAAACTTAAGACATCGCATGTATATTTTTTCTGCCCACTTTCCCGTCTACTTTCACTCCCCTTTTTTTTATTTTCAGCTTAAAGTTCATTAAGAGCAGGCATTTTTTAAATTAAGTTTTATATGAAGAAGTGAGTTTATGAAAAGTGTTATTTATTTATAGTAAAATCCGTGTACTGCCACGCCCCTTTTTGATATATGAAAGTTTTTCACCCTTAAGACAAAAAAAAAAGGAATTCAAAAGTACGCCTTATTACTAGGTATATTATTTAATTAATGTCTAAAAGTTCTTAAGCCTCGTCAAACAATGCTTGTGTTCTTTATACCTACGTACCTACATTTGTATTATATGCAACCATAAACCACACACCTCCTCCCACCCTCAAATGCTTGGCATTTATTTTTATTTAATTATAATTTTTTTTTAATATAAATATGAGTAAGGAAGTTTAAAATTGGAAAACAAAAAATATTTTATTCTAAAAATAAAATTTAGAATTTTAATAATATTGGAAATAAATGATAAAAACTTTTAAATTTTGTGGAAACATAGTCACTTACATGATGTTTATGAAAATGTGTTGAACATGTTTTAACAGTTATATTTTTTTAACTTTTGACAAAAAATAACATTTTTTTTTTTTTGAAATTTTGAGCTAAAAGTAATAAAATAATGGTCTAAAACTTTTTGGAATACACATTTATGTGCATCAATAAAGGTTCCACATTTTTTTTTTTTTATAATCTACGCGCGCTCAAGGGATTATGATTAGGATTACCCTTTAAATGTTTCAACACAGCGCGGGCGTGAAGTTAAGAAGAGAAAGAGGGATAGGAAAGATGTGTGGCACGATGTTCTGAGACTGAAGGTTGTTATCTAACTAAAGCGGAGAATGCCGTGTCTTATTTCTATGTCGCTTATAATTCACATTTTTTATTCGTGTTCATCCTTGTCGGGCATACTACGAGTAGTTTAACTCAATTACATGTTGTTAGTGTTATGCCTGAACAACATGTAGTGAGTAATCCAGCATTGATGACAATTTTAGAAGATTTTTTAATGCAATTAAAACGACATAGACGACGGCAGGGATCGAACCTGTGATCATGAGGTTCACAGGCGAGCACACATCCATCGCGCCACGGCCACCCTCAATTTTTTTTTGCCAAATTTTAAGTGATGAAAAACACTTAACAATAAAGTTATAAGAATACGAATTTTTATTCTAAAAATTTATGTTCTTTCTCATTATACGTTTTTTCTTCTTAAACAAAAATGCATGAAAATGCGAAAGTTTTTATTTTTTCTTCCAAATTTAGAATATTTTTAGAATACTAAACAGCCATTAACTAAACGGAGGTAGCCGGAGCTAACAGAGAAAACTTCAATTGAAAACAAAAAAAATGAAAAATATACTGCACCTTACTCATTTTTTTTATTAATTTACTGGTGAACTTATTTAAAAAAAATATAACTGTTTTGTAAAGAAGAGGGCTTGGGCTTTTCAAAAAGGTATAATACTTATACATTCTGTACAGAAAAATACGAAATAATTGACTTCAAACTCTCACTTCTAATAATTCTAAGAAATAAAAATATCGAAATGTCATTTTTAACGGTAATTTTAGATACCTAGAACAAAAGTAAGATATAAAAAATTTACGGTGTTAGGAAAAACCCTAATTCTAGTATATAATCCCATCATTAAATTTTTCAAATTACGAAATTCACCAAAACCATTTTTGAGATGGATTTCATCATTTGGTCCCATAGTGCATCGGTCCAAAAATTTTCAATCATATACGAGCCCAAACTCAAAATAGTTGGTCTACCGAGGATAGAATGCAAATATGTGTTCATTCTTAACCTATTTCGAAACAAAAACTATTTTTTGATATACATATAAAGTCCTATTCATTTTAAATAAGAAAAGTGGACAAAAAAAGAAAGTGGCTTAATAAAATATTGATATGGAGTCTCTTTACAAAACTAAATAACGATTTATACACATTTCTTAGATGCAAAATAGTTGGTCTATGATTCTTTATGTTGATTTTACCACATTGTTAAGCGACCTTTGGCCTTAATCACTGCTTCTATAATGCACCTTGGCATAGTGTCAACTAATTGTTGACACTCTTCGGCACCAAAAGATTCCCAATTATTTGTAATTGTGGATCTTAAATCTTGAAGAGTCCGACGCGGTTCCTTTCGCAATTTTTGCTTCATCGTGTGCCAAACAGTTTCGATTGGTGAAAGATTAGGGCTGCTGGAAGTCCATTCCAATAAAGAATTGCTTCAGCAGTTAACCATACCATTGTTGACCTAGCCGTATGACAAAAAGCACCATTCTGTTGGAAAATATACTCCGCATTGCTATATTGAAGACGTAGTATTGACGGAGGCAGCTCCTATTCCAAAATGTTGCGGTACTTGACAGCATTAGCTATCCCAATTACAAAATGCAAATTACTCATACCACATCCCGACATGCACCTCCATACCATTAGAGATACTGGGAGCTTTACGGTTTGTTTAAGGCAGTCCTTGTGAGTTGTGAAAGGCTTCTTTAGCATTTTTTATCACTGGTCCTCGTTCATCACCAACACAAACTTCCAATCTGTACTGATCACTCCAATTAACGGACCGCCATTGACTAAAAGTCCAAATTTTTAAGTTGTTTGGCCCACTCAATACGCTTTTTCTTTTGCTTAGGTGTCAGTAGTGATATTTCTTTTGCCTGCGTTTTTAATGATTTAAGTTGTCGTAATTTATGCAAAACTTAAATATTTTAAAATAAACCTTATAAAATTTGTATCCAATTTTTTTCGTCATCTGCTTACAACTGTCCACCGAACGAAACACTTTTTTGAATTTGTTCTCTCCACTGAACCGTTATTGAAGCAGATAAATATCGTCGATTTTCTTTAAAAATTTGGCAATCGCGAGGTTTTGCTATTAGTGGATGTCCCGTTCTGTTGCATATATCCACATTTCCAGAATTTTTAAACTTTGTTATTATGTTCTGCACTGACGAGGGCGGTAAATTAAAATTTTCAGGGATTTCGTAGCTAGACAATCCTGTTTCAAACGCTTTAATCATAGATTCCCTTAGGTCTCCTGATAATGTAACGCCACGCGCCAGGATTAACATGAAACTCTCGCTAGCTTGTATAAAATCATACAATAATCATTAATAAAACCAGTGCTTGTCATTTTTTTAATAACGGTTAACTGAAACTATATTTAAATAGTCTTAGATCAACTATTTTGCACCCAAAAAAGAGTAGACCAACTTTTATGCTCTTATCTTTGTCTGAGATGAAAGGAATATTGTTGCTATTTGCTCTCTCAAATTTTGTTTTGTTAGGTCTAATTTACTCTCAGTGAAACTACTTTATTAAATTGACAACATTTTTTAAATGAACAAAAGCTGACTGCCACTAAATTTAGGATATATGAAGAATTAATGTGTTATTAAATGAATAGACCAACTATTTTGAGTTTGGGTCGTAAAGGCATTTCTTAATAATAGAAAAATCTGTGTCAAAACAAGCAATTGTTTTTCACCTTTTTACGCCCTGTCTAATGGAATTCCTCAAGGATCTCCATTATCTGTAGTTTTGTTTATTATAGCCTATGACGATTTAAGTACAAACTAACGGGTGATTTTTTTGAGGTTAGGATTTTCATGCATTAGTATTTGACAGATCACGCGGGATTTCAGACATGGTGTCAAAGAGAAAGATGCTCAGTATGCTTTGACATTTCATCATGAATAGACTTACTAACGAGCAACGCTTGCAAATCATTGAATTTTATTACCAAAATCAGTGTTCGGTTCGAAATGTGTTTCGCGCTTTACGTCCGATTTATGGTCTACATAATCGACCAAGTGAGCAAACAATTAATGCGATTGTGACCAAGTTTCGCACTCAGTTTACTTTATTGGACATTAAACCAACCACACGAATGCGTACAGTGCGTACAGAAGAGAATATTGCGTCTGTTTCTGAGAGTGTTGCTGAAGACCGTGAAATGTCGATTCGTCGCCGTTCGCAGCAATTGGGTTTGTGTTATTCGACCACATGGAAGATTTTACGCAAAGATCTTGGTGTAAAACCGTATAAAATACAGCTCGTGCAAGAACTGAAGCCGAACGATCTGCCACAACGTCGAATTTTCAGTGAATGGGCCCTAGAAAAGTTGGCAGAAAATCCGCTTTTTTATCGACAAATTTTGTTCAGCGATGATGCTCATTTCTGGTTGAATGGCTACGTAAATAAGCAAAATTGCCGCATTTGGAGTGAAGAGCAACCAGAAGCCGTTCAAGAACTGCCCATGCATCCCGAAAAATGCACTGTTTGGTGTGGTTTGTACGCTGGTGGAATCATTGGACCGTATTTTTTCAAAGATGCTGTTGGACGCAACGTTACGGTGAATGGCGATCGCTATCGTTCAATGCTAACAAACTTTTTGTTGCCAAAAATGGAAGAACTGAACTTGGTTGACATGTGGTTTCAACAAGATGGCGCTACATGCCACACAGCTCGCGATTCTATGGCCATTTTGAGGGAAGACTTCGGAGAACAATTCATCTCAAGGAATGGACCGGTAAGTTGGCCACCAAGATCATGCGATTTGACGCCTTTAGACTATTTTTTGTGGGGCTACGTCAAGTCTAAAGTCTACACAAATAAGCCAGCAACTATTCCAGCTTTGGAAGACAACATTTCCGAAGAAATTCGGGCTATTCCGGCCGAAATGCTCGAAAAAGTTACCCAAAATTGGACTTTCCGAATGGACCACCTAAGACGCAGCCGCGGTCAACATTTAAATGAAATTATCTTCAAAAAGTAAATGTCATGGACCAATCTAACGTTTCAAATAAAGAATCGATGAGATTTTGCAAATTTTATGCGTTTTTTTTTTAAAAAAAGTTCTCAAGCTCTTAAAAAATCACCCGTTATCACTAGATAAATGTAAGACTATACATACATATTTGTCGTAAGACGTCATGTAATAAAAACCCTCTTTTTTTTAACAATATAAATATTAAAAATGTTGATAGCTTAAGTATATTAGGTCTGTTTTTCAATAATAGATATAATTGGAAAACTCACTGTTTGGAGTTAAAAAAAGCTCAATTAAAAGAACAAATATAAGTAACTATTTAGCAAGTTAAAAATGTAATGCGCATGTAAATACGTTGTGTAATATAACTAGATCTTTATTTTTAAGCAAGATTGACTATGGGCTCATCATTTATGGAAACTCAACAATAAATATCATTACTCTATAATGTATTTATCAAATTTCAACAAACACAACACATCCATACAAGTATATTCGCAAGCCTTTTTAAGTGTATCCTCAAAATTAAATAAAATGCAGGACTGGATCGCACGAACTTGCTTTTATGTAAAAGTACTTTGGAATTTAAGATACATTTTATAAATATAAAACATGAATTTAAAATGAAATTGCCGTCTGATTTCTAGGAAAGTATGAATTTATGCAAACAAACTTTAAAAAATCGTTTTATTATTAAATAAATAAATTTATTATATAAGAAATTTCTTTAAAATTTTTCAAGAAAAAAATGTGGGGTGCGAATTTTAAGTATTTAATAATATTGATTTTAGGAAACAATTTCAAAAAATAATCGTTCATAGGTTTTGAAGATATTGATTTTTCAAAGAAAAAAAAAATTTTCAAAAAAACCCAACAAATAATTTTTCGAATATTTTCATTTACAATATTATTTTAAACTTAGGGGGACTGCTGCTGAAAATTTTTGGTTAAAATCGTTAGAGCCTAAAATAAAAAAAAACGGTTCTATGATATGCACCGTTAATAACATTTTGCCCCAAATTTTTTTTTTGCCAAAACGTAGTCCAATGTCCATAATATCACACCTAATTTTATTTATCAAAATCGTTAGAGCCGTTTTCGAGATAAATACGATTTTGCATTACGGGTGTATGGGGGGTACCGTTAGTTTTAGAGCTAAAAAAAATTTCAATTTCTCCTCTAGGGAATCACCGAAGACCCTTAACTACCGAGTTTGAAGAAAATACTCGTACCTCCGGTAGTTTAGGCTGTAGTTCGAGGTACAGACATACAGACAGACGGACGGAATTGTCGGACCCACTTTTTTCGACTTTGCTATCATCGTAATGTCAACTTTGATCAAAATCTCGAGTTCGATTTTTTTTCCAAATGCAGAACTTGCCCTATAGTACCTATATATCGCAAGTAAAAAGAAGGATGGAAATTCGTTTTTTCAGAAGGCTCCAAAACCGCAACAGACACATCGTTTGCATCTGTTCATGAAAACGGCACAGTGATATGTGTAGGGCTACTAAATAAAACAACCTCTATATTTACTGCCGAGGCTCTTGCTGTTCTCAAGACCATCTCAACGTGCGCTTCATGCACTGGAAAATTTGTATTATCATCAGACAGTCTATCAGTCATCAATGCCATTAAAAATCCTGATCACAATACTGTAATAATTAACAAGATCCGGGACTGTCTTATAAGCAAATCAAACAAACTAAAACTTTTGTGGGTACCCAGCCACATGGGTGTAAAAGAAAATCTACTTGCAGATGAGACCGCTTTGGACACTCATCGTGCTTCAGTTTATTACTTTGAAGCTGAAGACAAACAGTTATCCGAAATGTACAATTTCAATCATTATTATGCAGCAATCAACCACGAAAGGTCTCAATCCCTACCACCACTTCCAAAGCTATGAATTCTACTTTCATTAGATTACGTCTTAGTCAAACAATCAACACACACCAACACCTTCTTCGTAAGGAAAGTCCATCTACATATCCCTCTTGCAGATCTCGCATTGAGATAAATCATATTTTGAACAACTGCCTAGCTTCAACATCTCATCAAAACTCAACATCAAATGTATCCAACTACGAAGCCCTAAAAAACCCCAGTCATGACAATATACAAAAAGTACACTACTTCCTTAAAAAATGTAAAATTGATATTTGAACTACTTTTACTATAAACTATGATCTATTAGTAATAAATATATTAGTAATTATATAAATTATATAATTTTCTCATTAGTTTTAATTTTACCTCAAAGCCGGAAGTCTTAGTAATAGACTAAGAGACCACAGCAATTTTTGGGTGTGATTGATAACAAAAAATAATTAGATAAGGCTTAAGTAGTTATTTACAAATGTGAGCGTCTTGCATTCTCTAGTGGGAGCAATAGTGCATAAGAGTGCATCATATATGCAGTTCTTACCAAAGTCTAAAAAATGTGATAACAAATTTGCCCTGATTGCGTATATCGAGGTCCCTGACGTTTTGAAGGCGGCATTCTTCGTGCAAGAAGTTACCGCGTCTGGCAGGCAGAAGTCTGCCTGCAAAACGTCTTGGACCCCGATATTTTCAATCAGGGGGCTTAACTCTACATTTTGGCAAAGTTGTTGTCACAATTATTAAGAATTAGAAAAAACTACATACATGATGCACTATTATGCACTATTGCTCCCACTTGAGCATGCAAGACGTTCACATTTGTAAATAACTACTAAGGGCCTATCTAATTATGCTAACTACATATTTTTTGTTATCAATCACACCCAAAAATTGCTGTGGGCTCTCGGTCTATAACTTGAGCTCGTTTTCTTGTTAGCATTATAATTAAAATTATGTGTTAATAAATTATAACAATAACAAAAATGATTAAGAGCAGGTTTTAAATGCTTAAAATTTTGCTCCATAGAATGCAGCGATAGGACGCAAACCAAGTTTAAATATGGAAAAATTCTATAGTAGAGAAAGATATTTTTTTTTTGAAAACATCACAATAAATAATAAATTCACACAACTGGATCTGATCGAATTTAAATCACCTGAAATCAAGAAAATTGAAATCTGCATGATGGAAATTCGCATCAATTTCACTTTGAAAAAAATTAAATCGATATCGGTAAAAGTGAATTGTAAAACACCAAATTTTGTATCGATTTCAAGTAAAAGTGATATGTTGAGCCTGGCTGTTAATGTATCAAAAGCAGTTGATCCACGAAAATGAGTTGTTTTTTTTTTAACGATAAAGCACGTTTACTTTGCTAATCAGTGTATCTATAAGCTTGGTTTACAAGTTTGTAGTCATCAATTAAAGCTCTCAAAACTTTTCTAGCTTTCTTCACTTCTCTTAAAATAAATAATTAAATCCCTCGAACATCTTATTAAGAACGTCTGTGCTCGGACAATTTTAGTTGCTCGGTATCAATGGGAAAATAAAAATCCAATCAAATAATCAGCCAATGAAATAATATAAAGAAATGTAGAAAATTATTTTTAAATAAACTTCATTCTAATTAACAAATTTTCAACTAATATTTTTATAACTTACAGACCTTGGCAGCGGAGGAGCTCTCCTTGCTAGGTGTGCAGTTAGCTTCTCATTTTCTTTTTCATTCTGGATTTAGGACGAAGAAAACTTTGAGGGGCCCTGTTATTGAATGGTGAGTTTAATATCATTGAAAAAATTAATTTGTTAGGAACGTAAAGTAAGAAACGTATATACTAAAAGATAATAAAATCACCTCAAACTTCAATGTCGTTCACCGTTTTCCATAGCTATCGATTTCGTTTTTTAAAACAGCATTAATTAATGGAATGATATAATAAAATTATCATTCCATATACGAGTATCACTGCTTAAATCGTAGGGTTAATTTCAAATAAATATCAGAATGCCGCCATCTGAACTATAATGATGACAAATTTAATCAAATAAGAAATTGTGTAATATTGAAGATGTTATAGCCTAACAAATGGTAGATAGTTTATTAAACACCTCACATCTCATATTTTGCTTACGAACGTAAGCAGTTTTAAAAAACTCAAGACCAAGAGTTTCAGTAGGAACTGCACACCCATATACAAAAGAGCGCATACGTAGCTCATGTCTCACTCACAAAAATGACCAATGTTCTCCGGATGTGGATTTGTACGTATCATGGGGAACAAAGAACCGCGTAGAATTTAATGCTTCAAAAACTCAATGCAGTCTCCTGCCGTTAAAGCGGAACGCACTCCCACTCGGTATGTGCATCACAAACCACCTTGTTTGGATTGACCACATATTCTTAGATAGAATCAAAAAAAAAAGAGAACTTTAAAAATGATAGTTGATATAACAATAACGGAAGCATTTGAATGTCTCGAGCGCCGCCGCAACGTTTCTTGTCTTTCAGTATCTTATTTTTATAAACAGTGTTCTATTGAAATTCCTTCCCTGAAACAATTCAACCGTAATACTCGCGCTTCCGGGAATGCCCATCAGTTTACACGACTCTATATTTCCCACCAACTACGATATTCAGACATTCAAAACCAATGTACATCGGTATCTCATTTTCAATCCTCTTCAACTTTTCTAAACACTCGCCCTTTTAAGGGTAGTCAAAATTCCTTTAGTTCTAAAAATATAAACAAAAAATATCTTCCTTATATTCTCCTCTACTATTTTAAATTACAGTGTTAAATAGCACTATTTAAATAAATATTCTACCGAAAATGTTTCCATGTGATATCATTCTAAAATATTACCCCCCTATTACGGTTTGTGAATCGAACGTTCGAGGTGAAATTTTTTCATTAGCGAACAACACATTCGACATACTACGGTTGGCGAACTTTCCAATTCGAGTTCGAAATTTGATTGTTTATTAAAAATATCAAATATATGACATTTAAGTCGAATCAAAGATTTTCGATTCGCGAACCGTATTACTAATGTCTCACATGTTTATTTGTTCGACTCGCCAGCGGTAATAAGGGGGATAATTGCTCTCGAGCACTAAATCGACTCACGCTTATGTGTTTCCAGTTTTGTTTTGAGTTTTTTTTAAATTTATTTTAAATAATTATAAGTTTCAAAAATAATTTACATGAAACATATAGCCAGCATATATGGAACACATTTTGTACTTAAAACAGTCAAAATGTAAGTAATTTTGTACTCCAATTATTCATATACATTAAAAAACATAAATCAAAAGTATTAAAGTTTAGTGCGTAAAGCCAAACAATAAAATGGAAAATATGTTATCAAAGGATAAGTATTACGTTAAATCCATTATATTTATGAGCTATTCGCCCAAAAACTCATTAGTACCATTCTTAAGCATTTAAATATAGTGTAATGGTTTTCAGAACTTACTGAAGGAAAATACAAACATATCATTAACCATTATATTATCATTATCAATATCGATTTTTTTTTTATCACACCTTAATATTTATACTCTTTATAAGACATTTTTTTTTCTGAACAGGTTTCGAATTACTATTTTTAAAATAATAAAAGAGCTTTCAGTAACGATTACGGCATATGTAATAGATGTAGTAATCATAATACATATATGTATACAAAAAGTAATTTTCAAATTTTGATCTAATTAATCTTTTTTGCAGGTTCGATACATTGTCACTTCACTTAAGACACTCATCAGCTGTACGAAGATGGTTTGCAAGCAATGCATTATTGAATCCACCTGGGAGACTTGCGGAATATATTCTTATTGCCCCATCGCCGGAAGTACGAACAGTTTTTGTGAAATTGGTTGTAATATTTTGTCATTTTGCAATTAATGATGAACCATTACCAAATATAGAGGGAACCAGTCTATGCGAACAAATTTTAATAAGTGTTTTAAAACTTCTAAAGTGTGAAGTTGCAGATCATGGAAAACATTTACCTCATTATTTTAGCTTGTTTAACATGTACGCTGGACTCGGAAAGAAAGAAAAATTACACTTGTTACGAGTAAGTAGTGTTGGGTTTTATATTTTTATAAAAATAAAGCGATGTTAATATTGATATAAACTCTTATTTTTACTCCATATTATTATAGTACTTATACTCTAACCAACAAATATTGTCAGTACAGAGAAGATAGAATGTTTGCATCTCAGTTTGTTTGCAGGGTATTACCTGAGTCTCGCATATAAAAGATCTTACCGCGATGTCGTAGTATGCATAATAAATCTTTGTCGAAGTTTCTTAAAATCTGGTTTAAACCGTTCACTTCCGGTTTTTAATGCAAAAAAAAATAATCTTGTTCCCGTTTTGATTTCATAAATGAAAAGAACATTTAATTTACCATTTATTCCACAGTTAAAATAATTTGTCTATCCCTTAATTTAATTTATATTTTTTTTCAAGAACCCTAACATACAGCTTTTCAAAACTTTGCAAGTCCATAGCTGCAGCTACAAGCGTCAAAATTCAAAACCCTTCTAGATGTATGTTTAAAATCGAATGAAGTGTACGTATACCAAATATCAAAAAATTTCATGACCGACCACTTTTTTCGTTGTCCGCTTCACGTGAAATGCCCCATATGTTACTATAGGTGCGCCGTTAGGCTTAATCCCTTTTTCATCAAAAACAAATAAAAAAAAACACTTGATTTTTTTTTATAAATAAATTCATTAAACATTATAACCAAACAGTTTGAAACAAGTTCCACACATTTAATTTTTGTTTGATCCTTAAAAGCTTTAAACTATAAAAATAAAAGGCATGACTGGGTCGCACGAACTTGCCATTATGTTAAACACCAAAGATTTTAGAAATGAATGCTACTAGAAAAATGTTCATAAGCATACAATTCATGTTTTAAATGAGCTAGAAAGAGGAAGCCATGTGATTTCTCAAGCAAATATTAGCTTATGCAACAGCAAAATTATAATTAGCTGTAGCGGTTTTTTAAAAAAATAAGATTCTATATAAAAATTTTTTAAAACATTTTAAAGAAAAAGTTTTGGAACCCCAACTTGAAATTTTTATTAAAAAAAAAATATTGATCGGTTCTTGAAATATCGAATTTAAAAAAAAAAAGAAATATTTTATTTTTCAAAAATTAAAAAACAAATATTTTTTTTTTAAGTTTTGAAATGCAATGTTTTTTAAACTTTTAAGAAGTTTCTCTATAAAAAAAAATTCATTAAAATCCGTTAAGCCGATAAAGAGAAATTCAAAATTCGAAAAAATGTTGAAAAAATTTCATTTAGTTAAAGCTAGGTAATGGTTGAAAAAAATTTCAAATAAATGGTTATTTTTGGTACCCCCTTAGAACCATTTTTTTTTGTTTTTGATTTTCTCAAAAACGGTACGACCGATTTTGTTAAAAATTTTTTTGAAGTAAAACTTTTTTTCCGGCGTTGAGGGTAAACAATTTTCTATGCAGCTGTCAGTGACATGTCAAAAGGACACGCTATCAGCGACATGCTTTTAGAATACAAAATGTTTGTACGCTTGAAGGGTAGAAAAAAAAAGTTTAACTTCTACCGCGCGTACGTCAGTACACACAACCTTTTTTTTATGTTAGGGCTCTCCAGAAGTTTCAATATTATTGTGTATTTAAATTTTCATTTTTTTTTTTTGGATTCTTAAAAAAAAATTAATTTTTTTGAAAACTGAATATTTCGAAAACCGTATGCTCGATTTTCTTAAAACCTGATAAATAAAAGTTTTTCAATACAATCAATAAAATAAAATTAAAAAATTGAAAACAAGATATTACTGACTGTACCTACCTTAGAACAATTTTTTTTCGAATTTTGAATTTCTGAATTTCTCACTGTCGGCATAACGGATTTTAATGCATTTTTTTATAGAGAAACTTCTTAAAAGTTTAAAAAACATTTAATTTCAAAACTTTAAGAAAAATATTATTTTTTTTTTGAAAATTCAATCTGTCAAAAACGGCTCAATATTTTTTTTTGTAAATTTAAGTTTCATTCGAATAATAATAAAAATTTTAGATTGGCGTACCAAAATTTTTTCTTACAAATGTTTTAAAAATTTTGTATATAAAAGGTAAGAACCACTACAACGACTTATAATTTTTGTTCTTGCATAAATTCATATTTGCATAGCATTCTGTTTCTATCTCTTATTACTAAAAGAGTTTAAAAAATGAAACTTATCCTTATGAAAAGTTTTGCCTAATAACATTGGCGCAAAATTTTAATTGAATTAGTACGATGCTAAAGCT
Organism: Chrysotoxum bicinctum; assembly: GCA_911387755.1. Lineage (NCBI taxonomy): Eukaryota > Metazoa > Arthropoda > Insecta > Diptera > Syrphidae > Chrysotoxum > Chrysotoxum bicinctum. The sequence goes on from OU426988.1 coordinate 116,492,240, forward strand.
GTTTTAGTATGATACTACATAGATTAAAACAACGAATGTGCAAATTTTAATCGAATGTAGCATCATACTTTCTCTACCCTTTTATTAAAGTTAAAATCATCGAATACCTACTTTATTTTTTTACTATCGTGCTAGCTTCATATGACTGACATTTGCAAAAATCGAAAAAGGTTCGTGTACTTACTCGTACTTTTTAGGTGTGTTCAGAAGAAATTTATTAAGAAAATTGGCTTAGTACGATACTAGTAAGAAAATATTCAAAATTAATAATGAGTCAGTAAACTACTATAAAGTTAGCAAATTGTTAAGTAGTATTATACTAATACCTTAATAATAGGCTGTTTAAAATTTTGCACCATTCATTTTAAAATTCCTTGTCTATTACATATGAGCAAGTTCGTGCGACCCAGTCTTGCAATTTTATTTTTTATCGAATCGTAAAAATTAATCGGAAGAAAACAAATTTATCAAAATTCAAGATGCAGTTTCCAACAAAAAAAAAACAATTTTTTATCAAAATTTTACGTAATTAAGTATTATTTTTTTATTCAATATTCAATGCTCTTATTAATTTTTGATCAAACACAAAAGACCGGATGTCAAAATGTTTTGTAGTTTTTGAGAAAATCAAAAATAACAAAAACTACTTTTGTTCTAAGAAAAGCCTTTTATTTTAGTTTTTACGTTTTTGGATTCTTATGTAGGTGAATTTACGATTGAAAAAATTAACTTTCTTTTTACTATTCTTTTAATTATCGTCTTATAAGCATACAATAATGTGACAAAGTACTGGATTAACCATATTTCACACATTTTTTCATTGAGAACACCTGCGTGAGAGCATTGGTTTAAAATTGACCTGCAACTTTTTTATTATGGTGGGGTCGGCTTGGCTTAGGTGCATTTACGAAAGAAAGGATTAAATTTAAATAAACAGTAATTATGTATTTTATCTAAATATGCATGTATTTATTATTTAAATTGATTTCAAGATTCAGGAACATTTTTGTTCTTATTTCGCAATTGCATTTTTCTGTCACTAGTTAGGGCGTGTAACGCTGCATTATTTAAAAAACATTCGCAGATCAATATTAATCCAATGCTCTCACGCAGGTGTTCTCAATGAAAAAATGTGTTATTGTATGCTTATAAGACTGATAATAAAAAAAATTTACAAAAAAAGTTAATCCTTTCTTTCGTAAATGCACCTAAGCCAAGCCGACCCCACCATAATAAAAAAGTGGCAGGTCAATTTTAAACCAATGCTCTCACGCAGGTGTTCTCAATGAAAAAATGTGTGAAATATGGTTAATCCAGTACTTTGTCACATTATTGTATGCTTATAAGACGATAATTAAAAGAATAGTAAAAAGAAAGTTAATCCTTTCAATCGTAAATTCACCTACATAAGAATCCAAAAACGTAAAAACTAAAATAAAAGGCTTTTCTTAGAACAAAAGTAGTTTTTGTTATTTTTGATTTTCTCAAAAACTACAAAACATTTTGACATCCGGTTTTTTGTGTTTGATCAAAAATTAATAAGAGCATTGAATATTGAATAAAAAAATAATACTTAATTACGTAAAATTTTGATAAAAAATTGTTTAAAAAAAAAAATTTCATTTTTTATTTTTCAAAATTTTGATTTTGAAAATTAATTTTTCAAAAACTATTCACTCGAACAACTTTATTTAAAAACAAAATTAAAGAATGTATTTCTGGCTTTTCAAAATGCTATAGCATTACTCTGTAGGTATCACCGTTATTTTTTAATAATTTTTTTTCTGTTTTAAGTGATTTTTTTCTTAAATTGCCCCTCCCGCCTAAACGGGGGGAAATAGACCCCCCCCCTCCCATACGATTTTTTTCTTGTCTAAGTCCAACCTACACGCCCTAGCTTTTTGTCACACCTTATGCCAATCACCCTGTATATTGCAAGCAAAAAGGAGTAGCTTAGCAATAAAAACGATTGTGACAACGGATGTGGTACAGATAGGTCATGAGAGTCGCTTAAAAAAGAAATAACAAAAGCAATTTCGTGGTAATTTTGTGTTGTGTATTAAAGTCATTTTGTTTTGGGAAATCGCTAGGGCCCACTGATTTGACTAAAACTTTTTAATATGACAATCTTTGTTTGACAGGGTATAATGTACTCTCAATATGTATGAGAATTCTATTCTGAGTATGTAGGTAGAAATTGTGGTAGCAGTTTTGCTCAGGAAGCGCTGGAGTTCACCGTTTTGATACCATAAACTCGTTTGACCTATGGACTGAATGGGACAAAATAAGGGATTTTTTAGCTCCCCTCTACCTGAAAGCTTGCCGTCTTTTGATCGAGAAGTACACATTACAGAAGTTGTCGGGGTTCGTCTCAAAGCCACTTCGTCATTTTAGGATATCAGATTAAGTCTTTGATCTTCAACAAAGATTGTCAATACAGGGAAGATGGGACGTTTTCCTCTCACTCTGGTTTCATTGGCTTGCATAAGTGTGTCGCCTTTTAAAGCTCTCACAGGGTTTCCCTAGTTTACATTATAAATCGCCAACACTCAACATACTCAACTTCATAAAATTTTTTCTCAAAAGCTTTTAATCCCAAAAGATCCTTAATAAAATCCACTGAATATGCTCCTTGCTTGTAATTGAGAATGATAACGGTAACTCCGTTTTGATGTAGATAACAAGCGCACGATCGATCGTATTGACTTGACAGTATCCCTTCAGCAGTGGGATGCAACAGTCGTGTTGGGGTGTACAACTTTTTGCGAAGAATTACAACAACAATTCTTTAAGGAAAGTCAGTGGCTTACTCTTTTTTAAGTGGCATTTTTCTTAACGCAGTGTACTCAGGCGCCACTGCTTTGGAAAAAGCTCTCCCATAAGGCCTGTAATGACAATTTTTGTTGAAGAGAGTATAGTAGCATCGCTGCATCTTTCCCCATTGGCCAGTGTATGTTGTAACTACTCTGGCTGTATCTTGCCTGGGTCTGCTAATAAGGAAAATAAAGAAAAATTGAGAAGATTTTGTTAACTCTTGCCTCAAGTGATCAATATTATTATTATATATAATATATGTATATATGTTATAATACCAAATATTTAAGTAATATGTAGGTTGAGTTGTAATAGGAAAATAAAAATGTTTTAAGCATCCGTTGGGCAGGATCTTAGTGCCAACGTACCTGTGTACTTCCACAAAATTATCTTCGATTGCAGGCCTCATTTCTTACCAAATGTTTTACTGCAGGCATAGAACTCTGCGCAAGCCTTCTTAACTCGTTCTTAAATATTTATTATTATTTATTAACATACAATTACAAATTACATGCTAATAGTAAGAGAGCACTAGCTGTAAAAGCTTTCCACTCAAAGATAAATAAATTTACATATATAACTAATTTGTTTATATTGAGATAATTTTCGATCTTTGAAATATTTTCTGTATTAATAGTATTTAAAAATGAAAAAATGTTTTGATTAAATGGTAAAATAGTGTTGATTTTTTAGAAGGCACTGCATGTTGAAAGGTCAAGATATTTAAGGTGCTGTCTCAGACTGGACTACTGGACACTGTGGCGGATTCTCTTTTCTTAATATATGCTGGTCGGTTAAGGTAGTGTGACCCAATCGAAGTCTGATGAAATTTGATACTGTTGCTCTGGATATTGATGGTGGATAGTTGGAATAGTGAATTTTGTTCTTCTTGATGATTTGGTCGATGAAACGTTGAATGTCTTTCTTGGAAAATGTACGAGTATTAAAGGTGAAAACAGTATTATTCCTTGAATCAATATCTCTGTCAATTATGGAGTTGTTGGAAAAAATAAGTTTGCAATGATTTTCTGAAGACTTTCGGATTGACATTGTTCCAAGGTAGAAAGGTCAGCTTCCGCCATGATGTTTTCAATTCTGGCTGTGCGGTAGGCGTTGATACTTCTATGCAGATTTAAGAAGGTTTATAGTAGTGGGCATTTACCATAAATATAAGGACCATAGTCTATTTTACTTAAAATTAAAGTTTTGGTTATGTTACATAAGGTATTTACATGAACATTAAGCTAGGCTCTTTTTAAGGTTAATACAATGTGGTTTCCAGTTAAATTTACAATTAAATCTTTATCCTAAAATATCTAAGTTTTCTACACACTCTATATTTACATTATTTATTGCTAAGTCAAGTTTAGGACATGATAATTTTTGACATATGGTTAAGACTTTACATTTGTTGAGAGAAAGTTTAGCTCCAGAGTTATTACACCAATCTTCAATATCTTTAATAGCTTTCGAGAATGTATTTTTTGTTTCTACTAAATTATTGACTTGGCATAAAATGTAAACGTCATCAGCGTAAATGCAATGGTCTATAGAATTGCATTTACTGATGATAGGACTAATGTCGTTGAAAGCTATTAAAAATAACGTTACCGACAAAGGTGATCCCTGTGGTATGCCATTGTTAAGTGTCTGTGTAGAGGAATAAGAATTATTGATTTTAAGAGAGATTTTCCTGTTCAGTAAAAATGATTTAATAAAAGTATATATTTTCGGAACAACACCCCAATTAAGCAGTTTAGTTAATATTAAATGAATCCCAATTTTGTCGAAGGCTTTCATGAAATCTAAAGAAAGTACAGATACGTGATTGCGTGAAGACAACGTATTTGATACGTAATGATTAATATGTAGAAAGGCATCCGAAAATCCTCTATTTGGTTTGAAAGCCACTTGGTTTGAACTAATTAATTGTTTTGTTTCTAAAAACCAATAGAGCCGTTTTGAAACAATTTTTTCCAAAACTTTAGACATACATGGAATGAGGGAAATTGGACGGTATCCATCTATAGAGTCTATTTGCTTATTTGGTTTCGGCAGTGGGATGATGTTCGCAGTGTTCCAAGTTTGTGGGATGATGCCGGTGTCAAGTATTTCATTGTATAACAAAAGAAGTTTAGATTTACCATGAAAAGGAAGGTTTTTTATCATGGGATAGGAAATGCGATCCCTAGTTGGGGTTTTAACTTTTAAAACACTTAAGCAACACTCCATTTCTGAATATGTTATACGATTTTCAATTTGTTTTGCTAATGTGTTGCCAGGAGGTGGAGGTGGCATATTAGAAAGGCTGTCAAGATTTAAGTTGTTGAAAGATGCTGAAAAGTTCTTATCGTCTGAAAGATTAGACCAAGAGAGTGCGAAGAAGTTTCCTATGTCTAAAGTGGAATCGCTTTTTGTAGAATGGCGAGTTTGATAGCGATTCCAATCAGCTAAATCGGTTTTAAATTTTCGGTTAGGAAAGGTTTTTGATTTGTTTGGGCTAGTTTGTATATATTATTATAGGGAAATGGTCGCTATTATGAAGGTCTTCTAAAATGTTCCAATAGGTTAGGGGATAGAGGATGGGTGAACAGCATGATATATTGATATGGGTGAAGGTGTTGTGAAGTGTGTTGGGGACCCGTTATTTAAAAGCATTAGATCGGAATTCAATAAGAACTCTTCGATTTATCATTCCGCGGTGGTTAGAAATAGGAGAGCCCCATAGAACACTCCACGAATTTACATCCCCACAGAACAATATGGGTGTATTTATCTGAATTACAATGTTATCAAGATCAGATCGGGAAAACGTTTGTTTAGGTAAAATATAAATGGAGACGATAGTAAATTTAATGATAAATTTACTTTTAAAGCAAGTGTTAAGATGGGTAAAATAATATTGATTTGCTCATGTGGTATGTTATTTTTAATAAGAAGGGCTATGCCCTGTTTACCAATTAAGTTTTGAGGAAAGTTGCAAAAATAACCCGAATAAGTTTTCGGAACAATTGGATTCGATTGAAACGCACAATGTGTCTCTTGAAGAGATAAATCACATGGCGATCTTTCTTTTATTAGTAAATTGAGCTCGTCGAAGTTATTAATATACCCTTGTATATTCCACTGGAGATCTTTGAAATAGTTTGGAGGTTCTAAAGATGTTTTGGTTGTCAGCTGAAGCACCGAGGCTCCTCTGGGTTATAGTTATGTTTTTTATATAATGTTCATCGTCGTCAGTTTCGTTAGTTTGCATAAAATAAGAGTAGTCGTTAGTTTCGATAAGATTTTGTGTAGTTTGCGAAATTGGAGAGTTGGTATATATAGTTTCAGGATATGCTGAGGTTGGTGGGATATTAGTTTGTGTATTTAAATATGAGTTTTCTTTTATTGAGTCTAAATTGGTTTTTGAGGAATGTGCTTTTAGTTGTGAGTGATTTTCGTTTGAAGTTGAATGTGTAGGGTTTTGGATATTGGTTGGAGTGGGTGCAGGGAGTTTTATTGGTGGAGTTGATTGTGATTCTGCTTGGGATGAAGTTTTGTTGTTCGTATTGCTTAAAGTTGTGTTGATTGTGTTGTTCTTTGGAGGTTGTGGTCGGTTAGCGGTTTTAGTTGAAGAATTATTTAAATTAGCGTGAGCTATATTTGCAAAAGAGTTTGGATTGAAATGTGATTGTGTAGGGTTTTGCTCTTTGTACAAACGTTTGGCGTCAGCCATAGTTAATTTTTTTTTGTTTTTTTTTTTTTTGTAGATTTATATGGAGAAAAAGCATTAATTACCCTGTCAATATTTTCTTTGGTTATAGCAGTATTAATATGCTCTGGGCAAGTCAACGACATTTCACGAAATCTTAGCGGTTCTGGATTGCTGTTTTCGCATCCCGGAAAGTACAGTGCAAACAGTAATCCCAGGGACTCAGCTGGAAAAACTGCCCAGGATCCATTAAACTTTTCCAAGAAAGATGGATTAGAGTATACTTTTGAAAACACAATTTTGTCGCTTGGCTGTTACGATAGCTTACTTGTAGACTCTAGGACAGTCTTTATATATTATACCTGACTATTAAATCTGACTTCTATATTTAACTGTACAAGAAACTTTAAAAACAGTGTTCATAGATGTTTTAAAATTTTTAGCTTTGACTCTAGATCCATAAGTGACTTTGAACACAGATTTGGTATGTTGCGCCGTTTAGTATTAACACTTTAACTGAACTTCTTCCAGTCAGTATTTTTTGGATTTCTGTAAAGGGGGAGGGGTTTGGACTAGAAGTTTCTAATGATCTATGACCCGAAAAAGAATTCACAAGTTAAACTCTTTGATTCTCCACCATTAAATTAAAATGGTTCTTAGTTATAGTAACATCAAGAACATTCTCCTTCTTCATAATTTTCCGATCTCGGAAGGATGAAAGTGTGAGTATGACCTCTGTTATAATAAATCAAGTAAGTTTCAATAATAAAATCGAAATAGTGATTCACTTCTATCCCTTATTTCTGAACTACCCCCGAGAGTATACACTCGCATTGTACCTAATCAGGAGATTTGTCCGTTGTGTATCTTTCCTGCCGATCATGAGCCAACAGAAACCCGCTGCATTTTTTCCTATGCCACCTGAGCACTTCGCCTGAGTCATAACTAGGCTAGTGACCCTAGTTTGCGAAATTGTATGTGAAAATACCATTTCCGAGAGTTTGGCCTCGATTGAATTCTAGATGGCCAGCAGACCACTACTGTTTGTGGAGGTCGTATCTTCAACCGATACCTGGTGATGATCTCTGAGAATCTCACTTAGATTACGTGGTTGCATGGCTCTGAAAGATGGCATCTTCACAAACTTTTTCAGACCGTCAAGCTTAATTTTTGTCTTCACTTTTTGCTCTTCACGAGACCTATTACGCTTGACGTCCTTAAACTATTGAAAAGTAAACGAAATTACAACAATTCGACCTGCCTTTAGTTTTTTCCTTTTAGGGGGATTTACACCATGCTATCCTTAACGCTACAACTGCACGATTAACACAATACAGCTGAGTCTGGAATTAAACAAAAAAAAAAAAAACACATAAACACTCGTGAGGAGACGAAAAAAAAACTACACGGCAACGTTGGTTGGTTGGTTTGTGGTTGACGGTCCGTACTTTTCACACAAAAGTCACGGATCCACGACTGTTTATTGTGGATGGTCTGGTTAGCTGGGTTGGGAACTTAGGAGTTTTCATAAAAAGAATATAGAATGATGAAAGATTTTTAAAATCGCTTATAAAAGTTAGAGGGAGACAAGAAAACAACAAATTTGTTTCCTTTTTTATTTTTTGTTTGCTTGTTGACAAGGGATTTGTTTTCGTTGCTATTTAAGATGTTGGTTGGTTGTCGGCATACGCTATAACGTCACGTTGTTGTTATACACCCGTTTGAAAATTAATTTTTTTTACTTTTTGACCGTTACAAGGTTATGCCCTTACTCAAATGAGGTTTTTGAAATAACTAATTATCTTCTTTAAAATTTTGTTTAAATCTTTCCAATATCTCTTTTCTCCGTGAAAGCCTCAGTTAGTTGAAAGCATTTCATTCCATAAAATTTAAGAGTTGTAAGGTGTTTTCTAATTGATCAGTATCTAAATTTATTTATATAAAATACTCAATTGTTAGAGAGAAGCACATTTACTTTCTTGAACCAACTTGCTTAGATACATACTTATGTCAATATTCATTAAAAGTTTTACGTCACTCAGTGTATCATTATCATGATAAATCATTAATTATCTGAATATATTATCTTTCAAGGAAAAGTTGAAAAAAAAAAAAATTTAATATGCATTTAAAAAAGTGTTTTTTGAATTTACAAGCCATGGCTATGCCGCACAGTGGTTTGGTTTGTATGGGAGAGCGGAAAAAAGTCTGTAAAATCTGAACTGTTCAACTGATTTAAATGAAATTTAGGACACATGTTTATATCAGTCTAATACATATTTGGTCAAAATTTGGTTAAGAAAAAATAATTAGAAAAAAAGTTATTAACATTTTTATAAAATTGGAGGGTTTTCATGTTTGTATGGGAGAGTGGAAACAAATTTGTAAAATCTAAACTGTTAAATGGATTCAATTGAAATTTGACATACACATGTCAAAATTAATCTTATACATTTTTGGTCAAAATTTGGTTAAGAAAAAATGATTAGAAAAAAAGTTATTGGCATTCTTCTAAAATTAGAGGGTTTTGATGTATGTATAGGAAAGCGAAAACAAATTGTAAAATCTAAACTTTTCAATGAATTTAATTGAAATTTGACACACATGCTAAGATCGAATCGAATTTCTCAGACCTGGTCAATGTATTAATTTTATTTTATTTTTTAAATAAAGGTAAACATTTTTTCTAAAAATAATGGGCTTAACCAGTTCGTTCTGACAATAAGTCCCGAAGAAATCAAACTTTTTGACAAACACCACTGTCAAGACGGAGGTTTTTGAAACCCGATTCAGTGAAACAATTTTTAACATAATTCCCACTTCTGCAAATATCTGCAGCTGATTTGTTCTGTGCTTTAAATTAAAAGTATGGAGCACACGCTGGTATACTTCGTTGCTTGGAGTCTTTTGTAGCTTTTTTTGTTTAAATCAAAAAGTTTAAGAAAAAAATCATTTTTTCTTAGTACCAATGTTTCAGACTACTTATATAAGTTATATTTTTTTTTTATTTTTTAAATAGTAATGATAAAAGAAGTTACAGAATTTATTTAAAGGAACTTCGAAAAAAGACATAAAAGTTTGTTGAAAATATTGATTGCGACTTGAATAAAATTATTTTTCAACTTTGCGGGCTTGTAAATCAGAACATACAATATACATGTTAAAAATACTTTGAAATCATACGCTCGGGTTATTTAAAATTACTTAAACATAAAGCTAAAAAGGCTAGATATGACTTTTTCCAAAGACTTTTTTCGCTCTCAGACACCTGCGTGCCGTCGCACAGTGGCGGAAAATCCCAAAAACGTGGCCAAAATTATTTTTTATGTTTGCGATGTAATAAATGCTTTTATTTATCAGATTAAACTATTACGAATGCAAAAGGAACATTTTTTGATTATATTTAGTTGTAAAAAAAAATAATACCGACAATGCAATAGGGCAAAATTTTAAACAACCTATTATTAATGGCTGAGCATCTTACTAGCTAGTAATTTGTTAAACTTTTAGTAATTTACTAGTTTTCGAAAATGTTAAACCTTTTTTCGTTTTACTTACTATTAAAATACTAATTCTCTTTTATTAAGAACGGTGCATCGGTGAAAATTAACAAAACAAACAAAATAAAATCTGGGGAACAGACCTAATAATTTTAAATGTCGGAAACTCAAAGGGACAACCTACAATTTATTTTGTTATTTGTTTATTTGTGAAAACCTTTTTCGAAATGTTTTTTTTTATCATTTTTCCTATTGTGGACTGGACCTTTCCATGTAATGCTCTTATAAGGTTAATTGGTGTACATAGATATATCCTTTGTGTTCCATTAGGAACTTTTTACTGCATAAAACTTAATCTACAAACATATATATGTATGTTGTATGTACATTAAAATCTTCGTCTTCCGAAAACATTTTATATTATTTTAGTTATTTTTAAGAACAATTGGCTAATGAATTATAAAAACACAATTTAACTCTTTCAAATAAAATTGCCAAGAGATTTTTTTTCCTATGAATTTTTAGAAAGTTAAAGTAGCAAGTTTGTGATTTTAAGAGATACTTAGATGTTAAAATCGTAAAATTAGCAAAATCCTTAGTAACTTACTAAAATGGCTTAAACATATTACTAAATCTCTTAAAATTTTGCGCCATTGTTATAATGCCCAAAGTTCCATCGAAAATATTTGAAAATAAGAGTAAACTTTGAAGTGGTGATTCTGCAAGTGATTCTTTTATGTTTTAATTTTCTGGATAACATTTTTTCTTGGCTCCCGTAATCCCTTAATATCTAGGACTGGCACCATATTTTTTGGCTGCATCTATAATAATATTGTATTGAAACTTTGTTAATTTGGCCTGAACAAATATTGACAGAGTCTCATTTTCAGTAAATGGAATTATTTCACAATCCAATTTTTTTATAAGCTTTTTGGTATTTTCCGGCGCGTGAAAAACATACATCTTTAATTCTCCCTTTTTGCCGAAGTTGCATTTGAGCCACATAGCTTAATTCCCCGGCGCACAGTGGCCCGAATCGACTTTTTTGGTTGCAAAAATCATATCTCTTGAACGAATAAAGATATCACCACAATTTTTTTTTTATCTTAAAAAAAATTTCCAAGGCTATAAAGTTTGAGAATTTAAAGAAAAAATATTTACAGGGTATTTCAGAATCTGCTGTTGAAATAAGAAGTTTTAGTTAATGTGGTTAACATAGTTGGTATTTAATTTTAAAAAGGTTGAAAGTCAATTTATGAAGTAATTTGAGTGTAATTTAAGTAAATCAGTGGGGAAAAAAAGAAAACAACCAAAATTGAGTGAAAATGTAGCGAAAAAAATCTTTTGTTTTTTATTAATTGATTTTTTTATTTTATTTTTTATTTTATTTTTATAAAAGAGTACTTAGAAGTATTTATAAAATATTTTTTTAATAGATTAAATTCAAAAAGTAGGAAAATAAAATAAAAGGAACAAAAATTTATATACAAACAATAAATTTCTTGAAAACTATCATCTAAGTCCGGGGAAATGGTGAGTATTGGATTTTCAGATCTTTTTGGGTTCTTTCATGCCTTAAGGAAGAAAAAAGGACGAGCAAGTTAAATAAGTCTTCATTCTGCCGAATTCTTGAAACTTTGCACGTATTTTGATATCTGTATTTCTTGTAGTCTTTATTTTTGGACTCTTGGGCTTCTTCTGACAATTCTCCAAGTGGTAGAGGTTGGTATTCGATTATATTTTGACTATGGAACCAAAATTTTATGAAGAGTAGGCGTTAGTAGTTTTTCAGGGTACTTTTGTTTCAATAACTCTGCGGTTTTTTTTTTGTACTCTCCAAGTTTTGATCCGAGTTATAATCTCTTCATTGACCCCAGTTATTCGAGCGGTTGCCTCCGATTGTTCAAAAAATCTCCTTGAAGTGTTTTCATCATTGCTATTTCCAAATGATTTATCCACATCAAGTCCGAACTCATCGTGAAAACACCTTTGAATCTCTCGTTTTCTTCTTATTTCTTTCTCCTTGATCCCAATAGATTCATAAAATTCCTCTTCCTCTTGTCGAAGTTCCATGCACCTGATTCTAGCATGCAATGGAGATATTCCATATTCGTAATTATGTACGTCGTTATTTAATTCATCCTGGTTACTGAAGTTTTTTTTGGGTTCTTTTACATATCGGACATGACCGCGTAGACTTTGTTTCTGTTAATTCGTTTGAAACTTTTCCGTCAATCATAGTTAAAAAGAACTCTTGTTTCACCAATATAATTATACTCGTATCTTCATTAACTTTAAACATTGTTGGTTGAATATCTGCTATTTGCCTTTTTATATCGTTGACTGTTGTATTTTTGAAGTCACTAGTTTCTTCAGCATATTGGAACATTATGGGTCGGCAGAAATGAGTTGATGATGGGCGGGGGTTCCTCCAATGTTCGCAATCTGCACTATTGCGCCTGGGGTGCCAGCACGTAACTTGATACAATCGAGCATTGTCGATCGTACGTAGGTCAACTCGAAACAAATTATTTTTGGCAACACGTAATTTGAGACGAGTTTCTTTGTGACTTCCATTTAAAAATATCATTGTGAACTATAAAGTGAAATGTCAAATTGGTATTCTTCTGATATTTTTTGATTCGGAAAGTGAAGATGAGGAACTACGAGTACTTAATGCTAAAATCATGCATGGACCTCGGCCCGTGCCTTTTAAGTGAAGTTTTTTACTTTCTAGTATGTTTTATATTAGGTATGTAACATGTAAGTCTAAAAAATGATTTGAAAAATATGTGTTTGTTTACATATGCACTTGTATTTTAAGAACGACCTATCTTTTTTCAATCTTTTAGATGTTTTTGTGGAGGACCCACTGTATTTTAAGAAATGGTTTTACTTACAGAAAATTTCTGTTTTTTCTACCTTGGGTACTTTTAATCATTCCTATGGCTAAATCATGGTGAAAACTCATAAAAGTGTTTGAAACTTCCGTCTGTTTCTTATTTATTGACATTTTTTTGTTTTTCCATGCTATTTCTTAAAAAAATCACGGAGTGGAACAACTGATGCCATGAACGTCTGTTTCACCATCTGATGTGTTAATTTTTTTGCTTGTACGCATCTTGTCCAGATGATCCATCGCAGCCCCATTTACTCTGTAAGGTCAAACTTCTTGGGAGTGCAATTATTTGTTCCTCTGTTTTGCTTTTTAAAAGCCGCCTTGCAGTATGATCCATCATGTCTTGATGTTTCACAACAGCTGATATTTCCGTAACTGTTTTTTGGAACTGCTTGTTTTTTCGTAGCTGTAATTGTGTTGTAGGATGGCAGAACATCTATATTGTGTTTCCTCAACGAAGTTCTCCGTATTTTATACTTTTCTTTTGATAGACCCAAATCCATAAACAAAACTAATGCATTCCCATTAGTATATTTTATGGAATCCTTTTGTGGAGTAGGAATGCTTTCCTTGACTCTTTTGACTCGAAGTGGACTTGCAGCAGAAATTGCCTTGATCACATCACTCTTCGCCTGTTCATTGTCTTTATTATACCTTATTACTAATGCATCAGAGAATTTTGCAGTACTTATCTCCTCTGTTGCATTGATTAGTTTTTGCTTTTTTGTGAATGTTGCGCACTCATTGACTGACTTCCTTGGCCTTCCTCTTGATGGGCTTGATGTAGTTGGGAGATCACACTTTACTTCTGTTTGTCCGGTGATATAGAGAGATGAAGAACACCATTGCTCATTTTTGTTTATAAAATTGACTCGATCTATGGGCTGCGACCCATTTTTTCTTAGTAGCGCAATGAAAGTGTCTTAATGTTGCTTCATTTTCAGCGGATAGTTGGTGTTCACTTATTACGGCAGAAATAAACTCGTCAGTGCTATTAACTTTTAAAAAAAAGTTCAAATAAAATATTGAATGTTATATCCATTTTAAATAATTTTTTCTTATATAACTGCTCCATCACTCGTTCAAGTTTTAAATGATAATTCCATCCCAATGTTTTATTTTTTTATACCTTAAAACTAAATACCTGCACTAAAAATATTCAATTTTATGACATCCTAATAAGGTAATCTGTTTACCTAAAAATATTCTAATCCAGTTAAGAACCCTTATCCATCAAACTACCTGACAATAATTAATCATACCCGAAATCAAAAACATTGATGCTTAAAAGTTTTATTAGGGGTTACATGAAATAAGCTATAAAACCGTTTTAAAAAGCCAAGCATAAAATATGTTTTCCTTCTAAATTACAGAACCATTTTATTCAAAACCAAGACTCATACATGCAAAACAAAGAAATAATATTTTCCATAATTTTTTTTCTTCTTCTTCTTCTTCTTCTTCTTCTTCTTCTTCTTCTTCTTCTTCCTTTGCTTCGGCGCTGTTATGATCTAGATGTCGAGGGGATCATAACTCTCCCACGTATCTTCTTCACACTAGTGATCCGCCTGTGGGGTTCGCCGGGTTGACCTCAGAAATCGGCGGCAAGCCTCCCGGTTTTGTATTGTTCCATTTCTGAGGCCAACTGAATGCTGGTGTTTATGCATTTGTTTGTACCAGGAGTGTTTAGGCCTACCATTCTTTTTATTCCGAATTGGAACGTTGTATGATATTGTCTTTTTGACGGGGTTCTCAGGATCTCTCCTTTGAACATGGCAATACCAACTGAGTCGGTCGTGTTCAATTTTTTGGGAAATGGTATTCTTAACATGAAGGCTTCCTCGGATCTTCGTACTTCTTATTCGATCAAGCTTTGTAACTCCTGCTGTCATACGAAGCATCTTCATCTCAGCTGCCGTTAGCTTACTGTCATACTTTTTGTACATTGTGCAACATTGTGAACCGTATGTGAGTGCTGGACGCACAACTGAAGTGTAGAGCTTTCCTTTCAGCTTAGGGGGCATTTTTCGGTCACAGAAGATAGCAGAATTTTCCCGCCACTTCATCCACCCTACGCTTACGCGATGATTGATATCGTCATCACAAGTAGCTTCGTTATTTATCATAGACCCCAGATATTTAAACTTTTCACACTTGGGAAGCACTACTAAATTCAAATTAATGTCTGTAATAGGCCTGTGTGGGTCAGAAAATGGGCAGCATATGTATTCTGTCTTTTTCGCGCTTATGCGGTACCCACTTCCTTCTAGAACATCCACCCATACATCAAGTGCTCGTTGTAGGGATATCGGGTCTTCACTTATGATGGCTCCATCGTCAGCAAAGAATAACTGATGCACTTTTGGATCCGTCACTTTGCCTTCAAGCAGATAATTAAGAACTGTAATAAAGAGCAGGGGACTCAAGACACTTCCCTGGTGTACACCAACTGTGATTTCGAATTCTTCGGTGACTCCAGCTGCGCATCTTACTTTAGTAACTGCTCCATCATACATGTCCATAATTATCCGCACATAGCTTTCTGGAACTCCTCGTTGCCTGAGGGCCACCCATATTAGATCTCGTGGTTGCCGATCGAATGCTTTTTCAAAATCAACCAATACGACATGCAAATCCTCCAAAGAATCCCGATGTTTTTCCATAATTATTCTTATACTCTGGATTGCATCCGTGGTTGACTTACCCCCGACAAACCCGCACTGGTCATCAGATAGCCTAATTATTTTTCGCAGTCGGCTACCCAAGACTCGCTCAACGATCTTCATGGTGTGTGACATCAGCTTAATCGAACGGTAATTATCACAGCTTCGAGTATCACCCTTTCCTTTATAAATTGGAAGAAGGTAACTTTCCCTCCATTGATTAGGCATGCAATCACCTCGTATAAGTTTGGAGACAAGAATCATGAGCCATCTAAACCCGATGTCTCCCATCTTTTTCCAAAACTCTGAGGGTATTTCGTCTGGGCCAACAGCTTTTCCCTTTTTGGAGTATTTTACCGCCTCACTAACTTCTTCGACTGTGACGTCGGATACTTCGCTTAAGTTAGGTGAAGCTATTGGAAAGTATAGCCTTGGAAATTGTTCGTTTAGAAGTCCGTCACAATACTGTCGCCACCTGTGAAGAATTTCGTTGTCTTCCACAAGTAGTTGGCCTTGAGCATTGTTAATGAACTTTGGCGAACAAATTTCCTGGGCATTTCTTCTTCTTTGAGCGGCTATTTTGAAGATAGTTGCGTCCTTATTCGTGTTTTGCCGTAGCTCTTGAATAGCACCAGCTGTCGGGGTAGAAATTTCATCCAGCTCCCGATACAGGTTTTCTGTATTCTTTGCTTAAATTTGGGCGCGACTTCTTCTTCCCTTCTTTCTTGCAGTTTCTATATTCGATTTCGAGGCGTGACTTTTGCTCTGTATCATTAGAGGGGCACTTCGACCAAGCCTTGAAAGCCATTTTCTTTTTACTTATAACTGATTTAGCTTCATCATTCCACCACCATGTTTCTTTGCCTTGTTGGTTGTGTCCTTTTGAAACCCCTAACAGTGTTTTGGCTTTTTCTTTGCAAGTTCTCTGTAGGAGATCTCACATACTATGTGCTGTACTCTCTTCATTTCGAACTATATCGGTGTTGTTATACAGAACGTTTTGCATATTCGAAATAAAAGCTTCGCCTTTTTCCTTATCCAGATTATACCATTTGATCTTCCCAAAAGTTTTTGTATGTTTTTTGTCGTTCTCTGTCTCCATAAAAAATTCTGTCAGTAGGAGACGGTGTTGGTGGTTTTTTTTTTACACTTGAAAAAAAAATCTCAGAAAAAATTACTGACTTTTTCAAATCAAATCTCTCTAGCTCAGTGTTATGCAACTTTATGCAGCTGAGTTTTTGGTTGTAGATAAATATATATATAAGGGTTCATTATCCGTCCAGTTTGGCTTCACAACTTTTAAAAACTTTTTTTTCTACTCAATGTAAAGTTGAAAAAGTGCCTAAAAAGTGGTGTTTCAAAAAACATTAAATTTAGTACTTTAAAAAAAATTTAATTTTTTTTTTTATTTCTGATGATAGCAATTAACACATATGTATATCAAGTAAAAATAACAAAAAAAAAAGTTTAACTTATACTCTTTTCCTAGTTTTTACACTCAAAGTTAAAAGAAAATTAAAAAAAAAAATGTTTTTTTCTCACCTTAAATATTTGTCAACTTTGACTGGCTCTACAAGCCGAACCGTTCATACAAATGAAATAATTTTCTCGGTTACTAGAGCTCCAAACATTTGTTATTTCAGAAAATGTAAAAGTTTTTCATTATAAACCCACCCGAAAAATTAATTTCGCAAGCACTTTTGCCTAAACGGGCCACTGTGCAGCGTTTTGCGCCGTCAATTTGTGGCCGTCCAGCTATTCTATGGGTTCGGCATGGAAACGGTATTTCGAACTCCAACCAGGTTTTGAATTTATTTTGGGTAGCTAAGTAATTTCTATTGATCCTTATATCCATTTACAAATTTAGGCAATATTTTCTTTGTTTCATCAGATGTATCAATGTGAGTGAAGTTTTCAACTTCAACTTTTTCTGACAAATATTCAATTTTTTCTTTTGAATCATGTGATAACAAGTTCTTAAAACCCCACATAGCTGATTTCTTAATAACAAAATTAAGTTTGATTGTGAGCCTATATCAAAAAATAAGAAAATCGAAAACTATTTATTGAGCCGAACTTGCATTTTCAGTGTGTTCAACAGATTTCATTTACAATCAGCCTTATTTTGACATTCGATTTCATTAGAAAGTATGTCGAATTCGAATAATTTGTATTTTGAGATTCGAACGATTCGAAAGTTCACCTTATCAATGGAAAGTTCATTTATCTTTCGAAAACTAAGCAAATTTTCACATTTCATTCTCGTTCAATTTTTTCTGGCGAATAGATTCATAAAACATGTAAGTTTAGTATAATGTTAGTAGTATTGGATGCATAAAATTGATGTGATGCATCCATTATCCTTCTCCTATACAACTGCTCCTCACCGTTTTCTCTTTTCATACATAAAACAAATGTCATTTTGATTTTTTAACGTCTGGCTTCAATTTATCAATTATTTTCATAAAACAATTTACAAATGGTAGTTCAAAATTCAAGTGTGACCAGATTTGTGTAAATTAAGTGGCTTTAAAGTTGCCTTCTTTTTTTGTTTATCAATTTGGAAAACAAAATTAGTTTACATGAAAATTAAAACATAAATCAATTATTTTATTATTCAGGGAAGTTTTACCCTTATTTAACATCTTTTTGATATCAATAAACTTACCATACTGTTTTCTAAATGCTCCAAAATTTGAAAATATCAGTTTTTATTGATGTATTCAAATTCAAACTTTACCGGGCCGTTAGCATCACTTATTTTTACTTTATTTTTCTTAAATAATAAAGTTTTATTTTTAGACCATATTTTTTTTTTAAATAAAAAAAAAACAGCTTGGTCATACTAAATCAGATAGAAATGTCAGTAAATTTCAAACAGCTGACTTCGAAAATGAATTTAATTGAGGTTCATTTTATGCAATCATTCGACAATGAACATTTTTCGTTCGAATGTCAAAATATGGATAGTTCATTCGAATGAAAGTATCTATTCTATCGAATTAGCTATTCGTTCGAATCTCAAAATAAGGCTGAATATCTCTTAATATCGCAACAATTTTTTTTTTTTTTTTTTTTTTTTTTTTTTTTTTTTTTTTTTTTTTTTTTTTTTTTTTTTTTTTTTTTTTTTTTTGTGTTAATAACTTATAAAGGAGATATCAAGGTAAATTAAGAGCTACATTTTATCACGGGATCTCACGAGAAACATAAACTTTTCCATTACTACACAAAATTCAACATTTTTTTTTAGTCACAAAAGGGCGTTCCTGGAACATGTTATACACCAACATATAACACGAAATTGTTGAACTGTTTTTTTATTAATTTCACTAAACATACCACCAGCAATAGACTCCATATTGTCTTATGAACAAAATATTTACACAGCAAAAAAAAAAAAATATCAAGAAAACTAACCTTCTCTCACAAACAAAATCTTTAACTGCGGCTGATTAAAATATTCCCACTTTAGTCGCATTGCCTGACTAAATAGATGCAAACAAAAGAACGGGATTAATCAGACCATGTACTTAACTCATCAATTCTAATTTTTGTTTTTAATAGTTTTGGCCACGTTTTAGGGATTTTCCGCCACTGTGTGTCGCGTTGGTCGGCTCGACTAGTAACTTTAATTTTTTGTTTTATTTTAGTTGACTTATTTACCATCATACCATATCAATTTTAATTTTGATTTTTCTTGTGTACGAGTAGATAGGTATTTAAATTATATTGAAAATATTCCGTCATGAGTAGCTTCCGAAATTTAGATTTTCTTCAAATAATTGACGAGTTTTGTCCAGTCTGTCATTCAATATTAATATTTAGACTGAGAGCCCACAGCAATCTTTGGGTGTGATTGATAACAAAAAATGATTAGTACCTTTAGATAGTTCTAAAGTATTTATTTACAAATGAAGTAGTAAGTAGTGGTGGGCGCATTCGAATGATATAATCAATTATAATCGATTCAGATAACATCTCGATACATCTCGATTCTTCACACAAATCATTCGAATAGGTACTCAAATCATTTGAATGATTTCTCACATCTACTTACTCTAAGCGAAACGAGGACTCGACACTCGAGTGCCTATTCGAGAGCGAGAAGCGAATATTGAACGAAAGCACAGAAAAGAAAACACAAAATCGAGAACTCGAGAAGTTGGTTATTTGTATATCTCGTGTGTGTATTCAACGACTTTGGGTTTATATTTAAATTAATTTTCGCACTCGATGCATCGTTGAGGGTTTAATATGGAATTGTAAAGGAAAGCCGAGATGCAAGAACCATTATGTTATGATTTTTTTTGGTTTTGCTTTTCTTACCTTGAAATTAAGTGCCAAGCCTTATAATATCAAAATGGATTCAAGTGCATATTTCTTTTAAAACTGTACACACACACAAATAAAGTTGTGGTAGAGTCTAAGTGCCAAGTGTTGTATTTATTATGTTTTTCTCGTATATCTCTAAATTATAAAAATGACACTTAGACCCTTTAGACTTACAACCCTTCAAATGTGAGCGTCTTACATGCTCTAGTAGGAGCAATAGTGAGTAATACTGCATCAAAAATGCAGTTTTTTCCAAAGTCTAAATGATTGTGATAACAGCTTTCCCATAACTTCAAAATGTAGAGCCAAGTGCCCTGATTGCAAATATCGAGGTCCAAGACGTTTTGCTGGTGGCATTCTTTCTGCAAGACGCGTTCAAAGTATACAGAAAACCGACTTTTCAGATAATTGTGATAACAACTTTACCATAACTTCAAAATGTAGAGCCAAGTACCGCGATTGGTCTAAGACGTTTTGTGGGGGCTTTCTGCCTGCAAGACGCGATAATAATAGTGCATACATCTTTTTTTAAATAATTTATTAGAAATATATGTAAAAATGAAAAATTTCAACAGTATAACATAAACTAGGTTGTATTTTGTATAGGCAGCATTTTTCAAATCGTGCAGGTATAATTGCTTCTTTTTACTTGCTGCAGAAGAACGGACTTATTTGGTGGCAAAAGGCTTCCTACCTTCCTTCCTTCCTAAAAATTAATGAGAGCAAACAATTATTTTTAAACATTTATAAAGACCATTAAAACTTTAACGAATGTATATGTATTATCAGCCACATATATTCTAAACTTACTTTTGATGTTTTTAAAAACATTCTTTGTTGTTGTCGGCTTACAACATATCATATCTTGCTTCATCTTCATTTTTCGATTTAGTTTGGTACATACTACATACAAATTTTTGTATTTCAATAGGGATCGTTACATTTTCCTGAAAAACAATTGCCCGTGTAACGTTTGCCCACCGATTTTATTGATACTTTTTTGACGTCAATCCCGCAGCATGATATCCCGTAGATTTCTTCACGGGATTGGCGACGGGATTGGCAGTACTAAATACTACTTTTAAGATAGTACTTTTTGGATTTATTTAAGTGCTTCCATAAAAATTCTCAGTTCTTGTCAGATCTGCGTAGAGGCAAGACCTCAAGAAGAGATAAGAACTCTGATTCAGTTGTGTTATGGGATGATTGCTGGTTGGGTGACTGGCTTGTTGAACGAAGAGCTGGTGGGAACAAGGAAATGAGAAGTGGTGCCATTGAGGTTGCATACGTAAGTGAATCATCAGCATACAGCAGGTTTTCACCGCCGCACTATGGGACCAAATGATGAAATCCATCTCAAAAATGGTTTTGGTGAATTTCGTAATTTGAAAAATCTAATTGTGTTATCTTTATATATATACTTATATATCGAGAGTTGACTATTAAATAAAAGAACCGCACTTGTTTAAATTCTTTATTGCAAGAAGGTTGTACATCAACTGGTTCAAGTAAGTGTTCATACATCGTCTAGAGTTTGTGAGAGTTACAGCTTCTATGTATGATATACTTTATATACCTGTAAGAGAGCTATGTATATATAACACACCTTCCCCTTTTAGAAGTAAGATTTTCTTTCAATATTTAAAGTTTACAAATTAAATTAAAATATTTAAATACTAAACCGAAACTTATATAATTTCCAATGAAGTTACTAATTTTATATAATTAAATCAATGTTGACAAAATAATGAACTAACGTGATCTTAACCATTTGGTATTTCTTCTCAATATTGTATCATCATTCAAACGAATCCAATATGATCTCGGGCTGTTGTGTTTGTCTTCAATGGTTGCCTTGATCCAACCATTTCGGATGTCATGGTACCAAATTTCATCTCCGATTTGAAACGTCCTCTCGGGCTTGGCAGTTTGATCATAATAGTTCTTTCGTCTAATATTTTTCTTCGCAATATTGTTTTCAATATTAGGAACAACCTTTGGTTTGAATAGGTTTTTGTTGGCTGGCACTAGCGTTCGAGTCTTGCGGCTCATAAGTAATTCAGCTGGAGAAGCATCAATCTCTTTAAGTGGAATATTACGGTATTCCAGCAAAGCTTTCCACAATTCTATGTTTTTCTCGTTTGACTTTTTTATTAAATTTTTTGCAATACCCACTGCTTTTTCTGCAAATCCATTGGCTTGTGAATATATTGGACTTGTTGTTGTTAGTTTCACATCATTGTCTTTGCAAAAAGTTTTGAATTCCCTGGATCCAAATGGGACATTGTCCGCAACAATTTCTACTGGCAACCCATGGGTGGCAAAGCAAGTTTTTAATTTCGTTATACATTGACCAGCTGTCTTATCTGTTAATGGCATAATGTCTAAAAATCTAGAATAATAATCTGAAACGACTAAATATGATTTAGATGCGAATTGGCAAATGTCCATAGCAATTTTGTGAAATGGTAAATTTGGTACAATATGCGAAATCATCGGTTCCTTTACATTTTTATACCGATATTTTTGACACACAGAACATTTTGCTATCATATCTTCGATTGATTGATCGATGCCTGGCCAGTATACTAGATTTCGAGCTCTTTTTTTTGTTTTTTCAATTCCTACGTGTGGTTTATGCAACTGTTCTAGTACATACTCGCGTAGACTAATAGGCACAATTACTCTCTCGTTCAAAAATATCAAGTCATCTTCCATTATTAAATCATTCCGATGCTTCCAATAGAACTTAATATGTTCATTTAAATGTTGTTTGTCATCTGGCCATCCGTCAGCCAATACCTTCTTCAACTCGGAGAGGCATTTGTCATTTTGTAATCCTTTTCTGAAATCTTGCAGACGTTCTTCGGTTACATTGATGCTGTGCACAACTTCATCAAGATCGGTAATTTCTTGTGATTTGTCATCTTTATTATAATATCGAGACAACAAGTCGGCTATGTAAAGCTCTTTACCGGGAGTATATACCAGATTTATGCGATACTTCATTAGACTCAGTTTCATACGTTGTAAGCGTGCATTTGGGATTTTATGAATATCTTTTGTCATCACACTGACAAGTGGCTTATGATCGCTTTTGATTAAAATAGAACGACCGTAGATATAGTGATGAAAACGCCGACAAGAAAAGACCACTGCCAACATTTCTTTCTCAACTTGAGCATAGGCGATCTCAGTGTCAGTCAAACTTCGCGAAGCAAAAGCAATTGGCTTTCCGTCTTGCATAAGGCAGCAACCCACGCCAAACTTAGACGCATCTGTCTCAATTGTTACTTCTTTGGTTTCATCAAATGATTGAAGAGTTGGTGCATTTGCAATCATCGATTTGATCACTTGTAAACATTCATCATGAGGGCTCTGCCAATCAAATACAGTATCATTTTTCAACAATTCTCTTAATGGTGTACTCACCTCGGCCAAATTAGGCACATAATCACGTACGTAATTGATCATTCCCAGAAGTTTTTGGAGGTCTTTCTTATTTTTGGGAGCTGAAATTTTCCAAATTGCTTCAACTCGATCTGGATCACACGAAATTCCATTTTTTGAGATTATTTTGCCCATATATTTGACTTTATTTACGCGGAATTGGACTTTTGACTCGTTAAACTTAATATTTAATTTTCGCGCTCGTACTAACACCTGATCCAATATATAATCATGTTCTTCGATGGAATCTGCTGCAATCAAGATGTCATCTATAAACACAAAAACCCCCGAAATACCATCAAAATTTCGTTCGTTGTATTTTTGAAAAACTTCCGGACCAATTTTAACACCATACGGCAAACGTTTAAATTTATAACATCCATATGGCGTATTGAATGTACACAGATCACTGGCTCGTTTGCTCAACCCAATTTGCCAGAAACCCTCTTTAAGGTCCAGCACTGTAAAAATTTTCTTCCCACTTAGCTTGGCTGTGAGTGCATCAAAAGATGGTATTTGGTAATTTTCATTCAACATGTCATCATTTAAGTCTTGTGGGTCAATGCACAAACGTAATGCTTTGGATTTCTTCTCTACTATTACCAAATTAGACGCCCTTTCAACTGGGCCATCTATCTTTTCGATAATTCCTCGATCGACCATTTGTTGCAATTCTTTTTGGACACGCTGTCGTAATGAAATTGCAATTCGCCTGGCTGGCTTAAAAATAGGTTTTGCATCCTTACGTACTTTAATTTCTAAATTTTTTACAAAACAACCCAGTCCGTCGAAGACATCTCGGTTATTTTCAATAAACAGGTGTTTTGGGTCATTGATGACGTCAATTCTTTTAACTAAATTCATTGCAAGACATGCATCAAGCCCCAACAGCGGTTCACTACGGGTATCTATAATTAAGAACTTTTGCAATAAGATTTCGTTTCGGCACATTACCACAAATTTCGCAGTGCCCATAATATTCAATTTATTTCCATCATAAGCAGTAACTGGCCCCGTGTACTCTTCAAGTTGAACATTTTTCATCCGTTTAAAATATCGATACGGTAAAACATTCACATCGGCACCAGTATCTAATTTAAATTGAATTATGTAATCATTTAAACGCACTTTTTCGTACCATCTAATTTTTTCTTTTTTCAATGTGGTCGATGATGAAACCATGTTTAATTGTACTTCTTCTTCGTCTGTACTACAGTCTTCATTATTTTGAATTTCACGAATTTTGTGTGCATTACAGGCCACCGAAAAATGATTATAACGGGAACAATTACTACATTTTTTTCCAAAAGCGGGACATTTGCCATACTCATGCACAGACTTACAGAATCTACAGTTAATTTTGTTGTTGGATTTATTAACACTTTGTGGTTGTTTATTGCGGTTGTTGTTATAGTTGTTTCTCGATTTCTGCATTTGTTTCGTCTTTATGTCAAGAACATCTACAGATGTTTGTGTTCTGCCTTGAATATGGCTTACATATTTATCAGTAAGTTCCGTTGCTCTAGCTATTTCTATGCATTTATTTAAATCTAAATCAACTTTTTCCAGTAATTTCTTTCTCAAGCTTTCATTGTTTATGCCTATGACAATTCGATCGCGAATCATCCTATCATTGTCTTTATATCCGCAATTTTTAACTAACTTTTTTATATCAAACAAAAAACTGTCAAATGTTTCTCCACTCTCCTGATTTCGAGAGTTGAATTTGAATGCTTCGTAGACTTCATTTTTTTTGGGTTCGCAAAAAAGTTTGAATGCTTTTGTAACGTCGCTTAATTTAGCATTTTCTCTTGCCAAATCAAATGTATTATAAACTTCAATTGCATCCGGACCGCATGCATTTAGAAATATTGCGATTTGAACTGACGACTTTTTTTTTTCCAATTGAGTTGCTGCTGCATAAATATCAAAATTTTGTATAAAAATGCGCCAGTTTTCCGCAATGTTCCCATCTAATTTTAATGGCTCTGGTAATCGTATTTGGCTCGTCATTTTTACCTTTTTTTGGCTATTTTTCCTATTTCGACTGCGCCATGTGTTATCTTTATATATATACTTATATATCGAGAGTTGACTATTAAATAAAAGAACCGCACTTGTTTAAATTCTTTATTGCAAGAAGGTTGTACATCAACTGGTTCAAGTAAGTGTTCATACATCGTCTAGAGTTTGTGAGAGTTACAGCTTCTATGTATGATATACTTTATATACCTGTAAGAGAGCTATGTATATATAACACACTAATGATGGGATTATACACTAAAAATAGGGTTCTTCCTAACACAGTAAATTTTTTGTATCTTGCTTTTGTTCTAGGTACCTAAAATTACCGTTAAAAATGACATTTCGTTATTTTTATTTTTTAGAATTATTAGAAGTAAGAGTTTAAAGTCAATTATTTCGTATTTTTCTGGACAAAATGTATAAGTATTATACCTTTTTGAAAAGCTCAAACCCTCTTCTTTACAAAACAGTTATATTTTTTTTAATTTAGTTCACCAGTAACTTAATAAAAAAAAAAATGAGTAAGGTGCAGTATCTTTTTCATTTTTTTGTTTTCAATTAAAGTTTTCTCTGTTAGCTCCGGCTGCCTCCGTTTAGTTAATGGCTGTTTTGTATTCTAAAAATATTCTAAATTTGGAAGAAAAAATAAAAACTTTCGCATTTTCATGCATTTTTGTTTAAGAAGAAAAAACGTATGATGAGAAAGAACATAAGTTTTTAGAATAAAAATTCGTATTCTTATAACTTTATTGTTAAGTGATGAAAAAAATTAAAATTTGGCAAAAATGTGGTACCTTTAATGATGCACATAAATGTGTATTCCAAAAAGTCTTAGACCATTATTTTATTACTTTTAGCTCAAAATTAAAAAAAAATGTTATTTTTTGTCAAAAATTCAAAAAAATAACTGTTAAAACATGTGCAACACATTTTCATAAACATCATATAAGTGACTATGTTTCCACAAAATTTATAAGTTTTTATCAGTTATTTCCAATATTATAAAAATTCAAAATTTTATTTTTAGAATAAAATATTTGTTTTCCAATTTTAAACTTCCTTACTCATATTTATATTAAAAAAAAACATAATTGGGGGAGGGGGTGTGTGGGGTATGTTGCATATAATACAAATGTAGGTACATATAAATAACAGAAAACAGAAGAAGACAAAAAGTTAACAGTTCACTTAAAAGAGAACTGCATACAATATGTAAACTGAATCGTAAACAATACCAAAAGCAACAACAAAAGCATGTGAAAATAGTCTAAAAGGTAATAGAGTTGGCATGGGACAGCCAAATTGTTGTTGTAATATTAATCAATCAAGAGGCAACATTCATAGATAATGTAATGAGATGACTAAGCTTTTATTCTCAATAAAGCGTTTGAAGCATTCACATTAAATTAAAAAAAAAAAACTTAAATGAGAGAATTTATTTGCAAGGAAATGTTCAAGATCAGCTACGAACGCAGATGTTCTACACACTTTATTATATACATCTGATCCGCATATATCTAGTCTGGGAAAACCAAGAACAAAAAATGATACCAAAGCATTGTTTGATGAGGCTAAAGAACTTTTAAACATACATTAATATCGATACATAACCTAGTAATAAGATACTTTTGAATTACGTTTTTTGTTTTTGTCTTAAGGGTGAAACACTTTTATATATCAAAAAGGGGCGTGGCAGTTCACGGGTTTTACTAAAAAATAATACTTTTCATAAATTAATTTCTACATATAAAACTTAATCAAAAAAGAGGCCTGCTTTTAATGAACTTTAAGCTGAAAATTAAAAAAAGGGGCGTGAAAGTGGGCGGAAAAGTGGGCAGAAAAAATATGCATCTGATGTCTTGAGTTTAAAAAACCTGAAACAAAAATGTTCGGTTTCCTGGTCACTAAAAATAAGAAAATAACAAAAATCAAAAAAATATGGGCGTGGTAGTGGGCGGATTTCACAAAAACTACTTTCAGATGTTTTCACCGGTAAAAGAAAAAAACTGTACAAATTTCATCCAAATTGTTGCAACAATTCTTGCTCCAATAAATTTTGACCATATAAATTAAACAAAATCTACAAATTTGTTATTTTATTTTATTTAAAAAAAAGAAAATAATTTATTTCTATATAAAACGTTTTAATATATTAAATTCTTGATTATGCAAGTATAACTGTGCAAAATTTCAAAAAAAAATATTGAGAAACGAAAAAGTTATGGATTTTTGAGATGATTTGCACCATTTGGTCCCATAGTGCGCCGCCTGTTGGGATGGGTTTATTGTTTTATTAATTATTTGTTAGCCGAAAACAAATATTTATATAGTACTGCTTCCATAAAAATCTTCAGTTCTTGTCAGAACTCCGTTGAGGTAAGACGGAAGGGGTAGGAACTTTTATTCAGTTGTGTTATGGGTGACTGGGTTGTTGAACGAAGAGCTGGTGGGAGTGTTAACGTTTGTAACGTTAATTAGAAAAAGAGTATTTTAAGTGTTTTTTATTTATTTAATGAGAAACAACTTTTACATTTGCTGCCAAACTTCAACTAATTTAAAATAATTTTAATTACATTGAATTGAGATGGAATAATTGATGAGTCGCGACATGCGTAATAGGAAATTGTGTGCAAGTGATGCACACAATCAATCGTGGGTGGAAGGTTTATCTTTTGCAATTATAGTCGCAATTGCGACAAAGGGTGACATTTGATATTATACATCAACAAACATAAAGTACCTTTTGCATTGGGGAATTGATATAAAAAATGATGAATAGTATGAATGATCACATTGGGTAGTCATTATATAGGTTATTTAGGAATATAGGTAATTTTATACTATCGCGGTCCCCTCGTTTTTTTGGTGTAGAAAATCGAAAAATCAACTTTTTTGAGTGTTTTTTTTTTAAATCTTCATTTTTACGGCGGATTGACGAAAAAAATTACAAGGGTGAAAAAAATTAAAACTTATATTAGTTGCATGGCTTCAAATATTCATGTAAACGCCCTTATTCACGTATAATTGTTGATAACTTTTTTTTACAAGCAATCGAATGAAGTTTTTATATTTTTTTTTCATAATCTACACAAAAAAAAAAAAACAAACAAATTTAAAAAAAGTTATACAAAAATGTTAATTTTTCATGTTCTTACAATTCAAAATAATAACAATTTCTCTCAAAATTGACCTTTTCTCATATATTATCGTATAAAAGGAAGATTCTGAACCCACAGTACTTTTAAGTTAAAACACTGTTGACATAGGCGCCTGCCTGGCGACTTTACATGCCCTAAGCTGAGCAACGGAGTTGCGTGAGCGCGTGTGAGCCCCAAAAAGGGAGTTAAAATCCTGAGAAGCGGTCCACCCAAGGTACTATTGCCCAAGAGAACTGTTGACAGAGGCGCCTGCCTGGCGACTGAACATACTCTAAGCGGAGCAATCCCAATCTATATTTTTATATGTACTATTACATAGTTACGCTTAAAAAACTTCTAAAGCTAGAAAAATTAAAAATTCACAATGTAAAAGGTTTCTTAGGCTTAATAAATGAAAACCCAGACCATTTTAGGGATTACCAAAAAGCTTCAAACGCATTTTAAGCTCTGAGCAAATAAAATTCGCTCTAAACCTTAACTGAAACTGAAAACAAAATACTTAAGCCCTTAAATAAATGTATTTTTATGTGCATTCTTTTGGTCATTGTTTATAAATTTATCTGTTATTTAACTATTTAAATCTCTATTTATGTATTTATTTATCTGTTCATGTATTTATTTATTTATTTTTGTTCATTCATTAATTTATTTTCTTTTCTTGCTTTCATTTATTTATTTAACTATTATTTTCAATGTTTATTGATTTGTTTATTTTGCAATTGATTGATTTTTGATTAATTTATTTATACAAACTTATATACTTCAAATAAAATATTTACTATTAAATAATAAACAAATTAATAATCTGCCAAATTCCATTATTTTTCTTCATACCTAGTTAACAGACTTCTAAAAAGAATTCTATACCATAAATTTAAAAATATCAAATGAAGGTTTTCTACGTAGTTTTTGTTCAAAAATAAATTCCCTTTTCTTTTTGTAAATCCTTATCATCATTTTGAATTTATTTTTCAGTTATAAGATATGAACTTAAAATCCCTGTGCAAGCTGTGTTTGTACAAAATCATTGTAAATTGTAAAGCCCTTAAATCCTTAAAAAGTATTGCAATCCTTGAAGAAAATTCCTCTATAGAATAAACTAACACGCTTCAAATATATTGTAAGCAATCACCACAACCACCATCATCGTCATCACCGCCACCATCAACGCACTTCATCCACCAACCACTCCTTCCTCCAAAGACACCATCCATCAACCATCCTGTCCACCACGTCAGTCAACCCACCAACGTCACCGTCCGCCGCGTCCAGCAACCATGTACTCGGTACCAAGCATCCCAAACCTCTAGCAAGACATCTCTCAATGTCTTACTTCTATGTACTCGTAGATCTAAGAAGAACTGAAGATTTTTTTCTAAATCTCTCCTGCTTTTTATTGTGCAATTTATTTGGCCCTTCTTCCTCCGCGATCTCATGTTAGTGCGAGCTGAGGTATTGAAATCGTTAAAACAGTGCGGTCATCTGTACTGTTAAAATAGTCCATGATTCTCATTGGTCAGTTCACCAAATAGTGATTAAAACAGCGCTGTCGCTTTGTATCAAGAAAGGTAGGAATTGGCGGGCAAACGTTACACGGGAAACTGTGTGAAATAGTGATTAATACAGCGCTGTCGCTTTGTAATAAGAAAGGTAGGAATTGGCAGGCAAACGTTACACGGGAAACTGTGATTCGGGATAAAGCCAGTTGTAATTCAGGTTTTTTTTTTGTTAAATGGCTTAATTTTACCTTTGTTAAAAAAAGACGGAGTATAATCACATCCAGTAATACTGTGAAAACCAGGAAATGCTGCACACAGCTCTGAACCCAATTTATTATAAATTGAATTCACATCTACATATATATCTTATGGTATTTTTCGACATCGTTCCTACCTCAATCCATACTTTAAGATTATTTTTCAGGCTAGGTAGGTTGCAAAGAAGTATTATTAATACGTCCGTGTCTAGAGACTTAATCACCACAGAACTAGCTTCGGGCAAAGACGACAGATGTAAGATCATGCGGGTGTCTGCTTTTCTAATTTTCTAATGCTTTAATAGACCACCTAGCATATTTCATCCAATATGCAGCTGTTGGGCCATGCTCGCCTCTTAATGTTTTCTTTGTATACTCAGTATATTGTGATAAAACCAAATCAAGACTAGATGGCAAGTCTGCTTTGATACCCGAATTATACAAAATTTCGATATCGGACTCAATGTTTTCAACAGGAATGTTTTCTATTTCCAAGAATGTTTGAAAATGTAACATCTGTATAGCAGCATGTAACCGTTTACATCTGTTGTAATGAGTTCCTATACTCATCAAGTACAAACATTTTTAAGTCCTAGTTCATATTGTAAAAATAAAAGCATTTAAAGAACCCTGCGCCAGAACACCAGAATTGACAAGTAAATTTCCCCTCATGAGCCATCAAAGAATTTACCTATAGCTTTGTAGAAAGCCATTTCTATGTGAAAATTTCCTAGTAAGATGAAGGCACGGTCAAAGCGAGGTGATTCCTAATGTTGAATTTGTAATGCAACTTTAGCTATGGCAAGGTCATAGGTTACAAGTATATACTTTTGGTGACATTTTTCTGCGATTTCTATGGTTCTTTTCAGAGTTTCCATGACGACAGAATGGCTTGTGGGTGACAAATTTATTGGAGGCAAATAAAAAACTTGTTGTTGTGGAAGATTGTCTTTAACATGAATTGAGTTCCACCCAGTCCACATTGGTGTTTTCTCTCTTCCACAGCTTAAGGAAAACAGCTATAAATAGTCAAGTTGCTTGCTTTCTGCACAGATGGATCATAAGAGTCTATATTAGAAATGACACCTTCGGAAAGAGTTGATAAATGATCTTCGGTTTTTTAAAATAAGGGTTGATTTATAAGTTTGTGGAGCTCTTCTTTTCCTATCTCTCATAATGGCAATATTTTCAGGTGGCGCAATTTCACCTGTTAATAAAACAATCCCTTCTATATATCTAATTACAACTATAAATTTATCATTTTACGTACATGAATACGGTGACATTATTTAAACGCTATCCCCACGGTATCATAGTACCCTTTGGCATAATGGTTAGTGCGTTGGACTGTCATGCGGAAGGTCTCGAGTTCGATTCTCAGCCGCTGCAAGAAAGTTTTTTTCAGGGGTGTACTGCCTCTTGCGAGGAATTGACAAATTCTCCAAGAGTATCTCTTGTCATTGAAAGTGCTGCTAATAAGCCGTTCGGAATCGGCAGAAAATTGTAGGTCCCCTCCGTTCCTGGTAACACGCACAAAGGAATGGTTGAGAGTTGTAAGTCACTAGGTCCTGGTTCACGCCGAGCTGTTGCACTACCAAATTTATTTATTTTATTTTTTATCCCCACGGTATCATGAAGGGTATTTTTTACATTGCTGGTTTCCACAAAACAATCGTTGTTATCAAAAGCAAGGCCAGTGCAAAGTGTTTCATCATTTGACATCCCTTGTGGAAGTAAAGAAGACTGTAAAATGTCACTTGAAAAAGCAAGTTCGGTTTCCAAATTCCTGAATAAAGTGATAATTCATACAATGGCCCAATTTGTTAAGTATCTCAATAACACGTGCAATATTATAGTTATATGTACCTCATACCTGATTTAAGATTTTCATATCTTAGCATATCATTTAACAAACTTTCTTGGTTTTCACACATCGTTGCATCCATAATAACTTATTCATTCACAACTTTTTTATATTGCAATATTTTCCTTATAAATACTCTTAAGCTTCTTTTTCAATGATTCTTTTGAGAACGTTATTGAATCAGTTTTCTCACATAATTTTTTTCCTATATGTCACAAATTTCACTAAAGGCGAGACATTCTTAAAAAGCTAAAATATATTCGTCAATAAATATACAAACTATTGAAAGCGCAGTTTTGTGTGCGCATTTAAATACGGGCTGCGATATGGATAATTTTCTTTCTAAATTGTTACTTTCTTGAAGAAACCTCGCAAGGCACACTCTGTGGTATTTTATATCATCATTACTGTTACTATTTATTAATTTTGAGAACACATGATCATTTTCCAGCAGCACAGCTTTGCAGACTATATGCTCTAAGCTAGCTCTTGTCCCGCTTGTAAGCTTATTTTTTTTTATTTAAACTTTTTGTTAGGCTCTTACAAAATAAACAACTTTCAATCGAGGTGCTACAATATTATTGGACGTAGTGGGAACACAGGCATTGGGTCAGCAGCTTCAGTATTTGCGTTAGTATCGCTGAAGGCTTTACGATATACAAAGTTATAAAGTATTTGAAATTGCAGTCGATAAATATTAAGCCTTGCTACATGATGGAGCTGCTGCAGAGAATTATTCTTTACCGGCTCAATGATATTACACATCCGAACTGTCTCGATTTAACTTATATCTAATAGTACTTACGTTTTTCACAATTGTTTTCTTGGAAAATCACATTTTTATAAATACTCGTAGCAGTACTATGGTACCCACTTACACTATCAATCACTTTTGGAAGATTTATGGTACTCGTATAAAGCTTAAACTTCTTATTCTTACGATATTTTAATATATCACTACATTTTTTTTTAAATAGTTTCCGTAAATAGTTTAATTTTTTCATTTAAATTTGAATTATCAGTTTCAATATGAAAGACGCATTTCAAACTTTCACTCGAGTCACTCATAGTTACGGCAAAGACTACCATAGATAATTAGGTTCCTTAGTGAGTCATAAGTCATATATACAATCAGAGTGCTTAGCTCTACATTTTGAAGTTATGGTAAAGTTGTTATCAAAATTATCTAAAACGCCGGTTTTTGAATACTTTGAGCGCGTCTTGCAGGCAGAAAGCCGCAAGCAAAACGTCTTGGATCTCGATATTTGCAATCAGGGTACTTAATTCTACATTTTGAAGTTATGGTAAAGTTGTTGTCGCAATTATCTGAAAAGTCGGTTTTTGGCATACTTTGAACGCGTCTTGCAGGCAGAAGGCCGCCAGCAAAACGTCTTGGACCTCGATATTTGCAATCAGGGTAGGTACTTGGCTCTACATTTTAAATTTATGGTAAAGTTATTATCACAATTATCTAAAAAGTCGGTTTTTGGCATACTTTGAACGCGTCTTGCAGGCAGAAGGCCGCCAGCAAAACGTCTAAGACCTCGATATTTGCAATCACGGCACTTGGCTCTATATTTTGAAGTTATGGGAAAGTTGTTATCACAATTATTTGGACTTTGAAAAAAACTGCATTTTTATTGCAGTATTACTCACTATTGTTCCCACTATAGCATGCAAGACGCACACATTTGTAAATAACTGCTTAAGGACTATCTAATGGTACTGACCATTGTTTTCAATTACACCCAAAAACTGCTGTGGGCTCTCGGTCTAATTGTTTCCAACATCGAAAGGGACATTTTTTAAAGTTCGATAGTCTGATGTTTTCATTAGATTTGATGCTGCATAGACTGCAAAACCAGGTAAAACTGCCATGATGTGGTCTTCCTTCAATGGCGCAACATTTTAAACTATTAAACAAAGTAAACGTTGCTCGTTTACTCGTTTACGTTAACTCTTCTAACTAATGTGGGTTTCGCAACAGAATATAAGCAAATTTACTTTGCATAACCCTTTATTTGACAGGAGAAGATCTTAAATACAACTACACAAAAAAAAAATGCACGACTGGGTCGCACCAACTTGCTCCTATGTAATAGACTAGGAATTTTAAAAACGGATGTTACTAAAAAAAACTGTTCATAAGGATAAAATGAATTTTTTAAATTGTTTTAGTAATAAGAGATAGAAACAGAATGCTATGCAAGAACAAAAATTATAAGTCGTTGTAGTGGTTCCTTAAAAAAATAAGCTTTTATGTACAAAATTTTTAGAACATTTTTAAGAAAAAATTGTGTTACGCCAACCTTAAGTTTTTATTACTGTACGAATAAGAGTTAAATTTCCAAAAAAAATACTAAGCCGTTCTTGAGATATCGAATTTTCCAAAAAAAACTGACTTTTTTTAAAAAATTGAAAAAAATTTCATTAAAATCTGTTATGCCGATAATGAGAAATTCAAAATTCGAAAAAATCGTTCTATGGTAGGTACAGTCAGTAATATCTTGATTTCAATTTTTTTTATTAAATTATAGATCGTAAAAATTAATCAAAAGAAAAAAATTTTTAGCAAAATTCTCGGAACCGTTTTCCAGAAAAATACGATTTTCGAAAACCATTTTTTAAAATTTGTAGGTATGGAAGGTACCGTTAGTTTTAGATAAAACAAAATGTTTTTTCTCAAATCTTGTAGATTATGTTTAGAAACTTTTATTTGTCAAGTTTGAAAAAAAATCGATCTTGGGGTTTTCGAAATATTGAGTTTCCAAAAAAAAATTTTAATTTTTTTTTTAAATCCAAAAAATAAAAAATTAAAAATTTGAATATGGAATATGGAATATGGAATAATATTCAAACTTTGGAGGTGCTTTGGCATAAAAAAAATGATTTAAATCGGCTGTACCGTTTTCGAGAAAATCAAAAACAAAAAAATAGACCCAGGGGGGCTACCAAAAATAACAATTTTTTGGAATTTTTTTTCAACCATTAGCTAGTTTTAATCAAATGAAATTTTTGTAATTTTTTTTGAAAAATTCTGTGGGACAGTTTTTGAGAAAAAAAAATATTTATAAAACTTCGGAAAAAAAATCGTATGGCAGGTACCGTTATTTTTGGTTTAAAAAAAAAAAAGAAAAAAGCGTGTGGGGGGAAAAAATTAAAACCCATATCTACCAAGTTTGAAGTAAATCGGCCGAGCCGCTTAGGCTGTAGTCGAACCGACAAACAGACAGACAGAATTGCAAGACCCACTTTTTTGGTCTTCGCTATCATCGTAATGTCAACTTTGATCAAAATCTCGAGTTCGATTTTTTTTACGAATGCATAACTTGCCTTATAGTACCTATCAGTCGCCAGTAAAAAGAACGCAAACAACTTCAACCAAATATTTTTTCGCCGAAAAAAGTACAATTTATATAAAACCTACATAATGTACATACAGATTTTTGATTGATTATGTATAAATATATATATATTTTGAAAAATTCATATTTATTTAAATAATATTACTAAGAATATTAAAAGAAAAACAATCAAATCCGTTTTTAATCAAAGTGGCTTCCTTTTGACTTGATAAGAGCTGCATAAAGTCTCGGCATTCTTTCGACAGCCTATATCTGCCCACCCCTTTATTACCACACAAGCCAACGACCGTTAGCACTGCTCAAGCCAACGTAAATATCATAAATTAAAAAAAAAAAACAATGTTAAACTAAAGGCACCTATGTTATTCAAATGTAAACAGAAAACATAACCAACCTAACGAAGCAGAGCCCCTTTTGTGCTCGCAGATTAATAAGCATCAGATTTAAGAAATTAATTATTGTAAATAATATTTAAAGCCTATGTACATATTTTGAGCGTAAATAAAAATAAACTATTGTATATATATTCTTTCGACAGAGATCATTTTGGTTTGTTGGTCGCAGTTTTTTCACTTCCCGGTCAAGTTCTCCCTGTTTTCGCATGATTCCATCCATTTTAGTGAGCGAATCGAATCATTTTAGGTAAAACACGATAAGACTATTACGGAACTGCCACCGTGTTTAACTGTGGGAGCGATGCAAGCTAATGACAACTTTCTCCAACTTTTTGGCGAACGTTTTATCGACGTTTTGAACCAAACAATTCGTATTTGGATTCATCAGACCATAGGACTGATTTCCATTGTTCAAAAGTTAAGTTTTGTATAAAAAAAGCCAACAGTGTTTCAAAAATATGTGAAACATAAAATTATACAAGTGAAAAAAAGCTGAAATGTCGAAAAAAGAATTATTTCATCACTCGTCAAGTCATTTTTGGCCGGCAGTATATATCGCTAATTCACAAAATAAAAACTCAATTTTGTTGTTCATTTGGCTATACTCGTACATGCATACATTTGTAAATTTATAAGTGCAGATTTTATTGTCCATCGCCCGCCGCAATATTGCAAATTTAAAGATCGTAGAGCACTTTTGTACGATTGTTTCGCATTTCTAACATTTAGTCTACAAAGTACATCTATTGAAAAATCAACTAAAAAATCAGTAAACATTTTTACTTCGAATTGTTTTGGTATGAAATGACTTATCAATTTAGAGTATAGCTTATGTCATTTAAAATTAACAAAAAATCAGTTCTCGTTTTATATTTAGAGTCGACTCAAATTCTGAAATTGATTTAGCAGGTTCCCAACTATGTACCTCGGTTATACAATGAAATTATCAAATTAGCAGAATTGGAGTTCTGTAATTCTAAAGCAGGTTTTAATAACCGAAAATCGAACAATTTTAGTAGTACCAATTATTTTTTGTCATATTCGGAAATTTCGTACCGCCTAATTCTGAAGTAAATGTCAAACTCCTTCGAATTCGTGAAATTTCATTCGATATTAAATGTGCTTGCGAGCAGTGGGATTAATGGAATTTTTAATTCCAAATTTTAGCAATTTATTGTTAATATTTCATTCAATATTTTATAAAACTCCTCTTTAGTTAAGGTTTGGAGAAAGGGGTTGGCATTTAGCCGCGGCGATAGGCTGACTCTTTTTCAGCGTAGAAGGAAACGGGTGCTTCGTGGTTGTCCGTGAAAATAGTTTCGTCCAGGGTTTCCATCACACTGAGGTACCTCGGCTCGTGATGTCGTTGTTGGTGGCCATCCTTCTCATTAGTTGACGGTGTTCTGCACCACCTTCCTTGCCGAATCAAGAAGGTATTTGTCGAGCGGTATTATATTTGCTTCTGTGTAAAGATCCTCGTTCCTGTAGTGTTTTGCACGCTGCCGGTCGAAGTGGAGTTTGGTGCAGATTTTTAGCATCTTGCTCTCGAAGATTTGCAGTTATTTCATCCCTGTCTTTGAGATCGTGAACCAGACTGGGAAACAAAAGCTGATAACTGGTCTCAGGAGTTGTTTGTAAACCTTCGTCTGTTGGCTAAGTGTTGATACTCTCCTCATCAAAGAGTGTTAGGTTAGGTTAGGAGGGGTGTGCACAGCACATAGGCTGTTGCATACACGGGGGCCTATTGGTCCATTGTGATCCCCTATTAATAAAAGCAGAGATGCTCCTAACTAATGTCTTATGTAGAGTGGTTCGCGGTTTTCTCATATTTGCCATTGAGACCAGTCACAGAGCAGGTGTTTAATAGTTTCAATCTCCTCGACATCCTGAGTTGAGTTGATACCCAGTTACTTGACGTTCCTTTTGGCTGCAATGGTGGATCCATCTGGAAGTTTCAGAACTAAGTTTCTGCAGGTGGTTGCTGAGCAAGACCATTTTATTCATGATAAAATAAAATATGTAAGAACATAACACTTTTGTGCTTGATATAAGTTATTAAAATAGGACTTAGAACACAATTCTTAAACGGTTAATTTATAACTTACTTTATTATGCTAAAGACGTTACTTTTTTACCAAAAAGAGTTATAACGAAACAAAAACTATGTATATTTTTATTATTTAATAAATAATTTAATTTAATTTAATTAATTAATTTAATTTAATTAATTTTATCCCAATTTTTATCAAAAGGGTTAATATCTAAAAAATTGAAATTCTTCCTCAACATTGTTAGGTTTCCTTTGACGATGCAACAAGTATTTCATCTCTTTTGATTTGGCTTTATAAAACCTAAATTTGTCCAAACCTTGGGTGTAATTCCCATTTTTGGGCAGGTGCACTCACAATCCAAGAAAAGCTTGAAAATTAAAGGTGATAGAAGTATAACAGAAACATTTGAATCGCTCGAGCACCGGCGCAATGTTTCCCGTCTTTCCAGTCTTTTACTAATTTACCGTTACTTTTATAAACATTGTGCTAGTGAAAAAGCTTATTTTGCTTCCTCCCCCTACAAAATTTAACCGTAATACTCGGGCTTCCAGGTAATGCCCATCAGTTTGTACCTTACTTGGGCCCAACCTCAGACGTATTGTTCAATTCAGCACTAAACGAATGTGGAATACTTTAGCCGGCCCAATATTTCCTTCCCATTGCAATACTCAGACATTCAAGACCAATGTGCATGTGCATCTTTATCTCCTTTTAATTCCTCTTCAACTTTCCTAAACGCTCATACTGTTCTCAAACATATTAAAGGTAGTCAAAATCCCCTTAGTACATGCATAATTTATTCTTTCTCCAGTTGCTGACTTGTTCTTATTCGTCACTTTAATGTTATTTAAAGATTAAGCATCAATAAATTCATTGTACGTTAGATGACTAGAACACTAGAAGTGTATGGAAATGGTCTTTTCCTGCTCATTTCGATTAACAATTTGTACTCCATAGGGGAGTACAACTGTTTTGACTTCCGAGCTGTTTCTATTATTGCATGAATATGAATGCTGTCCGCTTCGAGATAACTATGTACTCGTATGTCCACTTTCCATGAATTTCAAATCAAGAATTTGCAGATTACTACCTGCGCTATTCACAGCATAAAACATTGTAGCGAGGACATTTTGATTTCGGTTCTGTCAGCATACAAAATAGGTGCTCATTATACAATTTAAAGTTAAATTTTTAGGTATGAATTCTTTTACAAAAGAAGTTTGGAGCTCAACAAAAGGATTCAATCGATTACTGTCATACATCGCCTTTTTCCGATACCAAAAATAAAGTGCACAAAAGTGCTATATCCAGACGTAGCACATAATGCGAACATAGCACAAAATGTTGGACAAAGAACAATTATGCTTTTCTGATAACTCAATAGGGGACATAGGACATTCGTCTTTTTTTGCAAATTTAAGCAATTTTGGAGTTTACTTGGACATAGAACTTGAGTGAATATGAAAGTACTGCTTCTCACCTTTCCATTGGTACCAATATTTCAAAACAGCAAAAAATTGACATAGCACATGTGTGCATCAAGGTATCGATATGAGCCTCTACTATCCGGACAGCGACTAGTGGTGACATTAAGGTTGCATACGTAAGTAGTCATCAGCATACAGCAGGTTTTCACAACCGGTTGGGATGGGTTGGTCCGATGTCATCGGACTGTGTAGAGGAAGGGGCCAAGTTTTAAACCTTGTTCGGCTCCGGCTTTGACATTCTTCATAGTTGATGAGCAGTTTCCCAATTGCACAAAGAATTTTTATTAGTGGTGGGGGTAGATGCAGCAGATGTAGTTTGTGTATAAGAGCATCTAACCAGACGCTATCCTCGACATCCGGAAAGCATCCGAGCGTTACACGATGACTGTTGAGGGCTATGATGTAGTCATGCTGGAACTTCAGGAGATGGTGTAGTGTAGAGTTCTTCTCCCTACAGCCAAACTGCATGTCAGGTATAAAGTTGTTCTCTCTGCAAAACTTCTCAAGTTTCCTTAGTAGAGTCAAAATCGGTTATAACGACATCGGTTATAACGAAATATCGGTTATTGCGCACTAATCACTAAGTCCCGACCAAGGTTCATGATTATTGTACTCAAATATCGGTTTTAACGATATGGCCTATAACGAACTATCGCTTATAACGAACAGTTTTAAATTGAAAATTAAAAAATGTATCGTTTATAACAAATATTAAAAAAAAAAATAAGTAGACATTGGAAATTTCGTGCATTTCAAACAACAAATTATGGGAATTTCCCTTTTCTGTTTTTTCTTTGAAACTGGGATAGTAATATTTTATATAAAGAAAGGTTAAGTGTGTTTTTCAAAATGAGTTCAAAACGTAGTTTTTACGTTTGAAGAAAAATCTGCAATAATTTCGAGGCTGGAAGCTGGTGATTCCAATAAAAGTTTGACAGTAGAGTTTTCTGTATCGGCTTCAACAATCTCTACCATTTTTAAAGACGGAGATAAAATTAAGGAGAATTTCGAAGAATCCAATTTAAAAATATAAAAAAAGTTTGATGCAGTCACCTAGATGATGATTTGCTCAAGTGGTTCAAAGTCCAAAGAAACTTTAATAAAGAACAAAAAATGGAAAATCGGTTATAACGAACAAATTCTTCAGTCCTGTCGAGTTCGTTATAACCGATTTTGACTGTATCAGCTCTTCCAAAATCTTTCTTGGGGATCGCCACGATCTTTGCAGTTTTCCATTTTTTTTGGGAAGTAGTTGTTGATGCAGTTGTTTAAGACGATAGCTAAGTTTGTCTGACCTATCAATTCTGTAAATGTTTGCTATCAGTTTACTTAAAGGATCAGTACTATCTCTGGCATCCTCTCAATGATAAAGTTGGATATTCCATCTAGTCCGGTTGACTTCTTAGGCCTGCAGCTACTGATTGTTTCAGCTATTTCTTCTGGGGTGCTCAGGTTAGGGCTGTCAACTGGGTCACTCGCTGGATTGGTGTCGGTGAATATCGCTTTGTCCGTGTTGAGTGCCAGGGTTTGTTGGATGGAATCTTTCACTTCATCAAGGAAGACTGGATCTGTAGATGGGTTAGTGATGAAACTTCCTTTAAAATATTCGGCAAATGCCTCTGCTTTGTCCTGTATTGTAACTGCGTTGTATCTTCTTCATTATTGGTGATAATGGTTTCCGGTATTGTTGGTGTTTTCCCAATCAGTTTGTTGATGTTCTTGAAGGCATCTGGTCCAGGTTTGATTTATTGCAGTCTCTTGTTGAATTATTTATTGTTATGGTGTTAGATGGAGT
Source organism: Chrysotoxum bicinctum (assembly GCA_911387755.1). Taxonomy (NCBI): domain Eukaryota; kingdom Metazoa; phylum Arthropoda; class Insecta; order Diptera; family Syrphidae; genus Chrysotoxum; species Chrysotoxum bicinctum. The sequence continues at coordinate 116,533,488 of OU426988.1, forward strand.
TTCGCAACATAATGTTTAAGTTCGCTCCATATTATCTGATAGTTGCTGGTGGGTCCTTTGAAGACATTTCCTTAACCGTTGTCGATGAGTATACAGATTCTGAGATATATATATATTATATATGTATATAAATATATATACAGGGTGATTGGCATAAGGTGTGACAAAAAGCTAGGGCGTGTAGGTTGGACTTAGACAAGAAAAAAATCGTATGGGAGGGGGGGGTCTATTTCCCCCCGTTTAGGCGGGAGGGGCAATTTAAGAAAAAAATCACTTAAAACAGAAAAAAAAATATTAAAAAATAACGGTGATACCTACAGAGTAATGCTATAGCATTTTGAAAAGCCAGAAATACATTCTTTAATTTTGTTTTTAAATAAAGTTGTTCGAGTGAATAGTTTTTGAAAAATTAATTTTCAAAATCAAAATTTTGAAAAAAAAAAAATGAATTTTTTTTTTTTTTAAACAATTTTTTTTTTAAATTTTACGTAATTAAGTATTATTTTTTTATTCAATATTCAATGCTCTTTTTAATTTTTGATCAAACACAAAAAACCGGATGCCAAAATATTTTGTAGTTTTTGAGAAAATCAAAAATAACAAAAACTACTTTTGTTCTAAGAAAAGCCTTTTATTTTAGTTTTTACGTTTTTGGATTCTTATGTAGGTGAATTTACGATTGAAAGGATTAACTTTCTTTTTACTATTCTTTTAATTATCGTCTTATAAGCATACAATAATGTGACAAAGTACTAGATTAACCATATTTCACACATTTTTTCATTGAGAACACCTGCGTGAGAGCATTGGTTTAAAATTGACCTGCCACTTTTTTATTATGGTGGGGTCGGCTTGGCTTAGGTGCATTTACGAAAGAAAGGATTAACTTTAAATAAACAGTAATTATGTATTTTATCTAAATATGCATGTATTTATTATTTAAATTGATTTCAAGATTCAGGAACATTTTTGTTCTTATTTCGCAATTGCATTTTTCTGTCACTAGTTAGGGCGTGTAACGCTGCATTATTTAAAAAACATTCGCAGATCAATATTAATCCAATGCTCTCACGCAGGTGTTCTCAATGAAAAAATGTGTTATTGTATGCTTATAAGACTGATAATAAAAAAATTTTACAAAAAAAATTAATCCTTTCTTTCGTAAATGCACCTAAGCCAAGCCGACCCCACCATAATAAAAAAGTGGCAGGTCAATTTTAAACCAATGTTCTCACGCAGGTGTTCTCAATGAAAAAATGTGTGAAATATGGTTAATCCAGTACTTTGTCACATTATTGTATGCTTATAAGACGATAATTAAAAGAATAGTAAAAAGAAAGTTAATCCTTTCAATCGTAAATTCACCTACATAAGAATCCAAAAACGTAAAAACTAAAATAAAAGGCTTTTCTTAGAACAAAGGTAGTTTTTGTTATTTTCGATTTTCTCAAAAACTACAAAATATTTTGGCATCCTTTTTTTTGTGTTTGATCAAAAATTAAAAAGAGCATTGAATATTGAATAAAAAAATAATACTTAATTACGTAAAATTTTGAAAAAAAATTGTTTAAAAAAAAAAATTCATTTTTTTTCTTCAAAATTTTGATTTTGAAAATTAATTTTTCAAAAACTATTGACTCGAACAACTTTATTTGAAAACAAAATTAAAGAATGTATTTCTGGCTTTTCAAAATGCTATAGCATTACTCTCTAGGTATCACCGTTATTTTTTAATAATTTTTTTTCTGTTTTAAGTGATTTTTTTCTTAAATTGCCCCTCCCGCCTAAACGGGGGAAATAGACCCCCCCTCCCATACGATTTTTTTCTTGTCTAAGTCCAACCTACACGCCCTAGCTTTTTGTCACACCTTATGCCAATCACCCTGTATATAGATTCTAAAGATATACTAGCAAAGGTGCTGGAATCTGTCCCTTGAAGTCTTGGGCTATTTTTGGATGTCCAGTGCACTTTCCAGACAGCTGATGGCTGTGTCAATTTCCGTATTCTGCAATTTCCTGTTTTGTGGTGGCATCGTTATGGTGGCCTCAATGTCTCTGAAATCTTTTTACATCCAGTCTCCTGTAGTCGATAATGTGCTGAGTTGGTTCGAGTCCCGTTCCACCACAGCTTGATGTATGTATGTAGGAATTAGGACGTATGCATACATTTCAGCAACATTTCAACACAAGCAAATTCGGAAATTTTGAGGGAAATAATTGGCGTTATTGGCATCTAATTCTATTTTCATACATAGTACCAATTTAAATTAGAATCGGTAACATCGTTCGAATAGAATTAAAATTAGAATCGAGTTACATAGTTGCGCCCCAGGTTTTAAATGTTGCTCGTTTAAGAAACAAAACCGTCTCTACTTAACACAGTCGTTTAGTTTGGAGACTTTGTCTAACTTTATCATAATTTTAAACACGTAATACAACTTTTCTAACTTACATATATGGTCTTAGCAACAGAATCTAAGCGAATTTATGTTGAACAACTTTAAATTTGACAGATAAAAAACTCAAACACAACTAGGTACACAAAAAAAGAAATTAAAAAGAACACAAACAACTTCATACCAAATAATTTTTCGCTAAAAAAAAGGTTAATTTTATATAAAACTTCCATACAGATTTTGATTCTCTACGATATTTACATTATCTAAGATGGAAATGAGATAAATATTTCTAATTCACAAAATAAGAACTCAATTTTGTTGTTGCCAATTGCGAATTCATTGGCTATACTCGTACATGCAACTGTGCTTTAAAGTAAAAGAATGGATTTATGTCATTTAAGTTTATAAAATAAAATATTATAATATAAAATATTATATTAAAACAAGAACCGACTTTTTGATAATTTTTAATGACTTAAACTACACTTTAACGTTAAAGGGGTGGTCTAACTTTAACAGTAGCAAATAGCTCCTTTATCCTTTCAAAAAATACTTATCCAGATTGGAAATGGTTATTTCATTCCAAAACAAATCGAAGATGTTTACTGATGTTTTATTTGACTTTTTAAAAGATGTGCTTTGTAAATAGACTGAACATAAGAAATGCGAAAGAATCGTACAAAAGTGATCTTTAATTTTGCAATATTGTGGAGGGCGATGAAGAGACAAATTTGTACCTACAAATGTACATATGTATGTATGTATGTATGTACGAGTACTGCCAAATGAATTTGCACCTTGCAACAACAAAATTGAGTTTTTATTTTGTGAATTAGCAATATGTATATATCTACTTCATTTCTATCTAAAATAATGTTAATGACGTATAAACTACAATCAAAATCTGTATATAACTGATATTATGATAAATGTACTTTTTTGGCAAAAATTTATTTGGCTTTAAATTTGTTTGAGTTCTTTTTAATTTCTTTTTGTGTGCAGTTCAGTTGACTCTGAGTTCTTTATCAGTCAAATTAAGAGTTGTTCAACGTAAATTCGCTTATATTATGTTGCGAAACTTACATTAGTTTTATTCCTTAAACGAGCAACGTTTAAAATTTTGCGCATATGTCTTTAAAGCTTGAATATTGAAAATTATTATTGCTCCTCAGATTAAATTTGAACTTGCTATATTCAAGTACTCCGCGAATTTGCCTCTTTGAAAGCTTATACTAACAAGATATGTTAAAAGTTTTTTTTTATAATTTACACGCCCTAAAGGGATTATGACTACCCTTAAAATGTTTGAGCACAATAAGAGCGTCTTAAGAAAGTAGGAGAAGATTTAAAAGGAGATACCGATGCACATTAGTTTTGAATGTACGTATGAATATTATAATGGGAGGGAAATGTAGAGTCGGCTAAAGAAAGAATTCCTCAATTTAGCTGTACGTCCGAAGTTGGGCTCAATGGTAAACTAATGGGCATTTTTTGAAGTCCGAGTATTACGGTTAAATTGTTTAAGGGGAAGAATGCAGCTGGCTATTTCACTAGAACCGTGCTTATAAAAATAACGGTAAAATAAAGAAAGACGAGAAACATTGCGACGGTGCTCGAGAGATTCAAATGTTAAGGTTATAATGTTTATCACCTATCATTTTTAATCATACGCTGCCGTTCTAGATCCACATCCGAAGTTCCGAAGAACAAGGACATGTATCTAAGAACGAAAGAGAAGCTGAGGGTACTGTCATCAGCGAATTAATTTAATAGATAAGAAGTTTCAGACAAAAGATCATTGATAAATATCAGAAAGAGAGTCGGAGACAAAACGGAGCCCTCTGGCAGACCGGCATTTATTTTATGGACTACAGATTTAAAACCATCAGATCACCAGTGGCCCTTTTGCTACGAAAGCCATATTGCCGGTCATTAAGAAGGTTCTTCAATATATTTCTTGAGCTGATAATTTATCAGCCTTTCCATGACCTTAGAAAGAAGTGCAATTGGACGAAAGTTAGAGAGGGAAGAAGATTCGCCTTTTTTTAAAGACAGGCTGGACATATGCTGTTTTCCATTCACTCGGAAAGAGATCAGTAGAGTAGGACAGATGGAAAAGCTTACGCAATGGTTTTGACAGCTTTGAAGAACACGTCTTCAGAACATTTTGGGCAATACTATCCGGGCCAGTGGATTTGTGTATATCGTGATCCTTCAGTACTCTTGCAACTGTACGATCGTACGAGTGCGAAAGAAGATTTGTCCCATAGAATCATTAACGCTCTAAATTACAGGAGGAATCATGGGATTATCAGACAGCTTCGAATTGACAGAAAATTGTGCTGCAAGCAAATTGGCTGGCTTTTTCTTGTGAGCTGACATAAGGAGTGTCATTGGAAACGAGCGTACGAACCGTAGACGAAGTAGTATTTCGTACATGTTTTACAAATGACCAAAAATGTTCACTACCTTTGGGACATTCCAGTATTTTTTTCGTAATTTTTGATCTGGTTCTTGAATTTGGTTCTTTGAATATTATCTTTACAGGTCTTTCTAGCTTGATCATTCTTTTTTTTTTAGTAGGGTTGGCTTTATAATATCGGAAACATACTTCTCTAACCCTAATAACCTCTTTACAGCTCGAATCAAACCATGAGTTCTCTCTCGGTTTGATAAATTTTCCCTATTCGGGATAAAAGTTCTCATTCCAAAAAGAATTAAATTTGTGATCATATCTGCACTGGAGTTTTTGACATGAGAAATTTGCAGATATGTCACAATGGTCTGATAGGCCTAGTGTTGATAATATATTTATAGTGTATTTGTCAGGGTCAAAGGTATCATCATCATCATCGGCTCGACAACCGGGTTCCGGTCCTGGCCTCTTTCAACAAGTCTCTCCACCTATCCCGGTCTCTAGCCGACGCCATCCAGTTGCGCACCCCAAGGCTTCGGGCGTCCTGGTCTACGCCATCTCTCCAGCGCAAGCATGGTCTACCACGCTGTCGTCTACCATAGAATGTACCACAAAGAACTTTCCGAGCAGGTTCCTCTTCGCTCATGCGAGCTAGGTGCCCTGCCCACCGGAGTCTACCGAGCTTAATTTTTGTCACGATATCTGCTTCAAGGTAGATTGCGTACAGTTCATGATTGTACCGTCTCCGGAATCGTCCTTCCTCACATACGGGGCCAACAATTCTCCTTAAGACTTTTCTCTCGAACGCAGCTAAGAGGTCGGAGTGCCTTTTGCTAAGCACCCAAGTCTCGGATCCATATGTGAGTACTGGCAGGACCATGGTCCTGTACAGCAGCAGTTTTGAAGTTATGGTGAGATTTCTGGATTTGAAGAGCTTTGACAGACTATAGTAGGCTCTGTTGGATTTGAGAAGCCGCCCGCGTATTTCTTCTTCTATATTGTTATCGGCTGCTACTATTGACCCAAGGTATTTAAAGGATTGCACCACTTCAAATTCGTGCTCCGCAACCTTGATTGTTTGACCAACTGTTCCTCTCGCATTCGACGCCACCATGTACTTTGTTTTACCTTCACTAATGTGCAGCCCCAGATTTTGTGCCGCCTGCTCGATCTGGATGAAGGAATCGTGTACAGCTTGTTCGGTTCTTCCCATGATGTCGATGTCGTCTGCGTAAGCCAGTAACTGGCTGGACCTGTTGACGATGGTCCCTCTTGTTGCCGTGCCAGAGTCACGGATTGCTTTCTCCAACGCCAGGTTGAAGAGGAGGCAGGCCAAACCGTCCCCTTGTCGGAGTCCATTAAAGATGTTGATTGGTCTGGATAGCAATCCGGCTATTTTTACTTGGCTTGTTACGTTGGTCATGGTCAACCTACATAGTCGTGTCAATTTATTTGGGATGCCGAATTCTCTCATGGCTTTGTAAAGTTCTACCCTGGCTATGCTATTATAGGCGGCCTTAAAGTCTATAAACAGATGGTATGTTGGGATGTTAAATTCTAGACATTTTTCCATCGCCTACCTAAGGGTAAAGATCTGATCAGTTGTTGATTTGCCTGGAATGAAACCACACTGATATTGTCCGATGACGGTTTTAGCGTATGGGGTTATCCGGTCTTGTAGGATAGAGGAGAGTATCTTATAGGCGGTACTCAACAACGTGATACCTCTATAATTGCTGCACGTTGTGACATCTCCCTTCTTATGTATGGGGCATATTAAACCTTTGCGCCAGTCTTCTGGCATTTCTTCCTGCTCCCATACGTGTACTATAATATCATGAATTGCTTGACGTAAGGCTGGCCCGCCGTGATGGAATAATTCGGCTGGTATGCCATCGGCTCCCGGGGATTTGTTCTGTTTAAGCCGGCCTATAGCCTTCTCAACCTCTTCTATGCTTGGTGGCGGCAACATAGAGTATTCTTCTTGAAGTAGTGGAGCCTCCACTTCTGCAGTGAGCTGACCATTTAGCAATTCATTAAAGTACACTTCCCATCGCTCCAGTATGCTTTCAGGATCGGTGATCAGATTTCCCTCTCCGTCCTTGCAGTATGTGCAGCGTGGTGTGTACTGCGTCATGTTTCGGACGGATTGGTAGAACTTCCGCGCCTGGTGCGGACCTCGCTCTCGGCTATTTTCTATTTCACAGATTAGGTTCTTCTCCCAGGCTGATTTTTTTTGTCTGTGTAGCCGTTTTTCTATTCTTCTGAGCTCTTTATATTCCTCTTCGCGTGCCCGCGTTCTATGAGATTGTTGCATTGCTCGGTACGCAACATTCTTACGTTCAGTCGCTAGCTTGCATTCATCATCAAACCAGTCGTTCCGATTTTTACCACTGCTGCCTAAGATGGAGTTGGCAGTACTAATGACAATATTCTTAAGGCGTGTCCACTTCTCATTTACGCCCAGCATACTGGCTCCAGGACTTACTCTCCCTAAATCAAGTGATTCTAGGGCGAGTCCTAACGCATTACCAAAGGTGTTACTGGTGTTTTCATTGCGCAGGGCAGCCGTGTTGATTCGAACCTGATCGGCGGATGCAATGCGTCTTCGCAAGGCAATCCGCCCTCGGAAAACCATACCAACAAGATAGTGATCCGAGTCGATATTGGCACCTCGGTACGTTCGTACCGTCATCAAGTTCGAGTAGTGGCGACGGTCTATCAACACGTGGTCTATTTGGTTACGAGTGACTTCATCAGGTGATACCCAGGTGGCTTTGTAGATATCTTTACGCGGGAACCTGGTACTCGCAACGACCATGTTTTTCGATGCTGCCAATTCTAAGACTCGAAGTCCATTGTCATTAGTGTTCTCATGCAAACTATGGGTGCCTGCGTAATGCCTGAATACCGGCTCCCGACCTATTTTTGCGTTCAAATCCCCAAGGATGATTTTAACATCATACCTTGGACAGGCATTGAGGGCCCTCTCGACTTGTTCGTAGTAAGTCTCTTTTTCTTCGTCTGAGGACTCCTCCGTAGGTCCGTGAACGTTAATGAGGCTGATATTCGTAAATTTGCCTCGCATGCGAAGGGTGCATAGCCTTTCGCTTATAGCGTTAAAGCCGATGATGGTAGACTTCATTTTTTCGCTGACTAGGAAGCCTACCCCGAGCACATGGTGTTTTGTATGACAGCTGTAGTATATGTCATATTCTTTCTTCTGTAGAACACCATTCCCTGTCCATCTGATTTCTTGAAGAGCTGTTATGTCAGCTTTATATTTTGACAGGGCATCGGCTAGCTGCTGAGCAGCTCGAGCTCTATAGAGCGATCGTACGTTCCATAAGAAAATTCGTAAATCGTTTTTCAGTTTTCGTTGCATTGGTTGTCGTCGTGTGATCAGTCCGTTTCCGAGGCTTGTTGTCGGTCTCGTAATTCAAAAGTTTTACGGGACAGGGAATTAACCTGTCGCCAACCTGAGGAACCAGCCTAATCATATTAGCCAAACCTTTTTAAAGGCTTGTTTCTAGCGGCCGCCACGGAGAGGCTATGATCAGACTTCCACCAGTCCCGAATAGTTACGGCACGTGCATGTTTTCGTATGCTACATGTTATTCCCCCTATTCGTCTGATGGCTGACCGCCGGGTCAAAGGTATGAGGTAAGAAAAAAGTAGAGAGTGTTGACCTACAACGTCAGGATTTTGAGTTAGCTCGTTAATAAGCTGAGTCAGGTTCCTTCCTGTCTGGCCTGAATAGCGCAACCACGAAGAATTTTGAACATTGAAATCGCCCGTAATAACGATTTAACTGTGTGTTAAATTAGAAACAATGCTTTGCGATAAATAAAGTATGTACGAATGATGATATGGACTGTGAATTTAAACAACATGCAATTAAAAAGTATTTAAACATGTGCCATATTGTGGTTGAAGCTGATTATCGGCATCATTTCGTACATACATATGAGGGAAAAATAGAGGCAGTAAGCTATAACCAGGCAAGTTGAGTTCCGTGTGATAAGAACTTTCTGGGTTTCGCTAAGTGCCAAAACTGCTGGCACTTTTTCACAGTATAGAAATATACAGCACGGACAGTTTTTTAAGCCCCCGAATGTTGCAAACTGTGGGTGACGGGTGAAGTAGAAAGAAGGAAAATTTACCGTTCACTGTGGTAGACAATTATTGTTTTTCCGTGGGTGCACATTTTTTTTTTTGCTTTTTTAGATTAAGAATTTTATTTTTCAATTTGTTTTATATACAATTTGACTTTAAACTAACTTATTACTAAATTAAATCATGTTGGCTCAACAATAGGGACCCAACGTGCTTCATTTGGCCTTACATAATGCTATTTGCTTACAATATCATATTAATGTTTTCTTAATCTAATTCATGAGTTTTTTAATATTAACTAAATAATAATTTTTGATGAGTGGGCGTTTTATCCCCTGTAGTATTGATTGTTGTTCTTCTCGTAAAAGGGTGCGTTGTCGTTATGGATGATGTCTTCAAATTGATCGTCAGTGATGGCTCGGGTGTATAGATACTTGTCACTAGGCTCTAGTTTATGCTGAAAAAGTTGTTGCACTTCTGTGTTAAAATGATCTTCCAGGTTCCTGATGATTTTTCCGGAGAGTTGCAGTAAATACATGTCCAATGGTATTAACTTTGCTTCTTTATACAGATTCCTTGTTGGTATATATTTATTGGAAATGTTGATCCCCAAGTACTTCGTTGAAGATTTGACTGTCACTTCAGTGTTGTCTGGAAACTTTATTTGGATTGCATCACAGCGTGTTGCAAACGTTCGTCTTCGAATGACAGTCACTGGTGTTCGGAAGCAGATGAGTTCACTATTTTCGCTGTTTATCCTTAGTGCCCATTTGACATAGTATTCCCATAGGTTTTTAATGTGCTCAATTTCTGGTGAAAAGGCGTAAAGCTTCGTCTTTGTACCTGATATGTTGGCTGGTTGATCAGCAGTGGAAATGTTGAAGAGCAGCGGTCCAAGTTTTGATCCTTGAGGAACTCCAGCGTTAATTCCTTTGGTTGATGACACATGTTTTTCTACCTGTACATAAAAATGTCTATAGGTTAGGAAATTTTTGATTATTCTTACCAAGTAGTTAGGAAGTCCAAGTTCCGAGATTTTGAATAGTAATCCTTTTATCCAAACGCTGTCGAAAGCCTTTTCGATGTCCAGCAAACACGCTACAGTGGTTTCCTTTTTGTTGAGTCCAATTGTAACATCAGTATGGATGCCCAGTAATGGATGTAGGGTAGAGTGTTTATTTCGAAAGCCATACTGAAACTCCGGTATGACATCTCTTTCTCTGCACAAAACGTTAAGCAAAGAAATTGGCCGATATCCTTCCTCATATGCGCGGTTGTTCTTCTTCGGGACAGAGACCACTTTTGCGGTTTTCCAGGCTGCAGGGAAATAGCTGTTGTTCAGGCAGTTATTGAAGATTATAGTCAACAGGAGAACAGCAAGATTTGGTAACTTTTTAAGTACGTAATTAGAAATCTTGTCGCTTCCTGCTGATTTTTTGGAGTTTCCAGTGAAGATAATGTCAGCTACTTCTTCAGAAGTGAAAAAATCTGTCAGCGTCGGCTCCGATTATGGGTTTTCCTCGTTGAACAGGGTCACGGTTTCGGTGGTTGCTGATATCTCTTAAAAGCGAGTTTCTACATCTTCGACAAAGTCAGGAAGGTGTACGGGAAGGCGGTCTTTGAAACTATCATGAAAAAGATTTGCAAATGCTTCAGCGTTCTCAGCAGAAGTTGTTGAAACTTCTTGTCCGTGAAGGATGGTGTCTGGAATTGAGTTCGCTCTTCCAACAATTATATTGATCTTTTTAAACGTGTCAGGTCCAGGTTTGATATCTTCGAGTCTCTTCCTGAAATCCTTTTCCTGATGATGTTTTATTGCCTGGTTGAACACTGTGTTAGTGCACTGAAGTTCTGATTGTAGCCGACGGTATTCGACACTTTCCCTGTTAAAGGTCCTGTGGAATATTCTTTGTAGGCTTTTGTGGAGTCTTTGCCGGTGAGCATATATTAATTGTATATGTTGGGGTAAGTTTGCATATTTATCTCTGCTGGTGCGGGGTGTTTTCTGCCTGTCCAAATCATTGTTGATCATTGAGCAATGGTGTTATCGATCTCAATGTTGTTGAGATTGTTGACGCTGGAGACTTCTGGTAGGCGTTCTTCAACTTCTGAACGGAATCTTATCCAGTTCAGTTTTTCGTATTGGATTTGGAATTCGGAAATACGACGTTCAGTTGTAATCCTGTAAATCAATCTGACTCTCATTTAACCGCCAGATGGTCCGAGTCACTATCGTGTGCAACACAAGTTTTGGAACTCGGGAAGGATGTTCGTAAAATTGGACGCCACTAAAAATAAGTCTAGGAGCGATGGAGTTCTTGGAAATATGGGCCTATGTTGTGAAGTGAAGCTCAGGGTTGTCTTGCAGCCAGTCTACAATTACTTTTCCTTGTGTAGATTCCCTGGTGTCCAGCCAGATTGGGTGTCGTGCATTGAAACAATTTAATTTAATAAAGCATTATTTCGGAATTTTCAATAGTATTGAACCAAAACTGCAAACTGAAATATAAATTCAAATTCAAAGAATGAAATCAAAAACAGACTATAAAAATATGTAAATGTGTCTTAAATATCTCTAAATTGTTATTATTTTTATTTTTTGCTTGTATTATTATATTATTTTTACTATTTTTAATTATTATCTCATTATTATCATTTTATTCTTTTTACTATATCTCATTTTTTAAATCAATCTATCCGATCTAATTTGTATTAGGTTTAAGTACTATAAAAGACTATGTCTTATTGTAAACCTTGATGCATAAATTAAATTTGAAATACATAATTGAAAATAATTGAAGTCTATGGAGAAGATACTAACACCAGGAGATCAAAATACATTAAAAGATCGGTTGTATCGTACAATACAAAAGTTTGAAGATACTCAAAGAGAGTTACTTGAAATGGAAGCCTAGCAGTCGGAGCTTGTAGAGCAGATTTTTGTATAAAAAACTCAATTTTAATCTGGAAGCTTATAACTGTTTTTGCGACCTGGATAGTTACAAACAAATCTCTTTGGCGCAAGATTTTAATTGAATTAGTACGAATTAGTATCGTGCTAGCTTCATATGACTCTTTGACATTTGCAAACATCAAAAAAGGTTTGTGTACTTACTTTTTTACACGAAATGTCATTATTTTAGGTGCAATTTATTAAGAAAATTCTTTTAGTACGATAATAATTAGAAAATGTTTAAAATTAAGAATGAGTTAGTACTACTACTTTAAAGTTAGCAAATTTTTAAGTAGTATCATACTTATACCTTAATAAAAGGCTGTTTAAAATTTTGCGCCTTTGATTTTTAAAACCAGATGCGAAGTACTTGGGGATTAATGGAGCACCTTATAATGGAAGTTTTGATCAATTTTACACTCTGTGTAACATTAAGGCTAGTCGCGCACTGGCAACTGTGATCGAAATCAAATACGAGCAGTTTAATCACCAGTTGAAAAAGAACCGCGCACTGGCAACTCTTTACTCACGCTCACACTCTTTTCTCTCTTGCGCTTATAGAAAACAGCTCAACTGTTGCGAAGGCAATCGTTTAGTTTGTGTCAAAACACAAACTTTTTAGTTGCTCAAATCGAGTTGCCTTAAGTGCGCGGTGTCCCATATAAGCCCATATGTTTCATTTTAGCAACCAAACAGTTGCGAAACTAAAAATTGAATGTGCGCGCCTGGCCTAAATCAAAAGAAGACTGCTTTCACTTACATAATTGGAGTGTGCCCAATTTATGCAGCACAAAGACAACAATGTTTAGGAACAAAATTCTTTGACTGTGCAGAAAAAAGCAGGTTTTCTAAATGGCCTGAATTGGAAAAACCTCCATTTATTCCTAAAAAGTGCTTATAAATATAGAACGTTATTGATACCTGAATTTGATTTAAGCAAAATTGTTAACTTATTAAACCAAATTTTTAATTGTTAACGCCATAGCTTATAGTTATTTTTTGTTATGTTAATGTATGTAGCTATTTCAAAAGATTAATAAATGGATTACTTACTTACTTACTAAGCCGATTAAAATTTATTGTAGGAAATATAAAATTTGAACAAAATTGCTTAAGCCTGTTACAAAATTATCAAACGCGATCTTTACTGTATCAATAGAAGATTTAATTTTATGTTGGCAGAACTTTCAATCTGCAAATTTAATAGCAAAACAAGAGAATTAAGTCTTTTAATAAATATACAAAATCTAATTAACGAAACCGACGCGCGCCGCGACAATAACAACCGAGAAGATGACACAAGACAAACTAACTTGTGTCAAATTGAAATGGGTGCGTTTGATAAGCAACAAGCAGTATCAAAAGTACTGCCACCCACTAGCTCAGCGATGGGGTGGGTTCAGAGATTTAAAATTGGCGAAATTGATTAAGTGTTGGATTGATCAAAATGTTATCAAAAATTATTTTTGATAATCGAAAATAGGAATAGGGTGTTCCTAGAATAGAAAAATTACAAATAAAGAAAATAGAAGAAAATGGGCGCCAGTAATTTTTTTGTTTGAAATAAAGGAAATTACAAACCTTTTGGAGCGGAACAACAGAATTTTGTTTGAATTAATTAAGAAAAGAAATTTGCAATTTGTTTTGAACAGTTTTTAATTGATATCGATCTTTGCTTGGGAAACCTTGCAAGTAGGATTAAAACCCAAGATCTTTTCCGATTTTTATGAACAAATAAGTTTTACAAATTAAAACTGTAAAAAGAACAAAACCGAAGGCAAAGAAAACGCAAGTGAAAAAAACGCAATTGGGCCGTTAGCGAATAAATAAGGAAAAAAAAAACCGTATCCCACAATTAATTGGAACAAAATTCAACACTGACTAGCTGATTTAAACAAATCTTTAAGAATTCACAAACAAAAGAAACACTCTACTTATCTTTTTTTTCCAAGTCTACGGATCTCCTATCCGCCTCTTTCCTCTATCACCTCGATTATTTTTCCGTTTCTCCAAAACTTCTTCTTCGCCTCGAATAACTACTTGTCCTCCAATTATTCCTCTATATTTCTTTTTCCCAACGACAAAAAAAACTTTTTCCAAAAACTTTTCTTCGATTTTTTTTCCTTCAAACTTTTCTCGATTTCTCAACAAAAAAAAATCAACTTTTCGCTTGACTGGTTCTCCAAAGAGTACCTTTCCAAGCTAAACCTATTGTCTTCCTCGGCCATTCCATTCTCTCACACATTCATACGTCCAGCCAATCGTTTTCGAGATCTTCAGTCACGGGATCACGGCTTCCTGGAAAGCTACGTGCTCTCCTCGAAAACCTCCGTTCCTCCGTAGTCGAATCTCATCGAAACTTTACTCTCACACACACATTCAATGATTCAACAAGTTGTTGGATGTCTTTCCAAAACTTGCCGAATCCAAATGACCGAGTTCAGACCCCTTTCAACTATTTTTTTTCGAGAAAATCTAAAAGAATTAAAAATCGAGAAAAAGTTTCTACTAGGCATTCTCCTAGTTACTATTAATTATTCGCGAGTAATTCGAAGCGCGAAGCAATCTTTCCGAAACTAAAAACGAGGTGAGAGAGGAAAACGATTCTTTAAATTTTTAAGCTTTTCCTAGTTATTTTCTTTCGTTGTCAATTCTGAAAGATTTTCTATTTTAACAAAAATTGCGTTTTAAGAATTTTGAAGCACGTTAACGACCCATTTTGCTTACAAAATAGTTATAGATTACGTTAATAAAAGGTTAAAATTGGTTACTAAAATCTTGATCAATTATTCGGCCTGTTTGGAGGTAAGTAAGAGTCCACCTGACTCGATTACTTCTTCAGCTCATCCGCTGGCACATCGAAAAGAGACCGCCCGTCTTCTTTATAATTTTAGAACCAACTATTCCACTCCGTTTGCATATACGAGTACATAGCTCAGAAACCTATTTTTTGTTACTTTTCCAAAATACTTTAAGAGCAGGTCTCTGGCTGATGGCCACCAGGCATCTACTAACTCTATAAGTATTTTGGAGCAGCAACGGAAAAAGAAACTAAAAATGATTAAAGGCAGGTGAAACTTGTTGTGGTAAATTTTACCGCAACAAATCCCACCCTTACCTCCCAGAAAATGTGCTTACATTTCTGTAACACATTTTCTAAGATTTGCCAAGGAAATAAAAAGAAAAAAAAATGTTTTCCATCAAAAAAAAATCAAAAAGCAAAAATTAAAAATGAAAACCATTAAGTATCAAAAACCACAATACAAAAAAAAATACTTTACTCTACTTTAATCTTCGGATGCATCGGTATACGGTTTTAAATCTTTAACATGCCAAGTTCCGCGTTCTTTACCACTACTATCTTGTAACACGTATGTCCAAGGTGACATACGCTTTTTGATTTCAAACGGGCCGACAAACTTCGGCGCTAATTTGGCTGCATAATAATTCGCGGCATCCGACAACGAAAAGTTCCTACGCCAGACAATTTCGCCGGGGTGATATTGAACATCACGCCGTCGAAGATTGTAGACTTGAGCAGATCTCTGAGATGCTGCTTGTAACTTTCTTCCTATATCCAACCTTAGTTCCTTGAAACGTTCAGCGATCTCATCCCGATCCTGAACGGTTCCTGAACTATCCTCCACAGATGGTACTTCTCGACCTGAAGTCACCATATCCCTACCAAAATTCGCATAGTAAGGCGAAACACCTAAAACCTCATGTTGTGACGTGCGAATAGCACACGCCACCTTACTCAATTGTGAGTCCCACACTCTGTGGTTTTCTGCGACGTAAGCCCTCAACGTCGTCTTAAGAATTTGGTTTATCCTTTCCGCAGGATTCGCCTGCGGATGGTAATGGGCTGTGAATTTTAACTGTGACGCGTACGCCTGGCAAAGCGTTTTCAGTTCCTTAGATCGAAACTGGGGACCGTTGTCACACACGATCACCTTTGGGATGCCAAATAAGAGGAAAACATTATCTTCAAGTTCCCTAACGATTGCCCTAGAAGTAGCCGACCTTAAAGCGAAAAGTAGCGGAAACTTTGTGAAATAATCTACTACCGTCAAAATGTAAATAAAACCCCTACTCGATTTAGGAAGCGGACCTACCAAATCTACACAAATCATTTCCCAAGGTGATTTGATTCCTACCCTCTCAGTCATCAACCCAGCTGGCTTCTCATTCACAGGTTTTACCTGTTGGCAAACTTTACAACTTCTAACGTATTTTGTGATATCTGCCCTCATTTTTGGCCAGTAAAACCTAGCCGCTATCCTAGCAAAAGTTTTTCTAACACCCATGTGTCCTGCTAATGGTCCATCATGGTATTCCTGTAAAATCCCTAATCTTTCATTCCTACCTAGCACTCTCTTCCACTCCTGGTTATTCTCATGAACTACTACGAAATTATTCTTCACCAGTTTGAACAACTGACCATGTTCAACTCTCCAAGCTGGGTACCTAAGCGGATTCGAATTTACCTCTGAAATCATCTTCTTCACCCAAGGGTCTAAATCCTCATCTGAGATACCACCCAACTGTGGAACTCCCCGAGAAAGCATATCCGGAACCACATGCTCTTTGCCCTTTCGGTGAATGATTTCGAAATCGAATTGTTGGAGCCTAACTGCCCAACGCGCTAACCTACCCTGCGGATCTTTAAGATTGCTTAACCATACCAAGGAATAATGATCCGTTACAACAGTAAATCGAACGCCTTCGATATACGGTCGCAACTTCTCAATAGCCCACAATACAGCCAAGCACTCTTTCTCTGTTGTAGAATAATTCCTCTCATTCCTATTCAAAGACCTACTAAGGTAACAGACAACCTTTTCTCCCTCATCAAAGTTCTGTGAAAGAACTGCACCGATACCAAAATCTGAAGCGTCTGTTTGTACGACGAAGGGTCGTTTAAAATCTGGGCAAGTAAGTATAGGTGCTGTCACCAAACACTCTTTTGCCTTCCTGAAACTATCCTCGCATTCTACAGTCCAAGTAAACTTCCTATTTTTCTTTAACAAATCCGATAACGGCCTAAGCAATTCCGCAAAATTCGGTACAAAACGACGGTACCACGAAACTGTCCCTATAAAACTCCTCACTTCTTTTACATTCCTCGGTGCTGGAATCCTAACCATGCTTTCCACTTTCTCTGGATCTACATGTAACCCATTTCGATCCACTATATATCCTAAAAATTTCAGCGATGGCATGCAAAAGTTGCATTTCTCCTTACTGACTTTCAACCCTGCTCCACTCAACCTTTTCATCACCTCATTCAGAATTTCAAGATGTTGTTTGAAACTTTCTGTAATGATGATGATGTCGTCTAAATAGACGAAAACGAATGGCTCGAGGTCGGCACCCAAAACTGTGTCGATAAACCTCTGCCAAGTAGCAGGCGAGTTGTGTAGACCGAAAGGCATTCTTCGAAATTGAAAAAGACCTCTCCCAGGGACCGTAAAGGCAGTATAGGGCTTAGATTCCTCCTCCATAGGAATCTGCCAATACGCTGACTTGATGTCTAGCGAAGACAAGAACCTCGCACCTCGAAGCCTGTCTAAAATTGAATTGATATAAGGAAGTGGATAAGCGTCCCTATCAGTATTTTTATTCAGCTTCCTATAGTCCACACAGAACCTAAAGGAGCCATCTTTCTTTTTAACTAAAAGTATTGGAGATGACCACGCACTTGTCGATCTCTCAATAACACCTGCATCTAACATTTCGTTTAATTCCCTATCAATATGAACTTGCATAGCCGGCGAGACCGGATAATACCGTTGTTTAATCGGTTCCGCCGACGTCCTAATTTTATGCGCAACCATAGTTGTGCACCCTAAGCCTTCAGGCATCCTACTAAACGATTCCTCAATCAAATCTTCTAAACTCTTGATTTCCCTATCACTCAACTCTGATCGTTCTGTAATCGAACAAATCGAAACCGGCTGTTCCGAAAAATTCCACTCACGTGACCTTAAATCCGGTATAATACCCGAAAGTGCCCAAAAATCTGCACCTAGGATCACCGTGTGTGGCAGAGTTGGTATAACAAGACAGTCAATCAACACTGCCCTGTCTTCTACAACTATTGGAAGAGAGAGTGTCCCTAAAACCTTGACACCTGTTCCATCTGCTAACCGAACGCAGTGAACAGTGTCTGTACCTAAAGAAAGACCTAAATTTTGAAGAATTTTCCAAGAATCCCTACCTATTATGGTTCTAGAAGCTCCTGAATCTAATAAACCTAAAAATCTAGTACCATAAATACTAACTCCTAAAAATGGTCTCCTATCATTACCGTTTGCCTCGAGAGTAAAACCTAAATGAACCTGATTCACCAGCTGGTTTTCAGCAGGCAAAACCTTCAACGTCTTCGAGCCTCTTGCCCTGCTGGCACAAGAGTCCGTTGACCGTTTCCCGAACACCGTCGGCAGTTTTGTCTACTGACCCCTAAAGCCCCACAACCAAAACAACGCCTAGGAGCGGAACACCTATTTGCAAAATGGCCTGATCCATTGCAATTATAACACCTAATCGAAGACCTTTGGTTCGAAGATTGGGCCTGACGAGCAGTTTGATTATTCCCCGCAATAACAGAAACTGCAGAAGTTTCAACACCTACGTATGCTAGATCCGGTTCTAGCAAAGTCCTATTATTCCTAACACTAGGTGGTGGAACATAAGATTCCACGTTTGCCCTAACTGCTTCTAAATTCCTACCTAAAGCCACCAAATCGGATACGCAACTTGGTTTCGCCAAACCAAGTTGAGTTTGGTAGAAAGGTGTCAAGTTCCTTTGAATCATTGACAACTTCCTACCTTCCGATATTGGATCAGTTAACCTACCGAATAAATTCTGCATTGTCGCCACATAGACTCCGATGGATTCATCTTTGCCTTGTGTGCGACGCCTAATTTCCTCTAACAGTGAATCATCGTAATTCGGTGGCAAGAACTCCAGCTTCAACTCTCTGACGAGTTCTGGCCACGAATTAATCGACAACCTAATTGCCCTATACCAAATTAGAGCTTTTCCCACAAAAAGCTCAACTGCTGCCCTAAAAAGCTGTGTTTCTGAAACACCTCTAGCCTGACACATTTCTTCAACCCTTTCTAGAAACGCGTTCACTGAAGCACCACAGCGCTCACCAGTGAATTTCACATCCCATTTCGATATATCAACGAATTTTTCAGAATTTACTATAACCCGTTCCACCACTGGGTTAACCTGACTACAACTATCCCCTTTATTGTTGACTGCTACTCCTAAGACCGTCGAATTACTGGCGGAGGTACTTATCGACCTGCTATCCAGAGGTTCAGCTGAACGCTGCTTTTCCACCTCATTCCTCTTAACCTGTTCCCTACCCTCACTTTGATTCCCTTTTCCTTCATCTTCACTTTCACTGTCGTCTTTACCCTCATCGTCCTCCAACTCCGCCATAGCCATAACTAATTTATTTTTAAGAGCCTGCCTGCTCTTATCCTGTGCTTCATTTTCTGGTAAACTCCTATCCATCCTACGTAACCCCCACTCAACCTTTGTAATAATTTTCAAAAATTCCTTCGAAGTTTCCGACTTCGGAGGATTTTCTAAAAGTTTCCCTATTTCAACTAATTTCTTTTCCACCGCCATTAAATCCTGATCAAAGGTAAAAGGATAAGCAGGTGGTGTAAAAGAATTCCTACGCTCCAGTTTTATTGCGACCCTAAGCGCTTTGCGCATCTCCTCTACGGTACCTACTGTTAGACCCCTACATTCTATTTCGTATGTTATTTCATCCTGCGAAAATCTATTTACCTGACTAACATCCATTTTCAAAATTTAAAAAAAATTTAAAAGACTGAACAAATTTAAAGTAAAACAAAACCAAGAAAATAAATCACAGATTAAATAAAACACTAAATTTTATGTGAAAATATGCCCGACTTGTTTGTACTTTTCACTTAAAAAAAAAATCCCGAAAAGTCACTTTTAACAAATACCTAATTTTTTTGTATTCCTAACCTTCCTGCTACTAAAGCTAAGAATAAAACTATTCTTTATTGAAATATAATTGCTTAAAAACAGTCCACCAAATTTATCAAATAGCATAAAAAACAAACTAAAATTATTTTGCACTAAAGGAGCAACCACAAAAAAGGTACTTTTTGTCAACCCTGACCTTTATTTACTCGAAACGTCAAAATAATATTTTAATTAAAAAAAACCAAAATGGCCTGTGTGAAAGAGACCACCCTATTTAATCGATGGAAGGAATTGAAATCTCAAAAAAAATAATAAATGCAAAAAAGAAAAAAAAATGAAAGCCAAATGCTCAATAAATTAAAACAAAATCTCTAATCGTAATCAGGATAAAAATAAATAAAAACCTTACTCAATTTTTTCCACTGTATAAATTTCTCTTCGATAACTGCAGCCTTCTCTTGATAACCAAACATACATACATATGTGTATGAATATGTGCCGCAAATTTTCCACAAGGATTTAATTCCAATTTTTGCTCTTGATGCACAATTATCACTATAAAAGAAAGAAAATAACACCAAGTAAATGTTTCTTTATAAATCAAAATGTTTAAATAGATCAAACTTCCCTAAAAATCACAGCACAAAAAATCAATTCAACTTTGGTTAGGTACTTTTCTTTGCACACAAGAAACACAGAAACACAAGCCCCACGTTGGGCGCCAATTGTTACAAAATTATCAAACGCGATCTTTACTGTATCAATAGAAGATTTAATTTTATGTTGGCAGAACTTTCAATCTGCAAATTTAATAGCAAAACAAGAGAATTAAGTCTTTTAATAAATATACAAAATCTAATTAACGAAACCGACGCGCGCCGCGACAATAACAACCGAGAAGATGACACAAGACAAACTAACTTGTGTCAAATTGAAATGGGTGCGTTTGATAAGCAACAAGCAGTATCAAAAGTACTGCCACCCACTAGCTCAGCGATGGGGTGGGTTCAGAGATTTAAAATTGGCGAAATTGATTAAGTGTTGGATTGATCAAAATGTTATCAAAAATTATTTTTGATAATCGAAAATAGGAATAGGGTGTTCCTAGAATAGAAAAATTACAAATAAAGAAAATAGAAGAAAATGGGCGCCAGTAATTTTTTTGTTTGAAATAAAGGAAATTACAAACCTTTTGGAGCGGAACAACAGAATTTTGTTTGAATTAATTAAGAAAAGAAATTTGCAATTTGTTTTGAACAGTTTTTAATTGATATCGATCTTTGCTTGGGAAACCTTGCAAGTAGGATTAAAACCCAAGATCTTTTCCGATTTTTATGAACAAATAAGTTTTACAAATTAAAACTGTAAAAAGAACAAAACCGAAGGCAAAGAAAACGCAAGTGAAAAAAACGCAATTGGGCCGTTAGCGAATAAATAAGGAAAAAAAAAACCGTATCCCACAATTAATTGGAACAAAATTCAACACTGACTAGCTGATTTAAACAAATCTTTAAGAATTCACAAACAAAAGAAACACTCTACTTATCTTTTTTTTCCAAGTCTACGGATCTCCTATCCGCCTCTTTCCTCTATCACCTCGATTATTTTTCCGTTTCTCCAAAACTTCTTCTTCGCCTCGAATAACTACTTGTCCTCCAATTATTCCTCTATATTTCTTTTTCCCAACGACAAAAAAAACTTTTTCCAAAAACTTTTCTTCGATTTTTTTTCCTTCAAACTTTTCTCGATTTCTCAACAAAAAAAAATCAACTTTTCGCTTGACTGGTTCTCCAAAGAGTACCTTTCCAAGCTAAACCTATTGTCTTCCTCGGCCATTCCATTCTCTCACACATTCATACGTCCAGCCAATCGTTTTCGAGATCTTCAGTCACGGGATCACGGCTTCCTGGAAAGCTACGTGCTCTCCTCGAAAACCTCCGTTCCTCCGTAGTCGAATCTCATCGAAACTTTACTCTCACACACACATTCAATGATTCAACAAGTTGTTGGATGTCTTTCCAAAACTTGCCGAATCCAAATGACCGAGTTCAGACCCCTTTCAACTATTTTTTTTCGAGAAAATCTAAAAGAATTAAAAATCGAGAAAAAGTTTCTACTAGGCATTCTCCTAGTTACTATTAATTATTCGCGAGTAATTCGAAGCGCGAAGCAATCTTTCCGAAACTAAAAACGAGGTGAGAGAGGAAAACGATTCTTTAAATTTTTAAGCTTTTCCTAGTTATTTTCTTTCGTTGTCAATTCTGAAAGATTTTCTATTTTAACAAAAATTGCGTTTTAAGAATTTTGAAGCACGTTAACGACCCATTTTGCTTACAAAATAGTTATAGATTACGTTAATAAAAGGTTAAAATTGGTTACTAAAATCTTGATCAATTATTCGGCCTGTTTGGAGGTAAGTAAGAGTCCACCTGACTCGATTACTTCTTCAGCTCATCCGCTGGCACATCGAAAAGAGACCGCCCGTCTTCTTTATAATTTTAGAACCAACTATTCCACTCCGTTTGCATATACGAGTACATAGCTCAGAAACCTATTTTTTGTTACTTTTCCAAAATACTTTAAGAGCAGGTCTCTGGCTGATGGCCACCAGGCATCTACTAACTCTATAAGTATTTTGGAGCAGCAACGGAAAAAGAAACTAAAAATGATTAAAGGCAGGTGAAACTTGTTGTGGTAAATTTTACCGCAACAAGCCATCTACGAAATATGTATGTCAGTATGGAAATACCGACGGTTTAAAGCATTTTCTGGATTTCTTTTCAATACCTTTAAAGCCATTTTTGAGCAAAATTAATTTTCTTTATTTTGTGAGAAATTAAAATTTAAATTAAAATCCGTTCAACAACAATGTTTAATTTGTAACATAACAAAAAATTCAGAAGTTATTGTTTTTAATTTGAATTACCATTTTACTTTTGAAAAACAAAAATAATAATTTAGGTACCAATAAAAAAAATAGGGGAGAATACGATAACTTGGCCGCCAAGATTTGATAACGGGTTTTTGTAGAGGGGTAAAAAGCAAGCAATTTTTACTATGGGAGGGGGGGTCTATCTCCCCCCGTTTAGGAGGTAGGGACACTTTTAGAAAAAATAATTTAAATTGAAAAAAAAATATTAAAAAACAACGGCAACACTTACAATAAAGTGCTATACTGCATGTGAAGGCCGGAAATTTGTTCTATTATCGTGCATTTAAATTAAATTACTTATGCCAATGGTTTTTGAGAAATTCGCATTTAAAGTCCAAATTTTGATAAAAAAAAACGTGAAAAAAAAGTTTAGACCGATTGTTTTCAAAATTTTGAAATGAAATTGTAAATTAACTTATATGTGATCCATGTAAATATCAGTTCTTAATCGAACACAAAAAACCGCATGGTTCTATGTCTTCTAGTTTTTGAGAAAATCGAAAATTACCAAAACTACTTTTTTTTTGATTTTTGGTGGTGACGGTGATTCCATTTTAAGGATTAATGTTAATAAACATAATGAATCTTTGTTAGTTCAGTACCGCAATTCATTTAGCGTTACCCAGAATGCACCATGAGAAGGTAGAATTGCATCTGGGTCAGTTATTTTGTTAGTTAGTCAGGAGTTAGTCAGTCATAGTTAGTTAAAAATGGTCAAAATGTATTAAAAAGGTGTGTAGGTCTCGTCAATAAAGCCATCGTCCGTACTATAACTGTCGAGTTCGTTGAGTTACTCTTTTATGGTGGGAAGCCGAGGATGTTTTGGCGGTAAAACACTTTCTAAATTTTCGCTCTGAAGGGTGGGAGGATCGATGTCTTTTAACTGTAATCCCTCACATATATCACCATCGGTATAACAAGGGTAAACTTTTTTTACATCTGATAAAAACTCTATTATTTGCGAACCCCAGTCGTCCTTATATTTCCTTTCTAGGCAGTATTTTCGATAGAAAAATAGTGCCATGTACTGGTGAACATGGTCGGAAGTTTGTTTTGGTTTTCAAGATCGTTTATTGTATTTTATATGTATTTAGTGGACATTGGATAAATGGAATAAATTTGAATTTTTTTAAATACAGATTTTGTGAATGCAAAAGAAACTTTGCATGCACCCAACCTCGCACCTACCCCAAATCCTATAGTGTGCCCAAGCAGGGGGGTTGCAGGGGGGCAGCATGCCCCCCCATACATACTTTACTGTTTATATATTGTAATGTTGGAAGCTAGCACTGATTTATTTATGTAAGCAAGCAAAAAATATCAAACATTTTATAAAAAAGTAGTTTTAGTTAATTTCAATTTTTTTCAAAAACTAGAAGACATAGAACCATGCGGTTTTTTGGGTTCGATTAAGAACTGATAGTTACATGAAACGCATATAAGCTTATTTACAATTTCATTTCACAATTTTGAAAACAATCGGTCTAAACTTTTTTTTCACGTTTTTTATCAAAATTTGGACTTTAAATGCGAATTTCTCAAAAACCATTGGCATAAGTAATTTAATTTAAATGGAGAATTATAGAACAAACTTTTGGCAGTACAGCACTTTATTGTAAGTGTTGCAGTTGTTTTTTAATTTTTTTTTTTCAATTTATATTATTTTTTCTAAAAGTGCCCCTACCTCCTAAACGGGGGGAGATAGACCCCCCCTCCCATAGTAAAAAATTGCTTGTTTTTGACCCCTCTACAAAAACCCGTTATCAAATCTTGGCGGCCAAGTTATCGTACTCGTGTCAAAAAATACTTATTTAAATTCCTTAAACTAAAAAAACTGAAATATACCAATATTTCTATTGACCATTTATTCATAGAGATAGTGAAAATTGGCAGCATTGTTAGAAAAATTGACAATTTCAAATCAAATAACCACGTTTTAATAGAAAAAGGTCAAATAACATACATAAATATATGTATGTATATTAGACTGGGCCAAAAAAATTTACTATTTTTTTTTTGAAGATATATCGAGAATATCATTCAGAATGACAAAAAAAAAATTTCGTAAAAGTTTGAGCCCTTAATATCAATTTTAAGAGGGCTATCATCGCTAATTTTGATTTTTAGTCATAATTTCATGTTTTGCGTCAGAACTGACAAAACATTGAAGTAAAAAAAATTCATTTTGACTTACTTTTATATAAAATTAAATTCCCTACAAAAAAGGTCTGATTGAAAATTTTCGTCAGACAAGCCGTTTTTGAGTAATTAAGCTTAATAAATTGTTATTTTTCTTCGATTTTACTTTTTTAATTTGGAATTTTGTAACTAACGAAAAATAACAATTTATTAAGCTTAATTGCCCAAAAACGGCTTGTCTAACGAAAATTTTCAATCAGACCTTTCTTGTAGGGAATTTAATTTTATATAAAAGTAAGTCAAAATGAATATTTTTTACTTTAATGTTTTGTCTGTTCTGACGCAAAACATGAAATTATGACTAAAAATCAAAATTAGCGATGATAGCCCTCTTAAAATTGATATTAAGGGTTCAAACTTTTACGAAAATTTTTTTTTGTCATTCTGAATGATATTCTCGATATATCTTTCAAAAAAAAATAGTCAATTTTTTTGGCCCAGTCTAATGTATATACAGTGGTGGACACATATTTAGCACACTGAGATGGGTACTACCATATTTTTAATTTTCTCTCTTGTTTTGTTCCAAGCAACGGTACATTTTGAACTAATATATATGACAACAAATCAGAGAAAACAAAACTGTATATTTTCATATGCAATCCAATTACATAGTGAAAAAATCGTTGATAGTTTGTCATTTGCATTGTTTTTGGTTGGACTTCAATTTAGCACGTGTACAAATGTTAGTTTTTTTTTTTTTAATTTGTGGGCTTTTAAGAGAAAAAAATTATTTTCGAGGTAATTTTATATCTTCTTAATGTTATATATTCAAATAAAATTAAAAAAAAACATTAAATAGTCATGGCATTAGGGCAATGGTGTTCTGAGGACAAAAGGAGTATTATCATTAAGATGAAGTCAAAGGGTCGCATAGTAACGGAGATTTCTGAGCTGCTAGAATGTTGCAGGAAGATGGTCTACAATGCTCTTAGACATTTTGAAAAGAATGAAGTGACAAAACATGTAAAACAAGCCTCTCGCACACGAAAGACAACAAAGAAGAAAGATAAAGTCATTTACATGTTATCAACAAAGGATCCATTTAAGACCTCTAGTGTCATTCGAAATGAATTAATGGAGAATTACAATGTCAATGTATCCTGAAGAACCGTGAGACGACGCCTGAATGAAAAAAATTTGAGAGGGTGCATTGCACAAAGAAAACCATAGGTTTCGAAAAAAAATCTGAAGGCTAGATTAGAGTTTGCCAAATTACATCTAGGCAAACTACTAAATTTCTGGAAAAATGTACTTTGGAGCGATGAATCAAAGTTCTGTCGATTCTAATCAGATGGAAAAAAAATATGTGTGGCATCCACAAAATAAGGAACATGATCCAAAATACACCATTAAGACGGTGAAGCAGGGTGGTGGAAACGTGATGGTCTGGGCTGCCTTTTCTTATAACGCTTTTGGTCCAATAGTGAAGATAGACTCCAAAATGGACCAGCACCTGTACAAAGATATTTTCTCGAACCATATGATTCCATATGCCGGAGATAATTTGCCGGTTTTATGGCGCTTCATACACGACAATGACCCTAAGCACACTTCAAAACTAGTGAAAAGTGCCTTGAGGTCAAGAAAGTGAATGTTTTAAAATGGCCTGCTCAATCACCCGATCTGAACCCGATCGAAAATTTGTGGAATGACGTTGAGCAACACATTGAAAAACAAAAAACGAAAAATTTAACAGATTTGTGGCAAGAGATACAGAATGCTTGGTATTCAATACCTAAGCAACGCTGTGAGGCCTTATACGAGAGCTTGCCAAGAAGACTCAATTCAGTATTAAAGAACAAAGGATTTCCAACAAAATATAAAAGAAAATATAGTTTTAGTAACGGTAAATAACATAACTAAGCAATTTTAATGAAATGTGCTAAATTCATGTCCAGACAAAAAAGTATGTTTTCTGTTATTTTTTTCATTTTTTTCTTTCAGATATAAAAAATATAAGATTGTATTTTGGAAAAATATACTTATATCCGTAAATAATGTAAATAACATAAAAATGAAAATATTGAAATAGAAACAAATTTTGTAAATATAGTTTAATTTTTTCTTTTATTAATGTGCTAAATTCTTGTCCACCACTGTACATATATGTAGAAAAATGTAAAAATTGAAAAGACAAATTTTCACTTTAACATTTACAATATTTTGTTTTATTTTCGATTCAATACAAAGATTTACTTATTAAACAAGAGAGAGTACTTTTCAAACCGCCGACCTCCGTCACCGAGTGCACACCAGAAAGTCTCTACACCAAATCCCAGATCGCCAACCTGCTAAACATCTGATACCAGGCAAGCGCCTTACTTGCCCAGCTCTGCACCCAACCCGCTCCTACGATTCCTCCAACCAGCAACAGTATCTTCGAAATTCGTCTTTGCAGCTTATCATGACTGGCTATTTAAACGAATTTAAATAGGTCATGTTTCGTCTTTACATTCCAATGCCTTTGCATTGGGTTTATGCATGGTATATTGTTGCTGTCTTCGTCGCTGTCGCGGTCGCGGTGATGAATCTGTGGATGAATGTGCTGATTTGATGACGAATTGTTTGGTGACGAAGTGTTGTTTTGTGGCGACGGTCTGAAAAGTAGTCTCTGTTATTAAATGACTTAAAATATTATCTTACAAATACTTAGCTAATGAAGGATCCCCACATTCGGTCATCCTGAGAAAAATCGACTGTCCTCAGTCGATGTCGCCTTCATCTTCAGAGTCATCTTCGTCATCTCCGTCGGTTACCCACGGTTTCATGTAGTCAGCCGATGTGCTAGTTATGTTAGGCCCCTCACACAAGTAGCACAGAATTACTTAACGAAGACTTTAAGAATTCTAAATCGGTATCTGACATCTTCTATAAGACGGATTTAAGTTCATATTAAGTAGAGAAAAGGCGCAAGTGGGCGGTCCGATAGAAGGAAATAAGAAGATAAATTGAGTCTTAAAATTTTCTTAAATCGGGATATCATTCTTCTCAAATATTTCATTACTCCTTCTTAAATAGTTCCTTACATCTTCTTAAATACTTCTTTACTCCTTCTAAAATAGCTCCTTACTTTTTCTTAAAAACTTCCTAACTGCTTCTTAATTACTTCTTAACTCCTTCTAAAGAGCTACGGCAATTCTTAAAAAAATTATTAGAAACAAAAAAAATGAAGTTTTTTTTTTTATTAACTGTTTGGTTTTTTATTATTGTTGTTTATTATTTTGGAGTCCTCTTCATTTTTTCTTTACCTCCCTACATTCGACTCTTTTTGCTGGAATGAAAGAATTTTAACATTTATTTTTTTAATTTACCTCTTCAAAAAAGTTATGTTTTTAGAAGGATTAAAGAAGGAATTAAGTAACAAAAAAAAAACGATTTAAGAAATGCCAATTTAAGAAGTATTTAAGAATGCTTTAAGTAGAAGTAAACACACCAAGTTAAGTTCTTTAAAACAATACCTAATAAAGATCATTTACATATAATGTTAGTATTAATATTATTAGGTATTGTTATTTCTGTTGTTATTATCATTGTTTTTATTATTATTTTTAGCTAAATGTTCCAACAATATTCATGCAAGCTGCTCTCGATGAGGGCCCTGTTCCCCAAATAAAATACCAACATCCGGAACTAAATAAATTGCATCAAGTCGTTTCTCATTTAATAAGATGTAGTGATATTTCTGATAGATGTCAGAGTTCAAACCAAAGTGCGAAGCCAATGCCAAATATTTACAAAGATACGAACATGCAGTATGAAGAATTAGTTCCGCTTTCGCAAGAAGGATCTGACCTGCTCTTTGTTCGAACTGGGTAAGTAAAATATTTTTTAATTAAGGTCCCACTTAAATTAGCTTAATTACTTGATCAGTAACACAATCTCTATAATTAAGACCCATGAGTTCATTTAACTTAAATACGTACTTAAAAAGTTGCAAAACGGTTTGTTCCTCCAAATCAAAAACTATTTTTTAAATCTAAACAGACCAAATTAATAAAACACAAAGTTCTAGGGTGGTGGAGCTTGTGTCAAATAAAAGAAATAAATAAGTAATTGGCAAGCTAAGAATGAAAGGGATCCATGTAATGTATGTACATTTTTAGAAAAAAATGACCTATGTATGTACATATGTATGTATGTGTATCATTTCTTCGTCTTCTCGATCAAGTTAGTTAGTGTAAAAGTAATTCAAGCTATATATTTTCTTTATTCATATTTTTATTTTTGGCAGTTCTGTAATATGTTAAAAAGCTACTTAGTCAATTGGCATTTCTTAAGTGTCAAAAAAAATATATTCTTTCTCGTTTTAGCTATATTAAAAAACTAATAGAAGATACAAACGTTGGAGATGAAGGTTTAAAATTGATACAATATTGTTGCTGGGAAAATCCCCATTTTTCGCGATGTATACTGACAGAGCTTTTATGGCAATGTGGTTTCGCGTATTGCCAAGATATGCGACATCATACCGATTTGTTGCTTCATGTTCTTCTCATAGAAGATTCATGGCAAAACCATCGAATTCATAATGCCTTAATGGGTGTAGCTGAAGAACGTGGAGGGCTTCTTGAAACCATTCTTAAAACAAAAACCCATTATCAAAAAAGAGCATACCAAATAATTAAATGCTTAACGCAACTATTTCATAAAAGTCCGGTTGCTCTCGCGATGCTTAATTCCAACGAACATATAGGCAAACATTGGGTTATGGCCGTGGAATGGCTGCAGGAAGAGCTTGATAAGCAGAGAGGTATCGGATGTCAATATAATTACTCTTGGTCTCCTCCATCTCAAAGTAATGACAACACTAATGGATATATGCTAGAGCGATCTCAATCAGCGAAAAACACCTGGTCACTAGCTTA
The DNA here is from genome assembly GCA_911387755.1 of Chrysotoxum bicinctum. Taxonomy (NCBI): domain Eukaryota; kingdom Metazoa; phylum Arthropoda; class Insecta; order Diptera; family Syrphidae; genus Chrysotoxum; species Chrysotoxum bicinctum. Next base: position 116,563,352 of record OU426988.1, read on the forward strand.
TGAATTATGTCAAGAGGAAGTAAACATGAATTATTTAAGGTATGACAAAAATATTTAACTTTATTTTGTTTCAGGACCAGGATGAAACAAACGAGTCAGATACAGAAATAAAGAACGATGGGTCTCTGGTACAGTCTCTTATACTAGAAAATACGGCGGTTATTCCAGATACATCAGTCGTAACTGCTTACTCTGCGAAACAGCATTCAACTTTTCGAGAGGTGCAGCCAGTTGTACTAGCCGAAGATATTACTGAAACATTTAATAATACTACAGAAAGCGTCAGTTTCAATGAGGAGTACAGCCTAAACAATGTATATACAAGCTTAAATGATCTAAGGCTGTCACCAAAACCGGTAAATGATAAATAAAATGCATTTTTTATTTTTAACATTTTCATTGTAACAACTTTTCTACAAAAAAAAAACAATAGTTTCGAAAATGGCGGCTGTCGCCATGTAATGTGACGCAAACTAAAATTTTATCTTCTCGTATGTATATTTCTAGCAAAAATGAATTAAAGTTAGATTCAATAAACATGTTTTGTGTTTCGACCGCATAAAAAAGATATATGTACATGTTTATTAACAGCACCTTTGAAAATGAAAACTGTGTTCCATATGGTATTGTTACGAAATAAAAGGGAAGGTAAACTTCTGTACCAAGTAAAATAACTTCGCTTTTGGGAGAGTCCGAGGATCCACGAATAATAGTGTCCCTCAAATGGCAAATGCTATGCATGTCGACAAAGCAGGTTACACCTTCAAAAATCTCAAATGCAAAACTAAAGAATAAAAAAACAACCAAATAAAAAAAAAATACATTTAAAATTCATCAAAACAAAAAAATCAATTTTAACAAATTGAAGCTGTTTGAGTAACAATCCGGGTGTAATTCCAAGTCACTACTAACTTTATTTTACATATGAATATGAATATGAATTTACATCGTTCTTATCTCTATGAATATTGTTGCTTATCTAGGTTTTATTAATGTGTTTATCTTATATAACCGTGAGTGCATGTTCACGTTGATCCGTGTTATCTTTATTTATTTACATGCACATCGGGTTATCTATATTTAAGTACTCTATTTTCATGTTTGAACATTCTGCGGGCCAACAGAAAGTACTAAAATTCTTTTTCTGAATATAATGCCCCGAACGATATAAATTACTACAATAACAAGCAAGATGCTATTTAACATAAATCCGCTGTGACCGCTTATGTGGTGAAAGTCCAACCCTTTAAGGGGAACGTTTTCTTCCTTTAACTTTTTTATGTCCCTTTGAATCTTCAGTGGTTCATTCTTGTTGTTTATTATAGTTGCTTGTATAGGTTTAATACTTTCTTCTGCAACTTCGTCCAGCCCCTTATCATTGTTCCTCGAATTAGTTGATGTTTTCAGACGTGACTTGTTGCGACGATGTTAGAAACCCTCCGTTGTACTCGTATCTAACAGTGCATTGGGGTCCTAATGTAAGAAGCCCTTGTGGTGGCAATTTAACCCATTTATGCTGCGACCTTCCACAACTTCAATGAATAGATGTGGTGCTGAATTGCTTAAATAGCCATGTATTTGGTTTAATCAATTGAATCCATTTGCCTTGCTGACTTACTTGCTCAAAATTACATGTTGATGTTTTCGATTTCTTTTTTGGCGATATCTCACATGATCCATCAACTGCAGTTTTGCATAGCCAATAGCCGTGACAAATATAGTGGGTTTCCTCGTTTTTTACACAGAAATTTAGTTGTGCTTGCCTAATTAGACTGTAGTTCTCTAATTGGAAGTTGAATATAAGTATTTCTGTGTATATTTTTGGCGTGACAGTGGTATCTCCATGACGAATTGGGACGTCAATTATCCGAAAAACATCCGATGCTTCTGAGTGAAGTAGAAGTGGAATTTCCGCGTCTATTACTAAACGCCGGCCAAGTATGAATCCCCTCGCCCTCATTAGACGAAATATTTCCTTGAGTTCATTTTTTGTACCATATCGCCAGGTAAACGGAACTTCCCTGAGATGATCTTCTCTGTCTTGTTTCCACTTTGATGCCACGACATCCATTTTTCCAATTGTGTCTAAGTAAATTCCTACGTTTTCGTCTAAGTTCTTTATTGTTATCTCAGGTGTTGTGTTCATATTGGTTGCTGAACTCTTTGTTCGTCCAAATGCAATTAATATCATAACCATCCACCACTTGATTCTATTGATTTGTATCTTGTTAGACAAATTACGGTTCTTTATTCGGCTAAGCTGGCATATTTGCTGTGGGTTGTTATTTTCGGCTTCTTCTTCGGAGATTTCGAGGGGACATAGTTTATGGATTGGTCTTTTGTAGATGCCATCCTTTGTTTTAAGTGTTACCACTCGGACATTTCCATCTCCACCCTTGTGGGCCGTAACAATGCGTCCCATAGGCCACCTTGACGGTTGGGTATTTTCGTTTTTTATTATTACGACTGCACTTTCTTCCAGATTCTTTTTTGCAGCCTTCCTCTTTGTACGTTTCTGAAGAGACACTAAATATACGTCTTTCCATTTTTGCCAGAAATCTCGTTTTAGCTTTTGCACCAGTTTCCAAAGATCCAAAGACCCAATTCGTTCAAGTTCCCCTCCTTCAAGAGAATCCAATAACGTACGTCCTACCAAAAAGTGTTCAGGTGATAACGCATCAATGCTGTCTATTTCACTACCATGGCACACAAAGGTCTGGATTTCAGTATTGCTTCTATCTGACATAATAGTGTGGACATCTCTTCGAAAGTTAATTTGTATTCTCCCATTACTCGTTTCAAATAATGTTTCATTGATTTAACAGCTGCTTCCCAAAGCCCTCCGAAATGGGGCGGGATGAAATGCCATTCTACTCTGTCTTCAGCTAATTTTGATGCGAGTGATGCGTTGTTTTTGATGGCGTTCTCAAATTATTGATCCAAACATCGATTCGCTCCGATGAAATTTGATCCGTTGTCTGAATAAATGTGAGCACTTTTGCCACGTCTTAAAAAAAATCTTCTAAGTGCAGCTCTGAAAGCGTCTGTTGAAAGGTCACTGACTGGTTCTAAATGAATAGCTTAAGTAGCCATGCATACAAAAACTGCAATGTAGCCTTTATAAGCCTTCTGCCCTCGACCTCTTGATGTTCGCATTAATATTGGTCCAGCATAGTTGCATAGTCGACTCTTATATGATAAAATGGTGGAGAAATTGTTGTCCTTTGTCTTGTTAAATCTCCCATTATCTGATTCGCACTGCTACTGTTGTGTCGAATACGAGTCAGACAGCTGCGAAAACATCTTATGATTTTTCTGATACCAATTATATAATATCTTCTTTTACAATTAGGCTGGAAAGTTTACATTTATCCAGTATTATTGTATGTTTCTGGTTAGAAGGCAAGTTTGAGTATCTTAGCCTTCCTCCGACTCTCAATATTCCTTCATCATCTTGAGAGAGTTTCATGTGAATTACTTTACTGTTTAAATCAATGTCTTTTCTGAAACAGTAATTTGATCCTGTCGTTATTTGCTTGTATCGAACCTACCGAATAAAACGAAGCACGTATGTAATACTTTTCTCAATTTTTATAATGTTCGATGATCGTTCAATTAAAATCGATACAAAATGTTTCTTGAGTTGTGTTGTTGACATCACCTTTGCATCTATTGATGGTGCTAGTTGTTGCTGTGCGGCCAATGGTGTTTTGATTGTTTTAGCCACTGTAGACCTGTCCACCATAGTTCATGATTAACAATTTTTGATGGGTTTATGCCACCTGAAGCCACATCGGCTGGGTTGTCTTTCGAGTTTATATGAAGCCATTCCATATTATTCATTAGAATTTTAATGTCAGCTACTCTGCTTCGTATAAACTTTTCTTTACTTTTATTGTTTTTAATCCACCACAAAGTAACAGTTGAATCACTCCATGCATAATATTTCGTATCTCATGCAAAGTATTTTTTAATCTTGTTGAGTAACTTTGGAAGCAAATGAGCTCCACATAATTCTAATTTCGGAAGAGTTTTTTTTATTTTTGATGGGTGCCACCTTGGTTTTGGCTGTTAATATTTTAACTGTCATATTTATTTTAACGTATATGACAACAGCATACGCTTTTTCTGATGCATCCTCAAATTCATGTATTTCTATGGGACCTTCATCGTCATTCATCGTGGGATTTTAACTCCTCTGATTTCTTGTAAATTTTGTTGCAAAGTCATCCACTCTGCCTTCATGATTTCATCAAGTTCATCATTCCAGTCATAGTTTGTTTGCCATAATTTTTGTATGAAGATTTTCGCCTTTACCGTGACTGGAGCGAGCAATCCAATAGGATCGAATAATTTTGCAATATTCGATAACACACCTCTTTTTGTATTTGAAACGCTAATATTGAATGAATCTATTTCAAATCGGAATTCGTCTTGATCTGGATCACAATGAAGTCCCAATGTTTTTCTGGTATCGCCTTCTTTGATTTCAATTATTTTGTGCTCCTCGTTTGGAATTATGGCGGTCAGCAAATGTTGTTTGTTTGACGACCACTTTCGTAAATGAAACCCACCATTTTGAAGATATTTACTTATTGTTTTTATTATGTATTCGCAATCCTCTTCGTTGTTGGCACCTGTCATTAAGTCGTCAACATAAAATTCTTCTTTTATTATTTCTTTAATTTTCATATCTTCCTCTTTGCACTGGACTTCTTGCAATGTTCGGACAGCTAGGAATGGGGCTGCTGCTTTTCCATACGTCACTGTTGTCAGTTTGTATTCTTTTAATATGTCTCCTGGTTGTTCTCTCCAGAATATTCGATGATAATCTTGATCCTCTTCAGCTATGTTGATCTGCCTGTACATTTTTTCGATGCCTGCTGTCAGTATATATTTCCATAACCTCCATTTGATGATGATGTCGAAAATACTGTTTTGTAGTTTAGGTCCAATCATCATTACGTCATTGAGGCTGTATCCGTTGGACGTCTTCGCTGAGGCATCAAATACAACTGCATGATGTAGAAGATAATATTTGCCCATCTTTTCGTGATGTTTGTTTCAGGTTTTCGTATTCTTGCATAAATTGTATGTAGTCGGTTTTTGTTTTCTGACTCATTTTTTTCTCAATCTGTAAGAATCTAGCTAATGCTTTTTTCCTAGATTCTCCAAGCTCTATGTCTGTTCTTAGTGGCACTTTAACCACATATCTGCCATTCTTGTCTCTTGTTGTTGTGTCTGCATATGCTTGCATGCAGATGTCGTGTTCTGATATTTCATTATCATCTTCTATCTTAAATCATTGTCGTTTCTCTTGTAGTGTGCCATAAACTATCCACCCAAACATCGTATTCTGTCCCACGATGCCGTTTTGCTTCATTACGCCTTCTTCAATTAATTTCGGATATAAATCACTACCGATAATTACTACAATACGATCCTTTTTATTTAAATTTGAGTCTGCCAGAATGTAATTTTCGCACTCATTTTTCTTAAACTCAAAAGATTCGTCAGGTAGTGGTTTTATGAGGGTAGGTAGCACCAAAAATTCTGATTTCAGTTTGTAATTGCTCACAAATCTTGGCTTTATCTCTAAATACACCCTCGACTTTGATGTTCTCACTGCTGCATCTGAGAGTCCAGTTAGTTCAGTGTACTCTTTTTCTAGGCAAAGATAGGATTTGAACTGCTTCCTCAGATATCATTAATATTTGAGAGCCCTGATCAATCAATGCCCGTAACAGAAATGTTTCACCATTTGATGATATGGCTGATATCTGTGCTGATGCTAATATCACCATTGGAGTGTTATTCTCCTTTACCATAAGGGAAGATAAGGATTTATCTTTTTTAGTGTTGTTGTCTGAGGGAGTCCATTTTTTGTGTTGATTTCCCTCGACGTATCTAAGAACTGCTCGCAATAAGAAATTCGATGACCACTCTGCCTACAGAATTGACAGTTCCCATCGCTTCTGTCTGATAAGAAGTTTCCACTTTGTTTTTTGGATTCTTTGTTTCGAGTCATTGTTTGGTCGGAAAATATTTTCCATTCTTCAATCTTTCCATCGAATTTAGGCAGCTCAATTTTGGGACTTCTTGTTGATACATTTGTATATGTATCATATTCTGTGCTTTTAATTTTTTCTTCCAAACTCTTTAGAAGCAATTCCACATCAACTTCTAACTCGATCACATAGCTATCTTCTCGGAATTCCTCTTCTTCGATTAGATTCATCTTAGACAGCTGTATTTTTAAACGCTCATTCCATCGCTTAAGTTTTCCAATCCATATATGTTTGTTCTCAGGATGGACGGTCAAATTGTCCATTATGTTGTATATTTTTGATAAGTCTAAGACATTTTCTTGTCCTAATATTATCTGGGCAGGAGTCTGTGGATCTTCTGTGATTTCTGCAATGGTTGCCTTCATCAGCATATCTGTTATGTGTTTTTTTTGTAAGTCCAGTCCAATGTTTAACTGTTGTTTTACTGTCTTAATTTCTTCTAATTATTTGGATGTATTCACTTCGTTTGTGTTTTGTTCTTCGTTTTCAAGATATTCGTTCTCTAGGAATTTTTTAAGTGTATCAATTTCATGTTGTGCTTCTCTGATCCATTTTTTTTTTATAATCTACACGCGCTCAAGGGATTTTGATTACCCTTTAAATGTATCAACACAGCGCGGGCGTGAAGTTAAGGAAGAGAAAGAAGGATAGGAAAGATGTGTGGCACGATGTTCTGAGACTGAAGGTCTCAGATTTTTTTTATCTCCAGGGATGGCGGATAATTAATATAATATAATAATTATAATAATAATTATAATTCGCATTATTTTATTCGTTTTTCATATTTGATGGGCATACAATCACATGTTGTTAGTGTTCTGAACAACATGCAATGAGCAAACCAGCAAGCCATTGATGACAACTTTATAAGGTTTTTAATGGAGTTAAGAAGACATAAACGACAGCAGGGATCGAACCTGTGATCATGAGGTTGACAGGCGAGCATACAACCATCGCGCCACGGCCACCCCCTAAAGTAGGGAACATCAATAACTCTAAGCTTATGCAAGAGCTTGTCATTTTCCTTGAATGCGTGAAGATTTTTTTCGGCGTGAGAAAAAATTTCTTGGTTTTTGTTTCGCGTTGTTATGCTTTCCGCTTCTTTTTTTAAACCTTCAAGGGTACTTAAAATTTCAACTTGTTTTTCAAAAAGTTGTAAGGCTTTTAGTTGAAAAACGAATTTGTAAATATGTACTTAAATAGCGTCTGAGAGGCTCAAAGCTGAAAACAAAACGTCTGAGGCCGACATTTTGATAACCAGGAGAATTTTTCTGATTTGTTAATGTATCAATTATTTGGTTATATAAGAAAAGAAAAAAGTTTTTGAGGTTTTTAGTCGAAAAACGCATTTGAAATTACTTAAATGGCGTCTGAGAGGCTCAAGGCTGAAAACAAAACGTCTGAGACCGGCATTTTGATAATCAGGAGATTTTTTTTGAATTTTTAGTGTATCATTTATTTGTTTATATCTTGAACTAAAAAAGTAGATTTTTTTTGCAAACTTAACAGTCGTCTGGCGGGGCGAAGCTGAAACAGAATCGTCTTAGGCCTATATATTTTATGAATGAATGAATGAATTGTATTGGGGGGGTTATTGCACTGCGACCTGTAGATCTATTGTGCCCCCGCTTATAAATTGATGAGCTGGTTCATTCTACAGTTCCTCCTCCAAACCTATTGCTTTTAGGAATTTTAGTAATTGGGGCACTTTCAGAGAGGATAGTCTGCTCTCTTCTACCTGGTATTGTCCCATATGGGTTTTCCTTTGGTGCATGATTGGAAAACAATTTCCCAGTATATGTTCCGGTGTTTCCTCATGCATGTTGCAGAATCTGAAAGTGGCACTGCTTACCACACCAAGTAGATTAAGATGTCTTCTGAGTTTGCAGTGTCCTGTTATAATACTTTTTATTATTCTTAGGTTATTCCTACTTAAGTTGGTGCAGCTTTCGAAACGTTGCCGGTTGTAATTTCCCAATAATAATTTCGCCTGTCTAAGCTTAGGGAGTTCATTCCAGTTTTTGAACCTGTTTGCCTCCTCTTCTGGCTTGATTTTGGTTTTTATGACATTTTCTCCTATACTGCAATAGGGTTCAGGCCCTGTTGGAGGAGTTGAAGCTCCTATTTTTGCTAGGGAATCTGCCTTTTCGTTTCCATGAACACCAACGTGACGGGGTACCCAGTGAAGTGTGACCCTGTTCTTGTTACCAAGTTCATTTAGCCTACTTATGCACTCCCACACCAGCTTGGAGCTGATGTGGGAGTGCTGCTTGACTGTCTGACTTGATGGCAGTGTTCTTGTTAAGATAATTCTTTTCGAGATTACGATCCACGCATACTCCTATAGCGTTTACCTCCGCTTGGAATATGCTGGTGGACTGCCCCATTGGTATGGAAAGGTTGGTTTTTGGCCCAAAGATTCCTGCACCAGTCCCTTCGCTTGTTCTCGATCCATCAGTGCACCATTTGATGGTATTCGTTTCGAGTGTGTAGTTTGTTTCCTCTCCTACCCAGTCTTTCTAGTTACTGAGCTGTGTAAGAAAGTTTTTCTCGAACTTATGTTTTTTTGATCATTCCATCTCTTGGGATGTCAATAAGGTTTGTTATTGTGGACGTGTCAATTAGATCCCTTTCTTTGAGACCAATAATTTTGCCTGTCCCAGTTCCTTCCTTTGAGAACCTCATGATACCACCCACTCCAGCACTTCTAATGACCTCGTGTAGAGGGGATAGATGAAGGATGACCTCCATAGTTGCGGTAGAGTAGGTTCTCATTGCTCCCGTAATACAGATACATGGGAGCCTTTGGACTTTTTCTAGAGTTTTCTTAGTTGTTGTTGATTCGGTTTTCTTGTGCCATGCAACCGCACTATAGGTAATTATATGTGGTAGAAGTCTATTCCTGGTAAATGGTATGATTGTTGTCTTGAATGGGTTTATTGAAAGTCCTACAGACATACACCATTTACTTGTAATTGTTAGTCCTCTTTGGATAATATCGGAAAGAGTTTCTTCAAACTTACCCACTGCAATGATAGCGATGTCATCAGCAAAGCCAATGCAGCATATACCTTTGGAGGTAAGATTTTCTAACAATTCATCTACTACAAGACTGCACAACAAGGGTGATAGTACTCCACCCTGATGACAGCCTCTTGTAGTGATTATCTTTTTTACATTTTGTCCTGCTTGTGCCTCTGCTTTTTTAGTGCCTAACATTTCTTTTATCCATCTGGTTATCAGAGCTTTGCCTACAGCCTCGTGGGACGTGTTATCGAAGGCTCCTTCTATGTCTAAGAAAGCAGCTAATGCTGTTTCCTTTACGTCTAAGGCTCTTTATCTTATTTGTTAGTTAGAAAAGGGCGGTCTCTGTTGATCTGCCCACCTTATATGCGTGTTGTCGCTGATTGAAAGGCCTGCTTATTAACACTTCTGATCTTATGAGGTTGTCAATTACCTTTTCTTTTTTTCCCTATTTTGGGAATGAAGATTATCTTAGCTGTTCTCCATAGACTTGGTATATACCAAAGAGCAATGCTACTCCGAGAATATTAATGAGATAGGGCATAAGGTATCAGTGGCGTGGCGTGAATAATCTCAGAAGGTAAGTCGAAGTAAAATTAGCTACCAGAAAAGTAAATTGCAAATATATTTTTGAAATTATTTCGCGCGATTCCTATCTGCTTATCAAACCTTAAAAGTTGAACAATTCAAGCCAATTTTATTATACCTTAAGTCATTAAAATAGAAAGTAACAATGAGCTCAACGCATAACAAAAGTGGCTTCGAAAGAAACCTTTTTTTGCAGATGCAGTGTATTAAATAAATTTTTGGTATTTAAAAAAAAAAAAAGTAAGGAACTTCACAAATATTTGTTCATTAATAAATTAAAAAATAAATTAAATACTTCAAATGATATTATATACAAGAAACATTAAAAGAAAAACATTTTTGAAAATAATACAAGATAAAATTAAAAATGTGAAAAGTTTTACTAAATTATTCTTTTCCTATTTGTATTCTAAAGCTATCCTACGATCTTTTTTATTAAATTCTGCAAGAACTCTATCGTAAAATTCAGGTCTACTTTTAATTTTTAGAAGGAGTTTTTTTTCTATGGATAGAAGTGCTAAATCAGAAAGCCTATTTTCTCCTTGGGAATTTCTTAAATATGTATGGATTCGCTTTAGAGCTGAAAAAGATCTCTCCACAGAAGCAACAGTTATCGGTAGTGTTAAAATTAAACTACTCAAGCTAAAAATTTGCGGAAATGTGTCATGCAGTATTTCATTTTTAAAATGCTTATGAAGTGCTTGAATGTCAAGGTGTCGAAGAGAAGGTGTTGTATATAAAACTTTAAGTTCGTTCTTTAAGGCTGTAAAATCGAAAATTCCGGGGAAAAAATTTATTAGAGAAGATATTTTTTCGTCTGGATTTGCAAGTGCAAAACTGTCATATTTGGATTTATTAAGTAAATCTAAAAAAGTTAAATTTGTAAAAGATTTATATCTTGAATTAATTTGGGATATAATATTGTCCTTTATTTCCACAAAAAGACGTTTGTAATATGTTCTTGTGTCGATTTCAAGCATTCTTGTTTTTCGTGGCGGTTCGGATAAATCTGTTAAACTTTCAAAAATATGTTCAAATTTATTTAAAAACTCAGAGCAAAGCCAAGACTCAAAACTTTCAATTTCTCTTTTAGCAAACTCAACATCCGTTTGCTTATTTTGAACTATATTAAAAAGACTATCAGTCCTAGCAAAAATTTCGGAGAGAGTGTTGAGAAAAAAGCAAAAATCTTTGCTTTCTAATTTAACTAACAAGCTCTCGGCTATAGAAAGCGAGACATTGTCCCATTCGTTAGGGTTATCTAAGATTCTGTTGAAAGTTTCAGTTATATCTTATCTGCAATTTAAAATGACGTTTATTATTCGCGAATGATAATGCCAGCGAGTCTCTGAAACTCCAGGCATGCGTCGGTTGGCTATTTGTTTCAAAAGATTCGAACGTTTAGTTGACTTATCGAAAAAACGAACTATAGTATTAATATTACCAAAAAAAACTTTTAATTCAGATATATTTTCAAGTGAACGCGATAAAACTAAACTTAAAACGTGAGCGTAGCAAGGAATAAAGTTAGCCATTGGACAAGCATCAAGAACTTTCTTTCTCACACCACCCACTTCCCCTGACATAACGGCCGCACCATCGTAAGATTGCCCAATTAACTTTTCCTTGCAAGAGAATTTATCTAGAATATTAAAAATATGTTTGGACAGCTCATCTGCGTTGCGGCACTCGCTCACATCAAAATAACCTAGAAACCTTTCCTCTATCCCATCCTCCGATAAGTACCGTAAAACTGCACTAAGTTGTTCCCTATGGCTTACGTCAGGTGTTTCGTCTATCATTATTGACACAAATTGCGTTTTGCTTATTTCAGTTTTAATTTCCGCTTTTAAAACTGCAGCGATACTATGTATCAAATCGTTTTGAATGTCATTTGAAAGACCCGAAAAGATTGGGTTTTGAACGCTTACACACTATTCTAAATGAGTGTCCATTAACGTGTCATATTTAGACAATAATAATATTGTTTCAATATAATTTCCACGATTATTGGAATCTGGCTTTTCATCGTGGCCTCGGAATGCCTGCTCTTGTTTGCCTAAAAGAACTACCGTATCAATGAAACGCTCCATCAACTTACGATTCCTTTCAACTTTTTTATTGTGGGCCGTAAAGCTATTGCCTAGTGAGGTTTCTATTCTATTTGTACCAAACTCGTGCAGAGATAAAGAACTGCGAATATGCTTTTCCGTTTTGACATGTTTTTTTGAAGAATTAGCTAAATTATTTGTCTGCGTAGCCTGTTCGACTCCAAACACTGGGAGAATTGGAAAAAAGAAGGCAAGGAAAACAAAACATTTTATTTAATTTACAACTTCCTGTCAACCAAGTATACTTTTGGTACAAAGATGCATTAAAATGCGAAACAAAACCATCTTTTCTTTTAGATTCTATAGTCATGGAAGGGGTAGAGCGTCCTAAATCTATAATGTTTTTTTTCAACATGAAACTAAGCTTATGAAAACTATTTGACTCCTCTAAGAGGAAATCTGTTACACAACAGTCTACACTTAACCCTAGAAAGGTAATCATATTTTTTAGTACGTTAAAGGTAATCATTCGTCGAATCGACGAAGTAAAATTTAAATGCAATTTTTTTCGAAAAGTTATTAACAAATTCTTGTAGATGTTAATAATTTATTTTTATCAAACCTTTCTTTTAATAAAAACATACTTTTCATTTTATTTTTTTAGATTTGTAACTTTTTATTCTCCTTAAAGGTCTATGAAGAATCTATGAGAAATTTTAAAAAGAAAAAAGGATGTTCGTCTAATCGACGAAGATTACCTTTCTAGGGTTAATAAAGCCATAATTAAATAACTTAATATTCCTACCAAAAACTTTTCACACTTTTAACACTTTTTAATCGAATTATTAGCCTTTAATTTCCAATATTATTAAAAAATTCACAAGTAACACAAAATCAATTTAACTTTCACACTGCGTTCTGCTTGTAAACTGATTTTTTTTCAAATAAGACAAAACTTCACCCATTTGAATTCATTTGGGCCAGTTGTACTACTTTACGGAAAATATTGTAAATTTTTCAACTTTCGGCCAAAAATGTGTCTTATGCCAATAAATCTTATACAAAGTGCATATTTTTTTGAAGTGGCAACCTTTGACACACCAGCTCGGAGCATATACATCATTCAAGTTCACCAAAAAAGACGGAAGGAGACCGGGTTATTTCCTATACATTTTCCTCTGAGTAAACTTTTTTTTCTTATAAAGAGAAACATACCCCAAGTCCCCAACCTGACTCTGCGCAATACATTTGCTTCACCATCATAAGACACACGAGTGAGAGATAGACACAAATTTAGCAAACAAATTGTTTTTGTTTTTTTTTTAAACAGAAACCTACCTCAACCTCGCTACATTTGGTTCATCAAGTTCACCATCACGAAATAAGACGATACATCACGGGTTATTTTCTTCCATAAGACAGCGTGTATTAAACAGAAAGGTGTCAGCAGCAGCGAATAGTATAAGTATGCATAAAGAGGAAAGACAACAAATTTGTTCTATCCCGCAACAAATTTTATAACCCGACTTACTTCGATGACTTTTTTGTTGCTTCAATGTTGTGTTTGCTTATGGAGTGAGGTAAAAAGCAGAAGAGTGTGTAGAATAGAAGGTACAGAGATTCAAATAATGTTGATAGCGTACAGGTGTATGATTTTATAAGATTCATGTGGCTAGGAGTTTGAAAGTATAACTGAAAGTGGAAATTTTGAAAGGTAAGTCGGTAGGAATCGAGTTATATGGACGCCACGCCGCTGTAAGGTATTCTTTTCCTTTATGCAAAAGAGCTGCCAAGATGCCATCTGCACCTAGTGATTTGTAGGGTTGAAAGGTATTAATTGCCCAATCAATCCTTTTACCTGCGCAAATGGTCGTAGCTATTTTCCAGTCCTCTCTGTTTGGTATAAAAGGTGTTCTCTCTACCAAGTTACCATCTAATGGTTAACTACCTGGAAAGTGAGTGTTGAGCAGCAGGTTGCACCTTTGCTCTTTGTTTTCGGTGAACCTACCATCACTTTACCGAAGTGCTAGTGATGTTATGGTTTTCTCTTTTGCAAGAGCTTTGTGAGGTCTTGCCGCTGCAGGGGTTGTTGAGATATTCCTATTCCTTTTATTATTCCTATTCCTTTTGGCTTTTCTTATCTCTTTGTTATATGTTGTCAATAACGCGGAGTAATTACACCATCCCCTTGTTCTTTTTGCTTCATTAAAGAGCTTCCTAACCTTGAATCTTAGTTTAGAGAGATGTTAATTCCACCAAGGGGCATCCTTCTGTCTGGTAATAGGTTTAATGGGGCAACTGAGTTCAAATGCCTCGTGTATTGCTCCAATAAACTCATTAACAACGAATTCTAGCTCAAGATGACTTTTTGTCGTACTTGCTGGACCTAGTTGTTTGTGAACGGTATAACTTAGGTGGATGGAATTGGCCGTGAAATGATTATCCACTTATTTGGTTGCGACTGTAGGCACGCTTGCTATGCTCGACTATCTAGCTCGACGGAGGGGTGATCTTGTGGCATGATATACCTAAGCACACATGGTACTTCGTGCCTAAAACTAAAAAGGGGAAACCAAAAATGGAAAGGAAAATGTGGAAGAGGGAAGTTGATTGGAATTGGGTTTTGATGTTGAGAAACCTTGAGTATGCCCTCCCCTATATATCTTTGAGGCTGAACTCAAAAATACACTATGACTATCTTACTCAGAAAAGTTGAGATAGCTCCTTTTTTTTTTTGGCTTTCTACAATTCAATTTAAATTTTTAATATTAATTTTTTTTTATAGTAACCTACTTTAGTTTTGTGTTTAAACTAATTTTGATTTTCTTCTTATCAAATTGAAGTTATGTTATTCTTTATATAACTGTATTCATATATTCATATATGTATTATAGGTAACTGTTCACAAAAATAATAATCGATATAATATACACAAAATTTGAAGACAAAAAAAATATAATGAGTCGTACAAATGTGTACTTAACTTGATTCTCGGCGCTGCACAATGGGGCAAAACGTAAAAAAGCTGGCATTTAATCAAATTATGAAGTTGAGCTTTGTCTTAAATAACCGTTCTATTTCTTTTCCAAATATAATAGAGAATTACAAATGAGAGAGAGAAAGTTTATTTGAATCACGTAATCTTCTGCAGATCGTCTCAAATGAATAGTAAGTTCACGTTTTGAGTCGATCGCAGACCTCTTTTTGTCATTTCGAGTTGGTTAAGTAAATTGTGTACAGTTTATTATTTATTGCGTGTATCAAATTAAAAAATTAAATTGCAATACAATCAGTAAGCTCAGGAGCATTTTTGTATGTTTTTTTTTTTATAAAAAATAAATTCTTTTTATTTTAATTCGTAGTTGAATATAAAAAAAAGTTAAAAAATTGCTTGTTTTTTTGCATTTCTCTGAAATCCTTAGACGTTTAGTTGTGTTCGCCGTAAGGTGCAAATAAGTTTTATATGTCATTTTGTTAAGTGTACATTCTCCTTTCAGAATGTGCAAAATTTTCTTGCTCCAATCTGCTCCCCTGTGTGTTATGTACATTTTTGTTGGTGACGTCACTTTCTAGAAAAAGATATTTTTCGTCAATATTATTGTATTTTTCACATTTCTTACGCTCAACAAAATCAAAAATAGTACCAATAACCAGGCAAGATCTTTTGCCAAGGATTTAATAGCCAGATGTATTTTTTAAAGGAAGACATTGTAAGGCAAACTCAATACTTGGTTAACTTTTGAAATGACATACATTCTTTCTGAATTGGCATATGCATCTGAAATTAGTTTGAGAACTTGTGGGCAGTCGGTAGCAGAGTATATCTAATAATGAGTAGGGACACTCTCTACACATATGCAAGTCCTACTAGCACAAATAAAAACAAGAACAAAAACAAACAATAAGCGTGAGAAGTTCCAAAGTATTAATTTTAATCCTTACGACAATTCACTAATGTAAGAAAAACCCACAATATTTTTTTCAAGCACCACCACAAACAATCTCATTCGTAAGATATATAAAAGCAATATTTTTTCATAAGGTTTTTTTAAAGGCGCGATAGGTTGGTTGCTTGTGAGCGTATTTTTTCTCTGTGCCTCTTCTTTTGAGTGACCATATTCTTTTTTTTTTCGTGAAACTGGATTTATTTCTTTCGATTAATTTTTTTTTAATGATATAGACCATATAAATGAATCTTAAATTTGTATTTCATTTTTAAATATTGAAATATTCATTTGATATTTGTTTGGTATTCTCAAAAAATAAAACGAAGCCATTTTTGGTTGAGTAGTAGCAACAGTATTTTTACTTCTTAAGTATTTTTTTTAAGAAGTTGGTCATAATTTTTTCATAATGTATTTTCAAAGGCGCGACGAGTTGAATTCTTATCTCTCTTTCACCATCACACTTCTTATTTTCATCTATTTCTCGTTTCTGTGTACTTAAAAAAAATTTACTGATTAGAAACACGTGGAGAGTGTCCCTACTCATTATCAGATATACTCTGGTCGGTAGCTAAACTAATTCACGAAGTACCCCAAAGTCCTAAAAAAGTCAAACAGTGTAGGAAAGCTTTAAGATAGTCCATTTAACCTACTTCGATGAATGGTGAAGAAGCTTTTGCGTTAATTTTCGAAGCAGGCTTATCTAAATTTCATTATGAAATTATCAGATCAAAAGCTTCTTAAGTATTTCCTTCGTATAAAAATTGCTATCCCGATCCTGAACATTATATCATTGATTCGAAAACTTCTGTGGGTACAAGTTTACAATGTTTGTTAAACTTAACAGTTAAAGGCTTAATTTTACTCTACAAAAACACGAGATTAATTCACTTCACTAAGAATTGATAAATGTATGCTTGTACTCTAAATGGGACTTTGGTAGGAGTTTTGGTCACTATTCAAATAAGCAAGCCTTTTATGAATTGAACCAGGTAGAATCGACTGTTTTTCTTACTTGCCTTGTTTCACTTCGCTTAGTTTCTGGTGTTAAAATAATATACAAAAATTCACGTCCAAGCTCAAATAGATATTGTAGACCTATTAAAACTGAATTTTTAAAAGTGAACATGTAGCTGAAAAGCAAAGAATTTATTTCTATTGAAGAAAGGATACTAAGTTTAGCAAACAAAAATTAGTAACACAAAATATCCCGAAATGGTAACCCTATAATTTGTTTTAATTTTTTTTATAAATGTAGTTGTATTACAATCACGAAGGATGCAATACACGCAGTTTCATTTAAATCGTTTGAGCCGTTTTTGAGTAGTTTCGTAAACTAATGAAATTTGTATGGGTGGTAACCCTAGAAATGGGCGTGGCCATTAGAAACTTTGGCCATGTATTAACATTGGCATCAGTAGTATTTGTGCCAAATGTGCCAAATTTCAAATTTCTAGATCTGTTGGTTGATTTAATGCCATATTTCCGCCATTTTGCCCCACTGTGCGCTGCGACGAAAGTTGTGGCCACAAATTTCCCTCGCTGCACTTCGAGTGTTATCTTTATCTAACTGTTTTAATGTTATTTAATTATATTTTTTTTTCTCTATCAAACTTAGCTATATCACCTCGATTTCACCTTATGAACATTATTATTTAAATTTTTTTTTTTTTATCTTTATAATTGTTATGTTAAGTTTAAACACAAATCTATAACAAATTTACTTCTAACTCTGCTTTTTTCGCTTTTTTTTTTCTTTTTTCCCTTTTTTTTTCTTTTTTCCCCTTTTTTTTTTTTCTTTTTTTTAAATTTTGAATTTTCTTGATATTATTTTTGTATGTATGTATTTGT
This sequence comes from Chrysotoxum bicinctum, assembly GCA_911387755.1. NCBI lineage: Eukaryota > Metazoa > Arthropoda > Insecta > Diptera > Syrphidae > Chrysotoxum > Chrysotoxum bicinctum. The sequence goes on from OU426988.1 coordinate 116,580,878, forward strand.
TTTATTTTTGATGAGATGAGTGACTTGGGGATGCTGGTGACGACTGAAGCGAGACAATTTGAACTGATTTTGGTACAGTACCACGTGTATGCGTTCTGCGTTTGGCCTTGAATAAAACCTGATTTTCTCTTTTTTTTTTGTTTATGATTTTTTCCTCTTTGATTTTGCTTTTTTCGATGGATGAAACTTTCTAGGGTCTGCGGACGCACTGTCCTTACTCTTTATTGAATGTTTTATGACAATATACGTCCGCAGTGATCTGTGGGCGTATAAATGTCGATTAGTTTGATGTTCTATTTACGAGTAGTTGCCTTATTGTTTTTTTATATTTTTTTATTTATAATACAAACTGTTAGTATTACCTTTTTTTTTTTTATTCTGTGACCAATTTGCAATCAGATTCCTGGATGCTATAAATTTTGTTTTAAAATCCCTTTTTTTGTTTTTGCATTATTAATTTAATTTGTTAAATTTGTTGCAATTTAATTTTTCTTTTATTAGGTACTTTAATTTACTTTAACTTTAATTTTAAGTTTTCTTTGCTATTAAAAGAACTTTGTTTATCTGCGAAAGAACTTCTGTTCACTTTGGGATTTGGAATCGAAAAGAGGAAGATCCACGAGGAATTTCTCAAAAGATGGATTGGTTTCCGTCAGTGACTGAGTACTTCGACACTCGGAATAATATTCGTTAAGTTCCGAAGATAACCAGTTTGGTAGTTTACACTTGACGATTTTTTCTTTTAGGTTTGTTCAGATTAATTTATTTTTCCTACTTTTTTTTGTTTTTTGTTTTTTTTTTTTTTTTTAAACTCTAGGTGTACGCTACAAAATCAAGTATTTTTGAAAGATTTATTATTTTAAAAAGACTTAAAAAACGTACACATTTTAACTAATTAATTTTTTGAAACGTGTGGCCTCGATCCATGACCCTGAGATTAAACTCTGAATATTTTGTTACAAACGCAGATCTTTGGCATGATAGACACCGAACTTTTTACCATCTAAATTTTCTACTTCGAACATTGAGTTGCCTATTTGTTGACTTTCTTTCTAACGATTTCGAGTTTATTGTGATGAGGCAAGCAAGTGAGTTCACTATCATTTAGGGCATTGAGATTTCGAAGCATGTTGTACATACTCGCATGGGTAACCATGTGTCTACCAAAAAGTATAAAGTACGGAGTCATTCCGGTTGACTGATGGACTGAGGTCCAAATTGCTTGTTTTACCTCATGCAAATGTGTGTCCCAATCACGTTGATCGTTCTTTACATAGCAACGTATAGCAGATAAAATCGATTGGTTCACTCTTTCCGCTGCATTGGATTGAGGAGAATACATCGCGTTCCTCAAATGCTTACAACTATATTTGGCTAGAAAATCTTGAAAATCTTTTGCAATAAATTGTTTCCCATTATCGCTGTGAACAATTTCAGGTAATCCATATTGACTAAAAACGGTCTGTTCCAAAAATTCTTTCACCGATCTAACGTTCGCTTTTTGCATTGTCTTCAAAAAGACAGCTTTGGAAAAACCATTCAAAACAACGAATATATACGCTTTGCCACGTTTGCTTCTGGGATATGGACCCATAAAGTCTATAAAATTTTTTTGAAAAGGTCTATCTAATGGTTTTTGAGTGACCATTGGAGGCCTCCGTGTTTTATAGGAAGATTTTGTTTATTTGCAAATCAACAATTTTTTAAGTAGTTACGAATCTGGCCGGTCATATTTGGCCAATAGTAATATCTTTTAATTCTTTCTAAAGTTTTAGTCATACCTCCATGAGAACAGTTTGGTGGATTATGTGAATTTTCAATTGGTATCCAGAGTTTCCATTCATATTCAGTTTTCAAACAATCTTCTTCTTTCGAAAACTCGCGTTTGTACAAATATTTTCCATCTACTATTTTAATGTCAAGAAAGTTGTCTTTAATGTTTTCGACTGTTGCTACTAACTCTTTGTATTCTGGAGACAAGGTTAGCTCGTCCATAAATGCTCTTGACAATGTGTCGGCTTCTTTATTTTGTGAACCTTTTTTGTGCTTAATGTCAAAAGTGCACGCCTGAAGCTTTAATGACCAGCGTGCCAACTTGCCGCTTAAGTCCTTAAGGGTCATAAGCCATTTAAGACTTGCGTGGTCTGTAACTAAAGTGAAAGGTAAACCCTCCACGTATGGTCTAAATTTCTTCACCGCTTGCACTGCCGCGTAGCATTCTTGCTCAGTAACACTCAAGGTACGTTGACATTTATTAAGCTTTTCAGAGAAAAATGCAATTGGCTTTTCATTTCCCTCATCATCATATTGATATAAAACACCTCTTATACCAGTGCTGAAAGCATAGCATTGTATAACGAAAGGTTTATCAAATTCTGGATGGTTTAACAAAGGAGAGATTAGGGCTGTTTTGAGAGTGATTTGAATAAATAAAAATATATATTAATTTTAATTTTAATTAGTTTTTTATTTTATTTTCAGTTTTATTTTGTTTACACAACTATTTTTTAAAAATATTAATTAGCAACGCGTTTCGGAATTAAATTCCATCTTCGGGCTACTTAAACTGAATATTGATATTGACTTTGATGTAGTGTGCCTGTCTCTTACTATATTTTGTTGTCTTCTTTTAGAAATTTGTTTGTTTCAATAAGGTGTCATATAATGTATTAGTCTTTAGTGTTAATTTGTCGTTAAGTAGATTGTCTTTCTCTGTTTTGTATGATTTGTATATTTCGTATTCTTCGAGAGCGTCGAGTAATTTTCCTTTTCTGCAGTGGTGTAGAGGGACGAGGTTGGAGTCAAAGTCGGTGTAATTGTGGTTCGTTTCCATTAAATGTATTGCGAAATTTGATTTTGTGTTTTGTTTTGGTCTGTGTTCATTAAATCTGTCCAGGAATGCTCTCCCTGTTTGACCTATGTAATATTTAGTGCAGTCGTTGCATTTTAATTTGTATACACCTGTACTTGTTTTTGTTTCGTTTTTTGTTTTAGGTTGAAATTGTTTATAAAGATGATTGTTAGTTTTAAATGAAATTATTATTTTTTTTTTTTTTTTTTGTTTTTTAAAAGTATTTCTTATGATTTGTGGTAGTAGATTTGTATATTGTGTGGATATGTATTTAGGTGTTTCAGTTGATGACGTGCTATTATGATATGTGATGAGTTTCTTTTCCGTATTCTTGATTTTTGTTTTCTTCTTTTGTATAATTTGGTCTATAATTTTTATTACAATCATCTTTATAAACAATTTCAACCTAAAACAAAAAACGAAACAAAAACAAGTACAGGTGTATACAAATTAAAATGCAACGACTGCACTAAATATTACATAGGTCAAACAGGGAGAGCATTCCTGGACAGATTTAATGAACACAGACCAAAACAAAACACAAAATCAAATTTCGCAATACATTTAATGGAAACGAACCACAATTACACCGACTTTGACTCCAACCTCGTCCCTCTACACCACTGCAGAAAAGGAAAATTACTCGACGCTCTCGAAGAATACGAAATATACAAATCATACAAAACAGAGAAAGACAATCTACTTAACGACAAATTAACACTAAAGACTAATACATTATATGACACCTTATTGAAACAAACAAATTGCTAAAAGAAGACAACAAAATATAGTAAGAGACAGGCACACTACATCAAAGTCAATATCAATATTCAGTTTAAGTAGCCCGAAGATGGAATTTAATTCCGAAACGCGTTGCTAATTAATATTTTTAAAAAATAGTTGTGTAAACAAAATAAAACTGAAAATAAAATAAAAAACTAATTAAAATTAAAATTAATATATATTTTTATTTATTCAAATCATAATCAACACAACAGGAGACGAAAATCCAACAATATGTACTGTTTTGAGAGCTTCGCTGGAAGCATAGCATTGTATAACGAAAGGTTTATCAAATTCTGGATGGTTTAACAAAGGAGAAATTAGGGCTGTTTTGAGAGCTTCGAAAGATTCTTTTGCTTCGGAGCCTTATTCAATTTTTTTTTCCTTTTAAGGGTATCGTTTTTTTTATAATTAGCACACACTCAAAGTTTTTTTTTGTATACCCTTAATATGTCAGAGACACAGCGTGAAGAGCTGTACAGATTCAGCTGTACTGATTCAACTAGGCTCATCATATTTTCTACAGGATGGTACTTTAATTCACTTTGGTCAAAAATTTAAGAATCGGCTATATGAAAAGTATGGTAATTGTTGAATAGGAAGAAATAGACCAGGCCAGATTTCCTGACCTTACAATATTTTTTTTTTGTATGAAAGAAAATTAAAAAACTTGTTTCTTCATATAGAAACTTTAAGTAAATTAAAAGATCGTTTTATCGAAGTGTCATAAAAAGTAAGGCAGCAATTAGCATCAATAAATATTTGCAGTAAAATCCAAATACGGCTCTTGGCTGCATACAAAGCTCAGTTATGACACCTGTCATAACTGTATTAGTGCATACATAAAATTAAAACTATCTATAACCACACAAGAGCACATAACTTAGAGCTAAACAAAAATATATAATAAGTATCTTTAAATCTATGGTTTTTTTTTGTAAACTTCGTCTTGATTTATATAGCTATTCTTTACCGTTACATTTATAAAAAAATAGTAAACCGTTTAGTTTATTACGCATTTTATTAAGCAAATTTACCTGAAAGTCAAAAATTAGTGTGGGTAAAAAAAAATGTACAGTGGTAGAAATTGGATTTCAAAACACTTCAATGAAATATGAAATTTATTTTAATGCAATTATAAAGCTTAGTATTCCTTCCAAAAACAAAGTCCTTATCAAAGTTTCTACCATTAGTATTAACAGAACAATTTCCGTTAAAATGGACCACGGTACACTAAAGGAAGCTTATTTTTAAATCCCAGATAAATGAAGTCAACATTGGAGACAGACCTAAACTGTATAACGATTTGTTAGAATATACCCAAGAATCGTATCCAAAAATATCCTTGACAAATTAAGGGGCACACACATTATCGCGTTCAAGAAAAGAAATAACACAAACAAACAAGCATTTTATTTCTTACAATTTAAAAAAAAAATATTTAACCCCCTTTCTCATTGCAGGTAAAAATGTCAAGCGGAAATAGTTCAACGACACACCATCTCCTTACACCCCCAGAGGACCAGTTACCATGTTTGCCCATAAACATGTTCAATAATACAACAACTTTAAAAAAAGAAAATAATGGAAGTTCAGAAGGAACATAAAACAATATTTCTTTACTACACACCATTGTAAACCTTAAAATAAATTCAAATTATAAATTATAGTGTATGAATGAATTTACAATTTTAAGTTTTCATATTTTCAAAATAAAACTATTAACTTAGACATAAGGAAATATTATGAAAGAAGTTCTTAAAACTTTTTTAGTTTGGAAGTTTACATGAGCTTGTGCAATGAAAATAAAGTATTTTAATTTAAACTTTGTTAGAACACAAAATATTGTGTTTCGTTGAAAACAAATCAAAAAGAAATCTATTTTTAGTTGCGATATATGTGTGTATGAATAGGTACTATATAGCAAGTTAAGTAATCGTAAAAAAACAATCCCTTGATAGGGAACACGCAAAACATGTGCCTCGAAATTCTACATGCTTGTCTTTTCGACTACAGTCTTTTTTGATTATTTATCGACGACGCTTTTTGGATTAAAACTTCTTTTCCGGCGTTAGGGGTAAAACATTTTTTTTTTGGAGTTGTCAGTGACGTGTCAAAACGACACGTTATCCGTCAAAGAGCGACATGGTTTTTACAATCATTGTTCGATATTTCTTCGAGGTTACTCAAAACACTTTAAAAATACCTTTTATCGCCGAAAGAGAAAGTTCTTTTAATGAAAAAACCACAAACCACAACAGCAAACCAACAAAATAATTAAAAACATAATTTCATTAAAAAACACAATAAAAGTTTTTTGAATTATGTGGCCGAACAATTTTTAGATCGAAACCCCTTTCATTTGTACAAAAAACACAAACAAATATATAATGTTTATCCTTAAGTGGGCTTTAGGTCAATTTTTGTTAATATTTTGTTTTGTTTTTTTATGTTGTGACGTTTCGGATGTGGTTACACCCTTCTTCAGACAATTTGTTTGTTCTTTTTTGGTTTCCGTGTTTTTTTTAAAAAAAGTTTAAAAGACGTTTTAAATCTTTTTCTTTTTTGTTTTATATATCTTACGAGTATCTCTTTTGTTTTTTATTTTTTAATTTGTTTGAAAATTTATTTTAAATAAAATGATGTTTAATTATCTGAATTCTTAAATTCAAATGAATTTAAAATGAATAAAAAAAAAAGATTTAAAACGTCTTTTAAACTTTTTTAAAAAAACACGGAAACCAAAAAAGAACAAACAAATAAAAAAATATTTGTATTTTTTAAAGTTGTCTGAAGAAGGGTGTAACCACATCCGAAACGTCACAACATAAAAAAAAAACAAAATATTAACAAAAATTGACCTAAAGCCCACTTTAGGATAAACATTATTTAATTAAATAAAAGGTCACGAAGAAAGAAAACAAACAAATATATATTTTTTTTATTTTATTTAAAACATTAAACACTTTATCCTACACAATACTCAATACTTTTATATATTATTTCACTTGAAAACTAAGCAAAACTAATTAACTAACTAATGCAAAATATAAAAAGAAAAACTCGTAAATAAACTATCTTCTACTTTCTGTTGTCAAATATAAAGTATCATTGCCATATGCGAAGAATTTTAAATTCGGTTTCAAACTTAAATTAGCATTGCCTACAATATAAAATCTTTTGGCTCGAACACAATGAATGCGATAAGAAAAAAGATATGTGAGCGTGATGAAACATCGTCGTTATTGTAAAATCAGTTTCAAATTATGAAAGCAGACGAGGATATACGTGATTAAGCATTTCTCGTCGTCAAGTTAAATGAAATTAATAAATGAAGTAAGAACAGTTGCGCACATTCAATTTTTACTTTCACATCTATTTGGTTGCTGAAATGAAACATATGGGCTTATGTTTCATTTTTCTATATATTTACCATATGTTTCATTTTACCAACCAAACAGTTGCGAAAATAAAAATTGAATTTACGCTGCAGGCCTAATAGATTGCGGAACGATTTTATAACAACGAAAAGGTGACAGTGAATCATATCTCGCTCTTGTCTCGTGTTCTCATTGCATTATAAATCGCGCATAATTATAAAAACTTTTGTCTGTCGTTTTCATTTGGATTTTAATGTCGACATCTGACAAAATCGCTTACGGCGATTTTTGACTCACGACTTTTTGAAGCTACAAATTTCGAAATTAAATGAGCGCCAATGAGGAAAAATATATGATATAACTGAATCTCTTCGTGAAAAATTTCGTGGCATTGGGAATTTTGGGACGATTTTAAAACTACAAAAAGTTGACAGTGAATCATATTTCGCTCTGGTTTCGTGTTCTCTTCACATTGCAAATCGGTTATAATTAAAAAATCGTTTCTCTGTCGTTTTCAATTGGATTTTAATGTCACCATCTGACAAATTTAAACGAAGATGAAAATGCACTAAAAAACGGCTAGTTTTGAAATTTTGATATCTAATGTCGATTTCCTTTTACACTAGGGATTTTAGGGATTGCGATCCCTTGTCAAATTTTGACTTTTACCACAGATTTTACGTTCCTTCACACCAAAAAAATCGATTTTTTTTTTGACAGATCAAATCCTTCGAATCCGTATTTGGAGAGGGATTTACATGTATACGAAATACCCATACTAAAAAGACAAAATTTGACAAGGGATCGCAATCCCTAAAATCCCTAGTGTAAAAGGAAATCGACATTAGACGTCAGTGTAATTTCACTATTTATGATGTACACCCAGCTTAGTAATCATGTGCGTTAAAAAAGCGCCATCTGTGCGTCATTAAGAGCTACCTGTGCGTCAAAAAGAGCGCCATCCATTTTACTCAACATTGGTAACAAACAAGTTATAGTTACTAACAGTGAGACACTTTTTTTTCAAATGATTATATCGAAAAAAGTATTCGAACCAATTACATGATTTAAATTGCGTTAGGTAGGTTTATTATTTGTGCAGTTTATTGCATACTCAAAATTAAATATCCCAGTACCTCTTTTATCTCACTGTTTGTACCTATGCTCCAACATGAAGACAGTCCTCCTCCTTCAGTGAGACACCTCCAACAAATATTTAATTAAAAAAAATTTTGTTTAATAAACATTTATATTTAATTATTCACAAAAGTCTTGTGAATAAAACTAACAAAAAAAAAAATAAATAGCGCAAATAGAAGTTAACAAAAACGTCTTCAGTGACAAAAAAGGATATAACAAAAAAAAAAAAACCAATTCATTACACTGGTCTTCAACAAAAATGCTGTCTGGATGTTTTCAACTGATTTCTATGTATTTAGGTGTTCTGAAAACTAAAAAAATATTCAAAAAATTCCAGAACGTCAGGTTATTTTGCAAAACGCAAAATTTTGTTATAAAAAAGGTGTTTTTTGGGCTAACTTAAAGTCATAAATAATAGGTACAATTTTATTTTGATTACTGTTTTTAAATGTATACAGGCCATAACTATCATTTCTTTCTAAATAAAGAACGTCCTGTGTGAGCTTAATTACTCGTAACAAACATAAACATGTAACCTGAATGTGCGCGCTCTGATAGTATAGAAAGTGGCGCAGTACAATTACGTATTAACTCGTCATTGTGTTTTAGATCTTGGTTCAATATAGTGCGATGTCGTCTTTGCGGAAATGTGTGAATTCGTCTGACAGTTTCTGTTATATTTGTGGCGAATATATGGTATGAAAGCAACAACTAATTATTACGAACTTTGTAAAAAAAAGTATATTTGGCGTATTTTGGCTTGAAACTTGGAGGTCAGGAAAAAGTTTGGGCACCTCAAAAAGTCTGGCAACGATGTGTTGAAGACCTTCGAAATTGGTTTAAGAGCAAGAACAAAGCGTACCCATGTGCGATTCCTATGGTATGGTGCGAGCAAAAGAACCATAGTGATGATTGTTAATTTTGTTCGTGTAATGTGAAAGGATATAATTCAAAACGGAAGCAGCCAATTTCATACCCCAATCTGCAATCAACTATTCGTCCCATCCCTCATGGGACCGAAATACCAGTGCCCAAGGCCCCTGCTACCTTGGAAGAGATTCCAAGATCTGACGAAGATGGTGCTGTACTTGAACCCGATGACAAGCCAAGTTTTGAATTTGAAGATGGCAGCAGTCTGAAATTGTTTTCCCAGGGCGAGCTAAATGATTTGTTAAGAGACTTAAATCTTGCCAAAATTAAAATATAAAAACCACGGTTGGAAAGTGTGGCGGTGATTTCAAAATCTTGGGCATGTTGCTTGGACAACAATCTGCGTTAACCAAATTCCCTTGCTTTTTGTGTCTATGAGAAGACACATGAAGGGTGATGTGAGTGAAGAGCAAGGTGAACAATTTCACCAAGATAATAAGGAGATGGAAAAAAGATACCAGGGAAGATGGAGCGTCTCAATGATGGCAGACTACTGTTGGACCCTTCAGAGAGACATTCCAGATGCTTCCCACAAGCGAAAATGTACCAAAAGGAGTCTCACTGGGCAAAAGATATGGGTTAAGTGCTTACTAATGAATGTATTTTAGATAAAAAAATAAGTTTTGTTACGCAATTATAAATTAAAAAAAAAAAAATTGTAGTCTTTTATCTTTTATTTTAAGATGATAAATTGTTTAAAATAGATGTCCACATTGTCAGAAAACGTTACGTTCTATGACAAAATGAAAGTCATTTTCGGGTTCACCACACCCAAAATCATAAGAACCACACAAAAACCAAAACAGCTCCCAATTTTTTTTTTTGCAGACTTGTGATTCATGAAAAAAAAAATTTAGTGCACTTCAATTTGGTCAAATGTGATTCCAAAATGGATACTGGCTTGTTGCCGACTGGTGTGGCCGCAAAGAATTGGCTCTGGGAGAATCATTTTGATCAGCCCTAACACGAATTCCATCGTAATCGGAAACTTGTTACGAATCCCGAAAAAAACTATTACAAAATCCATCATACAAATAGTCATTACGAACGGATTTGGTGATAGCTTTTTTCGGGATTCGTAAAAATTTCCGATTACGATGGAATTCGTGATAGGGCTGAATGTCTTTTTCGGGTACAAATGAAATATCCTCAATATTTGGATAACTGAACTTGAATGTTTTTTTTCCGTCTAAGAAAACTTATTTCAATGTCTCCGTCAAGATCCTTGTCCGATATTATTTTGCCGACATAGTAAACTTTTTTTCCCGACTTAAGGAACTGGATGATGACATGGTCTCCTTTAATTGGATCTCTGAAGAGTTTATCAAAAGCAAACGTTTCCTCGGAGACATTGAACGATCAGTCTTTAGAAGAATCCATCACCTCATAGTCATCGGACGAACTAGAAGATTCGAACATGATTTTTTTTACTGGTTTGGGTTTGGGTTTTGTTGACAGTTTTATTTTTTTTGTTTTTCATTCTTTTCTGGTGTGTCCGTCGCTATTGTAAGCTGTTTTAAATGGTCCATAAACGCCAACATGTATACTGTGTCCAACAAAAATTGTCGCGCGCTGCTCAACCGTTTACTCACCCATGTTTGTTTGTTATCAGTTCAAAAACATTGCTCTTTCTTCTTCTTTCGAACGCGACCAAGCTCGTTTCCCTACGTTTCCTACAGGTGGCGCTGTTATGATTTAAAATCCTTTCGGTTTCCGTGCCGCACCCTGTACAATCGCAGTTCTTTTCTAATGCATTTTTGAACGCACTCAAATGCATTCTTAGGCTGGTATTCACCGAGTGCTCATAACTTAAGAAGCTCATAAACCTATTCACCAAGCAATATTAGTGAAGATCTACGAGCGCTCTTAAAAGTTAGTAGTGCTCCTAAACTTACGAGCGCTCTCTTCGAAAGTTTGTTCGAAAATTCCTTGCCCCATTTTCCAAAGAGTGGGGAAGTGCGCTTCCTTCCAATTTCAACACTCCCATCGTCCACCCTCACCACGCAAATCGGCAGATTAACATACCACCAAGTTCGAAAACAGTTTGATTTCACAGTTTGGGTATGCCTGAACAAGAGAGAGTGGCTCTGATTTTCGAACTTCGAAAAACACTTGTGAGTGGTTGGTGAATACCCCAAAGAAATTTCAAGTTAAGAGCCTCGTAAAGTTAAGAGCCGTTTAAGAGCGCTCGGTGAATACCAGCCCTAATGAAGGTGGCCCATAGGCATTTTAGCATGCCGAGGTCCACATTCAATATAAGCTTCTTTCTAATTTTATAAATTTCCACTCTTCTGCAGCCAAAAAAACTCAGCTGCACAGCCTGTCCGACGCTGACGACAGTTTGAGGTTTTGAACGGTATGTACTGCAGTTGGGCTAGGTTAGTTCGATCGAAAATCTGACTTTATGAACGCAGATAATGCAGTTCTTAGTTAGGCTGACGATTATGAACTCACCCTTTTTTCTTCTTCTTTATCATTGCAATGTTATGTGTGATCAAAATCTCGAGATCGATTTTCTTTACGAATGTATAACTTGCCATAAGTACTTATGGGAGCGTATCGGAATCCCGATTTTTAAAATGCCGTTTTTCAAAAACCCTGAAAAAAAAGTTTTAAAATCCCGCCTTCTAAAATACCGCTTTTTTAAAATACCGCTTATTCAAAATCCTGATCTGTTATAATCCCGCTTTTTGAAATCCCGACCAAGCTCGTTTTTTATATTTACCTTTATTTGAGGGTTGTACAAAATGTTTGCGGATCTCGCAACGGCATCCTTTGTGTGAAATCCGGAATAGAAAAAAATTAAAAATGGTCAAACTAAATCATACAAAAAAACTAGCGTTGTTAGATCACGCGCTATTAATAATGAGAAATAGAAACAATATGAGTAAAACTGTTTTTTTTTTTTTGCGGCGCATCGCTCACAATCAGCCCTATCACGGATTCCATCGTAATCGGAAACTTGTTACGAATCCCGAAACAAACTATCACATAATCCATCGTAGTGGAAAATCCCATATAAATTGCTGTTACGAACGGATTTGAATTAAAAAAAAACAATAAGTCATAAGTCTGTAGATGACTTGTGAATTAAAAAACTTTTATTCATAAGTTAGTTAGTGACTAATGATTTAAAAAAAAAAAAAAATCAGAAGCTACTAAGTGACAATTAAAAAAAAATTAATTCATTCATGCTTATTTTGAGATTCGAAAGAATAGCTAATTCGATAGAATAGATATTTTCATTCGAATGAACTTTGCATATTTTGACATTCGAGCGAAAACTGTTCATTGCCGAATGATTGAATAAAATGAACCTCAATGAAATTCATTTCCTTAATCAGCTGTTTGAAATTTACTGACATTATCTGATTTAGTATGACCAAACAGTTTTTTTTTTTGATGATTTTTATAAAAAAAAATAATTATGGTCTAAAAATATAAAAATAAAACTTTATCATTTAAGAAAAATAAACTAATGCTAACGGCCCGGTAAAGTTTAAATTTGAAAAACATCAATATAACTGACATTTTAAAAATTGGGAGCATTTAGAAACCAGTATGGTAAGTTTATTGATATCAAAAAAAAGTAAAATAACGGTACAACTTCTCTGTATAATAAAATACTTGATTTATTTTTTAATTTTCATGTAAAGTAATTTTGTTTTCCAAATTGATGAACAAAAAAAGAAGTCAACTTCAAAGCCTATTTAATTTACACAAATCTCTTCACAATTGAATTTTGAATTTGATACCATTTGTAAATTGTTTTATGAAAATATTGATAAATTGAAGCCAGACGTTAAAAATCAAAGTGGCATTTGTTTTATATATGAAAAGAGAAGACGGTGAGGAGCAGTTGCATAGGAGAAGGATAATGGATGCATCAAATCCATTTGATGCATGTATTACCACTAACATTATATTAAAATTATATGTTTTATGAATGTATTCTCCAGAAAAAATTGAACGAGAATGAAATGACATTTCTTTCGAACGATTCGAAAATGAAAATTTGCTTACTTTTCGAAAGATAAATGAACTTTCCATTGATAAAGTGAACTTTCTAATCGCACGAATCTCAAAATACAAATTACTCGAATTCGACATACTTTCTAGTGAAATCGAATGTCAAAATAAGACTGATTACCTACTAAGTGACGTATGAATTAAAAAAATTTAAGTCATGAGCAAGTTAGTGACTTATGAATTGAAAAAAATTCAAGTCATGAGCAAGTTAGTGACTTATGAACTAAAAAAAATGTATTTCACTACCAAAGTACCTTATGAACTAAAAAAAATTAAACTCACATTTCTTAGTGACTTCTAAATTAAAAAAAAAATTACTTATGTTGGAACAGCCAAGAATTGGTCATGAGTAAGTTGTTGTCCATGAGGTTTGGTCTAAAAAAATAAATACAAATCTAAAGTCAAATCACATAAAATTAAGAGCCAGCATCAATAAATTTTGTATAAATAATTTTGTTCCACAAACTTCAAATAAACCAGAAAATTATGTATTCGTACGCTACGATCACTGATTTTAATTACATAGCTAATTTATTTGAGACGCTCATAGCCTCTACACGTAAGTTTTTTCGAAATAAGTATTAGTTTGTCTAATAAACTAATTTTAACATTTTGTCACGAAAAAACCAGATATAAAAAATATTTGTTTTGACATTACGAGAACTGTCATTTTGATATTCAAAAAAAAAAAAAAAAAAAAAAAAGTCACTTTTTGAGCTACTCACGTCATTTTGTATTTGTATGTACCATTCACATGTATTAATGGATAGAAATTTAAGAGAGTTTTCTCTTACTCACCTCAAATAAAATTTGCGGGTGTTTCAGGCAAGAGGGGTACCGGTCGGGACTCTAGGTATTAATGGGTCATTTTTTTGCTATTTTCTTTTTGGCAACACTGGTTTTGGCAGCTCACGCACGTTTCGTGTTTTGTGTCACTGTCAAACATCTTCAGTTTGGTCTATAATTCAACCATGAATCGTCTTACAAACGAACAACGCTTGCAAATTATTGAATTTTATTATCAAAATGCGTGCTCTGTTAAGAAAGTTCATCGCGCGCTTCTTCCATTTTATGGTCAGTTTAATCGACTTACTAAGGCGGCTATTCGGAATATTGTGACTAAAATTCGCACCAAATTTACATTGTTGGACATTAAACCACCCACACGGTTACGTAGAGTGCGAACTGAGGAAAATATAGTGTTAGTGATGACCGTGAATTTTATCGATTCGCCGCCGCACAGTGATGCCATTTGTATGGGAGAGCGGGAAAAAAATCCGTAAAATCTGAACTATGTAACGAAACTAAATCAAATTTTGCACACATATTTAGACTGGGCTTGCACACGTTTCGACAAAATTTGGTTACAAAAAATTATTGAGATAAAAGTTATTGACATTTTTCGGATTTGCAGGGTTTATTGACTTATATCAAGAAAATATTTTTCTTGATATATATATAATATTAATTAGGTATTTAATTAATTCAAGAGCTACTTCACTCAAATGAAGATGTTTTTTCTTTGGTTCTCGTCTTAATTGGGTTATAAATGGATTGGATGATATCAGGATCATACGGAATATATCCGCATTCGTTGATAAGCGGAAAGATTTTCTGGAGTGGTGGGTTCCATTGTACTTTTAGTCCTTATTCCTGCATTCTTGGGCCTCTTCTGAAAGTGATCAAACTGGCAAGGATGCACTTTCTATTACTTCTGCTCGGTGTAGTAAAATTTTGTGAACAGTTGCGGGTATGTGATACCAAGGGTATAACGATATCGCGAGCTTAGCTGTTTATTCACTATAAGTCTTAAATTTTTGGGTATGGATTGAAAAATTGCTGCAAATAACTTCCACTATGACTGCGAGTCTGGTTATCAATATAATATATATTTTTTGGATTTCCAAAAAATCTTCGTGAAGTATTGCCATCAACGTCAACTTGCTTTTCAACGTCAACTTTTATTCCAACTTTTGCTTGAATTAATTTTTTTCCTTTTCCTTGGTAGTTCGAGCAGGCTCATTTGTTCTCCACGCTTTAAGTAAAGTTATATCCCAGGTGCAATATGCACTCCATAAATCGAATCCGTACATGCAGTGACATTCCTAGAACAAGAGCTTCTTCATTCAGGATCTTATCTTGCAACTTGGATAAGTCATTCATCTATAAAAGTTTAGCTCCACAAATAATGTAATTGCTCGCAGAACTAATATTTGTCACAACTGGAGCTACTTTTCCATCTATAATAGTAAAATAACTCTAACAACATGCATTCCAACAGTGATTGAGCTTTCTTTTAGTTAGTGAATTTCATTTTCCACACGGTTTTTCTGTTCTCGTATGATGTCAAAGTTTTCCTTCTTATATTCAAATTTTAGAGCTCTGCAATATCTCGTTGAAGACGGACGGGGATTTATCCATGTTATATTGTTTTCCCCAGCAGTAACGTCATTTCCAAAGGAACAATCTATGTCATGAAAAGATGAGAATCCGATGCTTTTTAGTTGCCAGTAGAAAATGTCTGCATATATTCGCTCTCCCCAGATGAACCATCACAACTCCACTTTCTTTGAAGAACTAATTCTGAAAGATTTTTCAGGACAAGGGTTATACAAAATTATGCAACATCCTTCAAAATCTGTTCATGATCATAAAAAAGTAATAAAAATTCTAATAATTGTTTGTTTTTTATTTGGAGACAAGAACTCGTAAGAACTCAAGAAACTCAAGTACCAACCCACAACAAAATTTACTTTTTAATTTATGACCTGTCTCTACTTATTGCAGCATAAAAATTTGGATTAATAACATCATAAAACAATATAATATTAACCACACATTTCCAAGAAAAATAAGTTTAAATTTGGAAAAAAATTTGAGGCAAGAAAAAATGATTGAGGAAGGTTTCAGGTCTGAAGCCTCTCAAAATACAGTTGGTGCAAGAATTGAAGCCGAATGAGCTACCACAACGTCGAATTTTTGGTGAATGGGCTCTTGAAAAGTTGGCCAAAGATCCACTTTTTTATCGAAAAATTGTGTTCAGCGACGAAGCTCATTTCTGGTTGAATTGACACGTGAACAAGCTAAACTGCTGTATTTGTAGTAAAGAGCAGCCAGAAGCATTGCAAGAGCTACCAATGCATCCAGAAAAAGTCACTGTTTGGTGTGGATTATGGGCGAGCGGTACCTTGCGATGATAACAAACTTTTTTATGCGCAAAATAGAAGACCTTGACTTGCATGACATAATATGGTTTCAACAAGACGGTGTCACATGCCACACAGCATGCGTAACAATGGACATATTGAGAGGCGAGCAGTTTATTTCACATTTGGGGCCGGTCAATTGGCCGCCTAGATCGTGCGATTTAACGCCTCTAGACTATGTTTTGTGGGGCTATGTTAAGGCTCATGTCTATAGCGGCAAGCCCGCTTCGACTGTCGCACTGGAAGCAAACATTGAAGCATTTATTCGTGAGATACCAGCCGAAATGTTAGAAAGATTATGCCAAAATTGGACTAAGCGGATGGACCATTGAGGCACAGCCGCGGCCAACATTTGCATGAAATAATCTTCAAATATTAAATTATATCGACCGTACTATCGATCCAAATAAAGATTTAATGCATTTTTCTGAATTTTCTTTGTTTTTTTTTTTTAATTTGATAAATCACTCGTTATATATACTTTATGATAATGAAACTGCTGGCGCTGGGTGCCGCATTTGTTGACTGAATTTTGATAAACAACTTTACTTAAAATATTGGGTGTTTTTTTATTTTTTATCGATATTTGAAAAAGAGCCTAACTTTCGAGCTAAGCAAAAGCTGTAGTTACAATCCTTTAAACATTGTTTGTACATGTTTTAACAACTTAAAGAATAAATTGTATCGATATCAGTTCGATAGATAATTGGGACCTTATTCGGAATTCCCCCCCCCCCCCACACCAAAATGAACTTTTTTTTTTTACGAATCGATAAAAAAAGTGTTTGCTGTTGATAAAAAACATCAAATTATGGAGGAGAAACACTTTTTTATGGTAAAAAAGTGAAGTATAAGCGGACCACCCACAGTACTGTTGGCCCTTATTCGGAATTCCCCCCCCCCCCACCGAAATAAACTTTTTTTTAACGAATCGATACAAAATTATGGAGGAGAAACACTTTCTTATGGTAAAAAAGTGAAGTATAAGCGGACCACCCACAGTAATTCCGAATAAGGACCGATAATTGTTTCTACAATTTATTTTCTTGCATAGTTTTTTTAGAACACTTTCAAAACTTGTTCCTTTTAAGAGATTAAAAGTTAGGCTAAGTATTAAATTTTTATTTGACATTTTGATAAAAATGTAATTTGTTTTCTTGAATTATCGCCAACATAATGTTTGCATTTATAAACTTCTAGCCGATTCGCTAACGTATATAAAATATAGTATGTATATAATTATAGTGTAGTCCGTTAACACATCGGCCCACAGCACCACATCTATTTGAAAACTTGCACTTCTCATCACAAACAAACGGACTAAAGGGAGATTGAATAAAAGGCAGTTTATCATCAACCGCGGCTGGTGACACATTTAGTTTAAAATTTTAAAAACTAATTTTGGAGAAAACAAAATTTAATTGGCGCCCGAACAGTGACAGTGATAAAGTTTTAACAACATAATTTTATAGTTAAAATGTTTTGAATTCAATCTAAAAAAGAAGTGTTATTTTTTTTTTTTCAAAAACCACTGATTAAGAATTTTCAATTAGATTAAGAATTTCATTTGTTTTATATACAATTTAACTTAAAACTAACTATTGGCCCAAGGTTCTTCATTTGGCTTTACATAATGCTATTTGCTTACAATATCATATTAATGTTTTCTTAATATAATTCATGATTTTTTTAATATTAACTAAATAATAATTTTTGATGAGTGGGCGTTTTGATTGTTCTTCTTCTCCTAAAAGGGTGCGTTGTCGTTATATAATTTTTTTTATAATCTACTCACGCTCAAGGGATTATGATTACCCTTTTAATGTTTCAACACAGCGCAGGCATGAAGTTACGGAAGAGAAAGAAGGATAGGAAAGATGTGTGTCACGATGTTCTGAGGTGGTTGTCTCAGATTTTTTTATCTCCAGGGATGGCGGCTGAACTAAGGCGGAGAAATGCCGTGTCTTATTTTTATGTCCCTTATAAATTATAATGCGCATTATTTTATTCGTATTCATCCTTGTTGGGCATACTAGTTTAACTCAATCACATGCTGTTAGTGTTATGCCTAAACAACATGTTATGAGTAAACGAGCAACCCATTGATGATAATTTATAGAAGGTTTTAATGGAATTAAAGACGACATAGACGACGGCAGGGATCGAACCGATCATGAGGTTGACATGCGAGCACACAACTATCGCCACCACGGCCACCCCCATGATGGATGATGTGTTCAAATTGATCGTCAGTGATGGCTCGGGTGTATGGATACTTGTCACTGGGCTCTAGTTCATGCTGGAGGAGTTGTTGAACTTCTGTGTTGGGATGGTCTTCCAGGTTCCTGATGATTTTCCCGGAGAGCTGCAGTAAATACTTGTCCAGTAGTATTAACTTTGCTTCTTTATACAGATTCCTTGTTGGTATATATTTCTTCGTCAGTGGGTTACGGTATAGTCCAGTGCAAATGCGGAGCATCTTTCTTTCAAAAAGCTTCATCTTTTTCATTGCTGTAAGTGAAATAGTAAACCAGATGGGAAAAGCGTAGGTCAGAACGGCTCGGATAAGTTGTTTATACACAAGCAGCTTGGTTTTCTTTCGTAGTCCATTTCGCCTCCTGAGAAGCGGATGGACCAAGTCCAGAGAATAGTTGGCTCTCTTCAACATCATGTCTGTATGCCTTCTGAATTTGAATTTGTTGGAAAAGTTGATTTCCAAGTACTTCGTTGATGATTTGGCTGTCACTTCAGTGTTGTCTGGAAACTTTATTTTGATTGCATCACAGCTTGTTGCAAACGCTCGTCTTCGAATGACAGTCAATGGTCTTCGGAAGCAGATGAGGTCAGTCTTTTCGCTGTTTATACTCAGTCCCCATTTGACATAGTATTCCCAATGTGGTCTTGCACTCTTTTGGCAGCAATTTCTGGTGAAAAAGTGATGGCGTATGTGATTGAGTCGTCTGCATAAAGCTTCGTCTTTGTACCTGGTATGTTGGGTGGTTGATCAGCACTGTAAATGTTGAACAGCAGTGGTCCAAGTTTTTATCCTTGAGGAACTCCAGCGTTAATTTCTTTGGTTGATGACACATGTCATAACCTGTACATAAAAAAGTCTATCGGTTAGGGAATTTTAAATTATTCTTACCAAATAATTAGGAAGTCCAAGTTCCGAGAGTTTGAGTAGTAATCCTTTTATCCAAACGCTGTCGAAAGCACGCTATAGGGGTTTCCTTTTTGTCGAGTCCAATTGTAACATCAGTATAGAGTCCCAGTAATGGATGTAGGGTAGAGTGCTTATTTCGAAAGCCATACTGAAACTCCAGTATGACATCTCTTTCTCTGCTCAAAACGTTGAGTTTCTTCAATATCAACGCCTCCAGCATCTTACTCATGCAGATGAGCAAAGAAATCGGCCGATATCCTTCCACATTTGCGCGGTTGTTCTTCTTCGGGACGGGTTTTCCAGGCTGTTGTTCAGGCAGTTATTGAAGATTATAGTCAACAGAAGAACAGCAAGATTTGGTATCTTTTTAAGTACGTAATTAGAAATCTTGTCGCTTCCTGCTGATTTTTTGGAGTTTCCAGTGAAGATAATGTCAGCTACTTCTTCAGGAGAAGTGAAAACATCTGTCAGCGTCGGCTCCGATTGGTTTTCCTCGTGAAACAGGGTCACGGTTTCGGTGGTTGCTGATATCTCCTGAAAGCGAGTTTCTACACCTTTGATAAAGTCTGGAAAGTGTACGGGAGGGCGTTCTTTGAAACTGTCATGAAAGTGATTTGCAAACGCTTCAGCTTTCTCTGCAGAAGTGGTTGAAACTTCTTGTCCGTGAAGGATGGTGTCTGGAATTGAGTTCGCTCTCCCAACAATCAGATTGATCTTTTTAAACGTGTCAGGTCCAGGTTTGTACCTTCGAGTCTCTTCCTGAAATCCTTTTCCTGATGATGTTTTATTGCCTAGTTGAACATTGTGTTAGTGCACTGAAGTTCTGAGTGTAGCCAATGGTATTCGACACTTTCCCTGTTAAAGGCCTTGTGGAAAATTCTTTGGAGACTTTAGCGGAGTCTTTGCCGGTGAGCATATATTAATTGTATATGTTGGTATATGTTTCTCGTATTGGATTTGGAATTCGGGAATACGACACACGTTCAGTTGTAATTCTGTAATTCAATCTGACTCTCATCTCAACCGCCAGATGGTCCGAGTCACTATCGTGTGCAACACAAGTTAAGTTTTGGAACTCGGAAAGGATGTTCGTAAATTTGGACGTCACTAAAAAGAAGTCTAGGAGCGACGGAGTTCTTGGCAATGTGAGCCTATATCGTGATATAACCACCAGTGAGTGAAGCTCGGGGTTGTCTTGCAACCAGTCCATAATTGCTTTTCCTTGTGTAGATTCCCTGGTGTCCAGCCAGAGTGGGTGTCGTGCATTGAAGTCACCTCCAAGTACACAGTACGTGTGTTGGCTGGCGAGATTGTTGATGGCGTTGAGGTCCTGTATGATATCACATCTTGTTGCGTTACACTTGTTGTATACTGAGAAGAGAATCAGCGTCTGATTATCCGACATGTTGATCACAACGGCTATAGTCTCCATGCATCAGCGTAGTACAGGTACCCTAACGTACTCGCTTTTGAGGTCCGATTTTAAGAGGATGGCGGTTCCTCTGCCTTCAGATGTCTTGTCCTGTTTATAGGAGGCATATCCTTCCGGTTTAAGGGTGTTTCTTGCTGTGATGTTTGTTTCCTGTAAAATGATTATATAGGGTTTCTTTGATTTAAAAAAAAGCTTAGTGAGATACGTCTGTCTGTGAAATAAATAGAATTAACGTTATATCGCAGATACTATAGTTCCATAGATATTGCACGCAGAGCAAAATAAAATGACCAATTTTCAAACGACTGGCACGTACTGCTACCACTGATCTCTATAATGCACTGGATATTGCAATCCCTACATTGTATAACCGATTTTTTGACTCCAATTGAAGATGACAGATGGTGGGCAGCTTCATAATTTAACGTCTTCTTTTCACAAAAAAAAAAATATTTTGACATGACAAAGAGGAAAACAAATGTGACTGCACTTGTTTATGCTAGAAACAGATTGACGTAGCAACTTTAAGGCTAGGCGCATACATTCAATTTTTAATTTCGCAACTGCTTGGTTAGAGCAACTAAAGAGTTTGTATTTTTACACAAAATAAACGATTGCCTAAAATGAGTTCGCTATTTTGTGTAACATAATTATGTGCACCTGCGCGGACATTCAACCAAATAGTTCATCTGTTTTCTAAAAGCAACCTAACAGTTGTGCAACTAAAAATTGAATGTGCGCGCCTAGTCTAACAGCAACGAAAACTTCAACATCAAAAGTCTTGTGAAATAGATTACCACGTGAACAGCGTTTTTGACAGCATATTAATCAAAGTAAATTCAAATGCGAAATGATTTTGATGTACATTAAACAATAAAAATTAACGTAAATTGAGTCAATGTATACGACTTGCGCAATTTGTCGTACTAAAATTAATTTGTTTTTAGTAATTCTTCCATTGTCAAAAACAAAATAAATTGACGAATCAAAAAGATGGTTGTCACATTTTCATTTAAGTGTTGATAATACTGACCAGTTTCGCCTCAAAAGTTGGTAGAATTTGCACAGCGACATCGAATTTAGTTTTGAGGTCTAACGTTAATGTCGAAGTTGCTGTGTAAATGTAGACAAAGCCATTTAAAACCAGTGGCCAAAAAAAGAGTGACGTGGTTGTTAAAGTTGCTGTGCTAATCTGTTTCTCGCATTATTTGTAAATTTTAAATATTTATTATTGAAATTAAAATAATAAATTGAAAATCGGACGAAGATCATTTGTTTTGATTGACAAATTGACAATTTAATAAAATTTAAGGAATGACGTTTCAGTTGGTTGTCTATTTTTAAGGCAAAAGACTGGCAAGCACAGTAATTTTTTCATTTATTCAGCGACTTTTGAACACTCACGATAATTTTTACTTGCGATATAGGTACTATAGGGCAAGTTCTGCATTTGGAAAAAAAATCGAACTCGAGATTTTGATCAAAGTTGACATTACGATGATAGCGAAGACGAAAAAAGTGGGTCCGGCAATTCCGTCTGTCTGTCTGTATGTCTGTATGTCTGTATCCGAACTACAGCCTAAACTACTGGAGGTATTTTCTTCAAAATCGGTACTTAAGGGTCTTCGGTGATTCCCTAGAGGAAAAATTGAAATTTTTTTTTTAGCTCCAAAACTAAGGGTACCCCCCATACACCCGTAATGCAAAATCTTATTTTTCTCGAAAACGGCTCCAACGATTTTGATAAAAAAAATTAGGTGTGATATTATGGACATGGACTACATTTTGGTCAAAAAAAAATTTGGGGGGAAATGTTATTAGGGGTACCTGTCATAGAACCGTTTTTTTTGATTTTCGATTTTCTCACCAACGGCTCTAACGATTTTTACCGAAATTTTTATGCAAGAGCTCCTTCGCATTTTGAAAAATATAAACTAAAAATTTTTTCGACAAAATAGTTTTTGGATTTTTAAAAAAATAATACAATTTTTTTTTTGAAAATTCGATATCTTGAAAACCGATACACGATTAAATTTTTAAATTACGTTTTAAAATGTATTTTATTAAATACTAACAATTTGCGTAACAATTTTTTTTATAAAAATTTTAAGGAAAATTTAGTACACAAAAAACATGTTTCAGTGTGTCTGTATGTCTGTACCTCTCACTACAGCCTAAGCCACTGGACCTATTTCTTTCAATCTCGGTAGTTAAGGGTCTTTAGTGATTCCCTAGAGGAAAAATTGAAATTTTTTTTTAGCTCCAAAACTGAGGGTACCCCCCATACACCCGTAATGCAAAATCTTATTTATCTCGAAAACGGCTCTAACGATTTTGATAAAAAAAATTAGCTGTGATATTATGGACATGGACTACATTTTGGTGAAAAAAAAATTTGGGGGGAAATGTTATTAGGGGTACCTGTCATAGAACCGTTTTTTTGATTTTCGATTTTCTCACCAACGGCTCTAACGATTTTTACCGAAATTTTTATGCAGGAGCTGATTTGCATTTTCAAAAATATAAACTAAAAATTTTTTCGAAAAAATAGTTTTGGATTTTTAAAAAAATAATACAATTTTTTTTTTTTGAAAATTCAATTTCTTGAAAACCGATACACGATTAAATTTTTAAATTGCGTTTTAGAATGTATTTTATTAAATACTAACAATTTGCATACCAATTTTTTTTTATAAAAAATTTAAGGAAAATTTAGTACACAAAAAACATGTTTCAGTGTGTCTGTATGTCTGTACCTCTCACTACAGCCTAAGCCACTGGACCTATTTCTTTAAATCTCGGAAGTTAAGAGTCTTCGGTGATTCCCTAGAGGAAAAATTGAAATTTTTTTTTAGCTCCAAAACTAACGGTACCCCCCATACACCCGTAATGCAAAATCTTATTTATCTCGAAAACGGCTCTAACGATTTTGATAAAAAAAAATTAGGTGTGATATTATGAACATAAGCTACATTTTGGTCGAAACAAAATTTTGGGGCAAAATGTTATTAGGGGTACCTTCCATAGAACCGTTTTTTTATTTTCGACTTTCTCATTAACGGCTCTAAGGATTTTAACCCAAAATTTTCAGCAGGAGTCCCCTTAAGTTTAAAATAATATTGTATACAAAAATATTCGAAAAAATATTTGTTGGGTTTTTTTGAAAAAAACATTTTTTTTTTAAATCAATATTTTCAAAACCTATGAACGATTATTTTTTGAAATTATTTCCTAAAATCAATATTATTTAATACTTAAAATTCGCATCCCACATTTTTTTCTTGAAAAATCTAAGAGAAATTTCTTATATAAAAAATTTATTTAATAATTAAACTATTTTTTAAAGTTTATTTGCATAAATTCATACTTTTCCGGAAACCAGACGGCAATTTTATGCATTTGAACATTATTATCTCATTAAATCCATGTTTTATATTTATAAAATGTATCTTAACTTCCAAAGTACTTTTACGTAAGAGCAAGTTCGTGCGATCCAGTCGTGCATTTTATTTTATTCTTTATTACTTTTTGGACACTTAATTTTGCAATTTTAGTTTATCAAAAAATTATTTGTTGTTTTTTATTCACATGATAATTGCAACCATAATAAAAAAGTAGCAAAAGGAAAAAAATATTTTACTTTCTATTTTGTTTCTTGTTTTACATTGTGGTGCCACTCCATATGAGAAAGCTGACAACACTGCACCAGCAACAGGAAATTTAGGACTTCGGCCAAATGACGCTATTGGCGTTGCTGTTCTTATGTGTGTTGAACAATTGAAATGTATTGGTTCTAAATTAATGGCGGCCGCTGTTGACGGTGCTGTTGCTGGTTCAATCTGTTCCGTGCTTCATGCTGTCTTAGATGTTATACTAGTTGTGTTCAGTGACGCTGTTCCGAACAGTTTAGAACAGAAAAGTACAGCTTTTTGCTGTTCAATGACAAATTTTCTGTTCTAAACTGTTCTGATTTGCTGTTCAATGAGTCTGTCTGGAACAGTTTGGAACAGTTTAGAACAAGATTTCTTGCCCTCGCTTTCTAGTTGGAGAAAGATAGAACAGATTCGTAAGAACTGTCAAAATCAGTTGGCGATAAATATTTTGATTACAGTTTTGGTCTTTGGTGGTTGAACAATTGAAAAACGAACGGAATTAAAAATAATTAAAAAAGAGATATGCAGGCAATTACTTTAACTTCCGACGACGGCAAATCTGTAACAGTGAACTCTTCACCGAATACCAGCAGACGTATTGAATTAAGTAAGTGGCTACATACATGCATTTTTTATATTTTGACTATTTTTAATTCATGTTTTCAGATGAGGAATTCCGAGAGCAAGTATTTAAGGACAAACTGAGAGTAGATGAGGAGACAGATTTTGAGCCGATTACAGAAATTGGTGAAGAAAATTCACCACAACCACCAACTTGTGAAGAATATCAAGGGTATCGTTCTAAGGCTGTTTGGCTTGAAACTGATTGCCTGCTTCTTATTTCAAATTATAAGGATCTATATCCCGATTTGGGAAAGAAGCAGGCTCTCAAAACAAAGCAAAAAATGTGGACACTCATATCCCAAAGAATGAGTGCTCAGGGCTTATCATTTTCTCCGTGTCAAATTGAGAGGAAATGGAAAAGTTTTGAAAGAGCATACAAAAATATGCTGAAGCATAACAGACAGACCGGGAACGACCGCAAAACATGCGCATTTCAAAAGTAAGTTTTTTGTTTTAATATTTTTATTTTTCTTGCGAAAAATATTTTTTTTTTAGGGAGCTTTCAGAAGTTTTGGTAAACCGTCCTTCGGTTGTTCCTACGTATTTATTAGGCAGTACGTTAGACAGCAGTGTATCGCGAGGAGAAATTCTGGCTCAACTGGAGCTTGGTGAAGGTAAAATTAAGTTAATAGAAGTACATATTTTTAATTTTAATTTAATTTGAATATCTTTATAATTAGATTCTCGCCCCCCTGGCACAGCAGATATAGATGAATTGCCTTTAGAGGATTCGTTGTTGTTAGAGGCTCCACAACCAAAGAAAAAAAAAGAGCGATCACAATTGCTGGTGAGATGTGCAAGTGGAGGGAACAGTTTGCTGAAGAAAATAAATATAAGAGAGAATATAGAAAAGACAAACTGGAAGCTTACAAAGAAAGGACAGAAGAGCTTCGCAAAAGTTGAGACCAAAGGCAACAAATTTTGGATTTGTATGCGAGGTCTATCTCAAAATAAAAACCTTGAGATGTAAAAATTAGTACTTAATCATTAATTTATTATTAGTTTTATTTTTTATTTTTATGTATGTACTCAGTGCCTTTGAAAGCTATTTCTGTGAAATAAAAAACTATATACATATATATTTTTATGAAATTTAATTTTTATTTTTTTTTTTGATTGATTGAAATAGTATAGTAGATAATAGAAAAAGTATTCATGCTTCAGAAAATTTATATTCAATTTTATTTTCAATTTTCCGATGATACTAATTAAAATAATTAAATACTTCTTCGCATAGGACATTTCGTCGATTAAAGCCCTGCTCATGGTGAATACGTTCATGAACATCCTCCTCGGTTATATCGTTGTCATCAACTTCAAACGGAAGCTCATCCTCTTTACAAAAATTATGTAAAACAACACAAGCTCGTATGAAGTGGCAGATCTTCTTCATACCTCTCAACTTGCAGTAGTAGAGCTGACGAAATCGCTGCTTTAGTATTCCAAACGAATGCTCAATTACAATTCTGCCTGAGCTTAGTTTTCGATTGAAAATTTTTTGTCGTGACGTAAGGTGCCCATTGTCACGATATGGCGTAATCATGTATTGAGAACATGCATAGGCTGAATCTCCAAGGAGAAAAAAATTGCCACATAAATTCGGCAATTGAGGATAAATACATGAATTTTCATAAACTCTGTTGTCATGGACAGAACCCGGATGCCCAACGAAAATATCAATGAATTTTCTGTTTTCGTCACAAATTCCTTGTAAACAGACACTTATGACGTTTTTTCTGTCTATATAATCATTTTTTCCTATCTTAGGGGGATCAATTCGAATGCGTGTGCCGTCAATTACTCCTGTAAAAAAAAAAAATGTGACGATCACTTCTTAAAGAAAACTACTTTCTTACCAATAACACCATACATTCCTGTTTTGTTCTGCATAAACAAAGCTGTTTCAGTTTTCCGCTCCTCTGTTGGCCATTTTATAGTCGATTCGCAAAGATTGCTCAAGAAATAAATGACTCGGCGAATAATAAAACATACTGTTCCAAGAGCAAGGTTAAAACGATCTGGGGCCTATTGCACCAACTACAAATTACAAGTACAAATTTGTGATTCAAAAAAATTACATATGAAAAAAACTCGATTTTTGCAAATTTTGTTAAAAAAATGCTACAAGCATCACAAATTTGTAAGGTGGTGCAATAGGCCCCTGCTATGTCTCTGTAGGAGCATGCTTCATGTCCCGCAAACCACAGGAAGAGGGCCAAATGTATTTCTGCTGAATAAGTTTTACTGGGCTCTAATTTGAGGTACACCTCGGATCCTGAAAACTTTTCAACCAAGCGTTTGAATAGCTCACTGCCTATTCGGAAATGCGTGACAAACTCTTTTTCCGAATATGTTGGAACAATTTCTGCCACATAATGTTCAACGCAATTCCTTTCCATCTTTCCCAAAGAAAAAATGATTGTATTCAAGATGGTTTCATTACACGAATCCGAAGAAGAATCTGTCGTCATATCACTTTGTGTATCGTCATCACTTTCAACATCCTCCAAAACAGCACTTTTTAGTAATTCAAACTCCATAATATTTAGTAATTATTTGCTAAAATAAACAAATCAAATACAAAATACTAAATAACACAAAACAATAAAATTCAATTCTCTTTTTTGACAATTACATCTGCAAGATCAATGACTGTTCTTACTTGTCTGACATTTCTCATGGAAACTGTTCTGTCCTGCTCTGTTCTACTCTGAACTTTTATTCACTGAACAAAACTACTGTTATACGGCACCGTGGTCGCCTTCATAATATAACAATGTTCAATTGGAGTCAACTTTTTTTGATGAATGCGCTATCCAGTGTATTATAGAGATCAGTGCCTGTCATTCGAAGGCGAGCGTTTGCAACACGCTGTGATGCAATCAAAATAAAGCTCCCAGACAACACTGAAGTGACAGCCAAATCATCAACGAAGTACTTAGGAATCAACTTTTCCAATAAATTCAAATTCAAAAGGCATGCAGACTTGATGTTGAAGAGAGCCAACTATTCTCTGGACTTGGTCCATCCGCTTCTCAGGAGGCGAAATGGACTAAGTAAGAAAACCAAGCTGCTTGTGTACAAACAACTTATCCGAGCCGTTCTGACCTACGCCTTTCCCATCTGGTTTACTATTTCACCTACAGCAATGAAAAAGATGAAGCTTTTTGAAAGAAAGATGCTCCGCATTTGCACTGGACTGTACCGTAACACACTGACGAAGAAATATATACCAACAAGGAATCTGTATAAAGAAGCAAAATTAATACCATTGGACAAGTATTTACTGCAGCTCTCCGGAAAAATCATCAGGAACCTGGAAGATCATCCCAACACAGAAGTGCAACAACTTCTCCAGCATGAACTAGAGCCTCGTGACAAGTATCTATACACTCGAGCCATCACTGACGATCAATTTGAAGACATCATCCATAACGACAACGCACCCTTTTACGAGAAGAACAACAATCAATACTACAGGGGATAAAACGCCCACTCATCAAAAATTATTATTTAGTTAATAATAAAAAAATCATGAATTAGATTAAGAAAACATTAATATGATATTGTAAGCAAATAGCATTATGTAAAGCCAAATGAAGAACGTTGGGCCCCTATTGTTGAGCCAACATGATTTAATTTAGTAATAAGTTAGTTTTAAGTCAAAATTGTATATAAAACAAATTGAAAAATAAATTAAATTGAAAAAAAAGAAGATTGTTCTATAATCCTGCATTTAAATTTTATTACTCATATCAATAGTTTTTGAGAAATTCGCATTTAAAGTCCAAATTTTGATAAAAAAACGTGAAAAAAAATGTTTAGGCCGGTTGTTTTCAAAATTGTGAAATGAAATTGTAAATTAGCTTATATGTGTTTCATGTATCTATCAGTTCTTAATCGAACACAAAAAAGCGCATGGTTCTATGTCTTCTGGTTTTTGAGAAAACCTCCGTTTAAGAGGTAGGGGCACTTTTAGAAAAAAATGGTTTAAATTAAAAAAAAAAATATTAAAAAACAACGGCAATACTTATAATAAAGTTCTATACTGCGTTTGAAAGCCAGAAGATTGTTCTATAATCCTGCATTTAAATTTTATTACTCATATCAATAGTTTTTGAGAAATTCGCATTTAAAGTCCAAATTTTGATAAAATAACGTGAAAAAAAAGTTTAGACCGATTGTTTTCAAAATTTTGAAATGAAATTGTAAATTAACTTATGTATATGTGATCCATGTATCTATCAGTTTCTAATCGAACTCAAAAAACCGCATGGTTCTATTGTTCTAGTTTTTGAGAAAATCGAAAATTACCAAAACTACTTTTTTTGATTTTTGGTGGTGACGGTGATTCTATTTTAAGGATTAGTGTTAATAAACATAATGAATCTTTGTTAGTTCAGTACCGCAATTCTTTTAGCGTTACCCAGAATGCACCATAAGGAGGTAGAATTGCATCTGGGTCAGTTATTTTGTCAGTTAGTCAGGAGTTAGTCAGTCATAGTTAGTTAAAAATGGTCAAAATGTATTAAAAAGGTGTGTAAGTCTCGTCAATAAAGCCATTGTCCGTACTATAACTGTCGAGTTCGTTGAGTTACTCTTTTATGGTGGGAAGCCGAGGATGTTTTGGCGGTAAACACTTTCTAAATTTTCGCTCTGAAGGGTGGGAGGATCGATGTCTTTTAACTGTAAACCCTCACATATATCACCATCGGTATAACAAGGGTAAACTTTTTTTACATCTGATAAAAACTCTATTATTTGCGAACCCCAGTCGTCCTTATATTTCCTTTCTAGGCAGTATTTTCGATAGAAAAATAGTGCCATGTACTGGTGAACATGGTCGGAAGTTTGTTTTGGTTTTCAAGATCGTTTATTGTATTTTATATGTATTTAGTGGACATTGGATAAATGGAATAAATTTGAATTTTTTTAAATACAGATTCTGTGAATGCAAAAGAAACTTTGCATGCACCCAACCTCGCACCTACCCCAAATCCTATAGTGTGCCCAAGCAGGGGGGTTGCAGGGGGGCAGCATGCCCCCCCATACATACTTTACTGTTTATATATTGTAATGTTGGAAGCTAGCACTGATTTATTTATGTAAGGAAGCAAAAAATATCAAACATTTTGTAGAAAAGTAGTTTTAGTTATTTTCGATTTTCTCAAAAACCAGAAGACATAGAACCATGCGGTTTCTTGTGTTCGATTAAGAACTGATAGATACATGAAACACATGTAAGCTAATTTACAATTTCATTTCACAATTTTGAAAACAATTGGTCTAAACTTTTTTTTTTCACGTTATTTTATCAAAATTTGGACTTTAAATGCGAATTTCTCAAAAACCATTGACATGAGTAATTTAATTTAAATGCAGGATTATAGAACAATCTTCTGGCTTCCAAACGCAGTATAGAACTTTATTGTAAGTATTGCCGTTGTTTTTTAATATTTTTTTTTTCAATTTAAACCATTTTTTCTGAAAGTGCCCCTACCTCCTAAACGGAGGTTTTCTCAAAAACCAGAAGACATAGAACCATGCGGTTTTTTGTGTTCGATTAGGAACTGATAGATACATGAAACACATGTAAGCTAATTTACAATTTCATTTCACAATTTTGAAAACAACCGGTCTAAACTTTTTTTTTCAGGTTTTTTTATCAAAATTTGGACTTTAAATGCGAATTTCTCAAAAACTATTGATATGCGTAATTTAATTTAAATGCAGGATTATAGAACAATCTTCTGGCTTTCAAACGCAGTATAGCACTTTATTGTAGATGTTGCCGTTGTTTTTTAATATTTTTTTTTTCAATTTAAACCATTTATTCTAAAAGTGCCCCTACCTCCTAAACGGGGGGAGATAGACCCCGTCATCAAATCTTGGCGGCCAAGTTATCGTACTCGTGCCTTAGTGTGGATAAGTGTAACCCACTAAAGATTATTGTAGGTACCTACAAATTTTAGTTGTTTTACAGAAGGAAATAATAAAGCATATGCAGTGGTAAGGGGGTTGTGTTAAGAAGAAGTGATTAAATTTTTTCATTGAATAAATTTGAATTGGTTTCCATGAGAATGATGCTTCAATATTTTCTTTTGAACTTTGTTTACAATTTTTATTGCTGAAGAAAAAAAGTTAATGCATGTATTTTTCTTTATCGGTAATGGTTGTTTCCATATTTTTGTTTAAATGACGAAGATTTTCTTTCTACATTATGTAACTATCTACATATACATATATAGAAAACTATCTGCGAATAGTTTTTTTTTGTAAAAATGATGTTCTCCCTTTGTGAGTTCCTCATGCCTTTCACTCTTGGGGTGATTATTTTAAGTAAGTTCCACATGCCTCTCACTCTCCTTCTCACTTCGCCTTTCTCTAAAAACGTTTGAACGTTCATTCCCTGAAAAATTTGAACTTTTTGATTTTTACTTATAATACATTTTTGTACTTTCGAAGAACAATGTTTTTGCAAAAGAACAAGAGGTACAAAATTCCTTTCGATGCACATAACAAGGATTTTTCCCATCGAACCAGCTTGAGTCTCTGATGTTTGTAATTCTCATGCATTCCAAAGTCATTGTCTCTTTTATATTCTTTTGATGTTAACGTTCTCTGAAAATTCCCTTAAATACTTTAAAATAATAGAGAAATGAAAATTATTTCTGTTTAAGTGGAGTGATTGAATGAAATTCAATTAAAAGCTCAAGTGACCTCAACTCCAAGGTGCGTTTCGCCCAGGTACGACAGTGGGCTCATCAGTTAGATGCTGCCGTACCCAAATTAATAGTCTGACCACGGACATTATTATTCTAGGTGTCTGAATTTAATCAAATTCTCCTAGAACAATAAAATTCACAATCTATTAAAGCTGTAAATTTTATAAGAGTCGGTAAACATCGACCAATATTTGAATCTTAGGAGGGTACGGCAGCATCTAACTGATGAGCTCACTGTCGTACCTGGGCGAAACGCATCTTGGAGTTAAGGTCACTTGAGCTTTTAATTGAATACTTTAAAATAGTTTGCATATATTCAAAAATGCATCACTTGATGCTTTCAAACTTCCAAAGTCACTATTTTGAGAAAAAATTTTAGTAAAAATGAAAAATTCCGAAGGACATGCTATTTTTTCTTCTGTTTTTAGGAACAATTTTTAACAGTTTGCACAATTGTTCTTTGGAAGCATTTTAAAAGCAAAATACCCCGCAAAATATCGTATTGCACATGTTTCTAATCAAATTTCATTTCCAAATTTCCACAAAGCCTCGTCGCATGTTGTTTCCTCAGGAGCCTTAAACAGTGAAGTATTTTTCGTTAATTAAGGTTAAGTTTCAGGTGCGTTCAAATTTGAAAATTCTACACCGTCATCTTCGCAATTACTATATGGAGACAAAGTAATTAGCTTCGAGGAAAGAATTTTTGACATCAAAACATTAAACTCATAAGCTGAAGGATTTTTGTTGTTACCACCTTTACTCCGAATAATAGAAAATAAATTTTTAAAGATAAATTTTAAAAGATATAGTTAACACGACTCATTTCCATGCGCCCAGGTATGATTTGCTAACACAGCAGTTAGAGCAAGTGATGATTTCCCACGATTGGCGAATATCATATTTCGGTGCATTGAGGTAAATGCACTACAACGTTCAAGGTTGTTGTCTCAGCAAATCGCCGCGCAGCGCCCGTTGGACAGTGTAGCATATGGTTAAGCTTAGGTATTGGAAATTATGTTTAATTAAGTTTAGTCTTAATTGGACAGCGGAACAATAAACACCTAATATAAAAAACTATTAAGATATTTCTTATTTGTAAGTCGAACAGTTAGGGGGTTGGCGTTCGCGTTTATGAAGTAAAACTTCTTTTCCGGCGTTGGGGGTAAAAAATTTTCTATGGAGCGGTCAGTGACATGTCAAAACGACACGCTAAAGTGACATGGTTCTTACAATTATTGTTCGAACTTTGTTAGAGGTTATTTAAAACACTTTAAAATCACCTTTTATTGCCGAAAGAGAATGTTCTTTTAATGGCACAACCACAACAACTAACCTACACAATTAAACAAATAATTTCATTAAAAAATTAGGTAATAAAAGCTTTTTTTCAATGAATTATGTGTCCGAACAATTTCTAGATCGAACACCACTTTCTTTTGTACAAAAACCACAAACAAATAAATATTTTTTATAGTTTTATTTATTTAAAACATAAAACACTTTAACCTAAGCAATACTGAATACTTATATACTATTTAAATTGAAAAATAAGCACTATTATTTACAAAATACTGAAAGCGAAATATAAAAAAAAACTTGTAAATAAATTATCTGCTTTAGTGCTTTCTGTTGTCAAATATAAACTAGCATTGCCATATGCGAAGAATTTTAAATTCTGTGACAAAATTAAATTAGCATTGCCTTTAACACAAAAGTTATTTTAAAATCTACTTCGATTTTTCTCAATTTACTTCACTTTTTTCTTCAAATGTACTTCGGATTTTTTTCCGGAAGTGGTAACGCTGAGTTAGATACAAATAGTCTTAGGGCCGTTTTCTTCACTAGAAGTTGACCTCAACTTTAAGATTTTTATTCTCAACTTGTGATTTTGTTTTTCTTCACTCAAAGTTGACAGTTTCAACTTTCGATTCTCAACTCTCGAGTTGATCAACTTCTGGTTTTCTCAACTTCCGAAAATACGAGAAGTTGAGAGAGCAAACGTGAGAGTTGACATGAAACATTGTTTTTTTTAATAAAATACATGCATTTTGCTTCAAAAGTTTTTTTAATTGAGTTTTCACAACAAAAAAAAATGTTGGCATAATTTTCCGCAGCAATTATTTTTGGGAAAATTGGACTTCAACTTCGTCGAGCAGTGAATGTTGCCGCTCATTGGAGTTGAAGAGGGACGACCGTAACTTCAATTATTGTTTTCGTTTTTCAAAACGGACAGCAGTGATGCTGATAGAATTAATAAAAGATTCACTTCCTTGCAACGCGAGACGGTAATAGTTTTGAATTAAAGCCTAAGTTCCCCTTTAAATTAATCTCGTGGCCAATCACAAAAATCACTTTATCACCATTGTAACAAACGCTGATGAGAATTTGTACAAAGAATTGCAAATAGGCACTCGCGATTGAGTTGAGCGTTCATATGGCGATGACGTTTGGAAAAGCAGATTTCCCGTGTTGGCTTCCGACATTACGTGGAAAATAGAGACGGCAAAACTCATCATCATCGATTGCGCTGTTATTCACAACAAAGCAATTGAAGGAAAATTATAGAACCTGCTCCAGAAATTCCCAGATTTGCTGATTTAGCTGACACAAATTTACCATGTAACTTTGGGGAAACGGCAACATCCATGACAAACATCCGTTCGCGATTGGTAATAACTTATTTTTATCCTTATGTAGATCGAAGAGAAAATCATTCATCACAAATATCACACAAAAATTCAATTAGATTGACCGAATAAATTAAAATTTAATTTTGAAAGTGACAGCTTGTATATATTTCAACAAATATCCCAGGGATATTTTTCAAATCAGAAGTTGATCAACTTTAGATTTTCAACTCGGGAGTTGAGAAAAAAAATGTGAAGAAAAAGAAATTTCAACTTGCGTTTCAACTCTCGAGTTGAATCCAACTCTCAAGTTGATCAACTTGAGAGTTTGCCTCAAGTTTTGTGTTGCGTAGTCGATCAGGTGGGTGACACCATCTATTGATTTTCTTTTTTTTTATCTTCGCTTTTCTTCTTGATAAGATTGGGTTGGATAGATCTGTCCAACGATCTACTATGCTACCTGAAAAAAAAAATCAAAGATAATAAGGAATATGGAACTACATTGTCGTATATAAGGATTGTCAGCCAGAGAATGATTCTAGACCTACCCTAATGCAAATAGTGGTGAGAAACAATCGCTTGTGGCAAATTATCTGGTTATTCTTATGCAGGTCTAGTGGAGGGGGTTACAAATAATTCTCGAAGTAATCTGAAAGAAAGTGAAATAGGTATGACTTCGAATAAACAGTGATAACAATAAATGCAACATGCAGATACATATCTACATACATACATACATTAGGTAGTAACGCAGGCAATATAAGAAAAAGTCCCATGGAATAGCGTTCCTTCTGGTGCCTATGAACTCCTAGTTTTTAAGGTTCCCGTTGTTGTTGGTGAATGTTCACTTAAAGAATTTTTCCTTTTTTGTTTATTTTCCTTATAGTTTATTAATATTATATTTTCCTTTAACAAACGCGAACGAAACCAGAGAGATGCGTAATCGTTTTACAAATTACATTGTTGTGACATAAGACAATTTTGACAGTTGACAATTGTGCTGAAAAGGGCGTGTCCAAATAAAATCACTGTGCTGAATAGCAATGGCCGCTTTAATGTTCGCACTAGCTTAAAACTGAAAGTTTTAACCCTGAGCTTTCATTTGAAGGGATGTCAATTGAATTTGAAATAGAAGTAGAGATTATGAACTAGAGAGATGCAAAGAATATAGGTTTTTTTGGTATGAGATTGGATTATTGTATAATTAAATTAGATTATATGTAGGTAAATGATTGATCTTTTCAAAATTCCCATCAGGAAATAGGTATAAGTTAAAGCTTACGTTTGGACACCCATACATATACACAGCGACAGGAACACCGACAAGCTTATAGGTACTACAATCATAGTAGGAATTGAGAAAGTATTTGCGACCAGAGAACGAAAGCTCAGTGTTTCCAGTCTGCAAGTAGGTTACGTAAGAAGAATCAATATATAGGCCAAAGGCGAATGACCGATTATTACATAATCCTATTGCGCATTCTAGATTCAGAAATCAAACGGTGATCACCTCTGTGAAAGGTTACCATAGACCAAAGTAATCTTGTACTTTATACGTACGTAGGTAAATAGGTACCTATAAATTTGTAATTTGGGCAAAATTAACGAACTGAAATACAAAGTATAATATTAATAGAAAAAGGATATAGGTGAGAAGTGAGATAAACTCAGAAAAAAAAAAGAAAAAATACCCTGTTTTTTTTTTTAAAATCTAAATGATTTAGCCTGCAGCCAAGGACCTGTTCGGTAGCCTGGGGACCTATAAGGAGATATCGAGACTTCATTCTTTTGAAAGCAGAGGTATAATTGTATAGTGATGAGTTTCTTTGTTCCGTCAAGTGATGAGTGTGGATATTTTATTCCTTTAGGCTTGGGTCCAATACGGACTTGTAAAATGTTGGTGCGACTGAAATAACTGCAAAAATTCACTGCCGAAGCATACTTATGTTGGCAGATTATAATGATCCAAGCCTCTGCGATTTTGTTCTAACGGTGACGAAAGATCAAGTCAAGGGCACTCCAAGGGGAGTTCGAGGTACTCGCAATCAGGATACCAGAGTTAGTCTTAGTGGCTGGAGCTTATTTAAAGACATTTGAACTTAAGGTCAATAGAGCCTGGATGCTCAAAATAGAGCCAAAATTAAGAAGGCCAAATTAGAAAGAGCATCTCAAAGACATTATCGAACATTGTAGCAGGGTGTACCGACTATAAAAGTGAGGAGAGTGAAATCGATTCCTCCTACAGTGATGTCCCTTTTGGACAAAAAGAAAAAAAAAAAAAAAAAATTTTTTTTTACTTAATATTTTTAGAAATCCTTTTTTTATTAATCCTTATTTAATTTAATTTATGAATTAACTTTTAATTTGTAAGAGAAAATTAATAAGAGAATTTATTAAGCATATGAATATTTAAGTGAAAAAAAAAAAAAAACTAGAAAGAAAGAGTGCTGAGTGAAGAGTAAAGTACACTGCTTCTCAGAATATTCAAGGCATATGGGTATATGTATATGTATAAGACAAATTCCATCTATACAGTCTTCGCTACACTCATCCTGAAGAGTACTGCCGGCAGGACGACGAGGGAAAGATGAGGCGGTAAGTTTATATTTCATTTATATCAAATAGATACAAGCTTTTTATCTCAAAAATAAAAGAGATACATATATATATATAAATATACGCATGTGACTGGAAGGAAGAGGTATACACTCCAATGCTCGTCATTAAAGCTATATAAAATATCATTTTTATATTTTACTTTTCCTTTTGATAGTTTTTTTTTTTTGATAAAAGGAAAATCGTTCTAGGTCATAATTAATTTTGAATTTTACAAACCTTTTTTTTTATATACTTTTATTAATTTTTTTACTATTTCTTTTAAATATACGTTGTGATTATCAATTCTGGAAGTTAATGGGTGAAATAAATACAATAGTTGAATTTAATCCTGTGTAAGGTAGTTGAATTTCTATGATGGAGTGCTAGGTTGTTCTAGGTAAGGTGTGTGGAAGATCTGCTGGGCCGGCGAGTGATGGGAAGAATGAATACGACAAAATTAAGGAATATAAACGAACGACGACTTTTAGGTAACTGTAAGTTTTATGACTTTTACTTAATGTAATCTTCGAAAACAACATGACAGACCATAATCACGCATACGGACTTATTTATATACTTACATACTCATAGACGCAACTGAAGATAATTACTTAGCAAAATTATACGAAACAAACGTTGTGACCGGGATTTTCAAGTTAGGGGTTATCTCGCAGATATTGGCACAGAGATAACGAAGGTAGTGTCATTAAATACACGGGTGGGCAAGCCAACACTCTACTAAATAACACCTGGTAGGGACTTCTGAGGACTCGGCGAAACATTGCGTTTGGGAACGGTAGATGCTAATTTCTTTGAAAAAAAAAAAAAAAAAAAGGAACAAATTTAGATTATAATGTAGGGTTTAGATTAGACATAAGTTAAGGGTTAGGCATGTATATACATCTAATGTTGTGAGTACATAGACTTTTATATACTTATATATGATCATTTATTCATTATGATCATTTATACATTTGTATATGAAATATATAGGATTTTAAGGTTAGGTATTAGAGTAGTTTTAGTTTTTTTATTCAATTTCGGGTTTGATGATTCAAAATATTTGTTTTTTTTTTAAGAATTTAACCGAAGTTTCATCCGTTCTCAGATGCAATGTCAAAGGTATCTAGGTTTGTGCTAAGCTTTTTGGGGGTCTGAACCCTTATTTATCCCATCATTTCCATACTCCCTTTCCATCCTTTTTACATAGGCACGATTTTTTTTTGTTTGCTGAGTTAGTGGTGTATCGGAAGAGGTCAACAAACCCCCCCAACCCGTCGAGCTGAGCCGTGCAA
The DNA here is from genome assembly GCA_911387755.1 of Chrysotoxum bicinctum. NCBI lineage: Eukaryota > Metazoa > Arthropoda > Insecta > Diptera > Syrphidae > Chrysotoxum > Chrysotoxum bicinctum. The sequence continues at coordinate 116,619,314 of OU426988.1, forward strand.
GTAGCAAGCGTGTCGCTGACCCCTTCCAACACCGAAGATGCCTCTGTGGCCAACACAAAAAACTCGCAACAATGGCGCCCAACGGTGACGAACGGCTTCGAGATCCATTGGGACTCCAAGGAGATGATTTTTTTTTAAAGTCATCCCCTTGGACTCACAATAATCTCACTCAATTTTATCCAAACATTTTGTGTAACCTTTTTGGCACAGGCTTGGGTATCGCAGATGCTCCTTGCATAGTGAAATGTGAAGTCTGGCTGTCCCATTTAACAGGTTGTGAACCAGTAGATGTAGTGAGGTAGGACGGAGTTTTCACCTAGCAAGGAGCGGAATAGAAGTGAGAATCAGAACACTTACAGCTATCCGTACCTGTCAGGCTGATCCAGACAACTCGAGTGGCGTAAGGGAGACGTTTCTAAATTCTATTCGTGTGGAAAGTTATTTCTACCTCCTAGCCAACCTTCCTAAAGTTTTGTTTTACTGAAGGTATGATGTGGTGGGAATATAAGGGATAACTGGAAACACTCGTCGAGTTACTTAGACACCGGTCGCAATCGTAACTAACAAAACACATACTTTACCACAGACAGACTTTTAACGTAATTTTCCCTGTTTGATCGTAAGGACACTCAGTCGAAAAACCACACACCTAACATAAACATCAGAAGAATCAAAAAGAAATTTTTTTATCGGTTTCATTACTTTTAGTTTGATAATTTTTTTCATATTCTCTCTCTGAATTTTATTATATATATACCCACGTACTTTAATTTCATACGTTTTCCGAATTTGCTTTTACTTGGAAATTTCCTTTTTAAATTTAATTTTTTTTATTTTTACTTGTAATTTCAATTTTTTTTTTTTTGAACACTAAGTCAATTGAGTTTTTTTTTTGAAATCTATCTTCTATTGAAGCCTGAAGTTTAAAAAAAAAAAAACAAAGTTTATTTCGTTTCAATCTGAATTTTTTTTTGATCTTATTTAATCTTAGTTCGCGGCAAAGAAATTAAAGAACAATCCAAAAAATGGATAAGCATTCAACAGGTGCTGTGAAAAAGGGGACCTTGCAAGAAAAGAAAGGGGATAGACCAGCAATGACACGCGCTAGGGCCGTTCAGAGCCCTCGAGTTCAGTCAGTAGAATTACCCACAGTTGACCTGAATCGCACTTTATCTAATCCGTTCGACGAATTAGTAGATGATAATTTAAGTACTACTCAAGGGGAATCAGTGAGGGAAGGAGCTGCTGGGATGTTACCCCAAGGGATTATAAATCCACTTGAGGCAGGTCAGGAAGTCATTCCTGAAGATTTGATTATAGTAGGAGAGAATTGCCAAGAGACTAGAGACAGTGTGAATAGACTGACTAGAGATCTACAACGAGAACATTTCCTACTGGAACAGAAAGACCAGAACAGTCGAGACGAAGAAGACGACAATTTGACAATAAGAGAAGAAGTAATGAAGAATGCCATAGATTTTGCGGTATCACGTTCTATGTATGAAACACATAACAAAACAATGAATCTGCTTGCAGAACAAGGAAAAAACTTGAAAGCAATGCACACCATGGTACAGGCAGTAACCGCGAACATGGCTACCATGAACGATAGAATTCATATAGTCGAACAATCTAATTTAACCTTATATGCTAGGAAAAATGCAGAAAGAGTTCACTTGTCGGGTCCGGATCTCAGTCATGCTAGGGCACCTTCTCCAGTTTTTAACAGAACGAAGGATTCACCTCGTTATAATTACGAAAAGCGAATAGATATCCACAAGTGGGGTGTCAAATTCGATGGAACCTCCAAGTATATGACAGTGGAAAGTTTCATCTTTCGAATTGAAACCCTCCAAAAGAAAAATGGAGTCACGAACGAACAAGTGTTCGCCAATTTCCATCATCTGGTGTCGGGTTCAGCAGAGCGTTGGTATTGGCAATACCTTGAGGAAAACAAATCAGACGACCTTTTGAACTATTTTGATTTGAAAACTGAATTGTTAAGGCAATTTAGGAACAGTAAAGGGGACCATGAAATCTTAAGGACTATCATGGATAGGAGGCAGCAGCCACAGGAATCCTTCGACGATTTCTATGAAGATATTAGAGGACTAACACTACAATTGAGAAATAGGCCTAACGAGAAGGACCTGGTTGAAATGGTCAGAACGAATGTGAAAGATAAGGTAGCCAATTTGATCTTTGGGTGTCCGATTAATAGTATCCGAGATTTAAGGGATAGCTGTAGGCAAGCTGAAAAACACTTAGCGACTAGAGAAGTTAGAGTGAAGAGACAGGTGAGTGAACTAGAAGATCGCGAAATTACTCGAACTAGAAATTACCCTGGTGATTCTGACGAAGAAGATGAGTTACATGTTGCTGCAGTACAATACAACAGAACAGACAAACTTCAAACGAATTCAAAACCAGACAAAAGATACCAAAATTACAAAAGTAATGAACGAGGAAGAAAGCACGAACTGACAAAAGACAATACCGAATCATCAGCAACATGCCACTCGACCTTCCATGCGCTTACCTGTTTTAGTTGCGGAAGAGGTAACGTTTCGTTCCAATGTAACTCTTGTCAGGAAAACATGAAGGTCGGCAATGTATCCGGGAACAATCTGCCGACGAAGAAACCCTTCCCGAATCCGGAAAAATAAAAATTTTAAAAAGGGAACCTAGATCAATGAGATTAAGTCAGACGGGAACCGAGGGGCAGTATAAGACCCTTCATCAACGAAAAAAAGAGTATGAGGAGGCAAGGAGAAGAATTTTTAATAAAGAGATCTGTGATATAGTTAGTAAGAGTAGGAATTTTAGGAAAATCGAAAGGCTAAGAAAGAAAATTGAAGTTAAAAAGACTAGAAAGAACAAAATAGAGGCATCAGTGCTAGCGGTCAACGATGACAACAGGCCCTATGCAAAGGTAGTGATAGAAGGGGAAGAAATTTTGGGGCTGTTAGACAGCGGTGCTTCAGTCAGCTGTATGGGTACTGGTGCAATAGGTTTCATCAGGAAACACAATATAGACATGAAGACAATGATAGAAGACATACGTACAGCAGACGGAAAACAACAACAGATTCACGGACGGTTTAAGACAAAAGTATCATGGGGCAGTAACACCCAGGAGATAGAGTTGTATGTTGTGCCAAGTTTGCAACAGCAACTCTATTTAGGAGTAGATTTCTGGCGGAACTTCAAAGTTGCCCCCACCATAGTTAGTGCTCTTGACATTCCATCATCAACGGAAGGGCAAGGACTCAATCTTATGCGTCAGCTTTCACCAACACAATCCGAAGAGTTGGAGCGGGTCAAGCAGACATTTCCTTCTTGTGCAGTGTTGGGATTGGGTAAGACGACAGTCGAAGAACATGTCATTGAGATGGAAGACGACTCCATTCCCATCAAACAACGGCATTACCCAATTTCCCCGGCAGTACAGAAGTTAATGTATGCTGAACTTGATCGGATGCTCGAGTTAGGAGTCATCGAGGAAAGTAATAGCGCATACAGCTCTCCGGTTGTGTTGGTTAGGAAGCCAGGCAAAAACAGGCTTTGTTTGGATTCACGGAAGGTGAACGCAGCTACGAAGAAATTTGCGTACCCTCTCCCCCACATCGAGGGGATTTTGAGTCGTCTTCGCGATACCCACTTCATCTCAAGTATCGATTTGAAGGACGCTTTTTGGCAGATACCTCTGGAGCTCAAATCAAGAGAGAAGACGGCTTTCACAGTCCCTGGGCGGCCGTTGTATCAGTTCACGGTTATGCCGTTTGGATTGTGCAACGCTGCCCAGAGAATGTGCAAGCTAATGGACAAAGTCATTCCAACTCGTTTGAGAGAGAACGTCTTTGTATATCTTGATGATCTCTTGATTTGTTCTCCAGACTTTGAAACCCATATGAGCGTTCTCAAAGAGGTGGCGAAATGTTTGCGGGCAGCGGGTCTGACGATCAACGTGGAGAAGAGCAAGTTTTGTTTTAAAGAGATAAAGTACTTGGGCTATTTCGTTGGTGATGGGTGTCTGAGGACTGACCCTGATAAAGTATCCGCAGTTAGAGATTTTCCGATTCCAAGGACTCCTAAGCAACTCCGTCGGTTCTTAGGGATGACGGGTTGGTATAGACGCTTCATTCCAAACTTTGCAGCTATCTCAGCCCCAATGACAGACTGTCTAAAGAAGGGGAAAGACTTTACGATGACTGACGAAGCTATTGTGGCTTTTGAGGACTTAAAGACTATGCTAGTGACCGCACCCATACTGACTAACCCTGACTTTACCAGACACTTTTATATACAGTGCGACGCATCATCTTCTGGTGTAGGAAGCGTTCTCTTCCAGATGGATGACGAGAAGAACGAACGACCGATAGCTTTCATGTCCCAGAAGCTGAATTCTGCCCAGCGGAATTACAGCGTCACAGAACTTGAGTGCTATGCGGCCGTTCTGTCAGTAAAGAAGTTCCGGGCCTACATTGAGGGCCTACCCTTTACTATTATCACTGACCACGCAAGTCTGAGATGGCTTATGACCCAAAAAGACTTGAGTGGACGACTAGCTCGTTGGAGTTTCAAGCTCCAAGGTTTTGATTTTAGCATCGAGCATAGAAAGGGTGTCCTCAATGTGGTCCCGGATACTCTCTCTCGAATCCATATGGATGAGATCGATACCGTAATGCCAGAGGTTGACTTCAACTCTCCATATTTTTCTTCTGAAGAATATGTTGAGTTGAAGAAGACAATAGATGAGAACAAAGACAAACTACCTGACGTGACTATTTCTGACGGATTTGTGTACAAAAGAACGGACAAACGAACTGGAGACCCCATTCAAGAAGACAGAGCGTGGAAACTCTGGGTCCCGAGGGAGTTGTGTAGGGGTCTTTTGGAATCTGCTCATGACTCTTTTGCTGCTGGTCATGGAGGGATCAACAAGACATTAGCTAAGCTTAGGCAAAGATACTTCTGGCCCAACATGACCATTGAGGTACAAGAGTACGTCAATAATTGTGATATCTGCAAATGCAGTAAGCCAATGAACTCAATCTCAAGACCGGCCATGGGGCAACAAATGATTACAGAACGACCTTTCCAACGACTCTACATTGACTTTCTAGGACCATACCCCCGAACTAAGAACGGACATACGCATATATTCATAGCTTTAGACCACTTCACTAAGTACGTTTTTCTTAAACCGATACGTAGAGCAACAGCAGCTGAGGTAGTGAAATATCTCGAAGAAAGTGTTTTCCACATGTTTGGTGTACCTGAGTTTATTCATTCTGACAATGGAAAGCAGTTCATTTCCGAATTGTTTTCCAGCTTCCTAAAAAAGTATGGCGTTAAACACATTCGCACAGCTTTTTACTCGCCTCAAGCAAACGCATCGGAACGAGTAAATCGCTCCGTGCTAGCGAAAATTAGGTCATATATCAATATTGACCAACGTAATTGGGACACTCATGTGAGTAACACGGGTTTCTCACTTCGTAGTGTATTACACGACTCAGTTAGGTTTGAGCCATATTATTCCGTTTTTGGGTCTCAAATGATCCAGAACGGAGAAACTTATGAGCTTCTGAGAAAACTCAATATGTTAAAAGATACTAATGTGGAAATCACTAATAAACCGGACAAACAAGCTCTAATACGAAAGCAAATATTCGAAAATTTAAACCTAGCCCATCAAAAATCGACCAAAATTTATAATACTAGAAGTAAAGACGTAAATTACAAAGTAGGACAGATAGTATATAGAAGAAACTTCAAACAAAGTAACAAAGCCGATAATTATAATGCGAAACTAGAACAGAAATTCTTAAAATCTATCATCTTGAAGAAAATTGGCAATTCTCTATACGAACTAGGTAATTTGCAAGGTGAGAAAGTAGGGGTATATCATGCTAAGGATTTACACGTGTAATAAAACATTTCTGACGCACTCAGCTGCTGATGCTCTAAATTCCCAACTGTGATATAATTGTATGTGGTGTCGAATATATAATTTAGTTACCTACTTATATTTATTTAATTTATTTTAGTTAACTTACTTATCTTATGTACAAACCACTTTTTTTTATCTATCTAAAATTTTTTTTTGAGAAACAAAGACTGAATAGTATGTAGGCATCAAAATGAAAGACTGGCTGTTTATCAAATAAAATGGACCAACAATGAACATACAAACATTCTTTACTGGTAATACGGAAAAACTCAGTATAATACAATCTTACAATACGATCTTTAAGTTTAACAATCAATCAAAAAATGTAGAAGCAAATCACGAAACCAAACCAGAAAAGATACCCTTAAAACGTTAAACTATGCCCGGACTAGACGTCAAAAGGTCAACGCAGGGAGTGGGACGTACCACACGCAGCGAACGGCAGTCAAACACCTACATTCTATACGCAAAAAAGTTCACATTTTAAGCCATTTATCGACTTCGTTTCTTACGAGGTCAGTTTCCTCACGACCACTCTCAAACTGCCATCGAGCCTGTTGCGTAGTCGATCAGGTGGGTGACACCATCTATTGATTTTCTTTTTTTTTATCTTCGCTTTTCTTCTTGATAAGATTGGGTTGGATAGATCTGTCCAACGATCTACTATGCTACCTGAAAAAAAAAATCAAAGATAATAAGGAATATGGAACTACATTGTCGTATATAAGGATTGTCAGCCAGAGAATGATTCTAGACCTACCCTAATGCAAATAGTGGTGAGAAACAATCGCTTGTGGCAAATTATCTGGTTATTCTTATGCAGGTCTAGTGGAGGGGGTTACAAATAATTCTCGAAGTAATCTGAAAGAAAGTGAAATAGGTATGACTTCGAATAAACAGTGATAACAATAAATGCAACATGCAGATACATATCTACATACATACATACATTAGGTAGTAACGCAGGCAATATAAGAAAAAGTCCCATGGAATAGCGTTCCTTCTGGTGCCTATGAACTCCTAGTTTTTAAGGTTCCCGTTGTTGTTGGTGAATGTTCACTTAAAGAATTTTTCCTTTTTTGTTTATTTTCCTTATAGTTTATTAATATTATATTTTCCTTTAACAAACGCGAACGAAACCAGAGAGATGCGTAATCGTTTTACAAATTACATTGTTGTGACATAAGACAATTTTGACAGTTGACAATTGTGCTGAAAAGGGCGTGTCCAAATAAAATCACTGTGCTGAATAGCAATGGCCGCTTTAATGTTCGCACTAGCTTAAAACTGAAAGTTTTAACCCTGAGCTTTCATTTGAAGGGATGTCAATTGAATTTGAAATAGAAGTAGAGATTATGAACTAGAGAGATGCAAAGAATATAGGTTTTTTTGGTATGAGATTGGATTATTGTATAATTAAATTAGATTATATGTAGGTAAATGATTGATCTTTTCAAAATTCCCATCAGGAAATAGGTATAAGTTAAAGCTTACGTTTGGACACCCATACATATACACAGCGACAGGAACACCGACAAGCTTATAGGTACTACAATCATAGTAGGAATTGAGAAAGTATTTGCGACCAGAGAACGAAAGCTCAGTGTTTCCAGTCTGCAAGTAGGTTACGTAAGAAGAATCAATATATAGGCCAAAGGCGAATGACCGATTATTACATAATCCTATTGCGCATTCTAGATTCAGAAATCAAACGGTGATCACCTCTGTGAAAGGTTACCATAGACCAAAGTAATCTTGCACTTTATACGTACGTAGGTAAATAGGTACCTATAAATTTGTAATTTGGGCAAAATTAACGAACTGAAATACAAAGTATAATATTAATAGAAAAAGGATATAGGTGAGAAGTGAGATAAACTCAGAAAAAAAAAAGAAAAAATACCCTGTTTTTTTTTTAAAATCTAAATGATTTAGCCTGCAGCCAAGGACCTGTTCGGTAGCCTGGGGACCTATAAGGAGATATCGAGACTTCATTCTTTTGAAAGCAGAGGTATAATTGTATAGTGATGAGTTTCTTTGTTCCGTCAAGTGATGAGTGTGGATATTTTATTCCTTTAGGCTTGGGTCCAATACGGACTTGTAAAATGTTGGTGCGACTGAAATAACTGCAAAAATTCACTGCCGAAGCATACTTATGTTGGCAGATTATAATGATCCAAGCCTCTGCGATTTTGTTCTAACGGTGACGAAAGATCAAGTCAAGGGCACTCCAAGGGGAGTTCGAGGTACTCGCAATCAGGATACCAGAGTTAGTCTTAGTGGCTGGAGCTTATTTAAAGACATTTGAACTTAAGGTCAATAGAGCCTGGATGCTCAAAATAGAGCCAAAATTAAGAAGGCCAAATTAGAAAGAGCATCTCAAAGACATTATCGAACATTGTAGCAGGGTGTACCGACTATAAAAGTGAGGAGAGTGAAATCGATTCCTCCTACAGTGATGTCCCTTTTGGACAAAAAGAAAAAAAAAAAAAAAAAATTTTTTTTTACTTAATATTTTTAGAAATCCTTTTTTTATTAATCCTTATTTAATTTAATTTATGAATTAACTTTTAATTTGTAAGAGAAAATTAATAAGAGAATTTATTAAGCATATGAATATTTAAGTGAAAAAAAAAAAAAAACTAGAAAGAAAGAGTGCTGAGTGAAGAGTAAAGTACACTGCTTCTCAGAATATTCAAGGCATATGGGTATATGTATATGTATAAGACAAATTCCATCTATACAGTCTTCGCTACACTCATCCTGAAGAGTACTGCCGGCAGGACGACGAGGGAAAGATGAGGCGGTAAGTTTATATTTCATTTATATCAAATAGATACAAGCTTTTTATCTCAAAAATAAAAGAGATACATATATATATATAAATATACGCATGTGACTGGAAGGAAGAGGTATACACTCCGATGCTCGTCATTAAAGCTATATAAAATATCATTTTTATATTTTACTTTTCCTTTTGATAGTTTTTTTTTTTTGATAAAAGGAAAATCGTTCTAGGTCATAATTAATTTTGAATTTTACAAACCTTTTTTTTTATATACTTTTATTAATTTTTTTACTATTTCTTTTAAATATACGTTGTGATTATCAATTCTGGAAGTTAATGGGTGAAATAAATACAATAGTTGAATTTAATCCTGTGTAAGGTAGTTGAATTTCTATGATGGAGTGCTAGGTTGTTCTAGGTAAGGTGTGTGGAAGATCTGCTGGGCCGGCGATCGATGGGAAGAATGAATACGACAAAATTAAGGAATATAAACGAACGACGACTTTTAGGTAACTGTAAGTTTTATGACTTTTACTTAATGTAATCTTCGAAAACAACATGACAGACCATAATCACGCATACGGACTTATTTATATACTTACATACTCATAGACGCAACTGAAGATAATTACTTAGCAAAATTATACGAAACAAACGTTGTGACCGGGATTTTCAAGTTAGGGGTTATCTCGCAGATATTGGCACAGAGATAACGAAGGTAGTGTCATTAAATACACGGGTGGGCAAGCCAACACTCTACTAAATAACACCTGGTAGGGACTTCTGAGGACTCGGCGAAACATTGCGTTTGGGAACGGTAGATGCTAATTTCTTTGAAAAAAAAAAAAAAAAAAAGGAACAAATTTAGATTATAATGTAGGGTTTAGATTAGACATAAGTTAAGGGTTAGGCATGTATATACATCTAATGTTGTGAGTACATAGACTTTTATATACTTATATATGATCATTTATTCATTATGATCATTTATACATTTGTATATGAAATATATAGGATTTTAAGGTTAGGTATTAGAGTAGTTTTAGTTTTTTTATTCAATTTCGGGTTTGATGATTCAAAATATTTGTTTTTTTTTTAAGAATTTAACCGAAGTTTCATCCGTTCTCAGATGCAATGTCAAAGGTATCTAGGTTTGTGCTAAGCTTTTTGGGGGTCTGAACCCTTATTTATCCCATCATTTCCATACTCCCTTTCCATCCTTTTTACATAGGCACGATTTTTTTTTGTTTGCTGAGTTAGTGGTGTATCGGAAGAGGTCAACAAACCCCCCCAACCCGTCGAGCTGAGCCGTGCAAGTAGCAAGCGTGTCGCTGACCCCTTCCAACACCGAAGATGCCTCTGTGGCCAACACAAAAAACTCGCAACATTTGCTATAGTGAAGAAAACGGCCCTTAGTTTATTATAAGCTGGACTCCCTGGCTCAACTTCACGGTTCAAAATATTTGAACCACTTTCAATGTGAATTCTTTTGTTGCTAGAGCATGTTGGGACTTTCTTTTAAACAATTAAGTTCATAAGCTGTTTGTATTAATGCCGCGGTTGTTCTGCTGAAGATTTGCGTTGCCAAACGAACACTCATTTTTTCGAAAGCATTTGGAGCAATTTGAGAACTTGTAAATTTTAAACATGTTTTATAGCAACTGACCATGAAAACACTTGTTTCGTTGGCATACAATATTTTTCTATCTGTCCCTCGGTCTTCGAAACCTACAATCAAATTGATTTTAATGTTACCATATATGTGAGATTTGGACGAATTCTTATCTCATCAAAAATTAAAACCACATAGCGTTCACGGTAGCTTAACGACTTTGACTTCAGATAAGAGTGGGCACTGTTTTCGAATTCTGGTTGTAAACCCTTTACCGGAGCCCATCGATAAAATATGGATACGTTAGGAAGTCTGAACCCCAATCCATCCCTAAGAAAATTGTAGACGCTTTGCGATCTATAAAAAATATTTTGGGAATGTTCTTTCTCTTTACTATTATATTTCTTAGATTTGGAAAACCCCATTAGCATATCACAAAATTTTGGATTTAAAATACATTTTATACTATTTTGAGTATGCAGATAGAGTTGCCGTCTTCTTCTAATTCTTCAATTAATATTGACCAACTAATTATTCGTTTAAATGTTCATAATATTCATGATGTTTTTCTTATTAATAGTTATATACCACCGAAAAGTTCTTTTGAAGTATATAAAATACATATTGATAATTGTTCATTTGTTTTAAATAACTTAAAAGAACATCAACATATTATTATTTTAGGTGATTTTAATTTACCATCTTTAAATTGGGTTTTTGATCCCGATGAAAAATGTTTGATTCCATACAACGTAAGCAGTGATTGTGAGAGTGTGGTTGTCGATACTCTAGCTGAGTTCGGACTTAATCAGATCAATTGTTTTCAAAACAATTTAAATCGTTATCTTGATTTAGTTTTTACAGATAACGAATTTGGTGTGTGTATAGACAGTCCCACTCCTCCCCCTTTACCTAATACTGATAATCATAAAGTTCTGTGTATAAGTTTTGAATTTTTTAAATCTATTAAGCAAACATCTGATATTGGTTATATTCTAAACTATGATAAATGTAATTTTTCTAACGTCTCTATTATTTGAATAGGGTTGATTGGTTTTCAATTTTTAACAATATTAATACTGAAGAAGCTTTTACCGTATTAACGAACTATTTAAATGAGGCAATTGAACTTAATACTCCTTTAATTCGAAAAAAATCTCAATCGAAGCCTTGTTGGTTCAATAAACGGTTAATAAATGTAAGTAATCGGCAAAATAAAGCTTTTAAACTTTACCGTGATTCCAGAGATGATAATGTTTTATGTATATATGTATGAACTACCTTCGATGTAATCGAGAGTTTAATTTTCTCAACAAATTTCTTTATAATCAGTATCTATTGAGTATTGAATCTAAGCTGAAAAAAAATGGCAAATGTTTCTGGAAGTTTATTAATAACAAGAAATGTTCTACAGGAATTTCTAATTCGATACGATATATGGGGGAAACCCCTAGTGACCCGTTAACTATATGTAATTTCTTTGCTAACTTTTTCCGTTCTGTCTTTAAGCCTACTAGTCATCAAATAAGGCCCGCCTTTATATCTTCATCTGAATTAATTAATCTAGGTAATTTATATGTGAATAAAAGTGATATAATTAATGAACTATTAAAATTAAAAGATGAAAAGAAAGCTGGATTTGATGGTATTGTTCCCTATGTTTTAAAAAAATGTGCTTTTTTTATAGCAATTCCTCTTGAAATCATCTTTAATCGCTCTCTTCGAGATGGTTACTTCTTAAAACAATGGAAAAATTCGTATGTCTACCCTGTTTTTAAATCTGGATCTAAGAATGAAGTAGTAAACTATCGCCCTACTTGTAAAATATCTGCAATTCCAAAACTATTCGAAAAAATTGTCTATAACAAGCTTTTTTTCTCAGTGAAAGAAATATTCTCTCCTTTGCAGCATGGGTTTGTCGCTGGCAGATCAACCTTGACCAATCTTACGATTTTTAGTAATTATATATTAGGTGCTTTGGAACAGGGGTATCAATGTGATGTTATATATACTGATTTCTCCGAAGCGTTTGACAGGGTTGATCATGCATTATTAATAGTCAAACTTCATAATTTAGGTTTTCATTCTAGCTTATTAAAATGGTTTGAATCATATGTATCTTACTGGTAGGATTCAACGCGTTCGAATCAACAACCTAATTTCGAACACGGTTGTTGTAACTTCCGGAGTTCCACAAGGAATTCATTTAGGACCACTTCTTTTTCTCTTATTTATTAACGATATTCCAAGTGTTTTGAGTAATTAGTCTTTGTTTAATGTATGCTGACGACCTTAAATTATTCCTACGAGTAAAATCTATCTCAGATTGCACAAACCTTCAAAACGATCTTTATAAATTATCTGTTTGGTGTTCTAATAACGATCTGCATCTGAATGATTCTAAATGTCATAGTATGATGTTTTACCGCAGTACATCTCCAATATTATTTTCTTACGATATACATGGATCTTCTCTATCCAATGTTACAGAAAAAAAAGATTTGGGTGTGATCTTTGATTTAAAATTCACGTTTTCCAATCACATTGACTACATCATTTTTAAGGCTAGTTCAATGCTCGGATTTATTTCTCGGAATGCTAAAGATCTCTCAGATCTTTATATTTTTGTTATGTGCGATCGATTTTAGAATACTGTTCTTCCATCTGGAATCCTATGTATTCTGTTCATTCAATGAGAATTGATAGAATACAGAAACGCTTCACTAGAACTGCAATTCGGATCTTACGATGGAATATTAATATGCCATCATATAATATAAGGTGTTTGTTATTAGGCATTCAATCCTTGGAATTACGACGTACATATTTCGATGTCATGTTAGTCAGAGATTTAATCAATTATAAAATCAATTGCCCTCAGTTGCTTTCGTTGATTGGTTTTCATGTTCCCAATCGTGATTTACGAAGTAATCGTCTGTTTTGTATACCTTTTCATAGAGTTAATTATGGAACCAATGAACCCTTAACTCGCTGTTTAAGACATGCAAATTCTCTATGTAATGTTATTGATTTTAATTTGTACTTAAGTAGAGAGTGTTTTAAAAAAAAATTGTTTTCTAGTCTTATTAACGGTGGTTAGTATTTATTTTGTATATTTCTTTTCATTATGTTGTTAATTAATTTTAAGTAATCTATAAGAGCTGTGTCTCTGCTTGATGAATAAATAAATAAATAAAATAGAAATAAATATAACACATGGATTTAATGAGATAAAAATGTTCAAATGCATGGAATTGCCGTCTGATTTCCGGAAAAGTATGTATTTACGGAAACAAAGTTTAAAAATCGTTTTATTAAAGTAATTTGTTATGTAACAAATTTCTTTCAAATTTTTCTAGAACAAACTTTGGGATGCCAATTTTAAGTGTTTAATAATATATGTAAATTTAAGGAAATAATTTAAAAAAATAATCGTTCACACGTTTTCAAGATATTGATTTTTCAAAAAATAAATTGGATTTTTTTTTCGAAAAACCCAAAAAATATTGGTCCCAATATTTTTATATACAATATTATTTTAAAATTAATGGGGCTCCTGCTGAAAAGTTTTGGTTAAAATAGTTAAGAGTCGTTAATGAGAAAGTCGAAAATCAAAAAAACGGTTCTATGACAGTGACAGGTACCGTTAATAACATTTTCCGCAAGAAAGTTTTTCACCAATATATAGTCCATGTAAATAAAATCACACTTAATTTTATTAACAAAACCGTTAAAGCCGTTTTCCAAATAAATAAGATTATGCATTACGGGTGTATGGGAGGTACCGTTAGTTTTAGAGCTAAACAAAATTTCAATTTCCACTCTAGGGAATCATCGAAGACCCTTAAGTACCGAGTTTGAAGAAAATAGGTCCAGTGGCTTAGGCTCTAGATCGAGGTACACACATGCAGACATACAGACGGAATTGTCGGACCCACTTTATTCGTCTTCGCTATCATCGTAATGTCAACTTTGATCAAAATCTCGAGTTCGATTTTTTTTCCAAATGCAGAACTTGCCCTATCGTACCTACATATATCGCAAGTAAAAAATAAATACATAATTCTGAAAAAACTCGATCAGCCATATAAATTACCATCCAAATCGTTCGAAAGTCGAGAACGAAAACGAACTAATAAAGTCAAGAAGAAGAAACCACCACCGCAAGCCGTCCACGTCCGTTATTTTATTTATTATTATTTTTTTTATTAATAAAAGAATGAAACTGTTTTTTTTTTTTTTTATTACTCCAGCTTGGACCAACCTTTTAATTTAGCGTCCAAATTACCACTAGTTATTCTTTCTTAAAATATATCTAAGGAACGCTTATCTGGTTATCTCAATTTAAATACTTATAGCTAATCGTATACATTTGAAAAGGGAAAATCATTCTGGTCGCGATTTGCGACAATGGGTATTGTACTTATGTGCAAGACAACAATATCGAGCGTGGTGATATTAATTTATTAGGTTGAATCTTGTGTGCGCGATGCACTTATTAATCTTGGAAGGATGATAATGTATTTATTTGAAGAATAAATAAATTCAAATTCGCTTATGTGAAGAAATTTAATATGATCATTAAATGGGTGGTCATATTGCATTAAATGCAAACGGATGGGATATGGAAGTAAAATAATAAGTTACTTCTTGAAAGAAAGGATATATGGAAATTATGGGTGTTTATTAGGAATTCATGAGAATATATATATTTATATGCAAATATACAGGGTGTCCCAAAAGTCAACGTCGAAACGAAAACGGGTGATAGGGTAGGTGGTGACAGTTATCAGAAAAATGATAAAAAAAATCGTAGCCATGTATTTTGTGAGTTATAGGCATTCGAAAAAAAATGAAAAAATGGTCACCCTGTGACAGTCTTTCAAGCGCCGTGATTACAAATATCAACTTTTCTCAATTTTTGTTATTGTTATGGAACCTTAAATAACCCTGCTAACAATTACATTCAAAAATTTAATTACATCTGCATTAGTCTTAAAGAAAATATCACTTTTTTGCCCAACGAAGTACTCAAAATTTTTACATGACCCTAATTCAATGGACTGTAGTGTAAAAAAAAACGTACTACGAAATTTTGGCAAGTTACCTTAAAAGTTGGCGCGTTCTATTCTCAAACTTAGCCGAGATGCGCCAAAAAATCACGGAGGCTGTTGCAGACATCAACTCATAGAGATTCACCCATCTTATAAACCGATCTTTTTTAAGAAGATGAAGAAGATGATGTTGCATTGCCGTTGGAGGCAAACAATTTGAACATTTGTTATAGCTTAATGTAAATAAACTTTTGATGTAATTTTTGTTGAAAAATTGAATTTCATTAAAAACTCAAACCAAATAATAGAAATGAATCACTATCTGATAACCCGCGGTACTCTGGACCTGGTAGTAATTACTTATAAATTACTGTCCACCCCCCTCGAACTTAAACTTAGACACGAGGAAGCCTAGAGTGCATTCAAAGTTTTTTTTAATGAATTAAAAAGAATTATTTTAAGACCGGGTTACTTGAGAAAAACATTTTTGTTTCCGTTATTTATGAAATATCCTCAAAAATGTTATACCATTTTGAAATGAGAATAGAACGCGCCAACTTTTAAGGTAACTTGCCAAAATTTCGTAGTACGTTTTTTTTACACTACAGTCCATTGAATTAGGGTCATGTAAAAATTTTGAGTACTTCGTTGGGCAAAAAAGTGATATTTTCTTTAAGACTATTGCAGATGTAACTAAATTTTTGAATGCAAATTGAGAAAAGTTGATATTTGTAATCACGGCGCTTGAAAGACTGTCACAGGGTGACCAATTTTTCATTTTTTTTTCGAATGCCTATAACTCACAAAATACATGGCTACGATTGTTTTTATTATTTTTCTGATAACTGTCACCACCTACCCTATCACCCGTTTTCGTTTCGACGTTGAATTTTGGGACATTGTATAACAATATGTATGCACACAACGAACGAACTTGGATTATACTAAAATTGTTGTATAGGTAATCGAAAGCAACCTATAAAATGTGTATCTTTAGAAGCCAACTCACTGGTGTATGCCTTTTGGAAATGATGTTGTTAAATGGGTTTGATTCTTCTCTGTTTGATAAGGTTCCATCACAAATAATCATATACAGATGTCTTACGCCTATGGAGCAGAGTGACCTATGAAATTGAAAAAGCTTTATTCTATAATGCTTTTTAAAAAGCATTTTTTCTACGAGAATCAAAGTTCTTTTCGCAGGATTTTGTAGGATAGGATTTCTCTTCTCTCAATTATGTGTTGCTTCTCTTTTGTTTACCCTTTCCTACAATTTTTGTTTATATTTGCAATATTCGTTCACCCCTTTGTAACGATCAAGCCGCAGACAGTTGATTTTTTTTATACTTTCAAGATTTTTTTTTTTGGGTTGTCTGAGGTTTGCGATAAATATAAAATGTGTGCTTCTTGGGTTTGACCGATGGATATATTTAAGTTGGTTGATAATTATACTCTGTCCAATAAAAATATGCAGTACACGTCTTATGGGAGAGCTTTTTCAAAATCAGTAGCGTTCTATATTTTTGCACCATACTAAATTGAAAGAACTCCTCCATAAAAAAGTGTTTGTGCGCCCATAAATTTTCGATTGCATCTGACGCAGGCCCGACGTCCTATTGACTGCACATCTGAGTGTGCACTGAATTGCTGTGGCCTATGGCTGTTGGTGCTATTCAATTTCAACCCCCATCAAATATTGATGTGCGTTCAGAGTTACCCTTGTTCATTTCGTAACTTGTTCAGTTTTTTTCCTTGGGTTTCTGTCTACGATAATCCTGTGAGAGCTTTAATGATGGATAGATTTATGCAATTCACTGTAGCCAGAATGCGAGGCAAACGTCCTATCTTGCCCACACTGCATATTTTTATTGGACAGAGTATAGAAAGATTTTTTCAATAAACTGTGTCGTCGGTAGTTATGTATTTGTACATAGTTTAAATGACGGAAGGAATTTCTTTATTTAATTTTTTTTCATTCGTCTGAAGTTGATTTATTAAAGTTGATTTTAGTAAGAGTGCAGGAACATTGGACCTTATTCGGAATTCCCCCCCCACCAAAATGAACTTTTTTTTTAACGAATCGATAAAAAAGTGTTTGCTGTTGATAAAAAACATCAAATTATGGAGGAGAAACACTTTTTTATGGTAAAAAAGTGAAGTATAAGCGGACCACCCACAGTACTATTGGCCCTTATTCGGAATTCCCCCCCCACCAAAATGAACTTTTTTTTTTAACGAATCGATAAAACAATATTTGCTGTTGATAAAAAACATCAAATTATGGAGGAGAAACACTTTTTTATGGTAAAAAAGTGAATTATAAGCCGACCACCCACAGTACTATAACTAAAACTACTTTTTTATTATGGGATATTTGCTTTTTTTGCTTGCTTACGCATTACGGCGTATAAACAGTGAAATATGTATGGGGGGGCATGCTGCCCCCCTGCAACCCCCCTGCTTGGGCACACTATAGGATTTGGGGTAGGTGCGAGGTTGGGTGTATGCAAGGTTTCTTTTGCATTTACAGAATCTGGATTTAAAGAAACTTTGAATTTACCCTATGGCCTATATTAATTTTTTTATACTTCACTTTTTTACCATAAAAAAGTATTTCTCCTCCATAATTTGATGTTTTTTATCAACAGCACACTTTTTTTTATCGATTCATTAAAAAAAAAGTGCATTTTGGTGGGGGGGGGGGAATTCCGAATAAGGACCGGAAAATTATATATACATATTATATTTTTATAGTGATGTAGGTAGGAAGATACCTAGGTCTTTTTTGGGTTTATTATTACAAATTTCAAGATTTTGGACAAGAGCTTGTTTAGTACATATCGATACCTTCCCGCAGGAATGTATTAAGCGACATTTTAAAAATTGTTCAGGAAACGAAAAAAACGTCTCATTTAGTTATTTTTTTGTGTATTTTATTGGAAGAAACAGATTTGGAGAGGGATTTTTACAATACAAAACTTGATATCATTGCAAAATCAAAATTTTAATCAGACAAAAAGTTTTTGTCGCTTAGTACATTTTCGTGGTCAAAGCATTGGCGCTTGATACAATGTTAAATGGCGCTTACGATGACAACAACAAAAAAAAAAAAACACAAAATAAATGGGAAAAAAGTAGTAGCCTACTTGCTAGACAAATATTTAAAAGCAAAGACAACCATATCTGGAGTATTATAAGCGACAAAAATGGATCAAGTTCTATTTGGATGAGTGTGCTAAGGCTAGGACCGCACTTGCGATTTCAATCGCACGATTTTTTAGTCGAAAAAATAGAACACATGAATTTAAATGAGAATGAACGCACTTGCTACCAACAATTCATGACGATTTAAAAGTCGCAATTTGTTTCATTTTTCTTGCGATGCGACTGTCGTAAACTTAAATGAAACACATGTACTCAAATGGATAGGCCCACACTTGCGACTAAAAAATCGTAGTCGCAAAGAGAAATTGGCATGCACGCACTTGCGATTTTTAATCAACGATTTTTTAGTCGCAAAAAGTAAGACACATGGCCTTAAATCTGAATGCACGCACATGCGACTTAAAAATCGTAGCGATTATAAAAATGAAACAAGTTCTATTTTTTCAAGCGATTTTTCCGTCGCTACTTATTTGTAGCAAATGCGTGCACTCACATAAGAAGTAGTGTGTTTCATTTTTTGTGATTAAATAATCGCGCGCAAAAAATCGCAAGTGCGTGCATGACAATAATTTGTAGCGACTACGACTTTTTAATCGCTTCGACAAAAAATCGCAAGTGCGGTCCTAGCCTAAGCGAAAATTTCGGTTAAACTAAGCGACATCTAACAAATTTTTTTCGTGGACGTTTGGTTGCTTAAGACAATAATAGTTTTAAAAATGTCGCTTAGCATAATTTTACTGGCGGATAATACAAATTTCAGGGAGCAACATTATTCCAGTGAGAAAACTTGGCGGTTACTACAATTTTATTTTCTCTCTAGTTTCTTTTGCATACATGATAGGGCAGTGAAACCCAGGCCAAAATGTGGCCAAAAAGTCATTTTCGAAAAAATTTTCGCTTAATACATTCTTACGGGAAGGTATCGATATGTAGGTATACCTAGCTGGAAACGAAATTAGTTTGGAAATTTTTTACTTATGTACAGTACATATGTACATATATATATGGTACATAAATATGTTTGTATGTAGGAAGATAAGATAAGCATTTAAATTGTTTGAACTTTGAATACAATCATTTATCAATTAAGAACTTTTTGTATTAGATGGTCTTTTAAATAATTGTATACTGTAAGTAGGGCTATGAGGACCTGCCTTGATACATTTTTACTTAAATTATTATTAAACAAAAATAATTAATAACTTTTTTTTTGTTTGATAATGTAAAAGTTGGACATTAATAAATAGATACAGAATATACAAATGTTCCTAGGTTTTTATTAACATAATTCCTTCCTGTAAGTATTATGTTTATGTGATATGTACCTACAAGAAAATTTAAGGGCACCTACTAGAAAATTTGCGCCTACCGCCGAGACGATATAGACCCTCCGCCGATCCGGTTTAAACTTATGATGCAGGTACTTGTAATATACATATGGCAGGTTATGAAAAAAATGAGCTCGAGATTTTGATCAATTTTGTTAATAGGATGGTAGAGAAGACGAAGAAAAAGAAAGTGTGTCTCGCAATTTCACCTTTCTGTCCTTGGTATTCAGGCGTATATGCCACACATTTGGCCAAAAAGAAAAATAATATATTTCTCAAAAACGACTTTTACAATTTTGTAAAAATAATTCAAATAATTAAATTAGGAAAATTATGCTTTTTTGTATTTTATCTTAAATAGTTATTTTTGTTACCTCTAGTAGAATTTTATTTTTTATATTTGGTTTTTTCATTTTTTTCTTTTTTCTCATAGTGAGAACAATATTTTAAGAAAACCTTATTTTAATTTTAAAAAAAAGAACACATTTTTATTTTTGGTAACTCAATATTCAAATTATGTGACTGCGTAGCTAACTAACCATGAGTGGGTAAATATATGGTAACTATAAAATGAGTTGAAAATTCCCCTCCAACGTAGTGTAAGCACTTCCGATTCAAAGTTAGTTGATAATAGTTGTGTTCAACCAGCTGCACCGGACTACTCTGGGCAGACAAGTGCTTTTTGGTGTTCATTGAAAAAATTTCTCCACTGACTTACACTGATTAGCGTTCATTGAGCTGAACTAGTGTACATTAGTTCAGAACATCTTGCACTACCTCTTGAGCTAGTTCAGGTTGGTGAAAATTGTCGAAATCAGCTGATATCATTATTTGATAATATTTGGCAAAGGAATTAATTTGAATTTTGTCCGCGCGTTGTGTTTTCAAATTTAAATTTAGAAAAAATGCATGTTTTTAAGATCTGACGTATGACGTTTTTGCTTAAGTTTGCTCTGACAGTTTTCATGAACTTACACTGCACTACATATTATAATTATTGAGTTCAATAAAATTTGTTTTTGAAAAATTAAATGAATTATCAAATGATTTATCGTTTTTTAAGTAATTATATCTGAAGCTCTATATATAATTCCTTGTGATGAATCGAGTTATTCAATAATGAATAAGGAACAATTTCATTTACTGACGCTTTATGTTCATCAGAAGGAATAAATACAAGATCCAAGATTTTTCGCAAACTATTTGAAACAGTATTAACTTGATATAAATTAAGTGCATATAAGTGATCAATGCAAGTTATTTCAATATCTCGTTTTAGATTACTAGGTGCAAACATATTTTCTGCATCAGAATAAGACCATTTAACTTCTCAAAAATTAAAATCACCTATTACACAAATTTTTTGCAGATTATTATTTAAATTGTTAATATAATGTGTGTTTTTTTTACATTTTCAATAGGCGAAGATAAAAAAACGATGCCTGGGGCAAACAATTCACATGTTAAATGCAACAACAACTAAGCGGGGCATAATTTTTATCGAGGCTTAAAACTGTGCTACCAAAGCGATGAATTATATACAAACGTCAGATAAAAAAAAACAGGATGAAAATTGTTTTTTTTATTCAGTTGACGTTGACAGCTGCTCTCAAAATATCTAGTTTCCAATATTTAGTTTCAAATATCTAGTTTCCAATAGTGCCGATCAAAAATATCTCACAATAGGTGGAAGGAGAGTATACGTATCTGCGTATCAACTTTTTCCATCCCGGTGCAACAATGGGACGCAATGCGAAGGTGGAATTTACCCACAACCCAAAGCCACATTCGTCAAAGAAGTGCAAGTTTTCTGAAAAAATTAATTAAATATGAAATTTATTGACTATTTTTTTTATTTGTAGAACCTATCGCAGTGCCAACACAAAAGAACCAGGTGAAATCTCAGCTCCCTAATCGAATCTTAATAATGCGTTCCGTCTCATCAAAGAGGTTCAAAAACGCTTTAAGACACGCGAAGCTGAAGAGCGCGAAAAAGAAGATCTTGTAAAGCAAGACACACTTGTAATGTCCCAAAACTAGTAATAACTTTTTTGCAGACTTCTTTGATTGAATCTCGTACATATCAGATTCCAGAAGGTTCAAACTACGTCCAATGCAATGCCATTAACATAACTTCTACCAAATTGGTCCTTGTTCGTTACGTATAAAAGGAATCCTCGATCTCCTATTGATGTTTGTCGATGAAACTGTTTTTGATACTCTCCGCACCAAGGAACAACTCGGATATGACGTTTCAGCTTCGGTAAGAATAAATAGTGGCATTGCTGGCTATTCAATTACTGTGCAATGTCAAGAATCAAAATTTACTGCTCAATACGTGGAAAAACGTATTGAAGCATTCCGCCTGCAAATGATGACTATTCTAAGCGATCTAGACCAAGAAGAGTACGAACACGTTCGTGAATCGCTGATTGAAATCAAACAGGTCGTAGACGCTTCACTCGGCATAAAAGTTAATCGAAATTAGGGCGAGATTTCGTGCGAGGAATATCTTTTCGAAAGAAGAAAGCGTGAGGTAGAAATTCTTAAAACATTAACCAAACAGGATCTGATTGACTTCATTTTGGAGAACGAACGTAATAACCTCAGGAAGCTGTCAGTGCAAGTGATTGGCCACAAGAAAGATGCAGATTTAATCAATTCCAACCATGAAGCCCCAACGCCTAGCGAAGATGTTATCGAGGGTTACATTCCTAAATTTGTTAAAAAAAACATCACCTAATGTTCTGAATTTCAAGAAACATTTGACCCAGTGACCAAGACACAGACCCCATCAGTTCTCCAATGAAAATTATAGAAAATTGTTAAACATTTTACTGAAGCAAACATTAATTACGGCTCAAGTTGTATCTGTTTTATTGTGTTTTTTTTTTTTGCTGTGAGATTTTACGTTGAACAATAAATTGGTTAAAGTTATGTTCTTGCATTTCATCGTCTGCAAAACCAACATGTTTTTCCTCGTTGCCCTCTTCATCATCAGAACTCTCATTCCCAGGATGTTTGAGGTATATATCGGCAAGCTCGCGGCCAACGGAGACCTAGTAAGACAGGTATCCATAATAAAGTTTGTATATCTTCTATATCTTCTATACCTCTTCAATAAAAGTCGTAAGAGGTACTTCAGAACTCGCACCAGTACTTGAAGCAATCTGGTTAAGCTTTTGTTTGAAATGGAAACTGTCGGTCATTCACAGCAAAGCAATCCTTAAAGTTACTATGCCGCAAAACGGCTTTAGCTTCTGTAAACTGACTCTTGGGCAATTGATTGTTTTTAATTGTCATTTATCATCCGGCTCGGCCTTGATTAAACCATATAAGTATAAGTATGATCTGAAAAATAAAATACAAAATAAATTATACGAAACAATGCAATGAAAATTGAACTTACCTCCATTCTCTTTCATTTCGATTTAATGTTTTTTTTTTCATTATCATTCATGAAAGAAAGCGACGAAGGATGGAAATGTCAAAAATGTTTGATGGAAGATATGAGAAAGTAAAAAAGATGAGATTTGTTTTGTTTTAAAATGTCATTCCCAGCATAGTGCTGCCAAGTTTTTTTTTATGCCCCGATGAGTTTTATTTATCGTCGCCTATTAAAGCTGTAAAAAAAACACACCTATAGTCAATGTTAGCCAAGTGCTTATCATATATATTAATATCACTATTAGGTGGAATATAGCTTATGATGAAGTGTATAAAAGTATCTAGTTGCGCATTAATTGAAACAAATTTGTTCAACATCAACGAATGGTAAAGGTACTGATTTGAAAGATACACACGAACGAACAGCAACCATAACACCACCATCCCGATCTTCGGCAGATATGTATCGATGGCTTCGAAAGACAATATATGAGTTCTCAAAAATTTCTGTATCTAAGATTCCGTTCCATAGCCAGGTTTCAACAATAATAATGACGTCGTAGTCCAAATGACTTGAAGCAAGATAAAATGCCGGTATCTTTGTTGGAATATTACTGGGATTATGGTAATAAATCTTTAAAGAGGAATCATTTGTATGTCGTCATACAAATTGTTGTTGTTGTTCATCAGTGTATTATTTCTTATCATTATTTTTGAATTGTTGTGAAGTACTTTTAATGCTCTTTTAATGGTTTTCGGAATTGTACAACCTAAGTTTTGATTTGACTTCCATGATTTGCATTTTTATTCTATAACTCAAGAAACCTATTTTGATTGGGCGTATCTTATTTACATTACCCAGGCGGTAAATAAAATCAATTTCAGTTAAAGAGATTTTAATTTCGAAAGCTGTTTGTAAAATATACAAGACCATTGACTCTAGTTCACTTGCAGATTTCTCCTTTTCTTCTTAGTTTAATAAAATTACATTATTTCTTCGTAGTTGGCACTCCAAAATATTAATTTTTTCTTCATGTTTGTCAACTTTTTTTCGACCTGATTGACTTTGGTGTCTATATTATCAATTTAAGATCCTACTCCAACAACAGTATCATATACTTCTCTCATTTCGGCCTTAATATCTTTTTTAGAATCCTCAACACTTCGATAAATAACAGGGAAGCAAAATAGTTTTTCAGCTCACTTGCCTTCAGTTGACATCTAATTGCAAGATTTGATCCGCTGACATTTTTCATAACTTTCTAAAATTCGGTAGTTGCCTTTAAATTTGATGACGATGCGATGATGTTCATATAATAATCCGTCTTCTTTCGTACACACAAAGTCTTATAGTTCTTATTGAATTTTTCGTACCATTGTTGAAATAAAGTATTGTTTGTTTTATGGAATAGAGCAATCGCTATCAAACCATTTCTCTTTATGAATTTTGGGAGCTTTTTTAGTACTTGGTTCACGTGAACTTCCTTTCCTCACAATACTGAGTAGATCCTCCAATGCTGGAGCCGGTGTCAATGATGTATTGAGCGAACTAAGATGCTTACTAATGTTCTGTTTATATGTCTTTCAAAATTTATCGTTCCATTTAAGCTTTGGGGGAAGATTAAAGTCAACATGCTACTGTTGAGTTAATATTAAATGATAGAATCAATGGCATGTCTTCAGAAAATGTTTTCAAACTAATCTCAAAGTCCAATTTTTTGTTCAACCAAGCCCCTGTATCGACACCATAGTAAATAACAGACTGAGCAGAAGAGTGCATAAAAGTATATTCTCCGAATCTACGAGTATCCCCTGAATATCTTTCGTCCAACCCACCACTTGCTCTTCCAAAGTTATGTCTTCTATTTGCGGTTTTTAAAGCTAAAATATATCCACTAAATACATTATTAAATCTATCATACTGATTTTCTGCTAAAAGAGTTTATATCAGAATAAATGCATTGAATTGCAGATGCAAATCAATTAAAACTGGAAAAAGTTCCCTCAATCGCGGAAATCCATCTCTGTCTCCACATTTTAGACCAAGGTTGTTGTCAAAAGTAAAAAAGTTTCCTTCGATGAACAGCTTATAGTCTTTGAGGGAAGTTTTAACATTTGGGAGTTGCAATTTTACCGTCGTTTTGATTTGTCCAAGGATCCTTCTTTTTGAAAGGAAAATTCTTATGTTATTCCTTTAAGTTGATCCTATTTCCGTAGAGCTTGACCATGTCAGGCTTGATGTATTTCACTTGACGTGCGTTTTGGACCACGTCTTCTTGAAGGAGGCCATCACAGACACCTTTTGCTTTAAAAGCGGCTTTGTAGATTCATCCATAGGTAAGATTAAGATAAGATAACACAGGTCTACAAAAAAAAATTTTTTTTTGGTGCCTTGAGTTTTGCAGCTGATTTTATTTATACTTCTAACGCTGATTTCAAAACTGAAAACCATTTTTCCCTAGCAACTCTAGTTTTTGAGTTACAGAAATATTCAATTTACGCTAATTTAAAAAATTCATATGCAAGAAATTCATATGAAAGAATGTTCGAAGGGGAATTATTAGCCCCTCTACCTGTCATAGAAGGGTAATTATTACTCCCTCTACCTGCCATAGAAAGATAATTATATAATTAAAATAATAGAACCTAAATTTTGCTATATAAGACAACTGTGTTGCCGACCTGGACACAGTTTGTTTTTAATAGTGAAAGGGTAAAGTTGGTTGTAAAGAGATAAGTAAATTGTTTACGAAAATTAGTTTCGGTATATTTGAATGTTGAACAATAAATTGTTTGGTTGTAAAAAAGTGAAGTGTTTTATTTACGAAGCAGAGTTGCTTACGTTCTACTCTCAGGAAGAAGATCTCGTTTTCTGTCAGGATGTTAAACGTCTCTTAACAAAAATGGGCCTTCCCGAGTATGATCCAGATCGTTCGCGTCTGTTTATTGACAGTTCCAAGCGAAGTTTGAAGTGTGTGCTTTTACACAATGGTAACGAATTGGGATCAATACCTTACCTATTGCTCACTCAACCCAAATGAAAGAAGAGTACAAGAATAAAGCTATAGTCTTGGAAAAGATTAAGTATCACGAACATGGGGGGGTCATTTGTGTTGACTTGAAAATGGTTAACTTTCTCCTTGGACAGCAAGGTGGATACACAAAATATCCCTGCTTCTTGTGCCTTTGGGATAGCAGAGCTAAACAAGATCACTGGGTAAAAAAAGACTGGCCTGAAAGAGAGAACATGGTTGTTGGAGGAAAAAATGTTATTAATGAGCCTTTGGTTGATGGGAATAAAATAATCCTGCCTCCACTTCATATAAAACTTGGCTTAATGAAGCAATTTGTTAAGGCTCTAGATAAGGATTCATCATGTTTTAAATTCATATCTACAAAGATGCAAGGATTAAGCATTGAAAAAATAAAAGCTGGCATATTCGATGGACCTCAAGTCAGACGGTTAATAAAGGACACCAATTTTGTTGAATCTATGAATGAAAAAGAGCGAAAAGCGTGGACATCATTTGTGTCAGTTGTCGAAAACTTTCTAGGCAACAAGAAGGCTTTAAATTATAAGGATTTAGTTCAGAACATGCTGACTGCTTTTCGTGAGCTTGGATGCAACATGAGCATCAAGGTGCATTACTTGCAAGACCATTTGGACCGGTTTCCTGAAAACTTGGGAGACTTGAGTGAAGAGCAAGGTGAACGATTTCACCAGGATATAAGGACAATGGAAGAACGATACCAGGGCAAGTGGGATACGCATATGATGGGAGATTACTGCTGGAATCTGCTAAGAGATTGTCCGAAAAAACCACATTGCAGATAAAACAAAAAACGAAGCTTCTTGGGTTCCAGTACATCAAATCAGCAGTGAAAAATATATTGTATATAAAATGTACTCGCTAGTATCTTGTTAATAAAATCATTATTTTTTTATATTTATATGTAAATATCACTAAATGAGCTTGGATTTTCAAAGAAAAAATGTTTTACTTTCTTTTTTTCCCAATTATTTTGGGTATTTCTAAGTGGTGTCAGGTTTGCAACACCCTACCCCATAACATGAAAACGGGAGCTGCACGGAACAGATTGAACCAGCAACAGCACCGTTAACAGCAACAGCAACAGCGGCCACCATTAATTTAGAACCAATGTATTTCAATTGTTCAACACACATAAGAACAGCAGCAGCAACGCCAACAGCGTGCGTCGTTAGGACAAAAAAAAATTTGCAATTGCTAGTGCAGTATTGTCAAATTTCCCACTGCAATATTCAGTGGTACCACAATGCAAAATAAAAAACGAAATAGAAACGAAACTTTTTGGTTGCTGATATTGTTATTGTTCTCGTCGTATTTGTGGCCTTTTTTTTATATTATACGCGCATTCAAGGGGTTATGAATACCCTTATAATGTTAAACACAGTGAGGGCAATTAGGAAAGTAGGATAGGATCAGAAAGGAGATACCGATGCATATTGATTTTGAATGTCTGTACATTGCGATGAGTGGGAAACATTGAGCCGGGTAAGGCATTCCACATTCGTGTAGTGCGGCTAAAAAAAAGAATCTCTGTACTTGAGAGTACGTCCGAAACTGGGCTCAAGGGTAAACTGATGAGCATTCCTAGAAGTACAAGTATTACGGTTGAATTGTTTGAGGGGAGGAATGCAACTGACTATTTCACTAGAGTACTGTTTATGAAAATACTGATAAAATAATGATAGGCATGAAACATTGCAGCGGTGCTCGAGAGATTCAAATGTTTGAGTTAGACAAGGTTCACCTATCATTTTATAGCTCTCTTTTGAATTTTGTCCAAGAGACTCAAGTAGGTTTTTGGAGCTCCTGCCCAGATATAGGAATTGTACTCAAGCTTTGGACGAATATAGACCTTATAGTTTACAGCCAGATCAGAAGGGGTAAAAAACTTCTTGCATCGGCAAAGAAAACCTAAACACTAAGCAACGTTTTTGGCGACATTATATATGTGATCGTTCCACAAAAGGTGGTCTGTGATACACATACCGAGTACTTAAAACTGTTCAGTTTCCTCGATGCAAGTGCCATTCATGGATAGTGGCATTGAGGGAGGGTTATGCAGTAAACAGCATTGAGCTTTCGAGGCATTAAATTCTATACGGTTTTGGATTCCCCATTGGACAATGCTGTCAAGATCAGAATTTAATGAGCTTATCATACGCTGCCGTTGGAAGTTCACATCCGAAGGATAGGGATGCGAATCTAAAAACGAATATGAAAAGCTAAGGGTACTTTCGTCAGCATAACAATTAAGTGGACTAGAAGTTTCAGATAAAATATCATTTATGAATATATGAAAGAGTGTCGAAGACAATACGGAGACCTGGGGCACACCAGCATTTATTTTGTGGATATCACATTTGAAACCATCCAAAACTACTTGTGGTGAACGGTCCGAAAGGTGATTTCTAATCCAACAAAGAAGAGATTCATCGATACCAAATGCACGCATTTTCGATAAGAGAGCTTGATGCCAAACTCTATCAAATGCCTTTAAAGGTGTGTCCACACCAAAGAAACATTTCAGGAAACATTGTTTAAAAAACGTTTCTGAAATGTTTCCCATTTGTTTAAAAAATATTTCAGAAACATTTCAGAAATGTTTCTGATTTGTTTTTTTGGTGTGTACGCTTTGAGAAACATTTCTTCCAGATTGAGAGTTGCCTGTTAATTTTTGTCTCGCCTGTGTTGTACTTTAAGCGCATTAATTTTTTTTTCTACTTCATCTTTATCACAATTTATATTTTCGCAAATTTCAGATATATCATTAGCTTTTTAGATTTTATTTTTAAAATTTTCGTCAAGAGTGGATCCGAGCGTCCAGACCAAAGAAAACATTTCCGAAACATTTAAGAAACATTTCAGAAATGTTTCTCTGTTTCTTAAATGTTTTTTAAATGTTTCTGAAATGTTTCTTAAATGTTTCTGAAATGTTTAAAAAATGTTTCTTTGGTCTGGACACACCTTAAAATATCAAGCGCAATAATCTTACTTTCTCTAAAACGATGTAAAAATTTGTTCCACTCTTTGGTGAGATATACCATCAGATCACCAGTGCTACGAAAGCCATACTTCCGGTCATTGAGAAGCTTTCGTTCTTCAAGATATTTCTTGAGCTGATAATTTATCAGGGTTTCCATGACATTGAAAAGAAGGGACGTAAGAGCAATTGGACGATAGTTAGAGGGAGAGAAGATTTTTTAGAACTCTTGCAACTGCACGAGAAAGAAGATTCGTCCCATAGAACCGTTTTTGCTCTCAAGTACAGGAGGAGTCATGTCACTCTCTGGTAGCATCGAATTAACAGCAAACTGCGCTGCAAGCAAATTAGCTTTATCTATTGAGCTTACAACAGGAGTGTCATTGAAGACGAGTGTTGGAACTGAGGATTTCGTACTGTTCCGTACGTTTTCTACAAATGACCAAAAATTTTTGATACCTTTGGGTCTGACGTACATAGAGGCGATAAAACACTTATGGTATATTTATCAGGGTCAGAGGTAAGGAACAAGTCTAGAGTGTTGGGTGGTTGACCTGCAGCATCAGGAATCCGAGTTGGTTCGTCAACAAGCTGAGACGAGTTATTTAACTCAGCAACAATCTCGACATACCTTCCTTCGGGTTTTGTCCGACCAGAATAGCGCAGCCACGAGGAATTGTGTACATTGAAATCGCCCGTAACAACGATCTAACTGTGCGGAAAATGGGAAACAATTATCTGGATAGAGTTGGATAGGGCATCGAATTCATTAGAAGTCGAATTACTATCCAAACTTGGACTGCATAAATAAAACATGTATGAATGATTCGCCGTTGAACAGTGAATTTAAACCACATATAATTAAAATTAAAAACAGGGACATTACTGTGGTAGAAGCTGATATGCGACATCATTACGTACGTATATGGCTAAACTATGATGAGAAATGAATAATGGCACTAAACTATAACCATGTAGGTTGAGAGTATGATCGGTGTTTTCACCAACCTGGGTTTCGCTTATTGCCAAAACAACTGGCCTGTTTAAAACAGAGTGAACGTACACAGCACAGAAATTTTTTCGGAGACCCGAATGTTACAATACTCAACACAAAACTTACCAGCCATTGCAATACACAAACACAAAAAAAAAACAAAACTAGACAGTTAACTATGCAAGTATTATTCATAGGCACCAAAAACTTCACAATTGCAATTTGCCATTAGTGTTATTTGCTATTGCCTTAATTGCAAATTGCACTGATCCGCCCTGAATACCCAAAAACAATATCCGCAATATATCCAATATTGGTATATATAGTCCAATGCCACACTGTATGGTGTTTACCACACAATGTATGCAGTGTCTATACTTAAGCAACTGTGAGCGGTGTTGGAAACGGAGTGGGAGGGAGTCACATATGAAACTCGCTGTGTTTTTTTAAACTATTTTTCTTGTTTGATTATTAACTATGCACACGCGGAGCGGTATTTTAGGGGTACTTTATTTATTTGCAATATTTAATAAATATGTATTTTTAATAAAAACAAATTTTTTTTTTTTTTTTTTTTTTTTTTTTTTTTTTTGTAGGTTTATGTGTATATAATTTGTCTTTATTATTTTTAAACAAATAAATTTCACAACATTAATTTTTAATTTTACTAATAAGCGACGCCTTTCGGATTTTCACATATCCATCATCGGGCTTTACTGTTGACTTGATGTATAGTTTGCCAAACTTCAACATCAAGTCAACAGTAAAGCCCGATGATGGATATGTGAAAATCCGAAACGCGTCGCTTATTAGTAAAATTAAAAATTAATGTTGTGAAATTTATTTGTTTAAAAATAATAAAGACAAATTATATACACATAAACCTACAAAAAAAAAAATTTGTTTTTATTAAAAATACATATTTATTAAATACTAAAAAACACAACATGGAGACTACAACACTTAATAATTTGCAATATATTTTATTTTTGTTCTATTTTATTGTTTTGATTTAGTTGGATGGGATTTTAAAGGGCAAAGAGAAAAGGCAACGAGCAGACAAATGGACTACACTCCCACGCGTGCGGCCACGGTGGGATGAAGAGTTTGTTTTGATCTGCCTACAATTAGGAAATGGAAGACAAATTAATTGAAATTATAAGGGAAAATTCGTTTCTCTTCGATAAGAGAAGAAAATCCTATTTTTTGCGAAGAATTCATGCAACTAAGAAACTTTTTTTCGATATGAAATGTCAAACAGATGAAATGACGTTGCTGGTGGAAATGTGTTTGAGAAATGTTTGCTGGTCAGCGTGCTGTTTTCTGTTGCTGGTTGAATCTGTTTCGCTCATAAGCGTAACAAAAGAGCCACTACACAACGCTTCTTAATGAAACCCATTTTAATACTGACAAAAATAATTTTGTTAAAAAATCGCAAGTGCCTGCAGGATTATTCAAATCCATTTGATCTATTTAATTTTGCGACAGTAAAACCGCTGGCAAAAATGGAACTTGTTTCA
Source organism: Chrysotoxum bicinctum (assembly GCA_911387755.1). Taxonomy (NCBI): domain Eukaryota; kingdom Metazoa; phylum Arthropoda; class Insecta; order Diptera; family Syrphidae; genus Chrysotoxum; species Chrysotoxum bicinctum. Next base: position 116,651,148 of record OU426988.1, read on the forward strand.
TTTTTATAATCGCTTATGATTTTTAAGTGGCATGTGCGTGCATTCACATTTAACGCCATATATCTTATTTCTTACGGCTAAAAAATCGTGCGATTGAAAATCACAAGTGCGTGCATAACAATTTCTGATTGCGACTACGATTTTTAAGTCGTAGTAATTTAAATTACAAATGTGAGCATATCTATTTGAGTGCATTTGTTTCATTTTAACTTACGACAATCGGATCGCCAGAAAAATTAAACAAAATGCGACCTTTAAATCGACACGATTTGTTGGTATCAAGTGCGTTCATTCTCATTTAAACTCATGTGTTTTATTTTTGCAAATACAAAACCGCGCGATTGAAATCGCAAGTGCGTTCCTAGCCTTAGACTTCTAAAAATGCGTTTTGTGTCTCTAAACATGAAAACTTGGCTCTGAATTCATCATGACTTGCTTTTAAAGCTTCTTCAAAACACAGAGCAGAGATGTCATTTTTCGATCGAGATTTCTCCTCTTGGAATCCAAAAGGCGTTCCAAGTCTTCAATAGACATGTTACTAATTACGCTGGTCTTTTCTGATTTAGTGGGATGGTAATGCTTCTCAATTTCAAAGGTTTCTGGAGATGTATCTACAATTGATTTTTTATTCATTCGCCTTTTTACAGTCGTTGTAGGTTAAGCTGAAAGATTTGGATTATTTTGTGTTTTAATTTATTGATTTTATGTTACTTACCATAAAGCTAAGAACTTACTAATTTTTTAATGTGAATAGAAAACTCAATTAAATATTTCTTTTCAAAATTAATTTACACTATGTAAGAACTTAAAATTAAGCATCTTAGTTTAAAACTTTTATCGGTACCCTAAATCAATGCTTTCTCACTACTTTTAGGTCAAATTATTAATTCATTAATATTTATGTATATTTCTGTTAAAAACTAAGAAAATCCAATCCCATGGACAATGAGGAGTCCTAAATGGAATCTTACACAACTGAACCGATTAAAATACCATATTATTGACCCCTCTACATACCTTGTGTTATCTCTCGCCTCTTTGTGAAAGAATACAGCAATGATTTTAACTATCTAATGAACGAGATCGATTTGCAGATAACCCGTCCTGTTTCCATAGCTTCCAAACAGATTTAACCTAGTTTGGAAAACATAGCATGGTTTATCGATCACTTTATTGAATATCATATGATTTTTCATGAAATTATTAAAAATGTTAGATTTATACATGACTTTCTTAAATTTCTTATTAAATTCAAGAAAGCATTGGGTAGACTAAGCAGTCATTCGAAGTTCATTTGGATTTTTTTTTTTTTATAATAATAATAATAATAATAATAATAGCTTTATTTTTCAGATTCTAAACATTTTAAACAATTTTATATGTAATAAATAAATTATGGCCTTGGTTTTGAAACCGTCTGCCAGATGCCAACTTTTTTTTTTTTTTTTATACTTTTACAAATAATAGAAATATTTCATTATACTTAATATTATAATTTTATAATACTTAATAATAATTTTAAAAGTTTAATAATTTTAACAGTTTAAATAAAAATGTCAATATATTTTACTATTGCTGTACAGTATTTATTTTTTTTTTTTTGTTAAACATAGTTACAATTTCAATTTTAACTTTTTTCTTTTATGATATAATAAATGTAGATAAATAAATTGCAGTACAAGAATGTTTTTTTTTTTTTTTTTTTTTTTTTTGAAAACAAGAAAAACGTTATGATTTTTGGATTCAATTCCTTTATTATTCAATAAAATCTTTTCTATAATTAAGGGCTTCAATGCAAAATTCGGCAAGATTTTTCCAATTTTGGCCATTTAAAATATGTATGGATTCTGATTCGCTTAAAATTGTCTTTTCAAAGTACACAAATCTTATTTCTTTCAAAATGGGACATATTGATAAGAAGTGATACGAGTTTTCTTGTTCTTGTAGATTACATAAAGAGCAAAATGTTTCTCGGTTATTAAAATATGGCCTGTAATTTAGGTCAAGGAGCTCTCCCCTTAATCGAAAAATCATAGAGATTTCATATACGCCCATTTTGTCGGTAAAATAGTTGAAATTGTTCAGATTGTATTCTAGCTTTGGATACAAAGATCTACGTGCAGAGCCCCTAGCTTCTCCAGTCAAATCTGATCTAATCCTGGTATCCAATTTTTCAAGAATACATCTGAACTTGTCTGTCATGCATACGTTTTGCATCTCCCAAGAATCGATTGAAACACCGCTCAAAATGGTCAAATCCTCCCATTTCTTAAACCAGCTAATATTTTTTTGGATACTGTGCTTCGCAAGTATTTTTGGTAACCGAGTATCATCATAAGAAAGTATTTTTGTGACATAGTCAAAATGCATTTTCAAAGTGAAGATAAAGATAGGAGAAAGTCCTGTTTCAAGTTGAAGCATATAATTTGGGGTTGATTGCGGCAATCTGAAAGTTTTCTTTAAAAAGAACCGTTGCAGTTTTTCAACTTCATCATACTGTTGATATCCCCATACCTGAGACCCATAAGTCATAATAGATCTCATAGCAGCATCAAACACTCTAAATTTAACACTATGACCAACATTTTTGTTCCTAAACAAGTTTTGCCATGTAGCGTTTATAGCAGATAGTGATTTCTTTAATTTGTTTTGAAAGTGTTTTTTTAAGCTTAGTTGAGGTGTAAAAATCATACCTAAGTAATTAAATTCGTTCACAATTTCAATGTTTTCCCCATTTAGAAACCACCTTTCATTTCTACTGTGTCTTCCTCGCCCTGTTCTAAAAATCATAATCTTTGATTTTGATATATTGATTATCAGATTCCACAATTTACAATAATTATTTAGTCTATTTATCGTGAGCTGAAGACTTTCCGGGGATTCTGCAAACAAAATAACGTCATCAGCATATAAAAGGCATTTAATAACAACTCCTGCAATTGAAATACCATTTGGAAGGGCATCAACTATGTCGTTGATATAAAGAGCGAACAACAGAGGGGATAAAAGACACCCTTGACGCACCCCACTTCTAGTTTCAAACCACTCCGACATTTTTTCACCATCCCAAACCGCTGACATATTTTTTTCATAGAGCTTCTTCAATACATTTGAAATCTTAGAGGATAAGCCCATTAGATTTAACTTGTAGAACAATGCTCTTCGATCAATACTATCAAACGCAGCTTTAAAATCAATAAATATAACATATAACTTTTTGCGATTTTCAATATAATAGTCAACAATATTCTGTAAAGTAAAAATGTGATCTATCGTTGAATATTCCGCTCTGAAGCCAGCTTGAAATTTGTTTAGTAATTTCTTGTTACGGACCCAAACTTCAAGCCTTTTTAATATAATGCCTGTAAATATTTTTGCAATTACGTTTAAGAATGATATGCCCCTATAATTTTCTACGTTGTTTGTATCTCCTTTTTTGTGTATTGGGAATATAAGTGATTTTCGAAAAGATTCAGGTACTTCAGCTGTGTGCAGTATATGTGAATAGGTTATTGCTAAATTTTGCAAAAATTCTTGTGGAGCGTTTTTGAAAAATTCATAGGAAACTCTATCATATCCCGGGGCTTTGTTGTTTTTGGTTTTGTCTAAGACAATCTGTATTTCTTCTAACGTTATATCCCCATCCAAAGAGCTAACAATCGTGAAATTTTCAGCAAATTGGATTGATGGGTTTTCATTTTCTGATGGATTAAGGAGATTTTTGAAATAGGTGGCTAAAATATGAGCATCCAGATTGTTGCCAATTTTAAATTTTTTCCCATTAAGTTCTTTAACTACTTTCCAAAATTCAGATGAATCCTTGACATTATTTAAGCTCTTTCCTATTTGTAAAAAATATTGTTTCCGCTTTACTTTGCAAAGTTTTTTGTATTCTGCGTTTGCCTCGACATATGCTTTCCGAAAAAAGTCCCCACTTCTCGATCGTAACAGTTTAAGGAGCCTAAAGGATTTAGCTCTAGCTTTTTGACAGTCTCTGTCAAACTACTTTTGTTTACATTTAGCTAGACCAAGTTTTTAATAGCTTCAATAAAAGAATCAATTTGGTGGCTCGTATTCGCTTGACTTAAATCAGTTTGTACGTTAAACTGAATAAGTCTATTCTCATAACTTTCTTTTTCTCTTTCATTCCAAAAAAGTTAAGGCAAGAGAGAAACGTCTTTTTCGGGTAGAAGATCGCTGATAGTAAGAGTCACTGAGATTGGCATATGATCCGAGAAGGTCAATGTACCAACATTAAAACTACATACTTTCTCAAACCATTTACCACTAATGCCACAATAGTCCGCAACTGATGCACCTGGGCCCCCAACAAAAGTTAATTCGCCTAAAATATCCCCACTAGTTGACCCATTAAGAACGAAAATATCAAAATTTTGAAAAAGTTCTAGGATTTTCTTGCCATTTCCGTTCATTACTCTATCCTTTGAATTTCTAACTAATTTGAATTGTTCGCCATAAGAAACCGTATTACTTTCTATCTGTTGATCTGCTAATCGAGCATTAAAATCTCCTATAAGCATTACATTATTATTGCTTAAGGAATTGAGTAAGCGATTCAAATTGCAAAAATCTTGCTCCCAATTATTACAATTTAGATAAATAGGAAAAATATAAAAAGTTTCATCCCCAAAGATTATTTTTAAAGCTGTATTGTTTTCAACATTTACAAAACGGCAATAATTTGAATTAACTGATTTGAATCCAAAAAGATAACCCCCAATTGCTCGCCCACGAGTGTGTACCCTTGTGGCTGGAATCCAAAATAATTTAAAGCCGATAAAAAATTTTTCAAAATCACCATAGTTGTCCTGCATTACATGGGTTTCACAAAGGAAAAAATAATCAAATTTGTTTATGAATTCAAAAAAGGATGGAAAAAGCAATTCATTTCTTAATCCACCAACATTATAGGATAATAAATTTAAAGTACTTACATCTAAGTTAATATTTTTTTCTTTTTTTTTTACTGACTTTTTAAAATTAATCTGGCAGACGTTTCGGTTTCATGAAGAAAAATTTCTTGTTGATTGTTGCATAATATCCGGCGGACGATTGCTTCTCGATGTTGACTGTTGCATAATTTCGGGCGAGCGATCATTTCCTGTCTGGTTGTTGTTTTCGCTTACGTTAAATCTCGCTGCCTTTGCTAAGCTTAAAAGTTCTGTATTCGATAACTTAAAACCAGCATACAATTCGCCGAGAATCAGACAGCCGTCAGATCTGTCAGCTAATAGTCCCGTCTCCCTGCACCAATTAAAAGTTTTCCCTGCCACCACCAAACTTTCACCTTTGATTAGAACTTCCACGTTTGCGTTGCAGTTTTTTATTGCCTTTCTTACTCGTAGCAATGACTTTCGTATTTTGCGTTTTTCTAATGGGAAATCTCTATGGATGAACATACCACTGCCTTTAAGTTGGTTGGAATTATGTAGCATTTCATCAACATAGTCCTTAGAGTTTGTTTCCACCAGAATATTGCAAGTCTCGTAATTCGAAGGTAGTAAACGAACTGAGTTAATCGACACTGGTTCACCTGGAACAAGCGAAGTAAAAAGTTTTTTCACTTCTTCGCGGTGATTGATGTTCGGCTTTTTGGCAATGCGCACGATCAGATTCTTTTCAAAAGATTTCTTGGATAAAAACTCAACTTCCCTTTTGAGCGACTTACATTCATCTTGCACCTTCTCAAGCTTAGTTGCTAGTTCTATATTTCGAGTTTTAAGTTTTTGAATCTCGTCATGAACGCCTGAGATGTCATCTTTAGTGGCTAAATTTGATATTTTGTCGTCCAGAAGGTTCTTTAATTCCTCTATTGACATTTGTCCCACTGCCATGTTTGTTGTTGTTTTTTGTTGTCTTTTGGGCGAAGAAAGTAAGTGCTCTGGAGAAATGTCTGCTAGTGATCTTTTATAATGCATTTACGCTTTAATGTTTTATGATATTAAGTGCACTTTTATGTTTTTCGTTATAAAATACGATTAAAAATATTTACAATTTTAATTTGGATTAATATATTTTTTTGTTTTTTAATTGAAATTAATTTTCAAGAGAGCTTCTATTATTTACTTTAGACTTCTATTTCACTCAGGGTTGCCATCTTTTTTTTTATAATCTACCCGCGCTCAAGGGATTATGATTACCCTTTAAATGTTTCAACACAGCGCGGGCGTGAAGTTAGTGAAGAGAAAGAAGGATAGGAACGATGTGTGGCACGATGTTCTGAGACTGTTGGTGGTTGTCTCAGATATTTTTATCTCCAGGGATGGCGGCTGAGCTAAAGCGGAGAAATGCCGTGTCTTATTTCTATGTCGCTTATAATTCACATTATTTTATTCGTGTTGATCCTTGTTGGGTATACTAGTTTAACTCAATTACATGTTGTTAGTGTTATGCCTGATGATGATTTGTTTTGAGTTGTAATTTAAGCTTCCTAATTTATTCTGAAGGCTATTTTCATTCAAAGAAATATAACAAATAAATTTCATCTAAAAGTATTTTTATCATGTTTTTTTTTTAAATCCTTGTTATATTTAAAAATAATTCTAAGATTAATTTAGGGGACCGATTTGGAACCGAGAAACATTCCGATCATCCAAAGGAAGCAATTTATATGGTTTTTATATTTCGATAGTTGGAGCGGTTCTGAAATGATTTTATATGCTTTCTTGATAAGCCCTTAAATGAATTTTAAATTTGAGCGGAAATTACAAAAAAATATTCATATTCGTTATTCTGTAAATACGTCATTCTTAGGACCCACAACATTAATGGAAAATCTCATTACAGGTAAAGCTCGCAAATTAGGAAAAAAAGTTTTCGCGAATTAAAATTTTCAAATGTTTCAACTTCCAAGCGTTTTTATTTTAATAGAGGAGATCACACTAAACTCTGTTCAATTTATATTTGCAGCAATAAGAAACAGAATCACTGAGTTACATTTAAATTGTTTGTATAATCTTTTTCTGGCCCCAAGTACGACGTCAAGATTATTCTTGGCGACTTCAACGCCAAGATCGGAAAGGAGGGCATCTTTGGTTCGATAGTCGGAGAACACAGCCTGCACGACAACACTTCTGGTAACGGACTCAGGCTGATTGACTTTGCGGCGGGGCGAAATGTCATCATCGCTAGCACTTGATTCCCACAGTTCAATATACACAAAGGGACCTGGTGGTCTCCGGATCAACTAACCGTCAACCAGATTGATCATATTGCGATAGACGCAAGACATGATTCCAGTAGCCTGGATGTGCGAACATTCCGAGGGGCCAATATAGACTCGGATCATTACTTGGTGGTAGCCCAAGTACGGTTTCGGATATCCCTGACGCCACAACGACGGACGGATGCTGTGAAAATATTCAATGTCGCGAGGTTAAAATCGCAGGAGGTCGCCAGGACTTTTGCAGACCCAGTCTCTCTTAATCTCTCAGCAAGGCCGCCTGCAGCTTCATCTACGGAGGACCTGTGGAAGCACTGCCAGAATGCCATCAGTAGTGCCGCCACTGATGTGCTGGGTTTCACAAGGCCACCACAACGAAACCCCTGGTTTCACAAAGAATGCAGGTTGGCGCATGTAGCAAAGAACGAGGCCTACCAATTAATGCTGCAGGCAAGAACCAGAGCTGCTGATAGAGCTGCCCGGGAGCTTTACGGGCAAAGACGAAGGAAGGAACGCCGACTTCTAAGGAGGAAAAATAGAGAACATGCGAAGCGGGCGGTTGAGTCTATTGAGGACTGTACTGGCAGGGGGAATGTTCGAAAGTTTTACCAAAGGGTGAGGCAATCCATCCAGGACTACAAAGCTAGAACGGAAGCCTGTCTGGATGAGAGTGGGACTATGGTAGTGGACACGCAGTCCGTGCTGAGGATCTGGAAACAACACTTTTCCAGACTGCTGAATAGCGAGGAAGCATAGCTGGGCATTAACTCGTTAATCCGTTAATCGTTAATTAACGAAGTTAACATTTTGATTAACGGATTAACTTTTAAGTTAACTTTTAAAAATGTTAACGGACACGTTAAATCCGTTAAATCCACGTTAAGTCCGTTAATCGTTAATCCAATGCCTACTATTTACCGCGCGGCGCCAAAAACAGGTTCAGACAAGTATGAGATAAGTGCCGTACGGCGCGTGCCGCGGGTGAAACAAAAACAGCTAGGTACATATTATATTTTGACGGCGCGTGCGAGTGAGAAAACTGCGAAGAGATTCATTTCGTTTGATCATTTCATCATGCCGGTCGTCCACTATGTGCGCGATAAGTTCAACCAGCTTCGTTCAACTTTTTATTCAACTCTTTCGTTGGATAAACGAATTTAAAACTTCTTACACTAGTGCAGCAACTTACGTAATTCACGTTGAGCAACTAAAGTTGAACAAAATGCGTTTGGAACCCCGTACACATAATTGACCAACTTTCCCATATGTTGAGTAACCCCGCACACCTAGTTGATCAACTCTTAAAACTTATTCCAGTTGTGAATAGCTCTGTACACCTAGTTGACCATTTTACTCAAATGTTGAACAACTTCGTACACTAGTTGATAAACTTGTTCGATTTTGACAGAAACAAATTTTTTTCGAGTTGATCAACTGCGTTTTCGATATTGTTGCTCAACCAGTTGATGAACGAGTTGATACCTTCGTACACTTAAGCAATGATCACTCGTTGGGAACGCGTTGAACGCACCACCATAAACAAAAAACTCAAACGTCAAACCTGAAATAATTTTGACTTCAGTTCGGTACATACATTTATTGTCGCACGCCTTCGCTTTAAAAAATTCTTAAATTTGTTCCGTATGAGTATGATTTCCTCTAAGAAAAAAAAAAGTGGCTGCCGCATTAATAATATTAGAAAATGAACGACAAAGGAAGAAAAAACAGCCAAGACGATTCTTGGTAGATGATTTTTTCTTGAGTCGCGAAGAAAATTGTTTTTTCAATGAAATATATGAGAAATTCAAATCGATTGATCCCACCGCGCTCGTAAAATCCCAAAGAAAATTAAAAAGTTGATCAACGCGTTGAACAAATAATGTGCAACACATTATCTTGAAAATGTTGCTCAACGTGTTGATCGAACATTTTCAAGGAGCAACACGAGCTCGTACACTACCCGTACACTGGTTGCGCAATTCGTTGAGCAACGGCCAACAACTAGATCCAACCCGCTGGTTGAACAGAATTGAAGGCACCGTACACTAGAGTTGAATGCATTGAATTCGAAATTTGTGCATTGATCGCCAAGTGGACGACCGGCATTACTTAGCGCCGGTGCTCAGAGTAAAAAAATATAAAAAATGCACTTTTTATCACATGTTAACGGATTAACGATTAACGTTAACTTGCGTTAATTCTTCCGAAATTTAACGCTTTAACGTTTAACGAAGCTAACTTTTTTAGTAGCGGATTAACGATTAACGAAGTTAACTATTTGATTAACGGTGCCCAGCTATGCGAGGAAGACCAAAATTCCGCAGCTAGGCGGAAAATTCCATTCAATATGGACGATGATGGTCAAAATTTCCGTCCACCTGACCTAAATGAAGTGCGGTCAGCGATAGCCAAGCTGAAAGCGAAAAAAGCTGCTGGCACGGATGGCTTGCCAGCTAAGCTATTCAAAGCAGGTGGGGATGACTTGGTAGGGAGCATGCACCAACTCATCTCAAAAATTTGGTCGGATGAAAGTATGCTCAATGAATGGAACCTCGGCATAGTGTGCCCCATCCACAAGAAAGGAGATGCTCTGACCTGTGCCAATTACGTTTGTCAACGAGCTGATCGGCCCCTATCCATGTGGTTTTAGGCCCGGCAAATCTACCCTGGATCAGTTGTTCACACTTCGACAGATTTTGGAAAAAACCCAGGAGTTCCAAATCGATACACACCACCTTTTTATTGATTTCAAAGTCGCGTATGATAGCGTAGACAGAGAACAACTATATAGATCCATGTCTGATTTCGGAATCCCTGCCAATCTCGTCCGCTTGTGCAGGATGACGATGAAGAAATCTCGCTGCTCCGTCAAGGTCGGTAAGAACACCACCGAAACATTTGATGTCGAGAAAGGTCTGAGGCAAGGCGACGCGCTATCATGCAACCTATTTAACATCGCTCTTGAAGCAATTGTACGAAACTCAAACGTCAACAATAGAGGTACAATTTTTCAAAAGTCAGTTCAACTGCTTTCTTATGCGGATGATATTGATATCATTGGGAGGATGAAGCGAGCTGTTACCGGTGCGTTTGCAAGTATTGAACTGGAGGCGGCGAAAATGGGTTTGGCTGTTAATGAGGACAAGACGAAGTATATGCTATAATCGAGAAAGGAATCTAAACATCGTTGACTCGGGCAAAACGTCGCGATGGATAAGTATAACTTCGAGGTTGTCAAAGACTTTGTCTACCTGGGCTCCACTATAATATCGCAAAACGACATCAGTGCAGAAATCAAACGAAGAATTACTCTTGCCAACCGCTGTTTCTTTGGGCTAAGAAAGCATTTGAGTAATAAAACCCTATCTCAAAGAACCAAGGAGACCTTCTATAAGACTCTCATCATCCCGGTCCTGCTGTATGAGGCAGAAGCATCAACACTGTCTAAAACGGATGAAAATCTGCTTGGGTGCTTTGAAATAAAAGTTCTTCGTTTGATCTTCGGTCCAGTTTGTATCGATGGAGTATGGAGGAGAAGGTTCAACAACGAGCTGCACGGGCTTTACAGCGACGTTGACCTAGTCAAGAAGCTGAAAATACAACGGCTGAGATGGCTTGGACACGTGGGGCGTATGGACACCGACGCACCAGCCCGTCGAATCTTCGAATCCACCCCTGATGGTCTGCGCAGCAGAGGAAGGCCCCACCTCAGGTGGCGCGCACAAGTGGATAGCGACCTCAACCAACTTGGAGTGCGTAACTGAAGGCAGCTAGCTAGGGATCGAGCTTGGAGGGGCTTTTTGGTTGAGGCCGTAGTCCACCCTGGACTGTAAGCGCTATCTATAGTAAGTAAGTAATAGATTTTGATTTATGAAAATATGTATTAATTAAAAGAAGAAGGTTTACTTTTAAGATTTAAGGATGTTTTATTTTTGTACATTTATACCAATAATGGCTTTAAGTTCTTTTAAGGACACATAGCTATGCAAAGACCCTATTAGAAATAAGACAGAAGCGTTTAAAAAATAGCACACGTTTTTCCGTATCAAAACGAACCGTCTATAATTGTTTAAAGGAAAACAAAATCAAAGGCCAAAACTAAGCACCAAAAATAAAATATGCGTATATTAGTAAATCGATATTTTTGTGAGATTTGTGGCAATTTTAAATGCTCACTACGGCAACCCTGTAAAAGCTCTAAAATAAAGATAGCTTATTGAAATCCATAATGGTCAGACTGAAAGGCAAATATCCTATCTTCCCTGTTCTGCGAATATGAATTAAACAGAGTTTAATAACCTTTTACCTTGGTTGGACACCTTCAAAATCAAAAATATTATGTACAAACTGTGTCATTTATTATAATAATTTATTTTACAACAGAAAAATACATATGAAGGGTTGTAAGTCTAAAGGGTCTAAGTGCCAAAAAATCAAAAATCAATATTTTAATCAAAATACAATCTAAGTGCCAAGCCTTATTATATCAAAATGGATTCAAGTGCCTATTTCTTTTCAAACTGTACACACACACAAATAAAGTTGTGGTTGAGCCTAGGTGCCAAGTGTGATTTTATTATGTTTTTCTCGTATATCTCGAAATTATAAAAATGGCACTTAGACCCTTTAGACTTACAACCCTTCATATATGTTTAATAGCTTTGAAAATAGACCATAATGCCATAAGCTTAACTGCCACGTCTTGAATAAAAACAATTTCTGTAGTTGAAACCCTGTTCCGGTGAGTGCAAATCAATAAACTGCTAGAAAACATGTTTGGAATCAACATAGCAAGGAGTAGGTATGTTGACTTCTTGATCGAAATCCATTCCAACAACTAATTTAGAGGAGCAGCTGTGTTATCTATGAAATATCATATGCCAGCACTTTTTCAATTGCTCTGCTTTTACTTTATCCTGTGCCAATTTTAGAAAGAGGATTGCATTTTTTATTGTAACTTTTTTTCAAAATTTCTGCGATTGGTTCTTTCTCCGCAGCGATTACCATTGAAAGCAAGTTTTGTCTATAGTCAACCATGGACTGTAAAATTGGTGTGAAATTTGGTGGAAGAAACATAAGTTTTATGTCCCCATCATCGCTTTGCATTTGTAGATGGCTTATTGCATTGTGGAGAAGGATTAATGCTTTCATTGGAAGATTATGTTCAAGCATAAGCACACGAACCTGTTAAAAAAAAAATAAACAATGTTTAAAAAAAAAAAAAAGGATTCACACGAATGATTTAAACTGGAGTTATACTCCAGTGGCCTTTCAAAATGATTAAAACATCTCGGTTTCTTAGACTTGCCAATAACAAGAGGCTTAATTTTAATTTTGTGTTCTAGAAGCATTTCAGGTGCAGCACAACATAAAAGTTATTTTCTCTGGACTTTTAAGTCCAGGAGAATTTTTTTCCTTTTGCTTCAAATAAGAAATAAAAGACAATATATATAAGTGCCTGTGCTTTGTTAGAGGCACCTTTCTTAATTTTTTTCTATAATTTGGGACTTAATTTCCAACGACAGCGTTGTTTTCTTTTTTGTTTTCAAAATTGTTTTAAAAATTTGTGGCAACGAAACATCTCAGGTCGGGTAGGAACGTAGGAAGTAGTAATGGGAACTATCGAATAAAAACTATCGACTTATTCGATAGTAGCTAAAAGTTCATTCATTCGATACTACCCAGTTATTCAGTTACTATTTTCAGTAACTAGTTTTCATTATACTATTTTCGTTCGAATACTTTTTCACTCGATGTTAGCTTTGAACGGTTTTAGTAATACTTTTTTCGTTCAACTAGTTTTTCACCCGATAGCTACTTTGAACGATTTCAGTATACTTTTTTCTTCAATTACTTTTCTTACCCGATAGTAGAACTGAACGATTTTATCTACTGATTTAGTTTCTATTTTCATCATTTAATTTTCGCTGGTTGATGTTTGTGTTTAGTAAGTTTTGTTTACCTTTGGAATAATATTCTTATCGTGATTTGTGAGATTTGATTGAGTCTCGGTAATATTTGAGATATTATTATATATTTCAGAAAGTTTACATGAAAAAGATAAAAGTCGAATGGGGATATACACTCAAGTGTCGGCAGAAGTCACGGCTGCCGGCGAGGGCTTGGCGGCTCTTCTCCCTGCTCTAGATAGCTTGGCTATTGACGGTAGGGAGACCTCGAACAAACCTCCTTCTATAGGAAGTCGAACCGAGGACGAGTTGCTGGAAGACTCGAGTCAAGAAGCGACTATGCTGAAGTTAACTGCACCGCCCAATGCTTCGAGGCAACGCAGTAACTACAGATCCTCTAAAAGATTCGTGAGTTTTACGGAGAAAAAGGACCCAACTACTCTCAGTTCAAGAGACAGGGCCCTTTTAAAAAAACATAGGAAATTGATAAGGAACTATGAAAGTCAGTTGGCAAAGACTACCACTGTACCCATAGCTTCCTTCCAACAATAGAAAGATAAGAAACCAGTCAGCGAAAGAGTAGTTGCTTCCACATCGAAGTCTATCCCTAAAAAGATAAACAGAGAACAGGACAACAACAACTCAACAGCTCGTACCGCCATAGACACGAATAAGACGGCGGCGTCCCTCAAGAAACAGCAAACCATTACTAAATCAAACCCGAAAGGGAACGACAAAGCAAAGGTAGGCAACTCTTCTGGAACAAAGTCAGTTTCGTCCAAGAGGGCAAGATCAGAGGAGACAGCCAAGAGGCCGACGGATCTAAAAAGTTTAAAACCAACAGCTATGACAATACCCCGATCGATCTGCAGGTGGCCATTATTAGTCGAAAGGATCCGGATGGGAAAATCACGGCCAAGAATTGGTTACTTGTAGAAAATGAAATCCCTAAAGCCATGATGGCGACATCTAAAGACGATAGTTCTGAGGACTACACCTTCAACGGAGCTGGTTGGCGAAAAGGAGTAAAGGTGGTTTCCTGTGGAGACCAGAAATCCTTGGAGCTCCTCACTCACACAATCGCCAATATTGGTGAACTGTGGGAGGGTGCATTTCTCAGGGTTCTTGCTGTCACGGCTCTACCACTTCGTCAGCAGGTTAATGTATGGATTCCCCCTCCTGCGGCGCATGAGGATTCATCTATTATTAAACTGATGGCAAAACAAAATAAGGAGCTCCCCATAATGGAATGGAAGCTCTTGAATTCCAAAAAGAGTCTCAACGGGTAAGGTAAGGACCTCTTGTTCGCTATCGACAAAAAAATCTGACCTCCTCCTGAAAGAAAAAACGGACGTGTTGAGATATGGTCTCGGAACCGTAAAGGTTAAGAGGCATGAAGGCAAAGGGGAGTCAAAAGCTGCTGGTGGTGCAAATTAATTTTCAGCACGCTAAAGCAGCAACGCACGACCTAATGCTCTACATGTCTCAGGAGAACGTGGATGTGGCCTTAATTCAAGAACCTTGGATTTGTAAGAATCAGGTAACGAGGGTTGAGGTCAAAAAATTACAACCTTTTCCACTCCACTTCAGAAGATTATATTAGAAGTTGTATTCTAGCCAAAAAATCGATTAATGCTTTCTTTTTATCTAGGTACAGCAACAGGGATAACGCGGCAATCAATGTTGTATCCAAGGAAGGCAACTTCATCTTGGCGTCAACGTACATGCCGGGAGATGAAAAAAATCCTCCATCAAAAACGGTCCGCGATCTTGTGGATTACACCACAGCAAGAGGGACACCTTTGGTGATTGGATGCGACGCCAACCCCCATCATACACAATGGGGTAGCAAAGATATCAACAAAAGGGGTGAGTCAATTTTTTAATACATTCTCTGTTCTAATCTTATGCTATGTAATAAGGGCAATCACCCTACATTTCGTAATAAAAACAGGGAAGAAATTCTAGACCTCACTCTTATGAGTAATAATGATAAGATCTCTGTAGGGAATTGGAGAGTCTCTCCTGAGAAATCCTTTTCGGATCACTTAAAGATACTCTTTACCTTAGATAGGAGAATAAATGATATAAAACCTTTTAGGAACCCAACTAGGACGAATTGGACAAAGTATTCAAAATGGTTGATTGAACGAATCGATCCTCCAGAGGAAGAAACGCTTTCGGCAATCTCAATCATTGACAATGCTGTTCAAAATCTTACTAGTAAAATGAAAAAGGCATTTGAAAAACACTGCCCCATATTTTGTAACATTAAACCCACTAATCCACTATGGTGGAATAGTGATCTTAAGATACGAAGAACAGGGGTCAGAAAACTTTTCAACAAAGCCAGACTGAGTAAATCGGAGGAAGATTGGAATTCATATAGATCCGAACTTAACTCATACACTAAAGAGTTAAGAAGGGCCAAAAGACACTGTGAATCCATTGAGAACACAAGTGAGGCGGCGAGACTTCGAAAGATCCTTGCCTACAATCCCACGATTCCAGGATGCAATAAGCATCCCGATGGATCGTGGTCGAACTCGAGCCAAGAAACACTTGAACTCTTTATGAAAACGCATTTCCCGGGCTGTAAGAAGGTCAAGGACCGGGTTTTACAAAACCACATACCTTAGATATCTTACAATCAGTACCAGAATTGAAACAGGTTATCACAGAGCAGAAGATTATGTGGGCAATAAACTCGTTCAAACCCTACAAATCAGCCGGACCAGATGAGATTATTCCGGCATTTCTTCAACATGCTCTACAGATAATCACCCCATGGCTTAGGGTAATCTTCAAAAGTTGTATCAAATGGAGATTCGTCCCTATCAGTTGGAGGAAAGTTAAAGTATACTTTATTCCAAAAGCTGGAAAACCGACACACTCGACTGCAAAAGATTACAGACCGATAAGTCTCTCTTCGTTTCTCCTCAAGACACTGGAGAGAATTATTGATCTGCATGTTAGGGACCTACTCAAACCAAGCAACCTGTGCTACTACTAACACACTTTCCTGAAAGTTAAGTCAGTGGAGACTGCGTTGCACGAGGTCGTCTCACAAATTGAGAAAAGTCTCGAGCACAAAGAATACACCATGGCAGAATTTTTGGACATTGAAGAAGCGTTTAACAACGTAAAAACGGAGTCCATTAAATCTGCTCTAGAAGAAGTTGGCGTTGAATCTGCTATTGTGGACTGAATTTATACCATGCTCAATGGCAGAATCATTAGCATTAGGGATAGCAAAGTAGAGAAATCGGTTACAAGAGGCACTCCACAAGGAGGAGTAATTTCACCTCTTCTCTGGGTCCTGGTTGTTAACAAAATTCTCACAAGATTTAAGAATCAGGGCATTAAAACAGTAGCCTATGCGGACGACATAGTTAGTAATTCTGATATCGGGTAAATATCTTACCACCATCAAGGATATTATGGAATCTACACTTAAAGAACTATCTTCTTGGACAGCACAAAACGGTCTCGGAGTAAACCCTTCCAAAACCGAACTAGTCCTGTTTACGAAGAAAAGGAAATTGGAGGATTTTACCCCCCCAAAACTTAACGACATTCCTCTGAAACTTTCCAACAAGGCTAAATATCTTGGAGTAATTCTTGATTCCAAGCTAACATGGAAACGTAACACAGAGGAAAGAATGAAAAGAGTACTATGTGCTCTGGTGCATTTGCACCAGATTTCTGTAGGAGCTGTCAGGATGTCGAGGAGATTGAAACCATTAAACACCTGCTCTGTGACTGTCCGAACCTCCAAACAAATCGCCTCCGCTACTTTGGAAACAGGTTTGTTGGAGAACTAGACGATCTAACGCAGGTCTCAATGGCAAATATGAGAAAATTCATTGTAAGCACAGGCTGGTTCGAAAATGAACCAGTCTACATAAGACATTAGTTAGGAGCATCTCTGCTTTTATTAATAGGGGAACACAATGGACCAATAGGCCCCCGTGTACTCAACAGCCTTGTGCTGTGCACACCCCTCCTAACCTAACCTAACCTATATATTTCAGTGTTTGGATATGAAAGATTAAATTTTGGGTTTTATTTCGTCTTCTGTGTTCCTATTATTTCAACGTATCGGTACATGTTTAATTGCATAGTTTATATATGTTTTTGCATAGAGCTGTGCCAATTATGTAGATACAAAAGTTTTTCACAAAAATTATCCATAGAGTAAGTTCGGGTAATGTGGACCCCCTTATTTTTGTCAGCAATATCTTTGAAAATAAAGCTTTTATTGAAATGGCGTTAGCAACTAATTTCAATTAACTTTTTGCTTAATTTTTTTTTAAATAATTTCAATATTTGTCAAAGTTTTTTGAAAAAATGCCCATCAGATTAGGTGATGTGGAGTAGTACTTCACATTAATAGAAATAGATTAATCAAAGCAAAAATTAATAGTTTTTAAATTAGATTTATTTGTTTTAATAGCAAATCCTTTCTTTGACATTTTTTGATAAATATATAAATTAATAAACAAAATTTGACGTTATCCAAATTAGATGGCAAATGTGGAGTATTGTTCCACTTCACCCACTTGTGAGTACTCCACAATAGCTGAAAGGCATGTTTCATAACAAAAACCTTTCTATTTGTATAATATTCCAGCAAAAGAGTTAAATTCACCTTAAAAATCAAGTAATATAAAATAAGAATAATGAAAAACGAACACTTACGCGAATTAAAGCTTAGTATAAATAAATATAAACTTTTTACTGCCAACAAAAATTAATAACGACCTCATGCTAAAACAAGAAACTCTGCACTGCGCAGAATCTACTACTCATAAGCACGTGGTAATAAAAGTTATGGCTCCCTGCTAACATGCTGCTGCTGAGAACTAACATGTAAGAACCAAAACAGATCTCTTACTCTCTCACTAATAGAGGAATATCAGTAGTCAACATTACCCGACTACGCCACATTACCCGAACTTACTCTAATATATTTACAGCAAAAATAAAAAGTTTCCATTTTTGGTCGTTTCTTAATCGTTCGATATTGTAGCCATCCTTTATTGGAATTTGACATTTTATGACTTGACAAATAGAGGACAAATTCAGCTATGACGTACATAGAGTATTTCGTTCCAAATGTCAGCCGAAAGACCTAAACTTGCTTTTTCCCGGTGCAATAAATAAAATCTCTTATTTTGCATTTCATGACGCTTTTTAATCCATGGACATAGTAGCCATCATTTGATGTTATTTGGCAATTTATGGCCTACAATATAGAGCATTTAGTATAGAGTATTTTTATAAGATCAGCTCTGACCCATTTAGATTTTTACAAACATTTTGCTTACAGCAAACAAGAGCAGATAAAACTGTATATTTATTAGGTGCGGTGATCTTTATTACAGTAAAACCCGCTTAAGAGAAACGGCAAAATGTCACAGTTTTGCTTTCACTTAAGCGGGGTTCGCTTAAGTGAAAAACCCGCTTAAGTGAAAGCAAAACTGTGAAAATAATTTCACTTAAGCGGAGTTCGGATAAGTGAAAAAAAAATTTCACTTAAGCGGATTTAAAAATTCCATTAAGCGGAGATTTAATGCTAGCAACAATATTGTTTTTATCTTTTGAACTTGCCTTGAAAGAAGTTAAATAAAACAACGATTAAATAACACAAAAATAATTTATTGAAAAACGAAAACTAGCAAATTTTTGTTCTGTTCGATTCAATTTTTTTTTCACTTAAGAGAGTTTTTTTTCAATGAAAAATATTAAAAATTAACTGAAAATATGTTTCAGTTATTCGGGTTTTTCGCTTAAGCGAGGTTCACTTAAGCGGAGTGTTTTAAGGGAAATTGGTCGGAAAATACTTGGGGATGAAAAAAGTGTTTCAGGTAAGCGGGTTTTTCTCTTAAGCGGGTTTCTCTTAAGCGGATTTTACTGTATTACCAAATAAAATAAGAATAAGAAAGGTAGGGTTAGTGACAATGTTTCCTTATTGCCTTCATATGACACATTTGTATTATTCAAATAATAGGCATTTAATAACAAGTTCTAAGTATATATATATATATATTATATATATATATATATATATAAAATGTTATAAGAAACTATAAAATAACATTTAAGAATTATTATTGTTTTCTAACTAGATTCTTGAGCTTGATATTCACTGCATCATCAATGTTTTTGGGAGCTCCGTAGCCACCTCCGCCTGAAGTTTTCATCGAGAAATATACTAAACGATAAAAAAAAATGTATATTTATATATATGAGAAGTTGAAATTCTTACCCCAGTATCAACATTAACTGCAATCTTCTGTTCGTGCCTTGGCAATTTGCTTCAACATATCCCTCACAGCCCAAATGAACAACTCGGATACACACCAGTTTAACACCCCGATGATTTTTAGCGACTTGTGCTTTCAAATCTGGAAGATTATAGGGGAGTATTTAAGTCGGCTTTTGTAAGTTAAGGTTTTTGATACGCTGTATAGTTAAGTTGCGGCGGTAGGACAATTTGTATCACTCAACTGGATGATTTTCTAGATTGTTGGCAGGAACTTTTTGCCTTCTTTCTCAATTAAGTACATCTTAGAATCCTGATGGAAGTGATTCTTGGTGAGCAGAAGCATTTGTCCCAACAGATATTGACTTCTTGTTATTGGTTTGCAGCACTACACTCACTGATTTTGTTTATATGCTTAATTTATTTGGGGCATTCACAGTGCAGAATGAGTAAACGAGATATGAAAAAAATTTGTTTTGATACAATTCGCAAGAACTGTCATTTTGATATTTAAAAAAAAATTCACTTTTTGAGTAACTCACGTCATTTCGTATTTTTATCCACCATTCACACGTATTCATGGATATGGAATTTAATAGATTTTTCTCTTACTCACCTCGAATAACTAGGTGGTAGATATGTATATTCTATGTTCTTATTGTTCTCGTTGCCATGACTCTAAAAGCTGAAACAATTATCTCGCAAGTCTCGAACGGCAGTTTGTGTCGAATAAAGCGACACTAGTATCTGTTCCATGAGAGTAGCAAAGATTAGAGTTTATATACAATGTATTGAGTAAGTTGGAAGCTTTTGCCAGGTACAAAATATTTATTCAAAGTCTAATTGAGGCTATGAGTGCAATAGTGGCGTAACCCACTTTTATCAAAAAATGAGGTTGTCATAAAAATGGATCTCTTAATATATCTTATTTAATACAAAAATAGTTTTATGCAGCTATCTACACTCAAAAC
Source organism: Chrysotoxum bicinctum (assembly GCA_911387755.1). Classification (NCBI taxonomy): domain Eukaryota; kingdom Metazoa; phylum Arthropoda; class Insecta; order Diptera; family Syrphidae; genus Chrysotoxum; species Chrysotoxum bicinctum. The sequence goes on from OU426988.1 coordinate 116,671,479, forward strand.
TAGATGGCACTCAAAAAGGTGTTATTGCATTTTATAATTTGATTATAGTTTGAGTGCAATAGTGGCGTAAACTTCTCGTACCTCTAATGTGAATTTTATGGGTTACGCCACTATTGCACTGACAGCCTCAATTAAAGTTCGTTGAAACATTATATTAGTAGGCGCGTTTTATTGGTAATCTATATCTAGCGCAGTAATACAAGTACCAAAAAAACGCTTTATTCACTCTTTAACTCACTCTTCCTTGTTCCTCCTACTTGTGGAATTAAGAATTAACTTACTCGGACTCGGATGTGTTCGAAAGATCTGTATCTCGTTTTTAAGCTGAAGTTGAAATATTCATGAAAATGCAGATTGAGTTGAAATATTCATGAAAATGCAAATCGAGTTGATTTAGAGTTCTTCTCACTGTTAAATTTGATTTAAAACTTACAAAAGTGCGAAAATATATCGCATATATATACTGAGTATTGGAGAAAAAAAACAGTACTCAATAAAATGACATTGGCGCAAAATTTCAAACAGCCTCTTATTAAGGTAGTAGTATTATACTTATATATTTCCTAACTTTAAAGTAGTTTTCTAATTTTGAACATTTTTTAACTAATATCGTCTTAAGGCTGGGAGCGCACATTCAATTTTTAGTTGCACAACACTGTTTTTATACTTATAGAAAACAGATGAACTTTTTGGTTGAATGTCCGCGCAGGTGCAAATAATTATATGTTACACAAAATAGCGAACTCATTTTAGGCAATCGTTTAGTTTGTGTCAAAACACAAACTTTTTAGTTTCTTAAACCAAACAATTGCAAAACAGCCTAGCCTAAGGCTAGCCGCGCACTAGCAACTTTTAGTTGCGAAACTGCTAGGTTCGAGCAACTAAAAAGTTTGTGTTTTGACACAAACTCAACGATTGCCTAAAATAAGTTCGCCATTTTATTGAACATATAATTATCTGCAAATTCACGGACATTCAACCAAACAGTTCATCTGTTTTCTATAAGTAACCAAACAGTTTCGCAACTAAAAATTGCTAGTGCGCGGCTAGCCTAAGGCAATTTCTTTTAATAAATTGATTCTGAGCAACTTTAAAACAATAGTAGTTCGTGCAAAGAACTAAGTAAACAGACCTATTTTGACGTTTTTTAATGTTAAAGAGTCATATGAAGTTATAACGATACTTAAAAAATAAAATAAAAAATAAATAAAATAGGTGTTCTGAGAGTTTAGCTTTAATTTTTTCAGTTGTTATATAAATTCAGCATAATGCCGCAGTTATACGACATTTTTGAACAAATGCCAGTGAACTAATAAAACATATCAATGGAATTCAATATTTCAATATTCAAGATTTTATGACAAAATTAGTGGCAGTAGTGTAAAGCCGCAATTATGGTATGAATTAAAGTTTTGCATTTGAAAAAATATTGTTCTATAAATTTCGGAGCGATCACACTTTGGATTATCAAAGGCAAAGTATAACAGAATAAATACGAGTACCAACGAACACACCCTCAAGTATGCCACATATATTTTTTCGGACACCAACTAAACACCTCCTACATTTCAACATCCGAAACTCCATCTTCACTAAATTATCCATTTCAATTACTAGCTTATTTTTATTCACTAATCGTTTGTTGTTGTTTTCCATGTTAAATTTTGCGATGTAGTATATTCACTAACCAATAAAACACGGCTAGTATTAAATTTTTTTATTGATATTTAAAAAGAAAATTAAAATGCCAAAAAATATTGGAAAATATAAACTTAATAGACTTTGTATTTAGTCTTGTCTAAACAGGAACTTTTAAAGTAACACAATTCACCATTTCGTCCACACGTTCGCTCATTCCTGCAAATATTTTTGGATGGGGTCCAATCATTTGAATAAACGAACCAACGTCATTTGAAACCTTTAAAATAATACATACATTTTATTTAATTGAATTGAAATGAATATAATTTTTGTATATAATGTCATTGAAAAGCCTAATAACAGCAAAGGTATGCAACTAATATTAGAGTTCATAAGCTAGTGGCAAAAAGTTCTTTATCTATTATAAAACACAAACACAAAATTGCTCATTTCAGTCTTAGTCCACTAATTAAAGGAATTTATAAAAAAACCTTTTTTCACCTCAATTTCGCGATATTACCGTATGTCTACTTATATTAATCATCAACTGCTTGTGCCTGTCTCTTACTTCTGGTTTTGTTTTATTTTTAAATAAAATAAAATAAAATAATGAACAATATCGCAAAAAATCGTAAAAGGAGCTTAAATTAATCACAAAGTATGTAATTTAAATAATATCGCTAGACCACCAAAATGTTGCATTTAATCTAATACCTACAGCTAAGATTAAGGTGTAAGATCTAGTTCCGGAAAAAATGCCAAAAAGCTGGGTTTTGGTAAACTGTAAAAAAAAATCCCCATCAAAATGTGCGCCACTTACATTTTTAGGGGAGGTCAAAGGCATCAAGCACAGTTCCTTGCGAATTGGAATCTGCAAAAGATAACCTTACCACAAATCGTTCATAAAGAATGTCAATCGAGGAGTCAACTTTGTGGCACGTAGCGCCGTCCTGATGGAACCACATGTCTTAATCTATGTGGTACAATTTGGGCCATAAGAAATTGGTTATCAATTTTCAGGCTTCTAAAGCGATCGCCATTGATGGTGACCGCCGGGGAAAAATCCACATCAAACGGTATTTTGTTGAGGATTTACTGTTGTTGTCCTATACACGGGAATTTTGTTTCTAAAGGCGTGTCCAGACCAAAGAAACATTTTTGAAACATTTCAGAAACATTTTTGAAACATTTCAGAAACATTTAAAAAACATTTCAGAAACGGAGAAAGATTTCTGAAATGTTTCTTAAATGTTTCTGAAATGATTTCTTTGGTCTGGACGCTCGCGAAACATTTCTGAAATGTTTTTCTGTTTCCCATTTCGAATGGGAAACTTTATTTGTTTCCCAAGCATTTACATAGGTGGAAAGTGCGTGAGTGGTTATTAACCGCAGACCTACATTAAAAAAAAAAACGACTAAACTTACGTTGGTGGGTCGTTTTCGACCCTCATATATCTTATGAAAAAATAAATAAAAAAATGAAGATTTCTTCAGAAAAAATTGCAGTTATGGTTAGAATTAAATGAGCAGTTACAAATAAATGAATATGAGAAGTCGTTGTGATTACTTAAACGTTTTCAAAACATTTGACACACACATTCCGATTGTGTTTGGTCTTGCAAACATTTTTTTGCATAAGCAGCAGATCATCTAATCATCATCTAAGCAAATAACACACCTGCCACGTTTTTTTGGTAGTGGTAAAACACATCTTGTCCGTTATGCAGGTGGGTTGGTATCTTCGCTTCCGGTGTCGTAATCATTAAATAATAAAATTTCTCCATTGCATTGTAGCTGTTTAAATATTATTCTTCTTTAAATATTGGGTATTAAACCTTCATGAAGTAAGAACTTGGCGTACTTTTAGATCTCAGTACTTTTCACGGCTGACTTGTTAGACAAAGGTTTTTGTATAAAAGAACTTGGCTCTTTTTTTAAAATTTATATTTTTGGTCTGATAAAGTCTTACCGGATGGATTCAATGGTGTTGAGCTCCAAATCGTGTTGTTTTTGGATACGAAAAGTGGATCGCTATTTGTTGGATCCACAGATGTTTCTTCATATTATCTCTCTGATTCACTTGAATCTCACTCTTCATTGGAAGTAGTTTCGACTTCAGGCACAAATTCTTCATCACTAACCAATGAAAAATCTTCATCACTTGAACTACAACTCGACTTTTTATAAAAATACACTTGTTTGTTTGATTCAAATAGACCAAATACTAATTATTATACTTCCTTGTGCAATGAAATCACAGAGAAATTTCAATACAAATATATAACAGGTCGAAAACGACCAAATCTGACAGAAAAGACTCAAATTTAAAAAAAAAAAAAAGCACAGCCATCTTCGAAAAAATTAAAACAGCCAAATCTCCATGGTCTAGGTTCCAAGCAATAAAATCATAAAACTTTAGCTAAATATTGATAGTAGTTTTTAAAATATTTAAGTTTAAAAAAAAATTGATCGAAAACGACCACAACGTTGGTCTAGGGTTAATATAAATATAGTGTTGCGAAAAGTGTGGAGCAACGAAAATGTTATCCAATTGATAAAAATTTATGAAATAAAAAAGTTTTGTGGTATCCACTTGACGAAAATTTTAAAAATAAAATGAAAAACGCCGATGATATATGTGTAGATGAAGTAGAAAAACAAAATCATGCGCTTAAAGTGCAACACAGGCGAGAAAAAAAATTACAGACAACTCAATCTGGAAACAATGGAAAACAAAGAAACACTTGAGAAATGTTTCTCAAAGCGTCCACACCAAAAAAACAAATCAGAAACATTTCTGAAATGTTTTTTATACAAATGGGAAACATTTCAGAAACGTTTTTTAAACAATATTTCCTGAAATGTTTCTTTAGTGTGGACACACCTTAACACAATTATTATTCATTCAAAAAATGCGCGTCGTTGCTTAAGATGATTTTTCGACCAAATTGTGGTCGTCTTCAAAACGCTCCAAAGCCCAGACAGCAAACAAACGGTGTTGTCTATGTCATATTCCTTGAGCATCTCAGTTAGTTGTAAGAGTGCAGACTCAAGTTTCGACGTAAAATTGTTGTTGTTGTTCAATTGTTTAGCTTGCGATGGTAATTTGGCATTAGAAGCTAAATAATAAACAATGTATTTGACAGATGTCACCAAAAACATGGCCACCAAAATCTACCAGCGCCAATTGGAAAACTGTTTACTTCTGAATTTAAGAATTTTATAGTTATAAAATGAGTCCCCTTTGATATATTGGTTAGTTCACAGCCGCTGCTAAAATGTTTTTCAGGGGTTCTGCGAGGAATTGACAAATCCTCATGAAAAATACTGCTCATTAGCCTCCTGGTAACACGTATACAGGAATGGTTGAGAGTTATAAATGTGGGATGGGGCCTGACCCTTGAAGCAGCATTTTACAAAATTACGAAACGAACAGAACTAGTACTTGAACGTGACATAAACAGACCCAACAACTTAACGAACGAACAACGAAGTAAGAGGAACGTGCGCCCCTCTCTATTATTTCTCTCTTTCTTTTAATATTTTCTTTAAAATTTGTTCGTTAAAAAAGATTTCATTCGAAACGTTATTTTGAATAATTCGTTTTGCCACACGTCCTTAAAGTGTCCAAAAAGTGTTAAAAATACTAAGTTAATAAACATTTTATTATTATAAAACAGAAAGTAATGTTTCTTTTAAGGAGGATTAAAGAAATCCTACATTTTGGGGGCTCTAGACGAGATTGTGAACTGAAAAGGGAATCATCCCTAAAATATTAGTGCCCCCGCGACAGCGAAAAAAAAAGAGAGTGTATAAGTAAATCTTAAAAATTTGGCATCCGACGCTATACTTATTGGGATTCCCCTTATCCCAGAAGAAAACTTAAAAAACACTTTCAACTTACTTTCTCATACACTTGAGATACAACCACCTCAAATCAGCAAAATTTTCCGAGCAAGACCACGACAGGACTCTAACATAATAGTTAAATTTTTCTCCCCCAATGAGAAATATAAAATAATTAAAGCAATTGCCGATTTCCGTAAAACACACTCGCGCTAAACTTCGTTAGAAAAAGATTCCAACGCACCTGTGTACCTCCACGAGAGTTTAACCAAAAATAATAGAATAATTTTTCGGCATGCTATCAACCTGAAACGTCAACGATTGCTCTTTTCTGTTTTTACTTCACGTGGCCTCGTATGCGTTAAAGTAAACAAAACCTCAAAATCTGTCAACATTGGCTCTGTAAGTCATCTTGACACCTTAATTAATGCGTGCATTACCCACCATGAAATCCACGAAAAACAGCACAAAAAAAAATGATGATGAAGAATACAACGAAACAACGATGACACTTCGAAACCTACATGCAGTCAACGGTTGGAGTTGCCAACTTCATAAATTTTACAAATATTTATTTTTCACGTTTGTTTTCTTAATTTCGAAATATTTGATTTTTCATTCTTTTGTAAATCATATATTTCATTTCAATTTATCCACATTAAATTTTTTAATTTTTAATTTATTTCATATAATTTATTTTTTTTTCGAATAATTTATTTATATTTTTTAAAATGATTTTAGCACTTCTAGAACTTTTTTTTAATTTCAGAGCTCATCAGCAGTTTTTTGTTCTCCCTTTGAAATATTTGAAATATCCAATACAAAATAAAAATGAACAATTCTTTGGGTAATTTATGGGTTTCACAGACCAGGAATGCTTCTATGTGTTATATTAATGCACAAAGTTTACGAAAGCATCTTGATGAATTTAAACACACTTTAAAGGATGGCGTCATGGATGCGATTTGTGTGTCGGAGACTTGGTTCACAATTGATGTTGAAAATACTTTTTTAGAGTTTCCAGACTACAAAATCTTTAAATGCGATCGCGATACAAGAGGGAGTGGTGTCGCCACCCAATTTAACCCAAAGCTTGTTAAAAAGTCAAATAGTAGTGGTATAGAGTTTGTTTTTGTCGAAGTTTTGTGTGATGATGGGAAATGCCTGTTAGGTGTTGTATATAAACCTCCACATATCTATGATTCTGGTTGCATAACTAACGTGTTTGAAGATTTAACCCCGTATTATAACCACATTCTCATTGCTGGGGACTTTAGTACTAATCTCTTAGACAAACGGAATAGTAATGTTGCTAGATTTTGGAGTAGCTTAAATTCCTTAAACCTTTTCCCAGTAAACATGTAATGTACTTGAGACAGTCAAGAGAATTAAGTCTGAAGCTATTGGGCTAGATAATATGCACCCTAAGTTCTTCAAACATATTTTGCCGCTAATTATTCCATATTTTACTTACATTTTTAATTCAATTTCAACCACATCTTGTTACCCTAAAATATGGAAAATTTCCAAAATAATCCCAATTCCAAAGAATTCTAGCTCATCAGTTAATGAATATCGCCCAATCTCATTACTGCCTTTTGCCTCGAAAGTCTTTGAAAGAATAATGAGTCAACAGATGTCATCTTTTTTATCAGCTAACAAGTTACTTTCTTCGGTACAAGATGGGCTTAGACCACAGCATAGTTGCTCCACAGCTCTATTAAAATTTGTTGATGACATTCGTCAAGAAATTTACAGGGAATATGCTTCTACACTGGTGCTGCTTGATTTTTCAAAAGCTTTCGACTCAGTTCCGCACGGTACGAGTATTTTACTGAATAAATTAAGGAATAATTTTCTCTTTGATAGAACTGCAGTGACTCTCATTTCATTCATAAATATCTATCCGGAAGAACTCAGGCATTGTGTATTAACTCCCACCTTTCAAACTTTCTTTCAACGAACGCTGGTGTCTATCAGGGGTCTATCCTTGGACCATTGTTTTTCTGTGTTTTTATTAATGATCTACCTGAGATTCTCAAATTTTGTAAGATATTAATGTATGCTGATGATGTGCAGATATACTTAAGTTATCCGATAGGTATGGTCGAAGATGCTACTTATCGAATTAATTGTGATTTGACCAGGATTTTCCAGTGGGCCGAAGTTAATCTCTTACAACAAAAATCAAAAAAAAGCCAAGTAATTGTCATGTCATAAACAAAAACCCGGTTGACACGTCTTATTATCCTAGCATTGAGCTTGGTAGCTCAACGCTTCCGTACGTTGATAAGGTCAAAAACTTAGGCATAATTTTCAATCAAATCTTAACTTGGGATGATCATATATCACGCGCTCTTGGAAAAACTTACGGTGCACTCAGAGTTCTTTACCTCACTGGTGGCTGCTTACCCACTAAAGTAAAATCTATCTTGGTTAAAACCCTGGTTTTACCGATCTTAACCTATGGTAGTTTAATTTTCTGTAGTGTCGACACTAAGAAAACTAAGAGTTGCATTTAACAACGTTATACGCTTCGTTTATTCTCTTCATCAATTTGACCATGTCTCCGACTACGCGAATGGCTTCTATGGAATGTCATTTCCAAAATATCTTGACAGCAATGTTTTATTATTTTTATTCAATTTTATGCAAAAGAAAACTCCTGCATACTTATACGAAAAACTTATTGTCCCAACACATAGGTACAACGTTTCCAAGCGCCAGTTCTTTGTGTACTCCGTAGGTCTGTGGAATTCATTACCTGCCGAGTTGAGGGGAATTAACAACTGCGATAGATTTAAATTGGCTCTAGAAGATGAAACTTGAAAAGGAAATTTTGATTTCCTTGAGCGTCGCGTGCCTACATAACGGTCAAAGTATATGTTAGATATACAGTCACAGTGCCTACGTTGTGAACAATAACAGACATGAGAGGAAAACAAAGAAGAGTAATTTGAAAACTAAAAACAGTGGTGTGAAAAAAAATGTTATTTGAAGAAAACACATTGCTGTGAAAAAAAAGATAATATAAAATAATTTGGAAAAACATTGTTGTGAGAAAAGTTATATAAGTGGAAGAAGAAATACATTTGAAAAATAAACTATACTTAACAAAAAAAAAGAAAGATTAAAGGGCACCAATGAGAAGGCATAATTCATTGAAATTTTCGCTGTTGGATGCTTCAACATAAAGGAAGAGACGTGTCCAGTCACATCAGGCATCACATCAATAGATTACATTTTATTTTTATTTATTAATTTCGAATAAAAATAAAGTAGCTTAAACATTTTTTTTTAAATTTAAATTAAATTATTCTTTAAAATAATTGTAAAATGGAGAGGGATGCAATTTTGGCCTTAACGGTAGAGGGACTTAAGATAAAATTGGAAGAACTGAACTTGACGACAATAGGGTTGAAAAGGGCACTTCAGGATAGGCTCCTCCAACATTTCGGTCTGTCAAGGCCGAATGAAGTTGAGAGAGACAGTGACGGGGGTAGTTATTTTTCGATCCGCTGCCCCACCGTCAAGAGGGACAATATTCACCCTGAGAGATATCGAGGATTCCCTGATGCCTTTTCATGGAAGTGGTAGCTACGACATTAATCATTGGCTACGAGGTTTCGAAGAAAATGCTATAACTGTCAAGTGGAATGACTTACAGAAATTTATTTATGGGAAACAGTTACTTAAAGGGGCCGCCAGACAATTCGTTCGAAGTTAATCCAGCATAAAGGACTGGAAGAGTTTAAAGAGTGCACTGATTGATGAATTTGGCACTCTTCTATCACCAGCTGAGATCCATCGTCAGCTGCGATCAAGAAAGTAGTAATTGGGACTTCACATCTCGCCAAAGACTGCAAAGCACTCAATATTAAATGTTTCCGTTGCGGACAGGAGGGGCACAAATCGTTCGAGTGTGGACAAACACAAACAGTTAATAGAAATTATCAGAAGAATAAGAGGACGGATACAAATCGTGTCCATACGGCAACGAAAGACGAGCTTCCCGAAGTTCGAGTGTCACTGGCAATAAACAGTCGTCGAATCTTTAAGGAGATCGAAATTAAGAGTGTGTCAGCACTATTCGACACAGGAAGTGACGTGAACTTAATACGTTTCGACGTTTTTATAAGGTTGGATTATATTGAATTAGGTCCTATTAAAAAATGTTTGTCTGGTATAGTAGTCCAGTCAAAGCGTCATTTGAACTTGCGCGGAGAGGCATGGTCTATTTTTTTTATGGATCGATAGGTGCTCAAATTTGCACTACATGACAACTTTTTTTTACCAAAGTTATTGGTAAAAATGTGTTTTGTGTCATTTTTTGGTCATTTGTGAATATCTCGGCTCCACTATCTCGTACAAACAAAAATTAAACATATATTTATTCCTAATAACATTATCTATTATGTTTAAAAAAAACATTTGTTTAAACAAATGCAAAAAAAGTTATAGTAATTAAAAATAATTTTTTGTTGTTAAAAAACCAATTTTTCGTGATTATTAAGAAAAAAGCTCATTTAACGATGAAATTTTTATTTTTTATTATTAAAGTTCTTGTAATTCCCTACAATTTAAAAAAAAATCAATACTCTACAATGAACGAAAGCCGAGTAATAAATTATTGAACATAGGTAAGTCAGCGCACCCACGCAATTTTATGTTTTTATGTTTTAATTAATATCTCAGACCCAGTATGTCGCAAAGTAAAAATAAAAAACTATTTTGCTAATAACAATATTTTCTATCAACTTGCATTTATTTTAATATGTTTAAGCAAAAACATAAAAAGTTACCGTTGGTTTCAAGGTGTTTTTCTTGTTTTTAATACCTTTTTTCATAGTTATTGATAAAAAAAAACTATATTTCTCGGTAAATATTTTGCAGTTTTGGATTTTTGTTTTATAGTCCTGCTAATTTTCTTTAAATAAAAAAAAAGTCCATAACAACAAACGGGAGCCAAGATATTCATGATTTAAAAACTTAGGAAAGCTTACAGTTTAGTATCTTAACCTTGTAGCTTGTAATTTTGTATATTGGTATCCTTCAAACACACCACACATACGTACACAATTACACATATTTGTTGCTTCTTAAGATACTAAACTGTTAGCTTTCCTAAGTTTTTAAATCCTGAATATCTTGGCTACCGTTTGTCGTAATGGGCTATTTTTTTTTTTAATTTGAAGAAAATTAGCAGGACTATAAATAAAAAATCCAAAACTGCAAAATATTTACCGAGAAATACAGTTTTTTTCTCAATAACTATGAAAAAAAGGTATTAAAAACAAGAAAAAAAAAACGTTGAAACCAACGGTAACTTTTTATGTTTTTGCTTAAACATATTAACATAAATGCAAGTTGATAGAAAATATTGTTATTAGCAAAATAGTTTTTTTATTTTTACTTTGCGACATACTGGGTCTGAGATATTAATTAAAACATAAAAACATAAAATTGCGTGGGTGCGCTGACTTACATATGTTCAATAATTTATTACTCGGCTTTCGTTCATTGTAGAGTGTTGATGTTTTTTTTAAATTGTAGGGAATTACAAGAACTTAAATAATAAAAAATAAAAATTTCATCGTTAAATGAGCTTTTTTCTTAATAATTACGAAAAAGTGATTTTTAACATCAAAAAATTATTTTAACTTACTATAACTTTTTTTGCATTTGTTTAAACAATTTTTTTTAAACATAATAGATAATGTTATTAGGAATAAATATGTGTTTAATTTTTGTTTGTACGAGATAGTGGAGCCGAGATATTCGCAAAGGACCAAAAAATGACACAAAACACATTTTTACCAAAAACTTTGGTAAAGAAAGTTGTCATGTGGTGCAAATTTGGTTTTAAGCTTTTCTCATAAGCACCTATCGATCCATGAAAAAAAAATAGACCATGCCTCTCTGCGCAAGGTCAAGCCCTTTTTCATGACGCTTTGACTGGACTTTAGGCCAAAAGAAGGTATTCACCTTAGGTAGTTTTGAAACTATTGTTAAAATTGATGAGTTTGAGGAGTTGAGTCTAGTTTTCCATACAGTTAGGGAGGTCGACATATTCTATTCGGCCGTAATGGGAAATGAAATTTTAAAAGAGTTGGATGTTAAGATCATTGAAGATAGTGCCGAGTTTTACGTTAGACAAACTCTAGAGGCAGAGGTTAAAACTGTGGTTAAAAACAGTAGCCTAGCAGGTACACGAGGGTGTGCGAACAGCAGAGCGAGATGTGTTGGGGTTAACATGGGCCATAAGTACTTTGCCACCAGGGGCAACGAGATCCAGGGGTTGGAAGTATTGAATCGAGGGGGTTACTAGAACACAGTCGCTAGAGAAGTAGAAGTGTGTGAACTTCTAGTAGAGTTTGAAACGATTTGTTTGTCAGCTATGGAAGACTTTGAGAGTGGACCACTGATTGATCTTGACTATCTGAGAGTTGTTATAAAGCCTAGTTCCTCAGAATACGCGTCACCAATCGTCTTAGTGTAAAAGAAAAATGGACGAAACACCTGTGTTGCGACTACAGGAAATTGAATGAGAAGATTATTCGAGACAATTTCCCGATGGTCATGATTGATGACAAGGCGCAAAAGTGTATACCACCTTAGATATAGCTAATGTATTCCTGCATGTCCCCATTAAGCAAAATTCGAGGAAATAAACATCATTTGTCACACACAACGGTCAATATGAATTTTGTTACGTGCCATTTGGTATATAAAATTCCCCAGCGGTGTTTTGCCGCTATATCTCTTCAGTGTTGCGAGATCTCATTACAAATGGAACGATAATTCTGTACATGGATGATATCATTATTCCCGCCAAGGAAGGAAGCGAGGGTTTGCAGAAACAAGAGGCTGTGCTGAGCGTTGCAGCTGAAAATGGATTGAAAATCCGATGGGAGAAATGCCAGTTTCTAAAGAGGAAAATTGACTTTTTGGGTTACATTCTAGTAGAGAATACTATACGACCATCAGAAGAAAAGACACGAGCAGTTCGTGACTTTCAGATGCCTGTGAAGGTGAAGTCGTTTCAACGATTCATTGGTCTCACATTTTATTTTCGGAGATTTATTGAAGCACATGCGATTGTAGCAAAGCCTTTATCCGATATGATGAGGAAAGGAATCGAATTCAAATTGGGTGTCGAACAGATAGTTGCAGTAGAACAGTTGAAAGAGGCATTAACCAGCGCACCTGTGTTGAGATTGTTTGACCCTAAGGTGCCAACCGAGGTGCATACCGATGCCAGCATGCAAGGTTATGGTGCAATTCTATTGCAAAAAAAACAGCGAAGATCAACAGTTCCATCCATTACTCGTGTTGCTCGTGTTGCTCCTTGAAAATGTTCGATCAACACGTTCAAAGCGTTGGTCAACTTTTTAATTTTCTTTGGGATTTCTTGACGTAATATTGTGTTGCGTTGCGTTGGCTGCAGTGAAATGTGTCTACGTGGTTGAGCTATTGCGTTGCCATGAACTTGCAGTTGTTGCAACTTGCAAACTGTAGTTTATTTTGATTTTTCGTCATGGAAGGTGATAAAAAATCAGAGTGGACCACGGAATTAATATTGCAAATGATTTCAGCAATTGAGAAAATATGGGACATTAAGAGCCCCTCTTATAAAAATCGAGATGCCAGGAATTGGCTTGGTCTCAAATTTCCTCAAAAATGCAATTGCCTAAACTTTGAATTCGAATTCACGGGCGCGGTGGGATCAATCGATTTTAATTTCTCATATATTTCATTGAAAAACAATTTTCTTCGCGACTCAAGAAAAAATCATCTACCCAGAATCGTCTTGGCTGTTTTTTCTTCCTTTGTCGTTCATTTTCTAATATTATTAATGCGGCAGTCACTTTTTTTTTCTTAGAGGAAATCATACTCATACGGAACAAATTTAGGAATATTTTAAAGCGAAGGCGTGCGTCGAGAATAGTATGTACCGAACTGAAGTCAAAATTATTTCAGGTTTTTTTTGTTTATCGTGGTGTGTTCAACGCGTTCCCCAACGAGTGATCCTTGGTTAAGTGTACGGTATCAACTCGTTCATCAACTGGAAAAAATTTTTTTCTGTCAAAATCGAACAAGTTTATCAACTAGTGTACGAGGTTATGCAACATTTGAGTAAGTTGGTCAACTAGGTGTACGGAGCTATTCAACAGTGGAATAAGTTTTAAGAGTTGATCAACTAGGTGTGCGGGGTTAATCAACATATGGAAAAGTTGGTTAATTATATATACGGGGTTCCAAACGCATTTTGTTCAACTTTAGATACTCAACGTGAATTACGTAAGTTGCTGCACTAGTGTAAGAGGTTGTAAATTCGTTTATCCAACGAAAGAGTTGAATAAAAAGTTGAACGAAGTTGGTTGAACTTATCGCGCACAAATTGGACGACCGGCATAATGAAATGATCAAACGAAACGAATCTCTTCGCAGTTTTCTCACTCGCACGCGCCGTCAAAATATAATACGTAGCTAGCTGTTTTTGTTTCAGCCGCCGCACGGCTCTTGTTTCATACTTGTCTGAACCTGTTTTTCGCGCCGCGCGGTAAATAGTAGGCATTGGATTAACGAATAACGGACTTAACGTGGATTAACGGATTTAACGTGTCCATTAACATTTTTAAAAGTTAACTTAAAAGTTAATCCGTTAACGGATTAACGAGTTAATGCCCAGCTATGAATATCATTTATTTATTTATTGGGTAGTAAAATTAAGATCACAACGGACTGCAATGCATTTACTATGACGATGTCTAAAAAAGATGTTCCATTGAGAGTATCCCTTTGGGCAGTGTTTTTGCAAGAGTTTGACTACATCATCGAACATCGTTCAGGTACTAAAATGAAGCATGGATGCTTTAAGTCGAGTAGCATGTCTATTGATCGAAGAGTCGTTAAACCATCGAACCATAGAAGCAGAATCCGAGGATTGCTGGACTAAAGCCATGAAAAAATCTTAGAAAATGGGCCGTATGAGAATTGTTTCATGAAAGCAGGTGTTCTATTTAAAGATCCCGTCAAGGAACTTATAGTGATACCATCAGTAATGGAGCAGGAAATCATAAATTTAGCTCACCAGCAGGGGCATCCATAAAATAGTCATTTCAATGCTCACTAAAGCTTGATATATATAGCCCTAGTAGCTGGTATAAGCACATAGAAAATTCGGCAAACTGTGAATAGCTCCCCTTCCCGGAGTAGCAAGTTTAGACCATTTCAAATTCTGACAGGAGTAGAAATGTTAATATCCGACCAAATAATATGGCGAGAATTGGTGGAAGAAGAAGTTATGAAAGCTGAATGATACGAAAGAAGAGATGAGAAAAGAAGTCTGCGAGAATATCCGGAGGATACAGTAAGAAAACAAAAGAACATATGACAAAAGTAGAGTATCTGAACAGTACTACCAGGTTAACGAGTTGGTCGCCATTAAGCGGACTCAGTTTGGTGCAGGTTTAAAGTAACGTCCTAAATTTTTTGGACCCTATAAAATCATAAAAAAGCTAGCAAATGGACGCTACGAAGTCCAAAAAGTAGGCGACCATGAAGGACCAAATCATACTAACACAGTCGCTGAGCTTATGAAGAGATGGAATCGTTCATTCGGGGCCGAATGAAGAAGCAGGACGGCCGAATGTGGGATGGGGCCTGACCCTTGAAGCAGCATTTTACAAAATTACGAAACGAACAGAACTGGTACTTAAACGTGACATAAACAGACCCAAAAACTTAACAAACGAAAAACGAAGTTGTTTCTCTCTTTCTTTTAATCTTTTCTTTAAAATTTGGTCGTTAAAAAAGATTTTATTCCAAGCGTTATTTTCAATAAGTCGTTTTGCCACACGTCCTCAAAGTGTCCAAAAAGTGTTAAAAATAGTAAGTTAATAAACATTTTATTATTATACAACAGAAAGTAGTGTTTCTGATTGAAGAAATCCTACATAAATCAATAAGTTTTGGTTCTATTTTATCTGTTGCACCATAAAGTGTATACGAGTATATTTTGTATGTATGTATGTATAATATAGTTATAAAAACCAAGAATGTAATTGAAGGAAAATTTTGAAATCCATGAAATTTAAATTTAAAATGAGAGTGCTGATTTTCATCCTCCGTGATAATACGCGACGGAGATCAGTTAAATTGCTTCATACCGACCATAAACCACTTTCTATTCGATGATTGCCAGGATAACAAAACGTGGTTGAAAATGCATTTTCGAGAATGCAGAAATTTTCAATTCCAGTAAGAAAAATAGACTTCAATGGAAAAGGAGGATGATGAAGAGTTAAAAATTATGACCGAGTCAAACATTTTAAATACATTTGACCATCCATAAACAAAGATGTTCGATCTTATGCAAGAAATTGCATGCCATGCCAAAGCTCGAAAGTGGGCTGGAATATGATCACACATGTTAGCTCTTTTTCAGAAACCTCTGATCGTTTCAAAACACTTTTCTTGGATATTATAGGTCTCTTGCCAACTTCTGAAAAATTTCGCTACTGTCTTACATTAATTGATCGCTACGCTGGAAATTGTCATCTCGTGCAACAGGTACAGTCCCGTAAAAAGTCACTAGTGAATATTTTTTCGCAGAGAGTGATAGCAAGTGTTTTTTAATATAATTAAATTTTTTTTGCTAATTAAATTGTGCGTATAAATATTAATTATACCATGGCTAAAAATAGTTATCAAGGAATGGGAAATCAGATTCTGCTATAAAAAGTTTTGTTTATTTCGTGGTTTTTTTTTTTTCAATATGAGGTCTGAAGTGCATGCTTGATTAGAATATAAAAAAAATGTTAATTTCGGATTTAAGTTAGGTTTTCTAAAATACCCCAAAAAACCCCCTTGAGATCTTTCTTGTTTTATGATGATCTATATATCTATTGAATAAATCACGAAAGAAACTTTGCGCAAATTTGCGCTTTTTAAATTATTAAGATTTCTGTAGGCTTAACTTCATCAATCAAAAATGGTGACCTATTGCAAACATTGATTGAAAGTTAGAAGTCTGTGAAATTAATTGCCGTTGCTCCAAAAATTAATTAATTAATAGGCCTAGAAGGGTCAAGTGAAGATATTGAACTTCAAATTCAAAACGCTTCTAAGTATATGAAGGTTTTTTATAATACAAACTCTATATACTACTGAAATAAATCAGCCAAGTAGAAGACTTAGCACTATTATTGGACTTGTTGAATTATTGATTCAAATTAGCTTTTTTGGCCTTTAGTCCACAAAAATTGGCGTTTCGTCCGGGTTATCTCACATGGACTCATCAGTTGACTTGTGAAGACCTTGTCAATACGCAATTTTTGTTAAGTTCAGTTCATCTTACATGAATTTTTTGACAAAAATCCAATGTGAACTATATCCAACAAAGATTAGAATTGTAATCATTAATTTTGGAATTTTTCCATTCCACCCGAGTCTGCTATAAAAAGTTTTGTTTATTTCGTGTTTTTTTTTTTTTTTCAATATGAGGTTTGAAGTGCATGCTTGATTAGAATATAAAAAAAATGTTAATTTCGGATTTAAGTTAGGTTTTCTAAAATACCCCAAAAAACCCCCTTGAGATCTTTCTTGTTTTATGATGATCTATATATCTATTGAATAAATCACGAAAGAAACTTTGCGCAAATTTGCGCTTTTTAAATTATTAACATTTCTGTAGGCTTAACTTCATCAATCAAAAATGGTGACCTATTGCAAACATCGATTGAAAGTTAGAAGTCTGTGAAATTAATTGCCGTTGCTCCAAAAATTAATTAATTAATAGGCCTAGAAGGGTCAAGTGAAGATATTGAACTTCAAATTCAAAACGCTTCTAAGTATATGAAGGTTTTTTATAATACAAACTCTATATACTACTGAAATAAATCAGCCAAGTAGAAGACTTAGCACTATTATTGGACTTGTTGAATTATTGATTCAAATTAGCTGTCTTGGCCTTTAGTTTTAGGCCAAAAAAGCTAATTTGCTTCTAAGTATTATTGTCTAAAACTGAGGCAAAAATGGGAACATTGCCAAAGAAAACGGAATAAGTTCATGCAAGTCATGCAAGTTAATGAACAATGGCTTACCCTTAATTTTCCGTTGCCAGTCAATGTGCTTAATCGTTAAAGTATAACAGATAATCCAAGTTTACCAGGCACGAGCAAAGGTAGAATTTTGAAGAGTGCAGCGAGCGTACGAAAAAATGTCGCGTTCGTGAACTAATTTCGCAACACAGAACAGAGGAGCTTTTCGTCGTTTTTCAAATTCTTCTCAAAAATCGGATAAGACTTTAATTATCAGCAAACCCTAGCATTTTACATTACTTATATGCAACTTCGGAATTATATTAAGGACGATTGCAACTGGTTGCGAAATAAATTTTGAGAGATTCGTGAAATTATTGGAAGACACAAAACCCATGTATCTTTCCAAATACAGTTGCGAAAGATATAATTTCGTTTTTCCATTTACCTATTGGTGTTCTTCTGAAGAAGCATTGGAAGCAAGGCATAAGGAAATCCGAAAAGCCAGGCTAAATCATAGTCGAAAGTGCTCCAGAATAAGTTCAGTGACTGATTTAATTAATCATTTGTTAATTACTTCAGATTCACTTTCAAATATACGTTCCAAGAGCTCAAATTAGTCTAAAGTCGACGCAGATATTGATCAATATCTACTCACCAATAATTTAGAAGCCTGAACATTACCAGTTAATATATGGAGGGCTCACAGCTGCACCGAACCAAGTCATAAAAAAAAAATTCAAAACTAACGCCAAAATTTCCGCAAAATTGACCTCTATTTAGAGCTGTAACTATATGTAGTTCATTACAGCTCTAAATAAAACTATGTAGCTCTAAATGAACTATGTAGTTCATTACAGCTCTAAATAGAGGTTAATTTTGCGGAAATTTTGGCGTTAGTTTTGGATTTTTTTTTTATGACTTGGTTCGGTACAGCTGTGAGCCCTTCATATAGACTTGAACGATATTGATGGGACATCAGAAAGCGATAGCGATTAATTGGTTATTATTTTTTATTTATTATACTACTTAAGGCTCGGTCAAACAGAACGCGTTTTTACGCCGCGTTTCACCGCCGCGTTCAAACGAAGCGTTGTATTACATCGCAATACATGTCCCATGTCACACTGAACGCGTTTTTGACGCCGCGTTGAATTCACCATGGCGTTGCAACGCGGCGGTGAAACGCGACGTTGTGTGAAATTACAGATTATTTCTAACGCTGCGGCAGTCAAAGGAATTTTAAATTTTTTCAAGATGGAAAAATTAATTGAATTGGTGAGAAATTACCCATGTCTATACGATATGGGTGATAAATCGTATAAGAACAGTGTTTTACATACATATTTAATTATTATTATTGAAATATAGGACAAATTTCTCTCTCATCATATATGCCGCATTGATAGGTCTTCTGTTTGTTGGCCTTCGAGATGTGCGACTCTTCTTTTTTTGTTAATTGGCATGTACCCAAATTCTTTTTCTTTTACGGGAATTTCGTAAAATAGCAAATAGAAGCAATAATTCCTCCTCCGAATCTGAGGTGTTTGAAATTATTTTTGTTAAGGAATTATTGTTTCGTTTGTTCATTGCTTGAAAGCTATCTGTTTGACGTCCTCTGACGCGGCGGTTGCAACGTCGCGTCAAAATAATCTTACCGTCGCGTTAAAAAATCTTAACGCGGCGTTGAAAACGCGTTCTGTTTGACCGAGCCTTTATTGTTCACATTAAGTTTGAAGGTAATTGAACCACTAAATTTGTTAATGAAAATAAAAATTAAGCTTAAGAAATATTTACAAGATCAGAAAAATAAAGCTCGAGTTCCAAAAAAAAAGTTCGCTGCTCAACTCTTTTATTCGGAGGGGAGCTGGGCGGGGCATTTATTGCTGTTTTATGTATTTAGTTTTTGATTTATAACATCGATATTTAATGAAGTAAGTGATAACGAGCGAAATAATAAGGTTTTAATCATTAAAACAAGAGATATTAATTTCGCCGTTTTTTCCATACACTCGTCCTACTGTGGCGCTGGCTTGAAGCCATACTGCTGTCGATATCAAGGTGGAGACAGTTGCCGATGTTATCTGTCACAGCCATCACTGATCAGGGAAAACTATTTGAATCCAAGCTGCTGGAAAATTTAGGAAAGTCCCTGGGCTTTAGAAGGAACCGAAAGATATTGCATGATCGTATCACTCACAAGCCAATGGGATCATCGATTGATGGCACGGGACTCTCAGAGCCCCAATTATGTGTTACCAAGACCACTAATAGTTCAAAACTTTGCCATGGATCTTGTAAGGTTTGAGAATCTTGCTTCCTGAAGCCCTCAACACTTTGTTAGAAGAATCCCTTTACGGAAAAACTCTTGAGTGACCTCATAATATGTTCATCCAAGCAAACATAGAGGAAATATATTATTATATAAATAAATATATTAATATATTTCCCCTATGCAAGCAAAGTTGAATTACAATCTAAACTTGTGAACCATTTACGGCAGCACTTTAACGAAGGGTGGCCAGTTGCTGCATCCAATCATTATTAATTATTAAAATATATATACTAAGTTTTACTACCTTTAAGAGGCATGTATTGGTTTCAAATTTCCTAAATCAAGTTACATAACACAGTTCGAATAGTAGAACGAACATGGAATATTATATCCACAATAATTAAACAAAAAATAAAACCAAACAAACCATTAAACAAAAAAAAAATAGGCAACTTGAAAGTGAAGTCTGTATTAATTATGTATTTGAAGATTAGATTTTGAATTAAATATATGTACCTACCAACCAGACTCTTTTGCATAATGGTAAGCGCATTTAATTGTCATGCAGAAGGAGTGAACTCCTAGCCGCTGCAGAAACGTTTTTCAGAGGTTTACTTCCTGCTACAAAAAAGTGAAATATCCTCCAAAACAAGGGTAGTGTCATGAAATTGCTTCTTATCTTAGCGGTTCAAGCGCGGCATACAATTGTTTAGTCGTCGACGAGTAAAGAGGTGTTTTAATTTCGCTTCTTCCTTAAAATAAAAAATTATTTACAAATAACCCTGACTCCCTTTTGTTAGCAAACAAAAAACTAAATAAAAAAAAGAACTGACCTCTTTTAAAAATTTTCAACCAACCCCAATTCTCGCAAACCAAAATACAAAAAAATGTTAAAGTGCTGCATTTGTAATAATGACGTCAATGTTGACCGACTTACGTGTGGCGGTCTCTGCAGTAAGCTCTTCCACCCGAGTTGCATTTGATTCAGCAAAATATCTATGAATCCTCACGGATCACATTACATTTGTAATCCCTCCTCGACAAAAGAGTGTTTTTTTGTCGATCATTTAACTGACCCAGATAACTCATCAATCACTCTCTGCCCTTAAATTCTTATAGCTATAGCTATATTGATAATTATCATCCTCCCTTGTCTCTATAACGTTCTATCACGATTTTCCTATACAGATTTCTCCCCCCACAAATATATCTGATTTTCATAAAGCCAATTTTTCTCAAATCAATGAATATATCGCCAGAGTTTCCTTTAATTTTGACAACCTTACTGTGAATGATGCAATAGACATATTTTATAGAGAAATATTTAATTCTATTTCTCTTCATGTACCTGTTTCTCGTCGTAAGACTTCGTCTTCTTCCCCACCTTGGTATAATCATAGGCTACGGTCGATGCGTTATAAAGTGCGATGGAATAAGGCCAACTTTCAAAAATTGGCCTTATTGCACTTTTATAAAGTGAAATTAGGCCAATTTTCAGCAGTTGGTCTTATTGCACTTTTACAAAGTGAAATTAGGCCAAATTGGTCTTATTTCCCTTTCCACAGTTGGTCTTATTGCACTTTGACAAAGCGAAATAAAGCCGAATTGCATTTTTATATCTATTTCATGAAAAAATTTGGCCTTATCTCACTTTACAAAAGCGACATAAGGCCAAATTTTTGACTTAAGGCCAAGCATAAAATGTTTCGTTAAAATTAAAAAAAGTAGTTTTTGCCATTAGATTCGTATAATACATAAATGTTTATCGGGGGCCGACGTTCTTGGTTTTCTTGGGTAAGAGTACCTTGGGTGGCCCGCTTCGCGGGTTTTCAGGTTTTTAACTCCCTTTTCGGGTCTCACACCCGCTCACGCAACTCCGTTACTCCGCTCAGGGTATGTTCAGTCGCCAGGCAGGCGCCTCTGTAGCAACAGTTGGTATTTTATATTAATTGGAGTAGACAAATTTAGTCTTATTTCTCAAAATCATTTGGTCTTATTTCACTTTGACTCTACTGAAAATTGGCCTTATTTCACTTTATCAAAGTGCAATTTGTCAACTTTAAATGAAAATCCGATAGTTATCCTCAATCTCTTTCAATAATAAAATTTTAAACGAACCACAGACTTTCGCCAACTTTTTCGCTTGTTTCTTTAAAAAATAATTTACCGACGACTCCTTTATACCTGATTGTACTTATTTCAATTATTTACCAAATTTCTCCTTCGGACAATTTCTACCTCATACCATGGACTCATAACTCATCGAAAATAAGCTGAATCAACTCAATGATGAGTATATTCTCGGCCTAGATGGTATCCCCGCCATATTTCTAAAAAAAATGCTCTTCAACATTCTCTCTTCCTCTTTCGGTTTATCTCTATCTCAAGGAGTATTCCCTCAGTTATGGAAGACTTCTTTTATAACCCCAATACATAAAAAGGGCCCCAAGTGTAAAATTACAAACTATCGTCCAATCGCTAAACTTTCACATATTCCCAAAATCTTTGAAAGCATTTTGTATGATATTTTAAGTATTCGTTGTAAGTCTCTCATTTCCCCTAAACAACACGGCTTTGTAAATGGTAGGTCTACAACGACTAACCTTGTTGAATTCGTATCCTTTAGCCTCTCAGCCTTAGAAAACGGAAATGAAGTCGATGTTGTCTCCACCGATTTCAATAAGGCCTTTGACAAAATCTCACATAAGCTTATTTTATTCAAACTGTCCACCCTTGGCTTTGAACCTATCTTCTTAAGATGGATGGAAAATAAAAAAAATAAATTTCACCTAAACACCCGTCAATAAAAAGTTCGATTCAGAGCTTCCTTCTCTGTTCCTCCGGGGTTCCACAAGGCCAGCCACTTAGGATCTCTCATCTTTATTCTTACTATTAACGATACTGAAATGGTCATTAAACATTGTCAAATCTCACTCTACGCCGACGATACGAAGTTTTTCAAGACCATTTCTTCCACACATGATGCCACTCTCCTACAACTTGATCTCAACAATTTCTCTGTCTGGTGCCTGAAAAATTGCTTAGAACTAAATATTTACAAATGTCAATCAATGACTTTTTCACGAAAACGTATCCGATCCACTCCCCGTTGATACCTTCTACATTATCAGCCCATATCCACCGCTGAGCCAATTCGAGACGTTGGTGTTTTTTGTGACAGAGAACTCACCTTTCTCACACATATTGACAAGATTATACTCAAAGCAAACTCTACACTAGGCTTTGTGAAACGTTGGTCCAAAGAATTCTCTGACCCCTACGTGACCCGTCCTTTTTACATAACCTTTCTTCGCCCGCTTCTTGAATACGCCTATCAAGTATGATCCCCTTATCAACAAACTCATATATACAGAATTCAGAGCATTCAACGTCGTTTCCTACGTTTCGCACTTCGTGGTCTATCTTAGAATAACCCTCTTATTTTACGCCCGTATCAAGACCGACTTGTGTTAATCAACTTGAATACGCTGGAAGAACGAAGAACAATAAGCGACATTCTTTTCATTCATCGATTACTTTCAAGGTCTGTTGACTCTCTATGAACTCTCTATGACTCTCTAAAATTCCATCTCTTTCAACACTAAATCCTCGTCTCTTCTATCTGCCTACCCACCGTACCTCTTACGGCTCCAACGAACCTATTACTCGCATGCTTCGGACGATTAATTGTAACATTAACTGTTTCGACCTTAACCTCAATTCACCCTGTCTGAAACTCCGTCTTAATCGTCCTTCCAATTCCCAACCCTAGATTTAAGAGCTATACTTAAGTGAGATTAAGAATATTCTTGTATTAAGCCTAATAAATAGGGGTATTGCCCCCACCAAAATTAATAGTTTCATGATGTAAATCAGTGTAATATATTTTATTTAATATTTGTATAAGCGGAACCTGCTCTATTTTTGTAGGATAAAGAAGATGAAAAGGCTTTAACTCCAGGCTAAACCTACTTGTAGTATTCTTAAGTTATTTCATAAATAATAAACTATGGTATTCATGCAATTATATATTCTGGATCAAATGTAAGAGTCTTATTTATGTAAATTGCTTGTTACTTACTTCTATAAATCGAACCAGGGCTCTGAGTGCTCGGTAAACTTGCTCTTCGTTTGGACTACTATTGAAAAACTGCAGGATAGCCATCGTCAGCTCTACTGCAACGTCATCGAACACCTGCGAAAATTACATTATTCAAGTAAATTAAAAATACATTCAAGTCAATGCTTTTGAAAATAACCCGATATATTCTTTGCTCATATAGACTAATCGAAATAGAGAAAAAATGTTAAAATTTCGATAAAAAACCACAAAAGGCGGGAGATTGGTACTAACCTTTGTTTCATTTTATCGAAAATCGAATTAACTGCATACAATCCAATAATAATAATAATAATAATAATAATAATAATAATAATAATGCTATCCAAGACATGGTTATAGCAACTAAAAACTACCGCAAGTTTATTTTGCGGGAAGACTTGCAAAATGATTCTTATCGCCGCTATCAGAATAACGCTGATACTATTGACCACATTATAGGTTGATGTACGAGCTTAGCATCATATGATTATACAGCAAGACATAATCAGGTAGCTAAAATAATTCATCAGGACCTGGCGATAAAATATAATCTTGCAAATACGAACCACCACCCGTGCTAGAAAACAATAGCTCTAAGCTGTACTGGGATAGATCTATGAATACACACCGCACTATACGAGTCAAAAAGCCAGACATCGTGTTATTTGGTAAAGCTCGGAAGACAATAAGATTATTTGATACAGCTGTTCATCTTAACCATAACCTTCAGTTGACGTATAGGACAAAAATTGATAAATATACTGATCTGGGAAACGAACTTAAGACAATGTATCATGGATATCTCACCAATAATTGTATAAAATGGAAAACCCACAAATAGGGAGAGCACAAATAATGAAATAAACCTGGGGACCTCGGATAACCCCACCGCGTCGGGATCGCATAACTCCCGCACACGTGGGTTGGTAACTGGACTGCGTGTGACAAGTGAGCTACAGAACAATAACAATACCCAGCCTATAGTTGAACAGCATGCACAATCTGCAGCTCTCACAGCAGCTGGAAGGGTAAGACAGCGCCGAAAATGGACAAACGAAATAAATGAAGAGCTATTGCGCACATACTACATCGTAACCCTACAAGAACAAAACCTTACAGGATATCGCACTCAGCTTCGCGCAACATTTGTAACGCCTGGCAGACCAAATAAGAGTAATACATAGGAATAATCTTATCCCGGAAATCAGAAGAAACACCATCAAAGAAGCCTCGAGAATAGTATCAGACAACAACAATAACGATCCAGAAGAAATACAATGTATGAATAAGCTGCAATATGAAACAGATAACCACGACCAAGACCAGCAAGCTACCAACATCAGTGACGAACGACAATGAAAGAACGCAGACATACATGAAAATCCATTCAGTGATGTCGACGACATATTTGACCAGCAATATGATATTTACAGAGATATTGACCCTCGAATGAGACTCACAATACCGAAGATCAATACCTGCAAACAACTCAGCAAGGTTATTCAATATATCAACGATAAAATAGTTGCAAGAGAGATCCCCCAGATGAATACGCTAGGTGAACTGAACAGCCTCATTTACACTTCGGCAGTCACAGTATCGATCAAAATGGGCCATAAGATAAGGCATACCATCAACAGAATGAGGAGACCAAGGAAAGAAGATGCAATCCTCAGGCGGATTGAATCCAAGATAGAAGCCCTGAGAAACGACATAGAAAGACTGAAGAAGTATATGAGTGGCAATTGTTCAAGAAGGCTTAAACATAAAGTGCACGGTATCTTTGAAAGGCACAACAGACATTCGCGATATGAACTTAACAACTCGAACGCGGTACTAGTGATGGACACAATAAAGCAAAAGCTATCTGTGCAAGTGACAAAGCAGCGCAAATATAAGCTGTCAAATCAAAGACGCGAAAACAACAGAATATTCAAGACCAGCGAGAAAGCCTTTTACTGAACGTTAAAAAACACGATAGAGCCGGAGGCAGAAAACATACCGACTAAGGAGGACACCGAAAACTACTGGTCATCAACATGGTCGAATCAAACAACCCACAACAAGAACGCTGAATGGATAAAAATCGAAAGAAAACGCACCCAGATGCTGGAAGAAATGCCAGTTGACCGATTAACAACTGAACAGGTTAAACAAATTATATCCAGAACCCACAATTGGAAAGCGCCCGGACTGGACAAAATCCAAAATTTTTGGTTCAAAAGGCTGCCAGCTGTGCATGAGAAACGAGAACTTAACACCCTTAAACCTGAGCGGTGATTTCGAGAGACGAGCAATAAGTAGGGATGATAGGGAACGCATGTGGGCAATCAAATCGATACAAGGCCGGTACTACGGAGCAGTTAATAGCGATAATGTTGACAAGCTAATGTCACACACATGGTTATTAAAGGGTGAACTGTATGCCGAAACTGAAGCGTTTATAATTGCTATCCAAGACCAAGTGATCCCTACCAAGAACTATAAGAAGCATGTCATGAAGGATCCAAACCTGAAACGGCTGTACGTGCCTAGCTCAAACTGAGTACACGAGGAGACACAATAACGTCGCCAAAATCCTGCATAAGAAGCTTCTCGAAAGACATGGTGCTAGGGACAAGAGTTTTCTATAAGAATTCTCGACCGTTTATTTCCTTTGGGTTCCTCTTCAAGGCAGCTCACTGGACAGGTTCTCTCTTTAGAGTTCCATCCGTTTATTTCCCTAGGTTGCGTGCTAGGGACACAGGGCTTCCGATAAAGTTCCCGAATCTGTTTCTTTCCTTTGATTTCCTCTTCAAGGCAGCTCATTGGACAGGTTCTCTTTATAGAGTTCCACCCGTTTATTTCCCTAGGTTGCGTGCTAGGGACAAGGGTTTTCTATAAGAACTCCCGACCGTTTATTTCCTTTGATCTCCTCTTTAAGGCAGCTCACTGGACAGATTCTCTCTTTAGAGTTCCACCCGTTTATTTCCCTAGGTTGCGTGCTAGGGACACAGGGCTTCCGATAAGGTTCCCGACCGTTTCTTTCCTCTGATCTCCTCTTCAAGGTAGCTCACTGGACAGGTTCTCTTTTTAGAGTTCCACCCGTTTATTTCCCTAGGTTGCGTCCTAGGGACACAATATATGAAATACCGTGTTAGTTATTTAGACTTATGAATACTGTATTATATGAAATACCGTGTTATTTATTTTAAGAAAATAAATATTGTTAATAAAAGTATATGAAATACCATGTTATGAATACGAAGCCACGAAATAAATTAATTGAAAGATTTGCAGTGTTAAAATACATTATTTCATTCGGAGCCTTAGACCCTCCAAACCCTGGAAAGCACCAGGAACTGACAGAATACATAATTTTTGGTACAAACGTTTTGAAACTACACAGCCGAAACTGCTGGACCTCATTAACCAAGCTTTGAAAACACCTAACACAGACTTCTTGGTAAAAGGAACTACATACCTCCTAACAAAAAGCAATGGCTTCAATCGAAACCCTACAAATGGTAGGCCCATCACCTGTCTCTCAACTCTATACAAAATAATGACAGCATGTGTGAATAGAATGGTTTACGACCACTTAAGTACGCACAAAGTGCTATGCGAGGAACAGAAAGGATGCATCAGAGGGGCTCGGGGATGCAAAGACAACTTACTGTCGACCAAGTTATCATCGAGCAATCTACAAAACCCAAAGAAACTTATATGTTACTTATATCGACTACAAGAAGGCTTTTGATAGTATACCGCATACCTGGCTTATCGACGTCCTTAAAATATACCACATCCACCCAAGTTATTTCGTTCCTTGTACATAGCATGAGTAAGTGGAAAACATGTATAGAGATATTTAAGGACGGCACATCACTAAAAACTAACGAAATCCCCATTAAATCGGGCATATTTCAGGGAGAATCCTTTAGTGCCCTATGGTTTTGCATCGCCATTAACCCGCTCAGCAACTTGCTCAACTCGAGCAAATATGGCTTTGAACTCAAATCGAATAACTCCGAGTTTAAAACAAACCACCTCCTGTACATGGACGACCTTAAGACCTACGCATCAACAAAGGCCCATTTAAACTATCTCATTGAAATAGTAAGCATGTTTAGCAGAGCTATAAAAATGGAATTTGGATTGAGTACAAAAAAAATTGAGTGTCGCACAAAAAATTCAAATATACCAAAACGTAGGAAATAAAGTGATCTATAAAAAACAACTTAAGTATTTTTTCGATCAGATGAACATGAGGCGAAATAAACGTTAAAATCCATTTTTTACTTCAAAATCTCGACCGTTTTTCGTCGATAACTTTTTTTTGGAAAGAGGTTTCAAATTTTTTTCTCAACAAAATTTAAAGAAGATATTTTAACGTAAAAACCTAAAAAAAAAATACAGCTCTATATATGATAAGAGCCGAAAAAATCGAGTTCACGCTTTCCAAAGCCTTTTTCAAAATGGCGGACAATGCATGGGCGCTTTTTGTTCGAACTTTTTGGATTTACACTCTCCAATAGGTACTCTTTAAGAAACAAAAAAAAAAAATTCGACGCAGTATTTTTTGTAGATATAAAATACTAATTTGACTGGACTATATAGTTTATATATGTATATACAATAGTTTATTTTTATTTACACTCAAAATATGTTGAAACATTTAAAGGGTAATCATAATCTCTTGAGCGCGTGTAGATTTAAAAAAAAAGATCAAGCGTGATTACGATATGGCCTGCAACGTCAGGTATTCGAATTGGCTCGTTCACAAGTTGAGTTCATAAAGTGAGTTATATAAAGTTTTATAAAAAACAAAAATAAAGAAATGAAAGTAACCAAAAAAAGCTATTAAGGTTCGCGTTAATAGCTTACATATATCTTAGAAGCTTTTAAAAAAAATAACTACACATACCACAGTTTTTACTTCCTTGATGGCTAAGTTATATAAAATTGATGTTCCAATATTTTTAAGAGTAGGACAGTTAGAAAGAACGCAATGAGCTGTCACTTTCGTTGTGACTCTAATATTCGAAATTGTCTGGTTATTATACTGCCATTCCGATATGTATAAAAGCCATTCAGATGGGCTGGGGTTTTCAAACAAATTACATATCTGAAAAATACAAAATTATTATTAATTAACGGTGAATTTCTTAACAAAGTTCTTGAATCAATTTAAAACTAGCTCTTATCTTTTCAACTCAGTTTCAACTCGAGCACAATCTTCTCTTCGAATGCCTTCCTTAAAATTCGGTTTAAATTTATTTTTGTGTTGCAAGAAGTTTAAAAAACAGTTCAATTTACCCCAACACATGCATGTTTGAACAACAATGTCAACAATTTATTCCGTTTTTTGTTCTCGTTGACGAATACCTACCTGACAAAATAATTATGTGCAGGGGTGTACCGCCACTTACGAAGTGACAAATCGTCCAAGAGCTTATCTTGTTATTAAAAGCGCTGTTCATTAGCGTTTTCGAAATTCGAATCGGCAGAAAATTGTGGTTCCCCTCCATTCTCGGGAACACGCAAACATGAATGGTTGAGCGTTGCTTAGGCTTTTTTCAAGCCTTAACGGGCCTTTACCGGTTTGGATCCGAATTGATTTATATTTCATTCTATTTTATTATGGAAACTAAAACATTTGATATTTTTTTTTTTTTTTTGAAAAAATGAGAAAGTCGTTAAAGCGAGTTCGAGGTCGCTAGAACCTAGAATCTTAGAAATTAATTTGTTGAATTTCTATCTCAAACCGAAATCTAAATTGGACTTCGAAAGCTTCGTGGAAAAATGAGTTAGAACTTTATGAAGTTCTAAATTTTGTTAAACCGAGAACTTTGTTAATAAATTAGACATAATACATTTAAACATTAAATCAAAATCGTACAAATATTCCCCAAGCTTGTTGTTCATCGGGACTTTGTTTGTCAAAGTCATTTGCAAAGTTCATCAATGTGTGATCCTTTCTGTCTTGGTGCAATAAAATAATAACATCATCCTTAAGAGCTGCACATGCTAGAACTCTTATCAAATGAATTCTACAGTCTGGAGAAAATGAAGGTTCTTTCAAGATGCGACCTTAGATAAATTATACAATTTGTATTTTTCTTT
Organism: Chrysotoxum bicinctum; assembly: GCA_911387755.1. NCBI lineage: Eukaryota > Metazoa > Arthropoda > Insecta > Diptera > Syrphidae > Chrysotoxum > Chrysotoxum bicinctum. Next base: position 116,701,492 of record OU426988.1, read on the forward strand.
GATAAACACAGATATCTGTTAAAATATTTATTACCAATGAACGTTAAAAAGCTATCACTTAGCACCCAGCAACCATCATCTTCAATTAAATATTGATGCAATTCTTCCATGGCGATTTCTTCATCCTTGTATATTTTTCCATCTAGAAGCTTAACAAGACATTCCAGTTCTGTTTTAACCTGCAATAAAATATTTACATGTGCTTTATTAGAACACGTTGGTTGAAAATTAAGATTTTTATGAACAAAGTTTGCTATTGCTATTTTTTTGCGCACGAAAACAACCTCGACATATGTATGCACATGGGATATCAATGATTTCATATCGCGAAAACATTTCACGGTGCTTACAAACTTGGTGCTCACAAAATTATTTATATGTATTTTATTTTGATGACTGGGTCCCATGATCGAGAAAACTTAAAACTGTCATCCCGACGGAAATTATGATGGCGCTTAATTTCAATCGCCTCGCGTACTAAGCGTGGGATATAGTGTTTTTCCTAAGCTCAGTTTTAAGCATTCTCGATCATGGGGCCCGGTCATCAACACCACACGGCCATCCCAGACCAAACATAAAACAACCTGCGTAGCCAATCTAATGCATAAAGTTTCGACAGTAGTGTCCCGGTGAGGGTGACCACGCTAGTTACATCATCTTGTACCCCTTGTACTTGACTTTTGTAACTCGTATAAAACACTCTTTCTCTCTCATTTTGTTAACCGAAATGAGTGTAGAGCAACTGATCATTAGGTTACAGTCTCTTTTGATTCTTGATATACTCGTAAGAACAAGGCAAGAGCTGCAGCATTGTAAATAATAATGGTTTTGTTATATATATTTTGTAGTCTTTAGTCTAGTTTAAGAGTTCAACAAATAAAACATCTTATTTTTGCAAATGGTTTTTGGCTTTTATTTAATCACGTTATTCGCACAATGTAATTTGATGCGAAAAGTTCGCAGTAAATACTAAAGTACACACTTTCTATTTCAGATACGCGGCTTATCCGAAAAATATTTACGGGGAGAGTACGATAACTTAGGCACCAAAAAATTGATAACGGATTTTTGTAGAAGAGTCAAATACAAGCGTTTTTTACTATGGGAGGGGGGTCTATCTCGCCCCATTTAGGAGGTAGGGGCGATTTAAAAAAAAATTACTTAAATTGAAAAAAAAAAAAATATTAAAAAACAACGGCAACACTTACAATAAAGTACTATACCGGTTTTGAAAGCCAGAAGTCTGTTCTATAATCCTAAATTTAAATTAAATTATTTATGTCAATAGTTTTTGAAAAATTCGCATGCAAACCCAAAATTTTGTTAAAAAAATGAAAAAAAAAAAAGTTTAGACCAATTTTTTTCGAAATTATGAAATAAAGTGGTGATTTCATTTTTAATGTGGTTCATTTGTAAGTAAGGTACAGCAAATCATTTAGCGTTACCAAGAATGCACCACGAGGAGGTAGAATTGTATAGCATTCCGCGTCTCAGTCAGTCAGTTTGTGAGTAAGCCAGGTGTTAATTAAAAATAGTCAAATCAATTTTTCAATGTTCAATGTTTTAAAACCGTGTTTACAGGGATTTTGATCACAAAAGAGATAATTACAGCAAGCACTTCCCGAATCTCTAGCCAATATTGAGGCCCATGGAAAAATGTGCCGATAGATGGATTTATTGTATTCTTACATTTTTTGTCTCCTTTTTTTAGAGCTTTTTTCGGAGCACCGCCACATCCAACCGAACTTGAAATTTTTATATTTTTCTACCTTTATCGGTAAGTTGCAATACAGTGGGGGAGTTGACGTTTTAGTTGGAATTAGAACGATTTCTTCTAAGAACGCGATGCTTTTGAAATATTTTTTTTGAAATATTGAAAAGTTATTTAATTTATTTAGGCTTAGTCGCCTTTCTTTATTCAAAGAAAAAAATACTTCACTCTTACAAAGGTTGAATAACGAATGACCTTGGTAAACAATAACCTGTACCACATTAGTATTAAAAATATTAGACACAAACAATAAACATACATGTTAATTAAGGAATTATATAAATTTGCTGCATTCGTAGTTCGTACAGTAGTACCTAGGTAATGTTAATTTTCCATAATGTATTAAATTTTCATGTCTGATCATTTTAAAAGTGCAACTTTGGGTTACGTACATATATTTAGTAGACATTGGATATACGCCATAGGGTAAATTCAAAGTTTCTTTATATCCAGAATCTGTAAATGCAAAAGAAATCTTGCATACACCCAATCTCGCACCTACCCCAAATCCTATAGTGTGCCGAAGCAGAGGGGTTGCAGGGGGCAGCCTACCCCACCATACATATCCCATAAAAAAGTAGTTTTAGTTATTTTCAATTTTCTCAAAAACTAGAGGACATAAAATCATATACTTTTCAGTTTTTGAATAAAAATAAATTAGAGCAACGAATTTTAGGAAAAATAATAATATATAATTGTTCAGTTTTGAAAAATTAAATTTTAAACTTTTTTTTATGTTTTTTTTTTCCCAAAATTTGAGTTTAAAACTTGTTTTTTTCAAAAACTGTGCATAGCTTTCACTTGATTTAAAAATTATCTAATATAAAAGAGCATTGGCTTTAAAAAAAAGGTATAATACTTAATTGTTAGTATTACCGTTATTTTTTAATATTTTTGTTTCCATTTTAGTACCTTTTTTATACAATTGCCCCTCCCGCCCAAACGGGGTGAGATAGACCCCCCTCCCATAGTAAAAAATGCTTGTATTGAACTGTTCTACAAAAAACCGTTATAATTTCTTGGCACCTAAGTTGTCGTACTCTTGCCATATTTACAAATCACGTCTAACGACCGCTAAAGCATTAAAAGTTAAATTTTGAACAGCTTAGTATATTAAGATATTAGTATGATACGAGTACTACTTAACAATTTACAGACTTTAAAGCAGATTAATAACACTTTTCACTCGTAAGCTTTTCTCTCAACTTACAGCTTACGAAAGCTGATTATTTTAAACTAATAATTTTTTTAAGAAGTTGCTTACGTTAACAACATACTTGGTACACAGCTCTTTTTGAATTCCCCCTCTCCCATGTTGTTTCTTTGGATTTTTTTTTTAATTTTATAAATTTTGGAAAATATTTGTATCATCAAAAACTGTTCCACATATTTAAAAAAAAAATTCAAAAAATGTCATTTAACAAAAGCTAGCTAATGGTTGAAAAAATTGCTGATTAAGTTTAAATACGAGTAGTATTGTGTATTTTTATTTTTTTTTTATTTTTAATTTTGAAAAAACAGTATTTCGAAAACCCATTTTGTATAAACTTGAGCATTAATAGTTTTTCAAAACTATGTATTCATTAGATTAAAGATACATATTTTTATTTTATCCAAAACAAGCAGTATGCACATTACGTACAATTGATAAATAAAATGCACGACTGGGTCGCACGAACTTGCTCCTACAGTCTTGGCCAAAAGAGTAACCCTATATTTTACGCTCTATTCTCTTGAAGAATGAATTGTTCGCGTTGTGCCGTGCAAAATGCCTTAGATCGGTTGCAGAAAACTGGATCCGATCTAAATCGGTAAGAGAAGATCGGTTTTTAATATGAACCTCTATAAAAAAAAAACGTAAAAAAAAACATCAAATAAGCTAGTTGCCGACATAACACAACGTTGTGGGAAACAGATTTCGGCTAGAACCGTTAGAAGGAGACTCGGAAAAGTTGGATTGAAAGGTTGCAAGGCGAGGAAAAAGCCATGGCTCTCAGAAAACAACACAAAGTTGCGGCTAGAATGGGCAAAAAATACCAAAACTTTACTGAAGAAGATTGGAGTAAAGTTTTGTGGTCAGATGAATTAAACTTTGAAGTAAGCATTATAATGAAGCTCCGAACTCGGAAACTTTAAAAACTGTTTTAAATTGCCATCCACTTAGTTATTTTGAGCTTTTGAAAAAGGTTATTTTTTTTTATTTTTACAGGTGTTTGGAAACCCTGGTGTAACCTTTGTGAGACGGCGAGTTGGTGAGGAATACAACCTAGAATGTGTAGTTCCAACCCTTAAGCACGGAGGAGGAACAGTTATGATCTGGGATTGCATGACTGTGGAATGAAGTGGTTTGCTGAAAATGCCATTGACCTGCTTCCATGGCCTGTCCAGTACCCAGATCTGAACCCAATTGAGCATCTATGGGGAATTTTAAAGCGTAAATTCCGACAATACCCAACAACATCAAAAGAGATGCTCAAAAAGGTTCTTGAGCAAGAATGGCTCAAAATAAGTTCTGACGAATCCCGTAAACTCGTAAGCTCATGCCTAAACGAATAGCAGCAGTCATAAAAGCGGGGGTGGCCATACAAAATATTAAATTTTCTTTAATAAAAAAAATTTCAACATTTGAAATGAGGCAAAGGGATGTTGTTTGGGGTGTAGGATTCTGAACGGGTGCATAAACTAAAGAAGAAAAGGAAAATAGGAAAGTAGGAAGAGGTTTAGGATGCGGTAGGAGAGGATGAGGTAGGGGTAGAATGTCCGCTACGGAGGCGATGGCATGCTTGTTCCGCTCAGCTCCGCTCGCCGGATGTAGGGGGGGATCTTGCCACCGTAGTTGGACCTCGCCTATTTCAAAAAAATTTTTACACATGCCACACAAAAAGTCTTGACCCTCACTCTAACGACTCACTATTAAAAAAATCATTTCTACCGCAAATTTTATGAAAGCAATAATACTTCACTTTAGCCAATAAAATAACATGGGAATAATGTAGTAAAGGGGAGGGATGGGTGGTGAAATTGGGAGGTGACGGAAAGGGAGAAATGTATAGGGATCAAATGGCAAAAATCTGTAACACAAGGTATAATTTATTATTAAAATTGAATAACACAGGCTTCTTCTCTTTTTATTTATTTAGATTTTCTCTTAGTATTAATTTTTATTATTATTTCTTAATTTTTGATTGTAATTTTCTTAGTTTTGTCGAAAAATGTAACCAGTTCTTAGGTACTATAAAAGACTAAGTCTTACTTGTACACCCTTTTTGAAAATAAATTGAATTGAATTGAATTTGAATTTTCTGCATACTTGTTTTTTTTTATTTTACTTGGGTTTAAAATTATGGCATCTTTTTGGGGTGCCTAATACATTTGGCCAAGACTGTATATAATAGACTAGGAATTTTAAAAACGAATGTTATTAGAGAAAACAGTTCATAAGGATAAAATTAATTTTTTAAATTCTTTTAGTAGTAAGAGAAAAAAACAGAATGCTATACAAATATGAATTTATGCAAGAACAAAAATTATAAGTAGTTGTAGTGGTTTCTTAAAAAAACGCTTTTATATACAATCTTTTTTAAAGATTTTTAAAAAAAATTTGGTACGCCAATTTAAAGTTTTTATTATTGTTAGAATAAAAATTAAATTAACAAAAAAAAAGCCGTTTCGGAGATATCGAATTTTCAAAAAAAGAAAAAATAGATTTTTTCTTTCAAAAATTCAAAAAATCTTTATTTTAAAGTTTTTAAATGCAATGTGTCTTAGACTTTTCAGAAGATTCTCTATAAAACAAATTTCATTAAGATCCGCTATGTGGATAATGAGAAATTCAAAATTCGAAAAAATGTTTCTATGGTAAGTACAAGCTGTAATATCTTAATTTCAATTTTTTTTATTAAATTAAAGATCGTAAAAATTAATTGAAAGAAAAAAAATTTATCAAAACTCTAGGCACCGTTTTCGAGAAAAATACGATTTTTGAAAACCATTTTTTTTAATTGCTTAGCATTTGTATGGTAGCAGTGGCGTAGCGTAGGGGGGCCTGGGGGCTCGGTCCGCCCCGGGCGGCAGGCCTAGGGGGGCGGCAAAATGTCGCCGGTGATGCGGGTAGAGTAGAAATCACATGTTTCATGACAGATCGTTTGACAAGTCAACAAACAACAATGATGTAAATTTGAAATTTGTCACCCTATCTGTGGTTCGTCGTTGACCGCTTTCGTGAATTCGTAGACGGTGAGTAGGGCCGTAAGAGTGCATTCCGTATTGTCGCGCTGATCGCGAAACTAAAACAAAATGTTCCGAAACTCTCGCGAAACTGAAAGGGAGTGTTCCGAAACATATGATATGCATATGCGAGATATGATAAGATAACTAGGATTTGACGGAAACGTTATTCTAGTCTCAGCCAGCTCAATGTTTTTGCTCCCTCCCGCATCACAGAAAGTTGTTTTGATTGTGTTGTTTATAGTTTAAATACTGTTGAATCTTCTAAAACTAAGCACTTAGTACTTCACTCAACCTTTGAACTAGTTTTTGAAAATGAAAAGAGTTAAAGGAAGCGGCGCGGAATACTGCAAGAAAAAGGCTAAGAAAGAAGCAGACGCGAAGACGCTAAATATTTCAGTTCTAGTTCTGGTTCAAAAGCTACGTTAACGTCTTCGGCGGCATCCAGCAGCAGCGGAAGTGATTCCAATGTAAGTAAGATTCCTCCATCTACAATCGTGAGTGGCCTAGAATTGTCCTCCGGCCAATATTCATGGGAATGCATAACTTATTTTACGGGCAGAAGAAGAAGACGTGCCTGCCGTCGAAGTTGGAAGTCGTTCTGGTCCCACCACAGAGCAGGGTCAAGATGAAGTCGACTCACCAGAAGTATCTCAAGGATCTAGTCACAAGCCTGCAGAAAAAGTGAACCTCGTGAAGCTGTAAAGACGCTTAAAAATAAGTTTGTAGAAGTTCTTGAGGTACTGGAAGAATTGACGGATCGGTAGCCAGTCTTCTTCTGACAGTCATGCAGTCATTCAACTTCCTCACTTTTCTTAGCTTTTGAGCTGCAGAGCTACCTGAAGAAGATGACGCACAGATTTACCTGCAGCAATGTGGACTGAGTGTGGATAAGTGTGCTCAGAAACTCTGCGTTTTAAAAGCTCACCTGGTGGGGAGCAGAGACCGTTTCGTCCAAGCCGCAATCGACTTTTCTAAGACTTTTTGGAAAAAACTCGGAATCGATCTCAAAACGAGTACAATTCGCAGGAAATAAAATGCACGACTGGGTCGCACGAACTTGCTCCTATGTAATCGACTAGGAATTTTAAAAACGAATGTTATTAGAGAAAACTGTTCATAAGGATAAAATTAATTTTTAAATTCTTTTAGTAGTAAGAGAAAAAAACAGAATGCTATCCAACTATGAATTTATGCAAGAACAAAAATTATAAGTCGTTGTAGTGGTTTCTTAAAAAAAAAAACTTTTATATACAAACTTTTTAAAAGCTTTTTAAGAAAAAATTTAGGTACGCCAATTTTAAGTTTTTATTATTGTTCGAATAAAAATTAAATTTACGAAAAGAAATATTGACCCGTTTCGGAGATATCGAATTTTCAAAAAAAGAAAAAAATAGATTTTGTTCAAAAAATATTTATTTTAAAGTTTTGAAATGCAATGTGTTTTAGACTTTTTAGAAGCTTCACTATAAAAATTTTCATTAAGATCCGTTATGTGGATAATGAGAAATTCAAAATTCGAAAAAAATGGTTTTATGGTAGGTACAAGCTGTAATATCTTAATTTCAGAATTTTTTTTATTAAATTAAAGATCGTAAAAATTAATTGAAAGAAAAAAAAAAATTATCAAAATTCTAGGCGCCGTTTTCGAGAAAAATACGATTTTTGAAAACCATTTTTTAAATTTTTTTAGCATTTGTATGGTAGGTACCTTTATTTTTAAGTAAAATAAAAAAATTTTTCTCACATTTTGTAGATTATATTGAGAAACTTTTATTTATTAAGTTTAAAAAAAATCTAGCAAGGGGTTTTCGAAATATTGAGTTTTGAAAAAAAAAAATTTTGAAGTTTTCTTTTAAAATCCAAAAATTTTTGTTTTTTAAATTTGAGTACACAATTCTATTTATAATTTTGGGGAGCTTAATCAAAAAAAAATGATTAAAATCGGTTAAACCGTTTTTGAGAAAATCAAAAACAAAAAAAATGGTCCCATAGGGGTACCCTCAATAACCATTTTTCGAAAAAAAATTTCAACCAATACCTAGATTTAATTAAATGAAATTTTTCTGTATTTTTATTTTTAAAATCTGTCGAACAGTTTTTGAGAAAAAAAAATGTTTATAAAATTTCGAAAAAAATTCGTATGGGGGTACCGTTATTTTTGGTCTTAAAAAAAGAAAGAAAAAAACGTGTGTGGGGAAAAAATTAAAAATGATATCTACCAAGTTTAAAGAAAATCGGCCGAGCCGTTTAGCCTAAAGTCGAACAGACAGACAGACAGACAGAATTGCGAGACCCACTTTTTTAGTCTTCGCTATCATCGTAATGTCAACTTTGATCAAAATCTCGAGTTCGATTTTTTTTACGAATGCTCGTAAAATCCGTTTATGAAACCGCTAATTCTATTTTACTTTCAATAAAAGATATTTCATTGCCTGTGAAATGATGTCTCGAAATTTAATTTTAATTTAGTATTGAATTGGGTCTCCCGCCCCGGGCGCCGAGATGGTACGCTACGCCACTGTATGGTAGGTACCTTTATTTTTAGGTAAAATAATTTTTTTTCTCACATCTTGTAGATAATATTGAGAAACTTTTATTTATCAAGTTTTAAAAAAATCTAGCATGGGGTTTTCGAAATATAGAGTTTTGAAAAAAAAATTTGAAGTTTTTTTTAAAAATCCAAAAAAAAAAATTTAAATTTGAGTACACAATTCTTTTTATGTTTTTGGGGAGCTTTAGCAAAAAAAATGATCAAAATAGGTTGTACCGTTTTTGAGATAATCAAAAACAAAAAAAAATGGTTCCAGGGGGGTACCCTAAATAACCATTTTTCGGAAAAATTTTTAACCATTACCTAGCTTTAACTAAATGAAATTTTTTTGTATTTTTATTTTTAAAATCTGTAGAACATTTTTGAGAAAAAAAATTTTTATAAAATTTCGAAAAAAAATCCTATGGCAGGTACCGTTAGTTTTAGGCTTAAAAAAAAAGAAAAAAATGTGTGGGGGAAAAAATTAAAAATGGTATCTATGAAGTTTAAAGAAAATCGGCCGAGTCGTATAGGCTGTAGTCGAACAGACAGACAGGCACCCAACTAACATTTCAGTTTCTATTAGCTTAGATATATGGACATTCTGCAAGTTTCAATTTATACAATGCTTCTAAAGAGCCTTCTTCAAAAATAATTTTCTTATAGAAGTCACGGTTTCAATATCATCTTCTTTTAAACCTTTTGCAAGTAAGACACAGAAGTTTTTCAGAGACTAGAACCAATTTTTCGGATATGGTCTTATAAATAAAAATAGAGAAGCTGGAACTTGTATAAAGATTGCAATGTGATATGATATGGAAGTTTGCATCAATGAGTTTTCAAAAGGTTTCTTTAACAATTTCCTTAGAGCTATATAGAATACTTCTCTTAAGCCTAGCAGACTTTAACAAAAAGTCTTTAAAGAAAATATCAATGTTCAAACTTCTAACAACTCTGCAAATGAAACTTAACAGAAACTGATACATTTAATCTTAATTAAAGTTAGGAATATTAAATTGTTACTAGCCGACCCAGCTCTCGAAATTCGAGTGCCAGTTTATTTATTTAATTCATTATCATTCAATAAAAGACAGAGAATTCATGATTTTCTTAAATTGTTGAATGCAATGAGAAGTACCTACTAAACACTCAATCCTGGAGTCCAAAGGAAAACAGTTAATGGTAAACAAACTTTCAAACCTATACACATTTTTGACACATTAACAATTTTTGTTTCGATTCTTTCATGTCATTGTCCTTCAGCTGCTGTTATGGCCATAATATTGGAATCGAACCCACGTCGCCGGAGTGACGTCAACCAGTGAATTTTGTGTTACATCTAAAACTTTCACTCTCATAATTTTTTCATATCACGGCAATAAAAAAAATATTTATCATTCTATTGGGATTCGAACCCACGTCGTTGCAGTGACGTCAACCTGTGAATTTTGTGTTACATACATACATGTGAATGTTTTTTTTACATTTCACTCATTATTTTTTCATAACGCGCCTAATATAGCTAACTTCAAAAACATAAATTCAATTTACTTTTGTAAAACTTTTTTTGTTTGCACATCGATCGGCCAGCTGTTTATTGCCAACAAAAAATGACATAAATGGAAGTGTTCCGAAAATAAGGTAGATTTGAGCCCATGGAACGCTTTCAGCCATGGAGATTTAAATTTGTATCGTAAGTTTGTCCGAATTGACGAGGCGACGTCTCACGTCTGCGTTTTCTATCTTTTCTCTTTCCCTGACAAATACATTTCGAGTATTTTGTATTCTCCTTTTTCGCAAATATTTAAAATTTAAATGCAGACAAATGTAAATAAGTTTTGAAAATAATTGACTTATACAAATACGCAGAGCTTACACTTTTGCATGAATACCCCTATTATTGTAAAGCTTATAGAAAACAGATGAATTATTTGGTTGAATGTCCGCGCAGGTGCATATAATCAAAGGGCACGGTAGTGCCCAACCAAGTTCTGGCACTACACCCTTTTTACAGGAACAAAGTAAGGCGACTTTTGACCCCTCCCTATCCTCAGTACCAATGAAGTCAGAAACTTAAAATTCCGAATATTTGCTGAGCTAAAGTAGAATAATATTGAAACAGCTACAATGTAATAGAGAAATTTTATTATTTAATGATTACTGACTAAATGCCCAATTCGAAAGTTTTTAAAAACTTGACCAGTGAACCCATCAAATTTTAGTCAGTAATCATTAAATAATAAAATTTCTCTATTACATTGTAGCTGTTTCAATATTATTCTTCTTTAAATATTGGGTATTAAGCCTTCATGAAGTAAGAACTTGGCGTACTTTTAGATCTCAGTACTTTTCACGGCTGACTTTTTACACAAAGGTTCTTGTATAGAAGAACTTGGCTTTTTTTTAAACATTTATGTTTTTTGGTCTGATTATATGTTACACAAAATAGCGAACTCTCTAAGCAATCGTTTAGTTTGTGTCAAAACAAAAACTTTTTAGTTGCTCGAACCAAGCAGTTGCGAAACTAAAAATTGAATGTGCGCGCCTAGCACAAGAGTTTAGCGAAAATAAAGTTGAAGTGACGAATAACCAAAATTTAAGGAAATACCTTCGAAAGCGGGCAGCTGAATTTCAGATCAACCATTCGGCTCTTAAAAGTTGAATTGCAATTATAAACGAGCGTTTCAAAACAGGTGCGAAGTTATTACCCGAATATCCGAGAACTTTTTTGTTTTCAAACATATACATAATGTAGCTGCATTTATATGATTATCTTCATTTTGATCTTCTGTTCCCATATATTAGATATAAATGTGAATTTCTTTGGAAGAAACATATGTAAATCCAGCATGATATCTCTATATATCCCTCAAAGTGGAAATGCATAAAACTATTATGAGAGATTATTTAAAAAATCTCAAATTGATTTGAACACAAGAAAAGTATATCGAATTATTTTATGCAAAATATTTCTAAATTAATTAAAAATCAGAGACTTCTTCTTTCAGCAAAAACTTAATTAATAATATAGGTAGTCAATAATTGAATGAAAGACAATACTAAGTAATACAAAATAATATATTTACATTAATGTTAAAGTGTATGAAAATGTCTTACAACTCGAACCTCATTTTTTTAAATCGCCCTCGATTTATTTTTTTTATAATTTTTTTTTTTATTTAGTAAAAATTTAACATTAGAACAAAATTAGCATAGTAAAATTCGATTGTACAGAAATTATTTGAAACATTGTACAGAATAAAGTTTTTTTTTTTTTTTTAATTTTCAAAAAACAATGATAAATAATATTATTTAAATGATTTGAAACGTAAACTTATTTTTGTTTAAATAATGAATTAGATAAGTAAAAACAATATTTAACTAGGAATCATCAATGAATCAGAAGTCTTGATATATCAGGATGTTTAAGTTGAAACATATGGCCTCATATTTTGGGGGCAAGCAACTCCTTCATAGGGTATGCGTGAAATCTGAAGATTTTCCAAATCTCTAATTAAGTAACGGTCGTTTTGTAATTTTTTGACTACTTCAAATGGACCTTTAAATTTAGGTAGAAGTTTCTTGTTCAAGCCGGGGGTAGCTACTACATTTTTGAGCATAACAAAATCACCAACGTTATATGTATGCGGTTGTTTATGATGTTTATCGTAATACTTCTTGTTTATTTCTTGACTCTGAACAGTTTTTTTATTTGCTGGTTGCCTGAACGATTCTAAATCTCGAGATTCTTCGGATAAAACGTTTGTTTCTAGGTGTTCTTTAATCTTGTCGTTGACAATTCCCTTTTGACGAACACCAAAAAGTAATACACTTGGGCAAAAACCAGTGCTTTTGTTTAATGTATTGTTCAAAGCAAATTCAACTTTTAGCAAATATTTTGTCCAATCACTAGGTTCAACTTCGCATTCCTTGGACAACATGGGCGTAAGGCAACGGTTGATGCGTTCCACCTGTCCGTTTGACTGAGGGGAGCTAGTTGCAATCTTAATATGCTGAACACAATGGCTTTCGCAAAATAAAGCAAATTCTTCGGACGTAAAACAACTGCCTCTATCCGAAATCAAACGTTTTGGTCTACTATAATTTGAAAAATATGTTTCTAGGCATTGAATTGCTTCTTTTGTACAAGTGTTTTTGACTGCAAAAAGCTTAGTGTATTTTGATAAAGCATCAACAACTAGAAAAATATGTTTTTTGGAATGTCGTACAGAAGATGGTAATGGACCATAGTGGTCAACATGAAGAGTTTCAAACGGTTTGTCGCCTTTTGGAATACTATGAAACACAGCTTCCCTTTTACCATATGGGGGTGAGAAGTGAACACATTTCAGACAATTTTCGATATAGTCTTTGATTTTAGCTTTCAGACCTGGAAACCAGTATGTTTTTCGTAAATATTCATAACACTTTTCTACGCCTAAATGACACAGCCCATCATGATGTGTTTGTATTACATCTCTTTCCATCTGAGATGGGACATACAAATAAACTTTTTTATCTATTTTGCGGTACAACAAACCGTTAATTAATTCATAGGACGGACTTTCTCCGTTTTCCAATGTTTTGATTAAATTTCTTATCACAGGATCTTTATGCTGTGAAGCTGCAAGGACATTTTCAAAAGAATCTGGCTCAACAATTAAAACATTATGACATCGGCTAAGAGCATCGACATGTTGCATCCTCTGTCCATCCCTATGCTCAATGACATAGTCAAAATCTTGGAGCTCCAGTGCCCACCTTGAAATTCTCGGATTTAGCATCTTCTTATTAAGGGTAAGGCTTAGATATTTGCAGTCCGTAACTATCTTAAATCGGATACCAGTGAGGTAAATTCTAAATCGCCGTAATGCAGACAAAATAGCTAACGTCTCTAACTCATATGAGTGAAACTTTGCTTCCTGTGGCGTCGTTCTTTTTGAATAGAAGAAAATAGGGTGAAAATGCTTATCTTCTTGACATTGCAATAACACTGCTCCAAATCCATGACTACTTGCGTCGTAGTGCAATTCGGTCTCGGCATTAGGGTTGTAAATACTTAAAATAGGAGCGTTCAACAACTTCTTCTTTAACGACTCAAACACAGCTAGCTCATTTTCACCAAAAGTAAACTTTGCATTTTTTTTATGAGATCGTAAAGTGGCTTTGCAATGGTAGAAAAGTCTTTAATGAACTTTCTAAAATAAGATGTCAAGCCAAGAAAAGAATGCAGATTTCTAACATTTGAAGGAATTGGAAAGTCAGCAACCGCTTTTAATCCACTTACGTTCGGCCCTATACCGCTAGATGATACTTCATATCCTAAATATGTGATCTTTTCATACATAAAGAGACATTTGTCGAAGCGTAATTGCAAACTGTGTTTGGTCACAATATCCATAACATTTGTTAAAATTCTGAAGTGCTCCTCCTTTGGCTCGGTTGCGACGAGTAAATCGTCAATATAAACAAGCAGTTTTCCATTTTTTATAAGATCTTTAAAAAGTGAATTGATGTACCGCTGGAAAACAGATGGCGCGTTTTTCAAGCCAAAAGGCATACGCAGGTACTCAAATTGTCCTAAGGGTGTGATGAATGAGAATCTTCGGACATTTTTACGTGGTGAAATCCACTTTTTAAATCCAAAAGTGTGAAATATTTTTTACCTCGAAGTCTTCGATAAGAGGGATAGGAAAATTGTCTTGGCACGAGTACGATAACTTGGCCGCCAAGATTTGATAACGGGTTTTTGTAGAGGGGTCAAAAACAAGCACTTTTTACTATGGGAGGGGGGGTCTATCTCCCCCCGTTTAGGAGGTAGGGGCACTTTTAGAAAAAATGGTTTAAAATGAAAAAAAAATATATTAAAAAACAACGGCAACATCTACAATAAAGTGCTATACTGCGTTTGAAAGCCAGAAGATTGTTCTATAATCCTGCATTTAAATTAAATTACTCATATCAATAGTTTTTGACAAATTCGCATTTAAAATCCAAATATTGATAAAAAAACGTGAAAAAAAAAGTTTAGACCGGTTGTTTTCAAAATTGTGAAATGAAATTGTAAATTAACTTATATGTGTTTCATGTACCTATCAGTTCCTAATCGAACACAAAATACCGCATGGTTCTATGTCTTCTGGTTTTTGAGAAAACCTCCGTTTAGGAGGTAGAGGCACTTTTAGAAAAAATGGTTTAAATTGAAAAAAAAAATATTAAAAAACAACGGCAACGCTTACAATAAAGCGTTATATTGCGTTTGAAAGCCAGAAGATTGTTCTATAATCCTGCATTTAAATTAAATTACTCATGTCAATGGTTTTTAAGAAATTAGCATTTAAAGTCCAAATTTTGATAAAATAACGTGAAAAAAAAAGTTTAGACCGATTGTTTTCAAAATTTTGAAATGAAATTGTAAATTATCTTACATGTGTTTCATGTATCTATCAGTTCTTAATCGAACACAAAAACCGCATGGTTCTATGTCTTCTGGTTTTTGAGAAAATCGAAAATAACTAAAACTACTTTTCTACAAAATGTTTGATATTTTTTGCTTCCTTACATAAATAAATCAGTGCCAGCTTCCAACATTACAATATATAAACAGTAAAGTATGTATGGGGGGGCATGCTGCCCCCCTGCAACCCCCCTGCTTGGGCACACTATAGGATTTGGGGTAGGTGCGAGGTTGGGTGCATGCAAAGTTTTTTTTGCATTCACAGAATCTGTATTTAAAAAAATTCAAATTTATTCTATTTATCCAATGTCCACTAAATACATATAAAATACAATAAACGATCTTGAAAACCAAAACAAACTTCTGACCATGTTCACCAATACATGGCACTATTTTTTTATCGAAAATACTGCCTAGAAAGGAAATATAAGGACGACTGGGGTTCGCAAATAATAGAGTTTTTATCAGATGTAAAAAAAGTTTACCCTTGTTATACCGGTGGTGATATATGTGAGGGTTTACAGTTAAAAGACATCGATCCTCCCACCCTTCAGAGCGAAAATTTAGAAAGTGTTTTACCGCCAAAACATCCTCGGCTTACCACCATAAAAGAGTAACTCAACGAACTCGACAATTATAGTACGGACGATGGCTTTATTGACGAGACTTACACACCTTTTTAATACATTTTGACCATTTTTAACTAACTATGACTGACTAACTCCTGACTAACTGACAAAATAACTGACCCAGATGCAATTCTACCTCCTCATGGTGCATTCTGGGTAACGCTAAATGAATTGCGGTACTGAACTCGAAAAGATTCATTATGTTTATTTAACATTAATCCTTAAAATGGAATCACCGTCACCACCAAAAATCAAAAAAAGCAGTTTTGGTAATTTTCGATTTTCTCAAAAACTAGAAGACATAGAACCATGCGGTTTTTTGTGTTCGATTAAAAACTGATAGATACATGGAACACATATATAAGCTAACTTACAATTTCATTTCAAAATTTTGAAAACAATCGGTCTAAACTTTTTTTTTCACGTTATTTTATCAAAATTTGGACTTTAAATGCGAATTTCTCAAAAACCATTGACATGAGTAATTTAATTTAAATGCAGGATTATAGAACAATCTTCTGGCTTTCAAACGCAGTATAGCACTTTATTGTAGATGTTGCCGTTGTTTTTTAATATTTTTTTTTTCAATTTAAACCATTTTTTTCTAAAAGTGCCCCTACCTCTTAAACGGAGGTTTTCTCAAAAACCAGAAGACATAGATCCATGCGGTTTTTTTTGTTCGATTAAGAACTGATAGATACATGAAACACATATCAGCTAATTTACAATTTAATTTCACAATTTTGAAAACAACCGGTCTAAACATTTTTGTTCACGTTTTTTTTTGTCAAAATTTGGACTTTAAATGCGAATTTCTCAAAACCTATTGATACGAGTAATAAAATTTAAATGCAGGATTATAGAACAATCTTCTGGCTTTCAAACGCAGTATAGCACTTTATTGTAGGTGTTGCCGTTGTTTTTTAATATTTTTTTATTCAATTTGAACCATTTTTTCTAAAAGTGCCCCTACCTCCTAAACGGGGGGAGATAGACCCCCCCTCCCATAGTAAAAAGTGCTTGTTTTTGACCCCCCTACAAAAACCCGTTATCAAATCTTGGCGGCCAAGTTATCGTACTCTCCCCATTGTCTTTAACAGTCAACTTATTTAACTGATGAAAGTCTATGCAGAGACGCAACTCACCGGATTTCTTTTTTGTCAAAACAATCGGTGAAGTGAAAGGGGAACTGCTCTCTCTAATGATATTATTTTCCAAAAGGTCATCAAGAATCTTCTGAAGCTCGACTTTATGAGCATAAGGCAATCGTCGAGGCACGCAATTAAAAATACTGTTCTGATTGGTAAGCATAATTTTCATTTCAAAATCATCTTTAAATTCTGATTTAATGTCACAACTTCTTGTAACTAAATTTCTAATTAACTTTTGGTCTTTGTAGTTTAAATTCTCATTAATTTTAAGACATACAGATTTTTCAATATCATCCGATATATCAATTTTCAAAATTTCATTGATAAAACCTTCACAAAAAGATTCTTTTGAATTATTTTTTTCATTTAAATTGTAAGTTTTGTTTAAATTATTCTTTTCGACTACATTCATATTTGAATTTGTGTAATTTTTTTTGAATACATTGACATCATCTTCTTTTAAAACAAGTTTCATATTATTTTTTTTGCACAAAATCTCGACCTAACACTATAGCATTTTGCATTGTATCGTTTTTAACAACTAATAAACGTAACTTCACATAATTATTTTTTACCTTAACATTACAAAAAACACTACCATGCAATATTAGTTTTGAATTATTTATACCTACATAATCTTTCCAAAGCGTTGGTACAGGTGTCATCAAGTATGGTGGCACGTAGCGCTGCTGCACGAAACTTATTGGACTTCCTGTGTCGATTAAACTCATCGCATGCATTGTCGACTCCACAGGTCCAGAATAATTTCCTTGAAACTGGAACTCGAACACGTCGCAAAAGTACCCCACATAGGAACTTGAAAAAACAGTTGTTTCATTTTGCATCTCTGGGTTTTGGATCACAAGAACTGATGATGATTGTGAACAATCCTTAATTACATGGCCTTTTTGACCACAGCGAAAACAGGCTCCTTTTTCCCTTTTTGGCTTTGGACAGTTTGGTGAGATGTGTCCACCCTCGTTGCAATTAAAGCATTTAACGCTGACCTTTAAACTTGAACTTGGGAGATTTTTGGAATGTTTTGAGAAATTAATGTTGAGGATTGAGATTCATTCTTCATTTTTTCATATTTTCTCAATATGATTTTCAACTCAGCTATTTTATTTGCAGTTAACAATATTTGCTTGTTAAAAATGGAATCAGGAATCCCCTTAATTACATAGCTTATTACGTCTTGCTCTTCAATGTCGGCTTGGGAAGCTATTTCCTGCATGGATAATAAATACTGCTGAAAAGTTTCCTCCATGCGTTTTTTTCGTCCTCGCAACATGTTGTGGACATCTGCAGCTGACGCATGGCTATAAAACTCAGTCATTAGGGCAGTTTTCAACTCATCCCATGATCGACACGTGGTTGATCTTAAGAACAACTTTGCAGTGCCTCGTAGCAATTTTTTGGCGTAGACAAAACTTTCAGGCTCGGTTAATTTATAAAGCAGTTTCGCGTCTTCAAAACTACTAACCCATTTCTTAACATTGTAGTTATCATCTCCAGAGAACGTCGGCATCGTATCTTCAACATCACGATAGGAACATGACGACGACTGTACTTCTTTTCGAGAACAATTTAATTCTGCAAGCCTTTTTTCCAACAAAGCAATTTTCTCCTTTTTTCGCACCATCTCTCGCAAACTTTCCAACCTCTTAGAAACAGCACCATCCTCGGCAACTAAATCCATGTCCTCTACTCTTCTATCAAGATCACCACCATCGTCATCATCCAAATCGACAGAATCATCAACATTTTCATCACAGAACAAATCCTCTAATCGACCATCATCGAGAAGAGCTATTTCTTGTTCCAATAGAACTTTCAATGCGGGTTTCAGACCCATCGTGGACAACCCCAATTCGGCAAGCTTTGCCTTCAGCCGTGGTACAGTTGCGCTTTGCACAAATTTCACAGCACGATCATTTGCATTCATGATTAAAAAAAATCTCAGAACATCAAAATAAAAACGATATCAACTTCTTAACCATGCACGGAAATAAGCATCAGGTTTTTTATTCCACTTCTGAATATTATGAGAGATTATTTAAAAAATCTCAAATTGATTTGAACACAAGAAAAGTATATCGAATTATTTTATGCAAAATATTTCTAAATTAATTAAAAATCAGAGACTTCTTCTTTCAGCAAAAACTTTATTAATAATATAGGTAGTCAATAATTGAATGAAAGACAATACTAAGTAATACGAATTATATATTTACATTAATGTTAAAGTGTATGAAAATGTTTTACACTATAGAGGGTGAACTGACCAAAATGTTTGATGGTTTTATTGCAAATAATAAAAAAAAATATTACATGAAAATAATTCACGATATTGAATTAATGAATCGTTTTTAAGGACACAAATCAAAACAAAGAAAGAGTTAAGTAAAACATAAACCAAATCACTACGGTCAGCAATTTAAAGATATTTTGTGCACTCCTTTAGGTATGAAGATTAGGACTCAATACTGAAAATTAAATAAACATTTTGTACGTAGGTAGGTAAACCTAACAAAGGAAATTTAAGACATTTGTTTAGGTTTTGTTTTTCTTGTGTGAACGTGGCCTTGGCAAAATTGTATATCGCAGTCTTGTGTCAATTTTGAAGTTTGAGAAAGAAATAGGCTGATTAAGTTTTTGCATCTTCCAAATAATATTCAATATGGCCCAGTGCGTAGAGAGATGTACTCAGTCGATAGTCAGCGGCAGCAAAACTGCAAGACCTGTCTTTCAATTTTATAATTTGTTATAACATTTCATTAAGGTATTACACGTTCTCTTCTTTCTCTTCGATAGACGAAGATATCACATACATGTCTGAGGGTGGTGAGGGCATGTATGCGACAGGCGACAGCAACCTGTTCGTCGACCTTACATTACCATGGGTCGTCGTCAAATGAAAAGGAGTGGCAGGAAGAGTAGCAAGTACTGGCCAATAAGATAAGTGCTTTCGAAGAAGAAATTGCACTCCTTAAATCAAAATTGGAGCCGCTGGTACAGCCTCTCAAAACAAAACAAGAGGCAAGGCGAGAGATGATGCGTCAAGAGCAACTACAACAAAAAAAAAGTAGCTCAAGACCAGACCAAAGCTATTAAGCTCACACAGCAGCAGCAGCCAAAAGCACAACGGCCTAAACAGCCTAAATAACAACAACAACAACAAAAACAAACCAAACTACAACCACAGCAGCAAATAACAACAAAGAAACAAAAGCAACAACAACAGCAACAACCATCGTAACAACAACATCAACAATTATTGCAAAAACAACAGCAGCAGACTCAACAGCAGCAGCCTCAACAGAAGCAGACACGGAAGGAACACCAGCAGCAGTCACAGCTGCTTCCAAACAAGAAAAAGAAGGTGCCACCGATCAACACATATAAGATTGAACTAAAGGAAAGCATAAATCTATTTAAGTCGGCCATAGGCAACAGTTTTACTATAAAAAGATTAAATGTAGACAGGAACACAATTCAGTGCACAACTATTAAAGACTATAAGATAAATAAAGATCTATTAAAAGCATCTACAACTGAATTCTTCAGTTTCACCCCAAAACAGGATAAATTCCAAACGGCTTTGCTGAAAGGCATAGATTCCTGCACGGAACCACAGGCGCTCTTAAACGAGTTCCGTCAACAAGCTATAAGGTTGTCACTTGGGATAGATTAAAAAGACGCGCCGACATGCTTCAATGCATGCGCTGTCAAAGGTTTGGCCACGCTTCAGCAAACTGCGAAATGCAGTCACGCTGCGTTAAGTGCGGTGAGAACCACAAAATAGGAGAATGTAAACTCGGACAGGAACGGGTCGAAGATAGGACCCAGCTTAAATGTATACTTTGCAGAGGCGAAGGGCACTCTGCAAACTATCGGGGTTGTCCTAAGTTTTAGGAAATAAAGCAAAAATGAGCGAAGCAAACAGTTGTAGAAGAAAAACGCCCGCAAACGCGGCTCCCACAATAACACCCGTCAATCCCTTGATTTTCTACGCCCAAATGGCCGCAGAAAGGGGAAGCGCGGTACAACCTGTGCAAAAGGTAGCCCCCAAGGCCCTTCTGCCAAAGGCACCTGATGCACAGGCAGAAATAAGAGGCATGTTGTTGGCTATTCAAGGCCAATTAAAGGACTTCAAAACCAGATACGGGAGCAGGCGACTAGAGTAGACCATCTCTACTCTATTTTGCCGAACTTAACGCTTATAGGTTAAGGGTGCGCTGTCGGAGAGGCCCTTTAAGATCCTTGCTGTGAATATAAATTCACTGATTAGGACCGAACGCAGAGCTAATCTTTTCCAATTACTGAAAGACCAAAGTCCAGATGTGTTTATGGCCAGCGAAACTAAGTTGAACCAGGAACATAAACTGACTCACAACAATTACAATATCGTAAGAAGGTATCGGCCCAACTCGACTCAAGGAGGTGGCGTCGCAATCTTTGTACGAAAAGGCATCAGATATAAAGTTATATACAATAGTGAAGTACGCAGATTTCGGCTGCATGAGGGGTGCACTGTATGCATTCCTCTCCAACATGGGAAGCGGAAGTATGTGATCGCGGCCTACGCTCCGGAATCACCTCAGCCAACTGACTTTTTAACAGAGCTCGAAAAACTTTTCCAAGTGCTACAACTGAACTCGGAGAAGAATTAGATACTATCTCATGGCCGGTGATTTAAATGTCAAAACATATAGATTGGGGATATCAAGTACAAAATCCAAGAGGTAACCATCTATTTAATTGGATGGGTCAATACAATATTGAATATATGATCGACCTTCTAGCTACTTGGTTTCCAAGAAGCGGTGCCTACACTCGTGTAAAAATACTACTAATTCATGCGTGCATTCTACGAATTTTATTCGTTTTTTTCAGCCACGAATAGTATTCGTAGAATGGACGTTTATTAGTACATTTTACTAATATTCGTAGAAAAACAAACGTATATTGTACGAATACCATTGGTACAATGTACGAATATTATTGTAATTTTTTTTTTTTTTTTTTTTTATTATTAATTAATATAGTTATAATAAATTATATATTAACTTAAATTCTATAGCCCTAGCCACCAGGCTTTCAGCTAGTTCTTAAATTTTAAATTAAATTAAATTTTCTAGTTGAAGAGAAGTTAGTAGGTTATAGATAAGCTTAATGTTTAAATCTGTGGGGGATGCTAATATATCACATAAATTGGTGTTATTGAAAAATGCTGTTGATGTTTGTTTAATTTTTGGACAATCGTATATTACATGTTGAATTGTGAATAATGAGTTGTTATGGCAAAAATGGCAGTTTGGTTGATTTTCTTTGCTGATGAGATAGCTGTTTGTAATGAGAGTGTGTCCAAGCCTGAGTCGCAGAAAGCATTTCACCATTCGGTTTGATACATTTGTTGGATATATGATTCGTACACATCCCGGATTTATGTTTGAATAATGATGGGTATAGCCTCTCCATTCGAGTTCAACTTTATTTCGATAAAAAATTTTGATTCTTCTTTTGATGTCTTCTTTGTTGTTGACGAAGAAGGTAAGCAGAGGTTCGTTTGATGCTGTTCTTGCTGCTTTGTCTGCTAGTTCATTACCAAGGATTTTTGCATGACCAGGAACCCAAACTAGTTTAAGGGTTTTTTTCTTTGCTATTAGCTTGTCACGTATAGTTGTTATGATTGGGTTTTTATTGTCTATGTTTTGAATGGCGTTGATTGTGGAAAGGCTATCCGTGAAGATAAGAGTTTGTTTATCTTCATGTAGGTTTGTAGCTTGTAAGATTGCTACAGCTTCAGCTGTGTATACCGATACAAATTCAGGTAACAACCCTTTTGTTTGAATTTCTCCATTATCATTAACGATTGCAAATGCTGTTCCTGTTTCACTTTTTGATCCGTCTGTATAGATAAAGTTCCATTGAGAGTAATCTTCTTGGATTTTCTTGAATATTTGCCTATAAACAGTTGGATTTGTAGTGCTTTTCGGAAGTGTTGCAAGTTCAGTGTTTATTGATTCCTTTGGTAACAACCATGGAGGAAAGTTTATTGATCGTGATCCTTGACCATTGATTGAAAGTGGGATATTCATTATTTGAGATGAGGTAATTGCATTTAGTAGTGTGGAAGGAAGTTTGCTTGTTCTTTTTCGGGATAGGATTTTATTTACGTCTGATACTATGGGTGTGTTTTCCGATGTTGCAATCTTAGCGATTAATAGTGAAGTCAAATATTCAAACCGATGGCTGATAGCTGGCAGTCCACTTTCTGTGAGGATGTTCTTGATGGGTGTTGTTCTAAACGCCTTGAGACTGATTCTAGCAGAAGCGTGATATGGTGATAAGACTGCTTGCATGTTTGATTTAGAGCATTTGCCATATACAACCAATCCGTAGTCAATCTTGGATAGGATAATAGATCTAGTTACATGAATAAGTGAGTTTATATGACAAAAACTGTTTTTAGATGATAGTATTTTTATAATATTCAACCTGGTGACTAGGTTTTTCTTAAGTTCTAGACATGGGTTTTAAAACTATAACTTGAGTCAAAATATAAACCTAAGATCTTAAGATAGTTATTATTACTTATGTTAGTATTGTTAAAATTAAGAATTATATTTCTTGTGCAACTAGTTTTTTTACAAATATGTAATATTGTACTTTTCTCTGAAGAGATTTTAGCACCTGAATTATTACACCAAGTGTGTAGTTTTTCAAGAGCATTTAAGAATAATGTTTTTACTGTTTCTAGGTCTTTACATTTAGTGAAAATGACAAGATCGTCAGCATAAAGGCAGTATTTTATTGGACTCATGTTTTTAAGGATATCGGAAATGTCATTGAAAGCTATATTGAACAATATAACAGATAACGGAGATCCTTGGGGAATTCCGTTTTTTAGTTGTTTGACATTTGAAAAAACTCGTTTGCTCTAATTCGAAATTGCCGGTTGCTTAAAAATGATTTTATAATTTTAAACATGTTAGGACCAATTTTCCATTTTGCCAGCTTATTTAAAATGATGTGGATACCTATCCGGTCGAATGCTTTTTCAAAATCAATTGAAAGAATCGAGATATGATTTTTGCTTGATAAAGCTGTTGTAACATATTCATCGATATGCAGCAATGCATCTATAGTGCCTTTATTGTGTTTAAAAGCCACTTGGTTAATATCAAGAAGGTTTTTCTTTTCTAAAAACCAGGAAAGTCTTTTTGCAATTATCTTTTCAAGGATTTTTCCTGTGCAAGGTAGAAGGGATATTGGACGGTATCCTTGTATGGAGGTGGAGTCTTTTTTCGGCTTAGGAATTGGAACCACTGTAGCAGTCTTCCAGATTTGGGGTATTATTCCCATAGTGAAAATTTCGTTAAATAATTTTAAAAGCCTTTCTTTAAAGAGTAGTGAAGTATTTTTAAGCATATTATAATCGATTCTGTCGAATCCAGGAGTGTTTCCTTTTGTTGTGCTTAAACTGGAGTTTAGTTCAATCATGTTGATGGGAAAGTCAATGCTTTCAGTCATAGAATCTGGAATTTGTTGTGAATAGTTTGTCTCAGTAGCAGTATTAGCTTTATTGATTCTAAAGAGATTATGAAATTCAGAGTCGTTTGAATAAGCTGACCAAGTTTTAGCAAAATGTTCTGCGATTTGATACGGACAGGATAATATTTGCAAACCTTCAGTTATAGTTTTAATCGTGTATGGTGTAAAGTTCCCCGTCAATGTTTTTATATCTTCCCAGAGTTTTTTAGGGGAGGAACTTGGGTTTATGTTGGCCGTAAAAGATTCAAAACATTTTTTCTTTTCGATTCTAGCTGTTTTACCAAAAAGGGCGTTAAGTTTTCGATACGAAATAAGATTTGTATCGGTTGGATGTCTTTTAAAGAGATGAAAAGCCGTTTGTTTCTCGTTTCGAAGTTTCTGAAGTTCTTTAGTCCACCAGGGAACTACGGCTTTGTGTTGCCCATTTTTGGTTTGGGGAATTGTTATATGAGCTGCATATCTTATCGATTTTGTGATTAATGCTGCTTCCTTATTTATATTACGGGATATTGGATTTGAAATTAAAAATAATTCATCGTGTTTCTTTTTAAATAATTCCCAATTCGCATTGTTGGTTTTGAATTTAGGTTGAAGTTTTATTGGTTTATGATTAATATCTATTGGTATTTTAATTATAATTGGGAAATGGTTACTACCGTGTAAGTTTGGAAGGGTTTCCCAAAATACGTTTAATGTATTTTGGCAGGTAAGAAATGATAGGTCTATATGTGTGAATGTTCGATGTGTGGAAAAATGTGTCGGAGACCCGTTGTTCAAAATCGATAAATTTGATGTAGACAGAAACTTTTCTACAATCCTTCCTCTGGTATTAAGTGATGGAGATCCCCAAAGGGGGCTCCAGGAGTTAAAATCTCCAATCATTAATATGGGTGAGTTTATATTTTGGATAATGCCGTCTAATTGAGAGCTTGTGAAGATTTGATTAGGAGGAATATATATACAGATTATAGTAATTTTGATTCTAAGACGGACTTCTACTGCTACGACTGAGATCAGGGAGTTGATTGAAATTGCTTTGTGTGGTATAGAGTTGTGTATGAGTAACGCAGTGCCTTGTTTAGCATAATTGTTAACCTTAGGGTGAAAATATGGGGTGTAATTTTTTGGTGGCTTAATTGTTGCTGGAGTTTTTATATGTGTTTCTTGTAGAGCGATTATTCCAGGCTTATGTTCGTTTATAAGTAAATGAAGTTCATGTAAGTTATTAAAATACCCATTTAGGTTCCATTGCAGAACTTTCAAACTGGGTGGGGTGGGGTGTTTAAATTTATTTACATTGTTTATTGAATTTTGATTTAATAAATTTATTCTGGCAACGTTTCTTTGTTTATTGGTTGGACTCTGCTGATCGGGTATCGAAGCATCTCCGCTCTCGGGAGAGCGATGATGATTCGAGACTCGGTCAGCAGAGTCCAAATTTGGGTTATTATTGTTGTAATTAAATGTCGTCATCGTAATCACAATTGCAATCCTCTGATTCAGAGGAATTTAAGAGTGAGTGGATAATTGGGTTTGGATTTTCGGGGGGAGAGGTTGTTTGTAAATTGTTAAATTGATTGTTTATGAGAGAAGAATAAGAGGGAATTATACTCTTAGAGAAATTTGATTCATTTGTCTGTATTGAATTGTTACTGGTGTTGATTGTGTTTTGGTTGTTGATCGAATGATTTGTACGTGTGAAGGGGGGAATGGTTGTTGTTGTTTTTTTATTTTGGGGATTGGTAATTGTTTTTTCTGTGTTTGGTGGAATGTGAGATGACTGGGAAATTGATGTGGAAGTACTAGGAATTGGAATTGTGATATTTGCGGTTTCTTTAAGTTTTGTTGAGTATAAATTCGAATTAGGAACTATTTGAAGTGGATTTCTTTCTTTATAAATTCGTCTAGCTTCTGCCAGAGAGGATTTGGTTTTTGTTTTTATTGTTAAGATATCTTTGTTTTGCAAATATCTGGGACAAGTTGTTGATGAGGCTGGATGAGGACCTTGAGAATTTGCACACATGGTACGGGTTCATTCAAGATTTTCGTGTGGAGGAAGGTTACAGTTTACACAAGAAGGTGTTTTTTTACACCATTTAATGGTGTGACCAAGAAGCTGGCATTGACGGCACCTCATCGGATTTGGTATATATTCAGTAACTTTTGTTTTATACCATCAAACTTCGATAAAATCGGGGAGTTGGAAGAGGTCAAAAGAGAATAGCATGAGACCAGTTGGTTTTCTTTTGCCATCATGTACTTTTGTGAACTTATATATATCGGTTACCTTTTGACTCTTCATCTCGGGGACAATTTCTGCCTCTGGAATATTTATAAGGAAGGGAGCGTATGCCACGCCTTTTGTAAGATTAAGGTTAGGATGAAGTTTAATTGTCACCGGACACAATTTATTCAAAGCATTAGAGTTTATAAATTTGTCTGCGATTTGTTGATTTTTGGTCAATATAAGAATTGATCCATCTTTTAACTGTGAAATTTTTTCATACTCTGTGCTTATAGAGTCGATCGTTTTCTTGAGAATGAAAACGCTAATGGATGTCAAAGGCTTTTCTGTGTTATTCGATGAAATAAGCACAAAACGTGGATTTTTTGAGTTTGTTTTCTTTGGAAGTTCGGGGTATTCGGAGAATATTATTGAGGTTGATTTATATCTCTTACTTGGTCGATCAGGGGGATCTGGGGGATCTGATAAAGAAAAATCTTCAAGACCCCTGAACCTATTGCTAGGTTGGGGTTGTGGCTTTGGAGCCATTTAAATTAAAATTGTTTATCACTCACTATCACACCGGAAAGGTAGAAAAAAAAGCGGTTTGAACAATTTATTAAGAAAATCTAAAAGGATTTCAACAACAAAAGAAAAGAAATAACTTTCAAAGAAAATCTATGACTCACCACGATGTGCACAGTTCAAATGTAAGCCGATGACTGATTATTGTAATATTTACCAATGCCATTCGTATATTGTACGAATATCATTGTAATATTTACTAATGCCCTTGTATTTTATTCGTAAATTATACAGCTCCATTCGTATATTGTACGAATATTATTGTAGAACTTACTACCATTTATGTTCTCTGAAATTTCCTTAAATAATTCATTTTACTGTCATATATATATGAATAAAGTTAAAAAATAATTAATTCATTTTAAATATAATTAACAATCAAATTAATATTAAAATACTCCTCATTTTATGTACTTAGGGCCACTGAAAATAGATTTAAAATTTAAAATTTAAAACTTCCGAAAAAAATTGTACTTACATTGAGATTCTTTCAGGAAAAAAATTCCCACATATGAATTCTGTCTACTAATATTAGTTTAACTTAGTAAATAGTACGAATTTATTAGTAAATACTACGAATGCAAAAGATTAAAGTACGAAGTCATTCGTACGAGAAATTAACGAATGTTATTAGTTATATGTACACAAAAATTCGTACAATGTACTCAAACAAATTGTTTACTTATTGTTTACGAATGAAATAAGTGTATTAAACGAATAGATTCGTGGATAGTACGACAGTTATTAGTAAAATTTTACGAATGCATTCGTAGATATACGACTGTACAAATACTTCGTACATCTTACGAATATTCGTACAATGCACGAATATTTTCTTTACGAATATCATTCGTAGCCATTTTACTAATAAATTTTTTGAGTGTATCTGGATCTATTACTAAAGGACTCTAGACTGAAGAATTACTAACACGGTGGGTCAACGGACAAGAAACTGTTTACAAACGATAGACTATGACAGCGACCAATGTGGTTTTGCCGCAGTAATACAGTTGCCGAACGAGCTCGTAGAGTTGCAGGAGTATGTACCTGCGCATTCTTATAATTATAGTAAGATGCGCTGGCCACGCTTTACCAACGCCTTAGCAAGTGAAATTCGTGCCAATAATATATCCTAACCAAATAACAGGAATTTAACAAACAACGAAATTGACCAATACTTAGAACAAATGGACGAAACAATCCTACGAACTATGAACAGAACTATACCAAAATACAGAGAACGTAACGTAAGCGACATGTACCGTAACACCACAATTGATGCACTACATAGACAAAAAAGTGGACTACTGACAAGACTAAAACGTTTGTACCGGCGGCGGGTTACTGACTCACGCGATCTGGAGACTAGGACACTGAAGTCGCCAATTAAGGGTAGGTCTACCGCAGAAGCAAACTCAAATCTCATGTAAAAACGTGTACATGTATTGGTGTACAAATATGGCTCTCTTAGTTAAGAATTTTTGTGTTAAGAAAATAAATTTAGCTCGTCTCGTCTCTTCAGAATAACTCTTTTTTCGCATCGCGCATAGAGATAGAGAAAGATGGAATAGAATATCAAAAAAAAAAATAACAGAAAACGGAAACAAGGCACGAGTGGCAAACTGGCAAGCCGCACAGGCAGCGCACAAGCATTTGATTTTGAATTGACTCGGATTACGCACAAGATAAATAAAAGTTTTTTTTTTCTTTTGTATTTTGGGTAGAAAATATAATTTTTCGTGAATCGTGATTGTTTGAGGTTTAGGAAAGGCAAATTGAGTTTTTTGCAATCAGCGCTCACAATTAGACACAATAATAGACGGTTTGTTTTCTGTTTTATTTTTGGTTGCAGGTGAATTGAAACTTTTCGCATTTAGGTAGATAGCGTTTTTATTCGTTGCGTATTTATTTTTATACAAGGTTAATCTGTTGGTTCTAGGACTTTTACTTTTCAGGATATTTTAAAAAATAAAGAAAAGGGAGCACAGATTTAGACATTAGGAACCCGGGGAATTTGCTCTGAAATTCATAATTTATTTTTAATGTAGACAATTAATTTTAGGAAAAAGTTCACAATTCAAAAATTGCTCAACTAAAAAAATTATTAAATTTCCTAACCCAAGTAAATTAATACACTTTCAAAAATAATATTGGTAACTATGTACCTATACCTATATATGTTCTTTTGAGTCTTTTTCAAAGGGCTGTAACTCTGCGAAAAGTGGTTGTATTGGGATGAAACCAAAAGCGTTTTAAATATTTATTTTTCTTGTTTCAGAGTTTTTAAAAATAAACAATATCCATTGTTAAACATTTTAAATTTTTATTTTTTAAAGAGCTTCATTGTCTTGAGATTATTTATGATTCAATAAAATTAATAAGTGCAAAAAAATATAGCCTCAGATTAAAAAGTGGTTCCGTCTTTGACCACTAATTTACATGTAAAAATTGACAACATAAAAGGGAAATTGGGCAGTTTTGAAAACATGAATAAATTCGTTATAGATAATGGATTCTTTGAAACAATTTATGGAGATACATAATTGATTTCTTTACAATTGACCGTTCAATTAAGAAAAGTGGAAAAGTGTTTTTTAAACAAACAGATTATCAATTTTGAAATTGGTTGATCAAACCGTTCGTTTATTATCTATTGTTCCTGAATATTATGTACCTAATCATCAAAATAAAAACAATGATAACAATTTTCATAGTTTTGCATTTGTTACATATTTTAGACTTGAAGTCCCTATCAGCGTTACCACTTCCGGAAAAAAATCGAAGGAGATTTGAGGAAAATAGTGAAGTAAATTGGGAAAAATCGAAGTAGATTCTAAAATGACTTTTTACTTGCTTTTAGACAAATTTGAACTGGGAATTTTCATAAGTTGACATTACAACACAAAAGAGTAATGATTCCGTCTATCTGCAACTCTGTACCTCAATCTGCAGCTTAGAGGAGAAATTGAAATGGTTTGTTTTACTTTAGCTCGGTTCCTTCCATACAGCCATTATGAAATATTATAATTATTTTGAAAACGGCTCTAATGCTTTTTTTTTTTTAATTATGTATAGATAACTGTACCAACAATGCAGTTCACACTTTGGTAAAAAATAAATGTTATTATCGGTACATGTCATAGAACCTTCTTTTTATTTTCTACCTTTTCATTTGCGACTCTTCCGATTTCGATCAAAATTTTTACATCGCAGATTTTTTGATTTTGAAATAATAATGTGTACGACAAATGTTTTAAATACTTAAAATTATCAATACATTTCTTTTAATTTTAAAGAAAATTGTATATAAATATTTAATTTAATTTAATTAATAAAACATTCTTTTATAAAAAATAACATTAAAATTACTATATTTAAATATAGTTTAATTTTAAATTAAAAACACATATGCAAGCGAAAATTTTCATAGGATTCGTGTACACATCAGTGTGTTGAGTTCCTATGCTTTTAAACTTACTTATTTGTGTATTTTTATTGTGTTGACATTCTTTTTTTTTTTGTAATTCGATGAATCTCTTCTTCGTTGGATTAGAAATTACCTTAGGGACCGTTCACTAAAAAAAAGTTTTGAACGGTTTCAAATCTGATATCCACAAAATAAATGCTGGTGTGCCCCAGGGGTACGTTTTGTCTCCGACAGTTTCTGTCTATAACTGTTGCTCCGCTTAATTGTTTTGCTGACGACAGTAACCTCAGCTTTTCATATTCGTTTTTAGATTCACATCCTTGTCCTTCGGATGTGGACTACCAACGGCAGCGTATGATAAGCTCATTAAATTCTGATCTTGATAGCATTGTCCAATGGGGAATCAAAAACCGTATAGAATTTAATGCTTCGAAAACTCAATGCTGTTTGGCACTTGCATCGAGGAGAATGAACAGCTTCTAGGTACGTGCATCACAGACCATCATTTGTGAAGTGATAACATGTTTGACGTAACCAAAAACGCTGCTAAGTGTTCAGATTTTCTCCGCCGATGCAAGATGTTTTTTACCCCTGCTAATCTGGCTGTAATCTATAAGGCCTTTATTCGTCCAAAGCTCGAGTGCAATTCCCACTAGGCAGGTGCTCTAAAAATACTCTTGAGTCTCTTGCACATAATTCAAAAGAGAGCTCTAAAAATGAAAGGCGACCGTTGTCTAACTGAAACATTTGAATCTCTCGAGCACCGCCACAATTTTCTTAAACAGTGCTCTAGTGAAGTAGCCAGTTGCGTTCTTCCCCTCAAACAATTCAACCGTAATACCCGTACTTCTAGGACTGCTCATCATTTTACCCTTGGGCCCAATTTCCGACGTACTGTCAAGTACAGTCATTCTTTTTTAGCCTCACTACACGAATCTGGAATGCTTTACCCGGCTCAATATTTCCCACTCATTGTAATGTGCAGACATTAAAAACCAATGTGTATCGGTATTTCCTTTCTCATCCTATCCTACTTTCCTAATTTCTTGCACTGTGTTTAACATTTTAATTTTGTTCATAACCCCTTGACCTTGAGTGCGCGTTTAATATAAAAAAAATACTACCTAGAGTGAAATAGAGAAAAAGAAGTAGATTTGGACTTTTTTTTTTAAATTGAAGTAGGTTGAAACAGAGATTTTTAAAATGATGTAGATTTCAGTATTTGGCTGATGGTGCGAAGTAAGAAATAGATTTTAAATATTTTGGAAAAAAAAACTAGATCTACTATAATTGAAGTAAAATGGTGCCACTGGTTCCCATTAGCTGAAACAAATTTTGAAGAAAAAGTTTGTCAATTTTATTTCCAATAACATCATTGTATTTTAATTTTACTTTGTATACTACTATACTAATTTTAAGCTTCTATTTTACTAAGCAAAAATTAAAAATGCATTTTATATAAAAACTGATCTTATTCAAAAAAAAAAGTAATTTCGAAAATATTCACAATTTGTCAACTACCAAGGTAACAATTGGTGGTCGTAAGTAAAACGTGTTAGAAAAAAATGTTGATGGGCGGATATGTACAGATAACCGGCTAAGCTTTAATAAAAACGAACTTAATATTGGTTTTTCAAACATGTCAAAATCTTCATCGAAAAAAAAAACAAAAAATGTTGCCTTATTTTTATATCATTTTTTAATTCTGTTAAAAATTATCTCATTTCGAAATTTTCAACGAAATCACATCATGTGGCCTAATGAAAACGAAGTAGGTATTACAAACATATGTATGTATTTTCTATTTGCTTACTTTTTATCAATTTTGTTTGCTTGGGTTTTTTGTTTCCTTTGTTTGTTTTTGGAGGCATTATACCTTTGCAGCTAGGTTGTTGCAAAAAAATATTTATAGGTAAGTACATATGTACAAAATAGATTTGCGCAGTAAAAACACAACAGAAAATAACAGTAACGAGAGTATTATCTATCACCATGACATATTGAAATAAAGGAGATAACTCTTCCTATGTAAAACCAACAAAAATACATAAAAAAGCGCACTTCCCATATACTTTCTACATACTTTGACATACCTCCCAATTTCACCATTCTTCTACTAGTGGAATACGTCACCACCGAAAACAAAATGTGATCGAATTTTCCTTCTTAACTTTTTTATATAAATATGTACATAGGTATTTAGATTAATAGATACCTGCATACATAATATTTCGGCGCCATCTACTTGCCATATCCCTTGGTTGTTGCGTATTCGCTTACAGTGAAATGCAATTTGCATTCATTCACAGGATTAACATGCACTTATCTAATATATTTTTGATACATCCATTACCTACCTACGCAAAATTAAATCAAAACAATCCTTACGATACAAAATCAATACAAGGCGTTGCACCTCTACATTACCTATGAACCTACCTATCGGAAAAAACAACACAAAATCTATTGTAGATACTTATATGCATAATATGTATCTTATTCTATACACAACATCGCAGATTTCATTTCTTCCATCATGTACACTACACACCCTTTGACAAAAAAAAAATTAAGATCACTATGCATCGCAATTTATTACTATGTGTGTACCTAAAATGGCTTTCCATAGAAGAAACAAAAAAAAAAACAGTAGAATGATGATAGATCGCAAATAAAAAAATACAAAAAAAACAAAATTTATGACAGCGAATGTGTGATATACCTACTTATATTCTTTTTTATAAATACACAAAGAACATTTTTCCAACCTACCTCCGATAATGTGAATAGTCATTGCATCATATACCTACTAAAAACAATCATTTCTAACACGTTTTTTTATTTTTCCTGTTCTTGTAATACGAGATGCAAGATGACAAGTCATAAACAAGAATAAAAAACTAAATGAGCCCAGACCAAAAAAAAAAGAATCAAGAGAGCGAATGGGCGGACAAAATTCTTTTGCACAGAGAATACGAAACCTTCTCTTTCAAAGCGCTGATATTGCAGTGGCATTCTTGTGAACTGAAAACTTACTTGTGTGCGTGTGCAAAGGAACTTTTTGTTAAAAAATGCAAAATAGACCTCTTTTATAAAAATAAAATTAAATAAATATTGAGCGAAAAAAGTATTTTGTATTTTTGAATTTAGTAAATAAAATATCAAACAAAAATAAAAAAAATATGTGAGAACTGTATTATTAATACTTTTCTTGCAAATGCATTACAAATACTGTCATATTGAATTACATTTTTTTGAACTTTAGATGAGTTTTATTAAATTTTTAAGAACGATACGCTGTTCAGGGAATATAAATCTTTGATTAAAAAATTATTTCCAAAAATTAAAAAATATAACTCTCAATTTCCCAGGGTAGAGAACAAAATATTTGTAAAAAAATGTATATTTTTTGACTTTTGTTAGTAAAAAGTTACTGTAAAAATAAAAAAAAAATAAAAAAAAATATTAACGTAATTGCTTATACTTATTGGCTTTATATAAGAGTGAATTTTACTTCGTTATCTTTTATACTTATGAAGTTTTATCCAGTAGAGCATTCATACCACTATGCGAATTTCCTTCGTTTTTCATAGTTTTATATATTTTTTTTTGAATAAATAATAAAACAGAATAAAAAAAGAAGAACGATACGTGATTTGGGAATATGTTGTTTCTATAAAAAAAATATAAAAAAAATAAAAAAGTAATATTTTCGGAATTTCCCTATCATTTGAATAAGGACCTTACTAAAATGTATGATTTTTCCACTTGTGTGGCAGTTTCTGGGCACACAATTTTTTTATATTTTTTTCAAAACTGCAAAAGTATTTTGAATAACATTTTTCTAATCGATGACCGTTTATTTCATTGAAATATTCGTAAAATTGTGAAAGTTATACAGCTTAGCGCAAAAGCCTAACCTATTTTTTCAATGGACACCTACCCTTAAGAACATCAACCAATTGATCAAAGAAAATTATAAATTGTCTATTAATTTGTACTGGAACAACAAAATTCGTGCCGTTAACTATAGCGACCCGAGTATTAAATTAACAAGATATTTAGACGAAATGATCAAAACGAACTTCCGTGTCTTAAGCTCTAGAGAACGACAGAAAACAGAAACGTACTTCTGACAGCAGGGATAGATCCAGATGGCGCGTTCTTGGACGATGACCTCTTTATTGTCAAGGATCCCCTGGAGAAAGTGGAGGCTGTGGGGGCTGCTTTTCAGCAAGTATATAAGGTGAATGCAAGCATCCACCCCAACCCCAACCGCTGGAAGACAGCTGTGGTTCATCCTCTCCCGAAAAAGGGAAAGTACAACTCCAATCTGCCGAATCTCTGGTCGATAAGTCGCTTCTACCGAGTATCAGCAAGGTATTCAAGAAAGTCATAAATAGAGCTCTGTCCAAGTGGGCGGAGGACAATAATATCATACCGGATAATCAGTTCAGTTTTAAGGCGGGACATGACACCACTGTTTCTGATATCCAATGGAACAAAACTAAAAATCAGTGTACAGGTGCTTGTCTGGTTGATTTGGAGAAGGCTTTCGACACCGTATGGTTAGAGGGTCTCTATCTAAAATTGACTAGGCTCGGCATAAGTAAACCACTATTGTATATACTTTATGACATGCTCAATGGTAGAAAGTTTGTTGTCAAAAGTGGCAATGTAACTTCCACCGCAATCTTCTATATCAAGAATGGTCTTCAGCAGGGAGCGGTGAACTCGCCGATTCTATTCAGCATTTACACCAGCGATCTGATAGGTAGTCTAACTCAGGCAATTGCGTATGCCAATGATCTAATAACGTACAGAACAGCTCCAAAAATTGAGGTCATCAGAATTCTTTTGCAGTGTGACTTCGACAGGATTCAGCGATATTGTGATGACTGGAAGTTGAAAATAAACTTTCAGAAATGTGAAACCATTCTGTTCAGGATTCCGTTGGCTAGAGCCCCTAGAAATACTAGAAAAAACTGGTGTAAGCTGATGATCGTAGGGCCGCACCGGCAACCACTGGCGAGTAAAAGTGTGGTAAAGTACCTTGGCATCTGGTTGGATCAGTATTTGTATTTCGACCGACATATAAATGCTGCTCTGAACAGGGCTACCCCTGTGACAGGGCCTTTGCCGTGACGAAACGGTTGTTTTACAGCAGCCGGCTTCACACCGGGGTGAAGGTGATTTGCTACATGGCCCTCATCCGGCCGATGATTGCCATAGGGTGCCCGGTGTGGTTCAACGTCGCCCCATCTCAAATGGAAAAGATTCGGCTGTTTGAAAGGCAGTGTCTTAGACGTTGCCTTGGATTTCACAGAACACCAGAGTCGGAGTACAAACATTATTATTCCAACCAGGTTCTATAGAACGGCGCCAATATAAACAGAATTGATAATGTTTTTATAAAGCTGATTCGGAGTCACATTGCAAGAGCGATGTCCTAGACCAATAGCATAATTTTTGGGGCTTACTTCCCTAACAACGATTACTATGAGAGTGTACGTATAAGCGGCTTTATGCCACCCGATGAATTTCTCTTTTTAGACAGTTGAGGGTTGATCCAGGATAGAATGGCGATTCCGCTAATCTTCCGCGTTAGCCGGAGGACTGTGGATAGGCTGCTCCTTTATAGTCCAGACGTCCTCGCACAAGATGAAGCGGAGCGCTTTCAGTAGGACTGTGTCCGATCGGGACCGGAGGGACAAGGTAAGACAACAGAACCAGTTATGGTGGTTGTATAATAATGATGCAAAAAGTTGACGAGGATTTGTATGTCTTTGCCGACTTACATAGATTTGGGTTTACTTTTTAGGTAGGGACAGTCGGGGTGGCACCAAAAAAAAAATGCTGCTGTGGCTGTTCTAGTTTTGAAGTAGTTTAAGTTTATTTTAAGTAGCTTAAGTAGTCTTAGGTAGTTTTAGTTAGTTTTAATTTAGTTTGTAAGTTTTATATATAAAATTTAAAAACAAGATATAGAATCGGAGTTTTTTTTTAACATTTTCCCGAGAAAAATTGATATAGGTAGTTTAAATTAATAATAGTCTTTAGCCCGAAAGGTATTACAATTAAGGTATAGTTTAGCTTAGAGCGCCAGTAAGTAAGTTTTTAAGTAATTGGATAATTAGGCTAGTTTTTATGAATTTTTGTCTAGCTTTCAGATAGTTTTAAGATTAATGAAAATAAAAATGAATTAAAAAAAAAAAAGAGAGAGATGGACTATTACACAAGAGATGCCGAGTTCGATCCCTAAATAAGGTATAATGTCATTCATGTTTTAAAATTATTTCAAATACATCAATTAATAATAATTCCAATGTGATAAATAGTTTCAGGTTTAAAATTGATTAAATGCCGGAAAAACGTCTTCAAAGAAATATAAATTTACTTTTACTTTCGTATTTTTCAAGCTCGGTAAAAGTTCTAGTGTAAGCTTGTAGTAGACATAAAAAGCCGTGCGTTTGTAATTTTTGCGAAGCTTTATTGAAGCCATCTGTCAAAACTTGAACTTCAGTTCAATTTCGAATAGGACTCTCTTAAACTTCTAATAGTTCATACACAAAGCTGGCACTTTTAAAAAATCTGTGCATGGTACTTCTAAGAGGATTTTCAGAAATCACTTATAGAAGTGCATAAAAGGTTTTGTGAGCTTGTGTAATATTCTCCTTTTTGTTCTTAAACAACATTTACAAATGTATTAAATAACTTCGAAAATATATTTAGTTAGGCCGAATCGAAGCTGAAATGTTAGTTGGGCAGACAGACAGACAGAATTGTGAGACCCACTTTTTTAGTCTTCGCTATCATCGTAATGTTAACTTTGATCAAAATCTTGAGTTCGATTTTTTTTACGAATGCATAACTTGCATACTACCTATGTATAAGTCGCAAGTTGAAATGGTAATACAGAAGCTTCTACGAAGTTTAAAAAACATTGCATACCAAAACTCAAAAAATATAACTGGCGAGATAAAATATTTGTTCATTCGTCGGTCGTTAGTTGCTCTCATTGCCTTAATTCTCGATTTATAATTTTCTTTAAATGCACCGGTTGAAAATACAGTAAAACGCGCTTAAGAGAAACCCGCTTAAGAGAAAAATCCGGATAACTGAAACATATTTTCAGTTAATTTTTAATATTTTTCATTGAAAAAAACTCTCTTAAGTGAAAAAAAAAATTTGAATCGAACAGAACAAAAATTTGCTAGTTTTCGTTTTTCGATAAATTATTTTTGTGTTATTTAATCGTTGTTTTATTTAACTTCTTTCAAGGCAAGTTCAAAAGATAAAAACAATATTATTTCCGCTTAAGTGAAATTTTTTTTTCACTTATCCAAACTCCGCTTAAGTGAAATTATTTTTCACTTAAGCGGGGTTCGTTCTTTAAAAGAGAACCCTTAAGACATTCATAAAACTTATTAGTTTAATCAAAAATCAGATAGTAACCCGTCCAATTTCGTATATAAATAATTTAAGAGCTTGATCGATTTTAAAATTGCGCATTTTTTTTTTGTTTGCTTATCCAATTTATTTACATTTTGTGTGCAATGAATCGACTACTAATTTTAATTGGCTACTAATTTAAAACGGATTATAGAAGAAAATTATACAAATAATGAAATTATACAAGAACTAAGTTGCCAAGCACAATTTAAAAACAAAATTTTCACTTCGATTCTATTTGAATTCCGGGCGTAGTTATAACGAAATCTCGATTCGGAGTAAAAGAGAATTACACCAACGAACTATACACCCTAGAAATTTTAATAATAGCTCGACTTACAGTACTGTGATTCAATATCTATACGTACCTGAGACATTATTTATATTATGTATATTAATATGTATATAATCAAAAAAGCCATATCAATAATTCTAAAAATTTATTGAAATACAGGTAAAAGCTATTTTCCAAAAAAAAAAAACTTTTTCACAAAAAAATGTTTTATCCATTTAGACTATTTTGTAAAAATTAAAAACAAAGGATATTCCAGGAATATCAATTCCAATTTTTTAATTTTTTTTTTTAATTTTGATAGTGAAGAAAAATATTTCTTCATGTTTATAAATGAATTTAGGGCAAACTTGCGAGTAATTAATTTATTAAAACTAAAAAAATTTCAAATTTTTCTATGTAGAATAAATATTGTATGTATGTATGTCTATAAGCAAATACAGCTTTTGTGTGGTTTTATTTATTTAAAACATTTAACACTTTTACCTACACAATAAAATATACTATTTAACTTGAAAACTAAGCACTATAATTGACAAAATATTTAATGCGAAATATTAAAAAAAGCACCTGTAAATAAACTTTCTGCTTTCTGTTGTCAAATATAAACTAGCATTGCCATATGCGAAGAATTTTTCGATGTCAAAATTGAATTAGTATTGCATACAATTATAAAATCCTTTGGCTTGAACACAATGAATGCGATAAGAAAAAAGAGGCCTGAACGTGATGAAACATCGTCGTTATTGTAAAATCAGTTTCAAATTATTAAAGGAGACGAGGATACATTGTATATATAAACTATAGTACTCTCATGGAACAGAAAAAAACGTTATGGAATACACTCTACCGAGGGCGCTGTCGTAGGAAAATATTTAGGGTGGGGTGGTAATTGAGGAAGAGCGAGAAAATTTTTTCGGCTCTGGCAATGAGAAAGACGAGAAAGAGAAAATAAAATTTGTTTTGTATCATTTTCCTTTTGAGGGATCTTCTGTGTGTTTTGTTGTTATATTTTTTTGTCAAGAATATTTGTTTTGTTTTTGCTATTTCATACGCAACAAAGCAACGTTGTTCAATTTCGGCATATCTAACCAAAATACAACGTTGCTTTTTATTTGTATGGACACACATACCTATTTGAATAGATTTAAGTAGGAATAATTTTGAAAATTGATTCTTGATAGGATTGATTAGGCTTTTTTGAATTTTAGTATATCTACATAGGAACTTTATCTTAATATATAATATTAGGTAACTTACCTATGTTGATTGCAATTATTATTGTTTGTGTTATTCAAAAGTATAATACAATTGGTGTTATTTTGAAGAACAAAAATAATAATTGCAATCAACTAGTTTAACTGCCTACATTAGATGCAGTGGGTGGTAAGGTAGTGGAAATTGTTTTTTTTTTTTTGCAATTAATATAATTATGTACATATTATATAGGTATAAAACTATTTCTTTAAGCAAATCTAATAGGTACGTATACCTATATTTTTATTAGAGAAAATAGCTTTTACATATGTACATACCTATATAAAATATGGTATGGTAGAAAATAATTTTGATTACAAAAAAACTATTTTTATGCATTCATAGGTATTTATATAATTAAAAATAAAAAAAGAAATTTGATATAGGTATAGACCAGTTTTTAAAATTTATTCATATAAACTTTGTTTGCAAGAAATATAGAAAATGTTTAATACTTTTTATGTTTATATAAACAATTTCAGAAATGTATAAATATTCACATAAAGCAATTGTGAAAAAAAAAATCAAATAAGTTTTTCGAGAAAAAAATAATTTTAGAAAACTTAAATTAATTAAAAAAAATTAGAATAAATACTTAGAATAAAATTATTTAAATACTTAGGGTATGTGTTCAAAAAGAATGGTGGGCAGGAGGCACATATAAAGGACAGAATAAAGAAGGCAGCAGCGGTCATGAAGGAAGCATGGGGAATTGGAAGAAGGAAATTTGAAAAGATATGGGAGAGGAAAATGTGGCTTTTCGACACCCTGGTGTGGACGGTGATGGGATATGGGGCAGAAGTATGGGGATGGAAGGAGAGACAAGAAATGGAAAGGATGCAAGAAAGGTACCTTAAATGGAGCCTAGAGGTAGAATGGCAAACTCCAGGATAAATGGTGAGAGAGGAAACGAAAAGAGATAAGATTATGATAAGAGCAGGGAAAAGGGCATGGAATTATGAAGAGAAGTTAGCATCTGGAAAAGGAAGTGAAATAGCTAGGGAATGTTTGGAGGAGATTAAAGAGAGACAGAGAGATGGACGGGGGAGAAGATCACGATGGGAAAAAGAGAGAGAAGAAATGAAGGAAAGGGAGGGAAGAGAAGATGGTTTGAATGGATATGAGAGACTGGAAATGGAAAGCAGAAAAGAGCAGGAGAAGGAAAGACGAGACCTATTCAAAGAATCCAGGTATAACAAGTGGTATAAAGAAGTGATGACGGAGGGAATACCGAAATATTTGACAGAGGGGTGGAAAACAGAAAGGACAAGGAGAATAGCAAGAGTAAGGCTAGGAAATGAGGTGAGAGAAATGTGGTACTGGAGGCGAGAAGAAGAGAGGGTGTGCAGGGTATGTGAGGGTGAACAAGAGTCGTGGGAACATTTAATAGAAAGATGCAGGTCAGGCGGAGATGAAGGGAAATCAATAGGGGACGAAATGAGGGAAATAATGGACGAAACAGGGAGGGCGAAGAATGGATAAAGGAACTAGAGAAGGTGAGAAAAGGTAAGAAGAGA
Organism: Chrysotoxum bicinctum; assembly: GCA_911387755.1. NCBI lineage: Eukaryota > Metazoa > Arthropoda > Insecta > Diptera > Syrphidae > Chrysotoxum > Chrysotoxum bicinctum. The sequence continues at coordinate 116,742,568 of OU426988.1, forward strand.
GAGAATGCACAAGAGGAGGGAGAGTAGAGAGAGTAAGGAGGCGGACAGCTTGTAACCCTTAGGGGAAACAATACAATTAAATACAATACAATACTTAGAATAAAATTATTATTGACATAATATTTAAAAAAAATCAGATACCTTTCTTGGAAAAAATATGTTGTATGCATTTACATATTGCCAATAAGCAATTTTAGAAAAATTAAAAAAAAAAGAAATATGGTGTCAATTTTAAAAAAAATTATTGATGCACCCCACATGAAAAACTTTGAAAATAAAAATAAACGTTTTTTTATATAAAATAGTTTTTATCCATATATTTTGTAAAAAAATAAGATATTTGCCCTGCGAATTTTGAACAAACAAGTATTTCTTTTAATGTTTGCCTACGAATTTTCATCAAATTTGGAAATTATTAATTCATTAAAATAAAAATTTTGTTTTTTTTTTTTGTATTTTGTTAATATAAATATAAAAAGTACAAATTTATGCAAACAAAGTTTTAAAAACCTTTTATTATTAAACTAATTTTAAATATAAGAAATTTCTTTAAAATTGTTCTAGAAAAAAAATTGCGATATTAATTTTAAGTATTTAAAAATAAAGATTCTAGGAAATATTTTCAAAAATTAATCGCTCAAACTTTTTCAAGACATTGATTTTTCAAAAACAATTTTTTTAGATAAAAAAATAGTTTTTCGTTTTCTCTATCATCGTAAAGTCAACTTTGATCAAAATCATCTCGAGTTAAATTTTTTCCACATAAAAATATTGAGCCGTTTTTGAGATATCGAATTTTCCAAGAAAAAAAAATACTTTTTTTCCAAAAATTAAAAAAATATTTTTTTCAAAGCTTTGAGACGCAATGTTTTTAAACTTTTTGGAAGCATCTCTATACAAAATTTCGATAATGAGAAAATTGTCAAATGTCAAAATTTGAAAAATTTGTTCTATGGTAGGTGCAAGCTGTAATATCCTAATTTCAAAATTTAAATTAAAGATCATACAAAGAAAAAAAAATGTATCAAAATTCCAGGCGCCGTTTTCGAGAAAAATACGATTTTTGAAAACCATTTTTTAATTTTTTTTTTACATTTGTATGGTGGGTATACCTTTATTTTTAGGTAAAATAAATTTTTTTCTCACATCTTGTCGATTATATTGATAAGCTTTTACTTATCAAGTTTAAAAAAAATCTAGCATGGAGTTTTCGAAATATTGAGTTTTGAAAAGTTTATTTTAAAAATCCAAAATTTTTTGTTTTGAAAATTTTAATACACAATTCTATTTAAGTTTTTGATCGAAATCGGTTGTACCGTTTTTGATACAATGAAAAACAAAAAAAATGGTTCCATGGGGGGTACAAAAAATACCCATTGTTTGAAATTTTTTTTTCAACCATTACCTTAAAATAAATAACCACTGCCAATCGCACAGACAATGATTATGAGAAAAAAACGCGAAAATTTATTGGCAATTAATGTATAATGCTGCTCAAACACCTATACATGTCCATTTGCCTCTAAAAAACGGCTGAAATATGAAAAAATAAGACATGGTTGCCACATTTAAAAATCGCCATGTTAATTATTTTAGCAGAAATTGTTTTTTTCTGATTTAGTAGTTGAAGTTTACCTATTACAAATTAACCAAAAAAATACATTTAATACATACATAATATTTTTCTTCCATTAGAAGTAAAAAATGTGAAAATATTTTTTTTTTCGAAAAACAAATGTTTATCTTTAAATGCAACTTGCGGTTAAACGGAGCTCTGTAGACCCCCCAAGTTGACATTTTTAAACGTGATTTATGGCTAAACTAGGTATTTTAGAGGATTAAAAATTGCATATTCGTGGTCTAGGGAGTGCCACCTTACAATCCACGTATCGCATATAACGAAAAACAAATGTTTATCTTTAAATGCGATTTGCGGCTAAACGGAGCTTCGTTGACCCCCCCAAAGTTGACATCTTCTAACGTGATTTCTGGCTAAGCTAGGCATCTTAGCGAGTTAAAAATTGCATACTCGTGATGTAGGGAGTGATGTATCACATAATTTTTTTCTAATTGATAAAATTTTAGTCAAAATTAAAGTTTTCAAAATTCTACATTTTGAAACTCTACTTCTCCAAATTCCGCATTTCGAAATTCTACTTCTCAAAATTCTGCATTTTAAAATTTTACTTACTGCGAGTAAGTAAAAAAGCACAAAATTTTAAAATATTATTTCCCAAAATTTGGCATTTCAAAATTTTGCTTTTCTAATTTTACTTATTAAGTTTTCTGCATTTAAGAATTCTACTTCTCAAAGTACATTTTTCAAGATTATATTTCCCAAAATTTTGCATTTCAAAATTCTACTTCTCAAAATTCTGCTTTTCAAATTGTACCTATTAAGTTTTCTGCATTTCAGAATTCTACTTCTCAAAATATCTTTTTCAAAAATTTACTTTTTAAGTTTTCTGCATTTCAAAATTTTATTTCCTGAAATTCTGCATTTCAAAATTTGCCTTTTTAAAATTTTACTTACTAAACTTCCTGCATTTCAAAATTTTGCTTTTCAAAATTTTACTTACCTACTAAGTTTTCTGCATTTCAAAATTTTCTTTCCTAAAATTTTGCATTTCAAAATTTTGCTTTTCAAAATTTTACTTACTAAGTTTTCTGCATTTCAAAATTTTCTTTCGTAAAATTCTGCATTTCAAAATTTTGCTTTTCAAAATTTTACTTACTAAGTTTTCTGCATTTCAAAATTTTCTTTCATAAAATTCTGCATTTCAAAATTTTGCTTTTCAAAATTTTACTTACTAAGTTTTCTGCATTTCAAAATTTTCTTTCCTAAAATTCTGCATTTCAAAATTCTGCATTCCAAAATTCTACTCTTCAAAATTTTAGCTTTCAATATAATTTTTCTGTATTTCAGAATAATACTCAAGACTCCAATTCTCAAAATTCTGCATTTGAAAAATCTGCCTACAAAAATAATTATCTATCTATACAAAATAATTGTTCTGAGTGGTAACCGTTTAAAAATTCGTCTATTTGAATATAAATCCTACATTTGCTCCAATATGCATTCAAACAGCGAACGAAAAAAATCAAACCAAGCAATATACCGTTTTTTCACTTATGCGTGAAGCAAAAAATGCCACCTCATACTTATTTGTATAGAAAATTGATAAAAAAAAAACAGAAAATAGCTTTATTGTCGTCGCTTTGTTCTGCACCTTCGGTTTGCTTTTACAGAAAATATTATCACCCCTTCCTGATTTTCGTCTGTCCTTACTCTCCACAACTCTACGTAAAAAGTTATGGAATACGCTCGTATGGCGCCCCATCGTTCGTTCCTCTTCATGAGAGTACTATAGTTTTTATATACAATGGAGGATATACGTAATTAAGCATTTCTCGTCGTCAAATTAAATGAAACTAATAAAAATGAAGTATAAACAGTCGCGCACATTCAATTTTTAGTTCCACATCTATTTGGTTGCTGAAATGAAAAATATGGGCTTATGTTTCATTTTACTATATATTTACTATGTTTTATTCTACCAACTAAACAGTTGCGAAAATAAAAATTGAATTTACGCTGCAGGCCTAAGGAATTACGGAACGATTTTATAACAACGAAAAGGTGACAATGGATCATGTCTCGGTCTCATCTCATGTTCTCTTCGCATTATGAATCGGGCATAGTTATAAAAACCTTTGGTCTGTCGTTTTCAATTGGATTTTAATGTCACCATCTGACAAATCAAAGGGAAAATAAAAGTGCATTAAAAACCGATAGTATTGAAATTTTGATCTTTTCACGATTTATGATGTGCACCCAGCTTAGTAATCATGTGCGTCATCTGTGCGTCAAAAAGAACGCCATTTATTTTGCTCAACCTTGGTAACAAACAAGTTATTGACACATCGAGTCACGGCATCTGGCAGTCAGCACGTGAACCTTCAATTGGAGATAGTTTTTTTTTTCGATTTGACGCTCAATGTATTTGCCATAAGAAAAAAGCAAAAACGGGTTGGAAAAACATTGCTTAACTACCCAAATTTATATGAACTGAACCGGTATGCATTTTATGATTTTAAAAGAATAGTATATGTGTTATGTAATTTCTAAATCAGGGGCCAAATTACCGCATCAGTTATCGAGTAAGTAATACGTGACTGAATTATGTGAGTTTGGCATTACCGCTTACGTTATCGAGCAATAAATTACTCCAATTTGACATTTTCATTCGATCACTGATGGGACTCACTCACTCGTCACTGAAGCGGTAATTTGGGCCCAGGTTGAAAATATAGTAAGAAACTTAATTAATCCTTTGTAATTTATCTTCAAAAATCGTAAACATATCATATGTCAATGACAAATGAAACAACTTTTTTAAAAAGCAATTTGTATTATCTTCTTTGACCAGCCGTATTTTAGTCTCGAGGTAGAATTTTTGTCCTTAAATCAATAATTATCTATTTAATTAAAAATAAAACAATTATAAGACCCCTGTGACCTGACCAATTCTAAGTCAGCAATTTTTTCAAGTGTAATTAAATTAATATGTAATATAAGAAAACAAGTGTAACAAAAAAAAAACACAATAAAGTTTACTAATACTACTTCTATTAATTTTTCAATTTAATTCGGTCGGTGTAACTCGTTTAGTGTTTTCGTGTTTTGTGAAAAAATTTATTTTTTCTTGTTAACAAATTTCTATGATAACCAAGACAAATTAAAAAGCAGACAAATGAAAGAAACTTTGTTATTTTTGTCACTTAATTCCAAAAATTCATGTGTATCCTTTTTTTTTCTTAAGTATTTGTTGTTGTTTTCTTGCGATTTCTTAACATTTTTTGAGTACAAATTGCACAAGATTAATTATGTTCTTGATATATTTTCCACTTGATTTAGAAATAAACACATATTAGTATTCTGTTAAAATCATTATATTGGTACCCATTGATATGAAATTAATTAGTAAAATTTATGTTTTCCGAGCCCCTCTTGGCTTTTTTCTTATGGGGAATACATTGAACGACAAATCGTAAAACATTCTATGTCCATTTGTCAACTTATACCAGGTTCCACTGGAGTCACGGCACCTGGCAGTCAGCGCGTGAACCTTCAATTATTGGAGATAGATTTTTTTTTGACGTTCAATGTATTTCCCATAAGAAAAAAACAAATAAAGGTCGGAAAAACATTGATTTAACTAAACAAATTTATATGAACCGGTATGCATTTTATGATTTTAAAAAAATAGAAATATGTATTTATTTCTAAATAAGGTTGAAAATATAATAAGAAACTTAATTTATCTTTTGTAATTTGCCTTCAAAAATCGTAAACATATCGTATGTGAATGACAGATGAAACAATTTTTTTAAGAAGAAACTTGTATTGTCTTCTTTGACCAGCCGTATTTTAGTCTCGAGGTAGAATATTTTGTCCTTAAATCAATAATTATCTATTTAAAAAAAAAAAAAAAGAAAAAAAACATAAAAAGCCTGTGTAGCCTGGTCAATTCTAAGTCAGCAATTTTTCAAGTGTAATTAAATTATTACATAGTAATAAGAAAACAAATGTAACAAAAAAAATACAATAAAGTTTACTAATACTTCTTCTATTAATTTTTCAATTCGGTCGGTGTAAGTCCGTCGCGACGTTTAGTGTTTTCATGTTTTGTGAAAAATTTTATTTATTCTTGTTAACAAGTTTCTATGATAAAAAAGACAAATTAAAAAGCAGGAAGATGTAAGAAACTTAGTTATTTTTGTGTATAAGTTTTTATTGTTGTTTTCTTGCAATTTCTTTACTTTTTTTAGTACAAATTGCACAGGATTAATTACGTTTTTGACATATATTCCACCTGATTTAGAAATAAACACATATTATTATTTTGTTAAAATCATAATATTGCTACCCGTTCATATAAAATGAATTAGTAAAATTTATGTTTTTCGAGCCCTTTATATGACTTTCTTGATTTTCTCAATAAATTCAAGACAAAGCCAGATAGACCAAGCTGTCATTCCAAAACTATTTGCATCATTTGTATAATTAAAAGAGTTTTGAGTTCCAATTTAAACTTTCTTACTTATTTTCTTTCTTTCTAACTCATTTTCAATTGGAGGAAATATTCCAAAAAAATGTATTTGGGAGTGATTTTGACATCTTACAATTTACAAGACTATACTAAAATTACTTGAATTCAAATTAAATTGAATTTGTTTTTTGTTTCCGAAAAGTACTGAAAGGTTATGTCAAAAAATAAATATAAGTAGATGTCGGTATCGTCAAAAGGGGAGCAAACCCAAACAGTACTTTACATCTACATCTCATTTTTTTTTAGAGACGATAAGTGAGGAATGAATTTTTTAATTTTTTAACGATTCGAAAAGTAATCGGCTATATAACCAATTTGTAAATTATTATAATCTTAGTTCTTATGTTCGTTTGTACAAAATGTTTTCACTTTTATACGTTAAAAGATTCTAACGGCCTTGCTTGAGAAAAAAGAAGTTTAACTTTTAGCGCGCGTACGTCAGTACACACACTCTTTTTTTAACTCTGTTGCTATTTTAAGTATGCTTTTTTTAAATTTTTCTTGAAACTTAATTCTATTTTTCTTTTTAAGATAAGGATTTTCTTTTTGGATGCTTTCTGAAAACATCTTTTCTGTAACATAGGTATATGTAATGAAATAAAATTCTACTAACTTGGTGAAAATAACACAAAACCTTTGTTCTCCATCACAACATTTAGCCCTTCCACAACAAGAATGAATGAGAAAAACAGATGCAAATAAATCCAACAGATTTACTAAACCATGGAATAAGATTTAAGTCCTGGCTTAAATATTCACATTAATAAAAACGAAATGTTCGAGTAATAGTAAAGTGACGTTTATCATAAATCCTTTAAAAAATATCTTCTACAACATGTAACCCCTCTCTTTTTTATATTCCTTGTCTGTCTAAATTGATTGTCATTTGCTTGTGTCTTATTGTCGGTTTTTTATTTATACGGGAATCATTCTTGCTTTCACGCCAGTGACAAACTATGTTCCTTATTTTTATATTAATGCCACAAACTGCCAAATGTACAGAGGTTGAAAAGATTAGGAAACAAAATTAAAAACATTTTGTTTTTATATAATTTTTAGTAAGCTGTCTTTACTTGCACATCATTGGAGTAATACCGTCTCCTATTCACATCTTAATTACCGTTTTCTGTTTTTTCTGTTTGTTTTTTTTTTTATCCTAATGTGGGTGCAGTCAAATGCACCTATGACTTGTCGAAATTTTAATAAACTGCTTTGTTTTGACAACTCGTGAAGACACGCACTTCGCACTTTTGCTTATTTTTTTTTGATATTACAAAACAAGTTTGACAATTCTATTTCTTATTCCTTCGCTAAACTACCTACTTTGATGGTTTAGCTTAATCATAGTTAATCACTTGTCAGAAAATTTGTTTTGTTAATGAAATTTCGCACTTAGTAACTTATGAGTGATCGGGAGCACTCATAACTTTTACGAGCGCTCATAAATATTCAATATTATTGCTTGGTGAATGGATTTGTGGGCCTCTTAAGTTATGAGCGTTCGGTGAATACCGCCCTTATAACTACATCTAAAGTTTTAGATGGTACCCAGACACAAAGGTATTTTGGTAATCCGGAATCTCTCTCCGATCCGGAATCCCAATTGAACACTTTTTTTTTATTCTGATGATTTTGAAGTTTTTTTGTGATTGTAAATGTTAATGTGAAACATCAAATGTGGACAGTAAAGAAAATCAAAAAAAATGTTTGTTGAAAGATACAATTCGCACAATAAGGATACAAAATATCACAGCTGTTGAGTTTGACGTTTAAGTATATGAATGTGTGAGGGCTTGTGGTTTCGATTCTGATTTCAAATCCAGAGGCAAATTTCTCTTCTTTTCACAATCAGAACTGTCATTTTTTCCCAAGTGAACATTTTCAGAAGAGTCCAGAAGGCTTCCGAATTGCCAAATAAAAACGATATTATTGTTATACTTCAAATCATGGAAGTACGAAAATATGCCCCTAAACTACTTCTCTTCTATATGCCTAAGAAAGGCATTAAAGGTAAAATTTTGGAATTCAACAATCTGCCAGGAGAATCTTCTGATATTTTAACAAAATATATCTCGGATGTCTTGAAAGAATTCGATATTGAGACAAAACTTGTTGCCCTCTGTGCATATAACATCAATTGTAATTTTGGCGGAGCGACAATGAGGGCCAAAAAAATGGCGTAAATTTTTAAACAGCCTATTATTACGGTATTAGTATGATACTACTTAACAATTTGCTAACTTTATAGTAGGTTACTAACTCATTCTTAATTTTAAACATTTTCTAACTACTATCGTACTTAAAGAATTTTCTTAATAAATTGCTTCTCAACACACCTAAAATAATGACATTTCTTGTAAAAAAGTAAGTACACGAACCTTTTTTGATGTTTGCAAATGTTAGAGAGTCATATGAAGCCAGCACGATACTAAAAAAATAAAGTAGGTATTCGATGATTTTAACTTTAATAAAAGAGTAGAGAAAGTATGATGCTATATTCGATTAAAATTTGCAAACTCATTGTTTTGACCTAGCATCATACTAAAACAGCTTCAGCGTCGAACTAATTCAATTAAAATTTTGGAAACGAGCTCATTGGGGTAAACTGTGCAGCACATATTGTAAATAATTGCGTTCAAACCGGTGCCGTGAAATAAGGCCAAGTGAAATAAGGCCAAAGTGAAATAAGGCCAACTTTCAAAAATTGGCCTTATTGCACTTTTACAAAGTGAAATTAGGCCAATTTTCAGCAGTTGGTCTTATTGCACTTTTACAAAGCGAAGTAAGGTCAAATTGGTCTTATTTCAGTTTCAACAGTTGGTTTTATTGCACTTTGACAAAACGAAATAAGGCCGAACTGCATTTTTATACTTATTTTATTTCATTCATTTCATTTATAAGTATTATTTATTCGTATAATACATAATTTATTGTTTATTGGGGGCCGATGTTCTGGGTTTTCTTGAGTAACAGTACCTTGGGTGGCCCGCTTCGCGGGCTTTCATGATTTTAACTCCCTTTTCGGGGCTCACACCCGCTCACGCAACTCCGTTGCTCCGCTTAGGGTATGTTCAGTCGCCAGGCAGGCGCCTGTAGCAACAGTTTTCTTAAGCAGCAGTACATAACTGTTAGTTGTTTACTCCAATTAATGTAAAATACAAAACTGTTGCTACAGGCGCCTGCCTGGCGACTGAACATACCCTAAGCGGAGCAACGGAGTTGCGTGAGCGGGTGTGAGCCCCGAAAAGGGCCTTATTTCACTTTGTCGAAGTGAAATAAGACCAACTACTGAAAATTGGCCTTATTTCACTTTATCAAAGTGCAATAAGGCCGATTTTTGAAAGTTGACCTTATTTCACTTGGCCTTATTTCACGGTACCGTTCAAACCTCAATTGAATGTTTACCAATTGATATTTTTTAATTTTAATATGGACCTAATCCTTGTGCTTTATTTTTGTTGTAAAGTTAAATAAAATAAATTATTGTTATAATAAAAACTTAATCGTTTTAAACTGAATGTATCTTTTTTTCTATGTTCATTATTTGTGATTTGAAAATATGGTCACCGTAGTTATGCCAATAGTGAGAAATTAAAAAAAAATGGTTTTATAATAGATACAGTCAGAACTATCTGAATTTAATTATTTTTGTTGAATCATAGATCGTCACAATTAATTGAAAAAGAAATTTAAAATTCTAGGAAAAAATCGCCAAAAATACAGTTTCGAAAACTATTTCTTAACATTGGTATGGTGGGTACAGTTATTTTTAGATAAAATAAAATTTTGTTTCCCTCGTCTTGTAGATTATATTAAAACAAAAAAAAAAACTTTTAAATAGCACGTGGCGTTTTCGAAATATTGAGTTTTCAAAAAAAAAGATTAAAAATCCAAAAAAAAATTGTTTGAAAACTTGAATACATAATACTGTTCAAACTATTGGGGAGCCTTAGCATAAAAAGATCAAAATCGGATAAACAGGTTTTGGGAAAATAAAAAACAAAAAAATGGATCTAGGTGGGTACTATTATGACCATTTTTGGAAAACGAATTTTCAAACATTACCTAGTTTATCTAACTGAAATTTTTTGATGTTTTCTTAAAAAACATCTGTCCAACAGTTTTTAAGAGAAAAATTATTCTATAAAATTTTGAAAAAAAATCGTATGGCAGATACGACTATTTTTGGTCCTAAAAAAAAAAAGAAAAAAAACCTGTAAGGGGGAATTTAAAAATCATATCTACCAAGTTAAAAAAAAAAAATCGGCCGAGCTGTATAGGCTGTAGTCGAACAGACAGACAGATAGAATTGCGAGACCAACTTTTCAAATCTCTGTCTGAAATATAGATTTCAAAGTAAGAAACAAACTGTGGACATTTTATACCGTATGAAAAAACATCATGGATGAAGAATAAACACTGAATAGAACGCCTTTTTTGTATGGAATCAAGTCAATTCAAGGCGCATCTTGAGAAGTATGAAGGACCATATATTTTCCCCTTCAGTTGCTTGGCTACAAATCTTGTGAACGCCTTTTGAGCTCTTCCAGTACGAGTTATTCCTATGAATGATGGAAATGAACACCCTAAACTATTTTTAAAGCATAAGGGTTAGAGAACTCACTGCAGTTTCGCTTGAAAAAACCAAATATAGAGTTAGCCCTAGCGATAACTTAGTCTTCATGTAGAGAAAATGATTCCAAGATCACGATTCTCAGATTTGCGATCAAGAATCTTGTTGAATATTTGATAGTTGTATATACCATTGGTAGTTGAATACTATATGCTGTAAGAACATACAGTTTTTTATATTCAAAAGAATATTTCTTTCACACAAAGCAACTACATTAATTATTTAAATCATTTTGAAGATTTTCATTATTAATCCATTTTCGATACATAAACAAATTTTGTGTGTCATCACTTAATCATAATTCATTAAAAATTAAGCAGTCTTAGGAACAAATGGGATAGCATTAAGAAAAATTTAAAAAAAAGTGGTCCTATGGTGACTACCATACTTCAGACGTAACATTTATGATATTAATGGATATCCATTTCAGAAATAATCCATGAATACCGAAAAGCTGCAGTTTAGCCACAAGAATTTTGTAACATATTGCGACTCTTTTTTCTTTCCTTAACTAAACGGAAGAAAGCAAGCTGTTGAAGTTAACAATATCCTCTCCAATTTTGTATTGACGGCAAAAGATGTTCCCCAAGGGTCAATTTCAGGTCCCTTTTCTCCTTATAAATAAACGAAATTCCTACCTTTATTAAATAATGTTCCATATTCATGCATGCCGACGATGTACAACTACTTTTGAGTTACCCAATTGGTCTCATAGAATACTATATTTACTGTCTCAATGACGATTTAAATAGAACTATGAACTGGTCAAGATCAAATGGTCTCTTGTTAAACCGATCAAAGTCAAGTATTGTGAAACAGCAAAGAATCTTGGAATTCTTTTCTACCGCAACCTGACATGGGATAGTCACATTTAATCTATGGTCGGAAAAGCTTATGGTGCATTACGTTCTCTGCATATCACTCCATTTAAAACCCGTATTATACTTGTCAAAACGTTGATAGTACTTATCCTTATCAAAAGAAGACTCAATGTAGTATTTAATGATATTCGCTATATCTTTGGGTTGAGTTGATATGACCGGGTATCAAACTTTGCAAAACAAGTTTGAAACATGACATTTAATATTTTTCTAAAGTTTCGCATCTTAACACTATTTTCTAATATCCTGCCCACCTTTGAACCGGCTAATTTTTATGAAAAGATAAGAATGATCAGACCTTCGCAACTCATACATCCAAGATACTTTTCCTTAACATCCGCCTTTACAACGGCGGCGGTGGACGCCTCCCGCGTAATATTAGACGACTTGAAAACGCTTGGACAGTACAAATGGAAATAAAGGCGTATTTTTCTCAGTCTTAGAAAGACGAAAAGGAAATGAAGGAAGCGGTTTTAGGTAAAAAAAAACAATGATGGAATAATCAATATATGAATGAAAATCGATAGAAGCCAAAAACAGGCAACAATCATACAATTATGTATGTACTTAGCTGTTTAGATATTGAATAAAAGTTATTTATTTCTTAGCACACATTTTAAACTTTATACTTTGTAATTTTCCCATAGTTTAATTATTATTTGACCATATTCCTACTCTATAAGATATCAAAGGGCACGGTAGTGCCCAGCCAAGTTCTGGCACTACACCCTTTTTACAGGAACAAACTCAGCCGGTTTTTGACCCCTCCCTATCTTCAGTACCAATGAAGTTAGAAACTTAAAATTCCGAATATTTGCTGAGCTAGTCAGGCTTCAGGCACAGGCGCCTCACTAAATTTCAATTATTTAGCATAAGCGGTTCCTGAGAAAAAAGGCCTCAAAAATCAAAAAAACCGTAACAAACTGACTGACTGACTGACAGATCATCAAAATTATGGAGCACTTCCCGACATCGTAGGATCTTGTAATTTTGCATAACTGTAGATCTTGTCATGCAAGTAGAGAAAAATTTTAAGTTTTCCATTCAAGGGGCGGATACCCACTTTCTCCGAATTGGTGTTGGTTAAATGAAGCACTTCCAATTGCTGTAAAAGGATGAAATTTGGCAAAACGGTAGGGCTTAAATTGCATACAAAGAAAAAAATATAAAATTAGCGGTTTTTCATTCAGGGGCGTGGTATCCGCCCACTTCCTCAGAACTGATGTAAATGATAAATAGCGCACTTCCGATTGCAGTAGAACAATGAAATTTGGAAGGATGGTAGGGCTCAAATTGCGTGTAAAGGACCAACAATAAAAATTGAGGTTTTTCTATTCAGGGGGTGTGGTATCCGCCCACTTTCTCCGAATTGATGTTGGTTGAATGAAGCACTTCCGACTGCTGTTAGGTTAGGTTAGGTTAAAGTGGCTGTCATTAAAGCGTCTGACACACTTAGACCATTAGAGGTCCATTGTGATACCACGATCTAATAGGGAACAAAAAGGTTTCCTACTAGTTTAAAACCATTTGGAGCTTCTGATGAAGCGAAGGAGACTTTTAATGTCTTTGTTTATGAGATCGCTTGGTTCATTATAGAAAAATGTTCTCCTAGATGAAGTTTGCGTCTGTAAGAGAGAGCAGGGCATGTACAAAGAAGGTGTGGGATTGTCTCCTCTTCCTCCTCGTCCAAGCAACTCCTGCAAAAACCGTTTGATAGCACACCGAGACGTGCGGCGTGTCTACCTATGAGACAGTGTCCAGTTATGACACCTATGACGGAGCTGATCTGAGATCTACTGAGGGACAATAGACATTTTGACCGTTTCGGATCCAGTTTAGGCCAGATTTGTTTGGTCGCCATACAAGTGGTAGTATTAAGCCATCTTGTGTTTGATTGTTCCAGAGCGATTCGTTTCAGCATAAGTTTACTTGTAGCTATGGGCATACCTATATTTGCCTTTTCGGGTAAGATAGGCATTTCCGTTCCAATTCTGGCGAGTTCGTCGGCTTTGCAATTCACCGGAATGTCCCTGTGACCCGGCACCCAGAATAGGTGAATTTTAAACTGTTTGGCCATCTCCATCAGAGACGATCGACAATCTTGGGCTGTAATGGAGTTTACAGAGACTGATGCGAGGGATTTTAAAGCAGCCTGACTGTCTGAGAAGATATGGATATCCGTGCTAGATACCACGTTTTCTTTAAGCCAGGACAATACTTCCTTTATCGCCAGAATTTCCGCTTGGAATACGCTACAATGGTTTGGTAGGCGGAAGGAGAGACTAAGGTTTAGTCCATCTGAGTACACTCCACCACCCACTCCGTTTTCAGTCTTCGATCCATCTGTAAAAAAGTTTACTGATTTATTATCTGTCAAAGCCCCTTCCTCCCAAGCTGACCTTGAGGGAATGGTGACTTCAAAGTTTTTATCGAAAACAAAAAAGGGCGTGATGTAGTCAGAGTGACTTGGGAGAGTTCCGAATAAATTCAGAATGGTGGTGTGGCCAATAGAGTTATTGGTCCATAGAGAGATGGCTTTGAGACGTATGGCTGTGCTCGCGGCCATTTGTTTGCTATAAATATCTAGGGGTGTCAGGTTGAGTAGTATGTCTAGTGCAGCGGAAGGTGTCGAGCGGAGAGCTCCGCTGATGCACATACACGCTGAACGTTGAACTCTGCTTATTTTGTCGCTATTAGTCGCTTTATCTAAGGCCGTCCACCATACGGTCACCCCGTAAGTAAGTATCGGTCTGATGACCGCAGTGTATAGCCAGTGAGTAATTTGTGGAGACAAGCCCCACTTGTTCCCTACGGCTTTTTTACAAGAAAAGAGAGCTACCGTGGCTTTCCTTACTCTTTCCTGTATATTAGGTTTCCAACCTAACTTTTTGTCTAAAATAAGACCCAGGTATTTAGCTTGATCTGAGAAAGTGAGTGGAACACCTTTAATCGATGGAGGGTCTAGTTGAGGAATTTTGTATTTCCTTGTGAAGAGGACTAGTTCAGTCTTGTAAGGGTTAACACCTAAGCCACATCGATCTGTCCATTTTAGTAGCTTGTTGAGAGCAGTTTGTATAAGATCTGTTAGAATTTGAGGATGCTTTCCTGATACGGCAATGGCAATATCGTCAGCGTATGCAATCACTTTGAATCCTTCTTCTTCTAGGTCTATTAGCAGATCATTAACTACCGTGTTCCATAGAAGTGGGGATAGGACTCCACCTTGTGGGGTTCCTCTACTGACTGACCTTCTTGTAGTAAAGCTACCTAGTTCCGCATTTATAATTCTGCTTTTCAGCATGAAATTTATAAGGTTACCAAGTGAGCTATCCACATTGAGATTCTGCAGTGTCTTCGCTATTGCAGCGCTGTCGACATTGTTGAAGGCGCCTTCTATATATAGGAATGCAACTAGAGTATATTCTTTGTGATCTAGGGAGTATTCGATTGCGCGTACCAAGGTATGTAGCGCAGTTTCTACCGATTTTCCCTTACAGTAAGCGTGTTGTGCTGTAGAAAAAACTGCTGTAAAACGATGAAATTTGGTGAAACGGCAGGGCTTAAATTGCATACAAAGAAAAAAATATAAAATTATCGGTTTTCCATTCAGGGGCGTGGTATCCGCCCACTTCCTCAGAACTGATGTAAATGATAAATAGCGCACTTCCGATTGCAGTAGAACAATGAAATTTGGTAGGATGGTAGGGCTCAAATTGCGTGTAAAGGACCAACAATAAAAATTGAGGGTTTTCTATTCAGGGGGTGTGGTATCTGCCCACTTTCTCCGAATTGGTGTTGGTTGAATGAAGCACTTCCGACTGCTGTAAAACGATGAAATTTCGTAGAACGGTAGGGCTTAAATTACATATAAAGGACCAAAAATAAAAATTGAGGTTTTCCTCACATTCTACACATTCACATTCAACATTCTAGGTGTCTGAATTTGTTCAAATTCCCCTAGACAAATAAAATTCACACTGTGTTACTACTGTGGAATTTATAAGAGTTGGTTAACATCTACCAATAAATAATAATTGCGTCTTAGAACATTACGACAGCATCTAACTGATGAGCCCACTGTCGTACCTGGGCGAAACGCACTTTGGAGTTGAGGTCGCTAAAATTTTCAATTGTATCTTAGATAAATGAAAAAGATAGAAATCATTAAAAAAATACACATACGTTTTTGAGTAAATAAACAAAAATCGAACTCGAGATGTTCATCAGAGTTGACATTACGACGATTGGGAAAAAAGAGGTTCCTGCAATTCCGTCTTTCTGTCTGTATGCATCAATATCTGTAAGCTACTGGAGGTATTTTCTTCAATGATTTTGATAAAAAAAATGGATGTGCTATTATGAGCCTGGACTACATTTTGGTCAAAAAAAATTTATACAAAATGTTATTAACGGTACCTGTCATAGAACTGCTTTTTTAATTGCTGTCTTTCTCATTAACGAGTCTAACGATTTTGAACAAAATTTTCGTACAGGAGCTCCTTTAAATTTGATATAATATTGTATATAGAAATGTTCAAAAAAATATTTTTTGGGTTTTTTAAAAAAAAAAAGTCCAATTATTTTTTTTTTTGAATAATCAATATCTTCAAAATGTGTGAATGATTATTTTTTGAAATGATTTCATTTAACCTATATTACTAAATGTTTAAAATTGGTATCTCAAATTTTTTTCTTGAAAAATCCTAAAGAAATTTCTATATAAAAAATGAATTTAATAATAAAACTATTTTTAAACTTTGTTTGCATGAATTCATACTTTTCAATTTGCAATTTTGCAATTCTATGCCTTAAAACATTTTTATCTAATTAAATCCACGTTTCATATACATACATACTCGTATTACACTAGTTTACACAAAAAAAGTACCTCAACAAAAAAGTATTTTCTAGACTAATTTTGGCTCTCTGAACACGAAAATGGCAATCATTTATTTTTCCAAAGAAGCGTTTTTGAGATATGACCAAAAAACGTGTTTTTCTGCTCCTATTCCATGTATAAGCCTAATTCTCAAAAACGGTCAAACTAATTAACATATACTTTATAGTTTTGAACAGATATTTTGTTTGTCTTTCCAACAGTATACGACTTGTGTAAATCGGCCCAACAATCATCAAGAAAAAGCCGTTCAAAGTTTCAAAAAACACAATTTTTCGCCGTTTTTTGAAAATCGCTTGTTTTAAGTCATTCCGTAAGGATAGAAAAAAAATATTTAAAATAGTTTTAAGATCTTAGGTGAAAGATATTGTTTTTACAAAGCTAAAACGCATAAGATCAATGAATTCGAATAATAAATGTGGAAGTTATGAAACATTACGTGAAGGCAGACCATTTCAGTTTTTTTCAAAAAAAAATATGTTTTTTTAGTTTTATCTACCTATTTAAGAATTGTTGGAAAAAAATATACAAATTCAGAGCATTTAATGTAGTGCTTTATATAAAGCAGTAAAGTAATGCTATATTGTAAACCTTAGTAAGAGCCAAACTGTTTACACGATAGTGGGTGGGTACATGATGGTTTTACGTCTTGTCTAATGAAACAGATATAAGGGTGTTTCTTTCGACAGAAAAGAGAACAAAAGATTCAATCAAAAATACCTTTCTCTTTTTTACTAAGACTAAGACTTCTTGTCTCATAGAAAAAGAAGCGTTTGTAACAATCTACCCCTAAAGCGAAAAAAGGTCAAAAATTCTAAAAACTCGGGCTACCTGGTTTTTATTGCCGACAGAAAAAAGGGTTAATCCCAAAAAAGTGATTAGTGATAAATGCTGATTAAGTGCGCGTTACAACAGTTTTTATAAAAATAGTGTTCCGCTTTATTTACTTGTTTGTACTTTTATGCATTTGGAAACGGAAATAGGAAGTATTTATCGTTTGGAAAGCCAGTTGAATGGAGAAACCCAATTGATCATATGACTGACTGTTACTTCTGCTTAACTAAAATACAAGGAGGCAAATTTCGGAAAGCTTTTTATCCCGAAGTACAATCAGTAACAAAGATGGCGCCACATTCTTCTCGGTATCCAAAACAAGAACCACCAGGAACAAAAATAACAGCCGGAGAAGTATCAGATTTGAATTCCAGTATCATCAGCAGTTTGGAGATTGAAAGTCCAAAACTAAAGCTATTTAATAAATTCCAACTCAATGGTTTATGCCGTGATCTCAACTTATCTAAAGAGAAGTCTGAGTTGCTCGCTTCAAGATTGCAGGAATTTAACTGCTTGGAAGCAGAAACAAAAGTAACTTATTACAGAAATCGGAATAAGAAATTTTAAAGGTATTATTAAAAAATGGGTGACTTTTGTTATTGCAATGATGTGGCAGGATTATTTGCTGAATTTGGAGAACACCACGAAGCTAAAGATTGGCGGCTTTTTATCGACGGTAGCAAGTATAGCGTGAAGGCTGTTTTACTTCATAAAGGGAACACGAAACCATCAATCCCGATTGGTCACTCCACAAATGTAAAAGAGGACTACATGACCATGGAAAAACTTCTTCAACTTGTGAAATACAATTCCTATAACTGGAAAATCTGCTGTGATTTAAAAGTCGTGGCTTTACTTACTGACCTGCAGGGTGGCTACACAAAATACTGCTGTTTTTTGTGTTTTTGGGATAGCAGAGCAGATGAAAAGCATTTCATCCAACGAAATTGGCCACTTCGTGAAAATCATGTAGTAGGAAAGAGCAACGTTGCTGAAAAAGCACTTGTTGAAAAACAAAATGTAATACTTCCACCATTGCACATACAACTCGGCATTATGAAAAATTTTGTAAAAGCCTTAGAAAAAGATCCCGAAAACAAAGGATTAACATATTTGAAAACAAAGTTTTCCAAGCTGTCGACAGATAAAAAATTGTTTAGTGACACCGGATTTTTGAATTGTCTAAAAAAAACGACGTCTTTTCAAGACGTAGTTCATGGATTTTTGGGAAACCACAGAAGTCCAAACTATCGTCAATTGATCGAAAAAATGATGAATAGATTTCATGCTATTGGTGAGTATTTAGCAGATTAGTGTTTCAAAAACAATGAATTCTATTGACAACTAAAATTTAAATATTTGTATTCCTTTTTGGTGCTCGCATGTCTTTGAAAATGCACTTCCTGCACAGCCATTTGGAAACTTTTCCCTCGAATTTAGGAGCTGAAAGCGATGAACAAGGTGAAAGATTCCACCAGGACCTTGCTATCATGGAAAAGAGGTATGAGAGCTATTGGGACCAAGGGATGATGATTGACTACTGCTGGATGCAGCTCCGCGAAGATTCAACGCCACATAAAAGAAGAAGTGTTAAGCAATACGTCATATTTTCAATAAAAATTATGAAAAAAAGAAAAAAACTGAAATGGTCTGCCCTCACGTACTGTTTCATAACTTCCACATTTATTATCCGATTTCATTGATCTTATGCGTTTTAGCTTTGCAAAAACAATATCTTCTACCAAAGATCTTAAAACTATTTTAAATATTTTTTTTTCTATCCTTACGGAATGACTTAAAACAAGTCATTCCGTAAGTGAGTGTCAGTTGTCAGTGAGTGTTTGGAAAGGTCGGTCGATGTCCTCGCGCCGTGCTGTGCTTCCGTTCGATTTTTTTTTTGTTGCCTCCGTCTCTGTCCCATTCGCAGACGCGTCACCAAATTAAGCAATTAATCAACCAAACAAAAAACAAAAATAAAAATAGCAAACAGACAAATTTTTTCATAAATAACTACAATAAAAAGGAAATAATCACTCAAACTCAATACTATATAAAGAAACAAATAGCCAAAACAACAAAAACAAGAACAAAAAAAAAATCAAGCGCACATAGGAGAAAATAACAACAACAAAAATACCTATGTCAGAGCACGGTAAGTGACATTTTCCTTCCCTTCCTTTTTTTTTCCTACAGTTGTGTGGCTTAGTGGGTGCATGCATTGTGCTGAGCTTATATAAGCTCTCTTATGTGTTGAATTTGCTAGGTCATTACGATAACAGATGTATAGAGGATTACTGTTTGATTGTTAGGGTTCGGATCAATTCAACGTCACTACTAAAGGCATAACACTTTTAGTGATGTTGCATTGAGAAGGCTTTTTTAATTAATCTTATTCAGTGATTTTTCTCTTAGATTTCGTCTGTTTTGGTTTTAGTTTTTTTGTTATATTGCAATGGCTGGTAATTTTAGAGTTGACTATTGTAATATTCGTGGGCTTAGAGCGAATTTTCTGGCCACGTATATCCACACTGTTTCTAACAGGCCAGCTGTTTTGGCACTGAGTGAAACCCAAGTAGGTGAGGATTCCGATCCTGCTGAATTCTTTATTCATGGGTATAGCTTGGTGCCATTATTCTTTCCCCACCATGGTCTTCAATTTTATGTGGTTTAAATTTTCCATTAATAAGCACATCATTCACTATTGCTTTCTTTATAGAAGCCCAAATTTGGATAGAGTTTCAACTTCCTACGAATTTGATGCTCTGTCCGACTCCATCCAAAGAATTGTTTCCCTATATCCTCGCACTGAAATCGTTATCACGGGCGATTTCAATGTTCACAATTCTTCTTGGCTTCTCCATTCGGGCCAGACAACACCCGAAGGAATGTGTGTTGAGATTTTTGCTGAGTTTAACCACCTTACTCAGCTTGTCAACGAGCCTACTCGAATATCGGACGTTAATGGCCGAGCAGAAAATACTCTTGACTTGTTTCTTACGTCTGACCCTGATAAATACACAGTAAGTGTATTGACGCCTCTAGGCACATCGGACCATAGTGTTATATCTGCAAATTTCTCGTGTCAAACAAATCCAGTTAGAGAAAGAGCTCCTAGAAGAACCGTATGACAGTACGAGAAAGCCAACTGGAACGGTTTGAATAACTTTTTCAGGATCTTTAACTGGTCACTATGCTTCCTCGATAGTGACGTAGACTCCAGCGCAGATATGATAACTAACATTATTCTTTTGGGAATGAAACATTTTCTCCCGAATAGGGTTAAAAGTATCAGACCCAAGGATAAATAATGGTTTGATTTGAGCTGTAAAGGGGTTATCAAGGAAAAAGAGGTAAGCTTCCGGTGTTTTAGAGCCAACCCAACTGAGGAAAACCGGAAAAAGTTCAAACAAGCCAGGAAGGCCTGCAACGCCCATATTCGACGGACCAAATTTTTACATGATCAAAAATCAAGGCAAGAAATACTGCAATGTCCCAAAGGCAGTAAGAATTTTTGGTCATTTGTAAAAAATATGAGGAATTCTTCCTCTTCCTCGGTTCCTACGCTTGTTGTCAATGACACTCCTTTCGTTAGCTCTATTAATAAAGCTAACTTGTTTGTAAGGCAGTTCGCCGCAAATTCCACCTTGCCGGTTAGTGTCATGACTCCCCCAATTCTTGAGCGCGTTAGTGATTCTATGGGACAAATCTTTTTTCGTACTCGTACCGTGGCAAGAGTCTTGAAGGATCTCAACATACATAAATCCGCTGGTCCGGATGGTATCCCCGCTATTATTCTGAAGAGGTGTTCTTCCACGCTAGCAAAACCACTGCGTAAGCTTTTCCATCTATCCTATTCTTCTGGGCTCGTTCCGAGTAGATGGAAAACAGCATTTGTTCAGCCGATTCCAAAAAAAGGCGACTCTTCTTCTCCCTCAAATTATCGACCGATCGCACTAACGTCCCTTCTTTCCAAGCTCATGGAAACGCTGATTAATTATCAGCTCAAGAAATATCTTGAAGAACGAAAGCTTCTTAATGACCGGCAGTATGGCTTTCGTAGCAATAGGTCCACTGGTGATTTGATGGTTTATCTAACCGAAAAGTGGAACAAATCTTCACATTGTTTCGGAGAAAGTAAGATTATTGCACTTGATATTTCAAAGGCATTTGATAAAGTCTGGCATCTTGCTCTTTTATCGAAAATGCGTGCTTTCGGCATCGACGAATCCCTACTTCGTTGGATTAGAAATTTTCTTTCGAACCGTTCAATACAAGTTGTACTAGACGGATTCAAGTCTGAAACCCACGATATAAATGCTGGTGTGCCCCAGGGCTCCGTTTTGTCCCCAACCCTCTTCCTCATTTTTATTAATGATCTCCTGTCTGTAACTTCTAATCCAATTAACTGTTTCGCTGACGATAGTACTCTTAGCTTTTCATATTCGTTTTCAGACTCACATCCCTCCTCTTCGGATGTGGAACTGCAACGACAAAATATGATAAGTTCATTAATTCACGACCTAAACAGCATTGTACAATGGGGAATAAGAAACCGCGTCGAATTTAATGCTTCAAAAACCCAATGCTGTCTCGTATCGTTAAAGCGTGATATACCCCCCTTGCCACTATCTATGAGTGGCACTTGCATCAACGAAACTGAACATCTCGATATTCTCGGTATGTGCATCACGAACCACCTCTTGTGGAACGATCACATACGCGATGTTGCCAAAAATGCCGCAAGATGTTTGGGTTTTCTGAGACGGTGCAAGAAATTCTTCTCTCCTTCTGATCTGGCTACAATCTATAAAACCTATATACGTCCAAAACTTGAGTATAACTCCCATCTATGGGCTGATGGTGCTCCAGTAACTTACTTAAGTCTCTTGGACAGTATTCAAAGAAGAGCTTTTAAAATGATTGGTGAGAATAACATCATTGGCTCATTTACGTCACTCCAACATCGTCGTAATGTTTCTTGCCTCACCCTTTTCTACCGTTATTTAAACGGACTTTGCTCTAGAGAAATAGCCAGTTGCATTCCTCCCCTTAAACAATTCAACCGTAATACCCGCACTTCTAGGAATGCCCATCAGTTTACCCTCGAGCCCAACTTCGGTCGTACTGTGAAGTACAGAGATTCGTTTTTTAGCCGTACTACGCGAATGCGGAATTCTTTACCACGCTCTGTCTTTCCCAGTCATTGCAGTGTTCAAGAATTCAAAACCAATGTACACCGACACCTCCTTTCTAACCCCTCCCTTTTTTCCTAATGCTCACACTGTGTCTCTGGCATATTAAGGGTATACAAAAACCTTTTAGTGTGTGCTAATTATAAAAAAAAAAAAAAGCGATTTTCAAAAAACGGCGAAAAATTGTGTTTTTTTGAAACTTTGAAGGCTTTTTCTTGATGAATTTTGGGCCGATTTACACAAGTCGTATACTATTGGAAAGACAAACAAAATATGTGTTCAAAACTGTAAAGTATATGTTAATTAGTTCGACCGTTTTTGAGAATTAGGCTTATACATGGGAAAGGAGCAGAAAAACACGTTTTTTGGTCATATCTCGAAAACGCTTCTTTGGAAAAATAAATGATTGCCATTTTCGTGTTCAGAGAGCCAAAATTAGTCTAGAAAATACTTTTTTGTTGCGGTACTCGCCAAAAACCGAAAATTTGTAAACTAGTGTTATTAACATTTTTTAAATTCGAAGGTACTTTTAAATAATACGTACGATCCAGTCTTGAATTTATTTCTATAAACGAGTAGACTTGGTGGAACCGTTTTAGAAGATTTTGTTAATTTTCTTGTAACTTATACGTAAATATGTATGTATATATGTATATTTTTGGCTCATCTCAAGTATATTTTTTCTTTTATAAAGTGGAATTTACACTATGTATGTTATGCTGTGTTTGTTTTTTTTTTTGGTCCTTATTCGGAATTCCCCCCTCACCAAAATGCACTTTTTTTTAATGAATCGATAAAAAAAAGTGTGCTGTTGATAAAAATCATCAAATTATGGAGGAGAAACACTTTTTTATGGTAAAAAAGTGAAGTATAAAAAAATGAATATAAGCCATAGGGTAAATTCAAAGTTTCTTTAAATCCAGATTCTGTAAATGCAGAAGAAACCTTGCATACACCCAACCTCGCACCTACCCCTAATGCTATAGTGTGGCCAAGCAGGGGGGTTGCAGGGGGAGCATGCCCCCCCATACGTATCTCACTGTTTATACGCCGTAATGCGTAAGCAAGCAAAAAAAAGCAAATATCCCATAAAAAAGAAGTAGTTTTAGTTATAGTACTGTGGGTGATCCGCTTATACTTCACTTTTTTACCATAAAAAAGTGTTTCTCCTCCATAATTTGATGTTTTTTATCAACAGCAAACTTTTTTTTTATCGATTCGTTAAAAAAAAAGTTCATTTTGGTGGGGGGGGAATTCCGAATAAGGGTCAATAGTACTGTGGGTGGTCCGCTAATACTTCACTTTTTTACCATAAAAAAATGTTTCTCCTCCATAATTTGATGTTTTTTATCAACAGCAAACACTTTTTTATCGATTCGTTAAAAAAAAAGTTCATTTTGGTGGGAGGAATTCCGAATAAGGTCCTTTTTTTTCTGATAAGTAATGGTGCAGGGTTGTGATTGAAATATCATTCTCACTGACAAATAACAGTACTTATTTTTTTTTAAGAAATTTAAAAGGCCTTGGGTTCGATTCCAAGCCGCTGCAAAAAATCTTTTTTGGGGTATACTGCCTCTTACAAGGAAAATTATCTGAGAGTATCTCTAGTCATAAAAAGTGCTGCTCCTTAGCCGTTTGGAATCGGCAGAAAATTATATGTCTCCTCCATCTGGTAACACGCACACAGGAATGGTTGAGAGTTATAAGTCACTAGGTACCGGTTCTCAGTCTGCTTTAAATACGTTACGTAACTTGGAGTTCATCTTTTTGCAAAACTAACTTTTAAACAAACACATTCAAAATACATTAAAGAAAATGAATGAACTTTACCCCTTCAGAAATCGAAAGTCTTCACTCACCAATGAAAAGAAGATAGTCATTCACAAATTTATTTTTCAAGCAAGACTTGTATATGGATGTATTAAAAAGTTCTTCTACCTGAGATAGTTTTTTGTGCTCTTTTGTTTATTAATTATTTATATCTTTTTTATAAATTAATTAATTAGCTTTTTTATTTATTTATATAATAGTTTATTCATTTATTTACATATTTATTCAATTATTTATTTATTAACTCTTTTTTTTTTTGTATTTGCTTACATATGTATTTAATGATTTTTTTGTTTATAAAATAATTAACTAAGAACTCTATTTATTCACATTATAATATATTTATACATTTATCTTGTTTTTTATTTATTTATTCCCTTTTTTTGTTAAATTATTTATTTATATATTTATTTATTCTATTTATTCTTTCTATATATTGAATAGGGGAGAGTCTTGGACATTTGAACGCGGGGCACATTTGAACAATGCTTATCAAATTTTACTTTATTACTCTTTTTTAAAAGTAATTTAAAATTTTAACCTGTCAATACCATGTCCATAAACGTCATTGACTTTCATTGATTCTCTCAGTTGTCTCTTGGACTTAGAGGTGAAAGATCCTTTTGCTAGTGGAAGTGTTTTGTTTTCGTTTTTTAGTTGTAAGAGTTTAAAAAAAAATTACTGTGCGATTTTAAAACAGGAACAATTTTTTTTTGGAGGAAAAATAAATTTTAAACTTAATTACGGTAAGTTTGTTACTGGATATGTTTCAATCAAGCAATTTGTTATCTGTTCTATAGGGCAAGTATTGGTTTCAGGTAAAAAATGTTTTTGTCATATGGTCCGTCAGTTTCTGCGTCTATACGTTCTTTGTCTCATTTTTGAGCTATTGAATACTGAAAATAAGATCTAGTTAAAGACAGGTCGAACAAATCTTGAAATTTTTGAAAAATTTGAAAATATTTTTCTAAATTGAACGTCAATACCACTGTTCCATGTGGGTAAAATATCAGGCCAATTGCTCGATTATTTTAGGTTTTATCAGTCTGGAAAGCAAAAAGTGTTCAAATGTACCCCACTCTCCCTTATGCATTAGTCCAACTATGTAATTTAATTATTTTTTGATTATTGTTTTACATAATGAGATAAATCTTATTTATTTTTGTATAACTTTCTTTTTTTAATTTCTTCAATGAAGGTTTTTTTTCGTACTTTCATTTAAATACTTCTTTAAATAATTTATATATATTTGTTTTGTTGTACAAGATAATGTTTCAGTTGTGAGATTATTAGGTCATATCTGTAAATTGTAAAATGTGCGTTCTCAGACTTTGTGAAAATATTGTTAGGAAATAAACAAATCTATCTACGAGTATCTATCTGAATATACATAGATGTGAAATTGGGTTTGATTAGAGAAAAATGTTCAGATGCATACCTAGACAAAATATGAATTTATGCAAACAAAAATTGAAAAGCTTTAGAAGAGTTCTATTAATAATTTAATTTATTCTTTTTTAATATTCGAAATTTCTTTCAAAATTTTCTTAAGCAAACATTTGGTATACCAATTTTAAGTATCTAATAGTATATAAATGTAATTTATAAATTGTATACATATGTATATTTAAGGGCATAATTTCAAAAAACAATAGTTCACCCGTTTTCAAGCTACTTTATTTGTTTGACAAAAATGTAGACAAACATTTTTTTATCATTTTTTTTTTATCAAAGCCGTGTTTTTCTCTAATAAAATTTTTAATAACGGCTGTAAGAAATTTCAATTTCTCCTCTAAGGAATCACCAAAGTACCGAGTTTGAAGAAAATAGCTTAATCGGCTTAGGCTGTATATCGAGGTGCAGATATTCAAACATACAAGCAGACGGAATTTTTCTCTTTCACTGTAATGTCAAGTTTGATCAAAATCTCGAGTTCGATTTTTTTTCCAGTTGCAAGACTTGTCATATGAGTTCCTACTGATGGCCTTATTGTTAAAGATTTTTTCATCTATTTTTTTAATTTGATATTGAATTTAATGTGGCATCGTTTGGGGTAATGGTTGGTGTGTTGGACTGTAATGCAGAAGGTCTTGGATTCGATTCTACTATAAAAAAAAGTTTTCAGGGGTGTACTGCCTCTTGCGAGGATTTGACAAATCCTTTAAGAGTATCTCTTGTCATGAAAAGTGCTGCTTATTAGCCGTTCGAAATCGACAGAAAATTGTAGATCCCCTTCATTCCGCTTGCACACAGGAATGGTTGAGAGTTGTAAGTCACTATAGGTCCTGGTTCTCTTCGAGCTGTTGCCTGTTTTTTTGATATTCGGTATTCGGTATTCGGCCGAATAGTTCACAACATTCGGCCGAATACCGAATAATAAATGGAGAATAAAAAAAGATTTATTATCTTACAAAAAATGTTGTATTTTTATTAAATTTTTTTATTTTAGTATTTAAATTTTACTAATGGTAAGTGGTGAATAGAAACAGCTTTTTCAGCATTCGTTGGTAGCATACGTTTTATGTAACGTCTATATTCGAAATCAATTACAGCTTCTGCAAATAACTTCTCACTAATACACTAGTACCAGGAGACGAGATGTAGATTTCAGCAAATTTTGTCAAATTGGGAAACAGCTTTGTATTTGCTGACCACCACTTGTAAGGGTCTGCCATCCGATCTTGGCGAAAATTTCTTAAAAACAAATTATTTTGTTTTCAATGGCAGTTTTTTCAACATCTTTATCATTTTGTCTATAGCAACTTTCTTAAAACATTCCCAGAAACTGTTTGTCTCGTCAAAAGTCACGTAGGAGATTGATACACTATACTATACCTACACAACACATCGTTTCGTTGGCCGAATTTTCGGCTGCCGAATATTCGGTATTCGGCCGAGTCACTAGTCGCGGCATCTCTACTTAATACATTTACTGCTCAATTGCCTATAACCTAATATTTATCCAAGTGAACAATTGAGCCACCATTATTCGGGACAAAAGTCCAATTACTTCGGAATATCAACGAAGCAGCTTTACTCCATAGTAAATTTAATTATACTTGTAATTGATATTCAATCATTTTTTTTAATGAGCTATATACAATTTAATACATGACTGACTACAATTTTTTTTATTTATCTGAATTATGTATGTCTATTCTCTTTTTAAAACACTAATGGCCTTATTGCACTGATGTCTTTATTCATGTTAATTCATTAATTTTGCAAATTATTTATGTTAAATTAGTATCTTTAATATATGAAATTAAGTACATGATACATTAAATAAATGGTTTTTTGCTTTACAAATTATTTGAAAGTAAAAGGAAAATTATATAATTTTAACTTAAAGAAAAAATTTATCTACAACGAAACATATTTAAATACATGTTTATTTGTTTTTAGATTCATTTTCATAAAAGCGAATTTCTTTAAATTTAATCTTTTCTACTTTTTATCAAAGCAAAATCTTTAGTTTTTTAATTAATTTCGGACCTGACATGACACCCAAATGCGTTTACCCGTTAACCTAAATTTGCTAATTGTGGATTTTCTGGGAAATATGGTTTTAGTTCCTTTGCATACATTTCTGACATATAACACCAGAAAGGTTGTTTTTGAACTTTATGTGGTATTCTTATGCAACAAAGTTTAACACAACTAAAGCGCGATTATTGAGTAAGACTATGAAGTATTTTTATTTCTGGAAAACTTGTAAATTGGGCTGAAGGAGTTGATTCATTTAAAGAAATGAATCTAATGGATTATTTAAAAATTATGACAAATTTACTGTCGTCCGCTTTTATAACCCGCTGATAAAGTAACGTCCGAGTCTTGTGCTTCTCCTAATCCCACCGCTGCGCACTGTTCTATAAAAACATTTTTCTTAGATAGGTATTTGAGCAAATAATTTATACAAAAAGTAAGACGTACTACATATCTACTGGTAGACTGTCAGCCGGAAGAAAGTTGTTTTAATAGGTATTGTTTTCTCTTTAAAACTCTTCAAAGCAATTCTATATATTGTTGCAATCTTTTCATTCGACGTTTTATTTTTAATTCTCTTAAAACTTCAAACTTTTATTTTAAATATAATTACTTAACTCCACTTGAATCGAAATAATTTTTAAATCTTCATTTACCTCAAACCTTTCAACAACTGATTAACGTTATATGAATTAATATAACAGAAAAAAAATTGTTGAGAATAAAGAGTTCATCATAAATGTGTACCTACATTTATCATTCTTCACTCTTATTAAGTTATTGTATATTCATGTTCATATGTATATAGATTAACAATGTAAAAAATAAACTAAAATATATCTACATAAGTACATACATATATGTACATACGAAAATATTATTAAGTACTTACTCAAACTAATCAAATATGAGAATTAAGGATCGAAATTAGGTAAACTTTTCTGTGTCTTAAAATTATGATCTTCTTAATTTTATATTTTTACACTAATTCACTAAGACTTTGGGTTTATAAGAACTAGCAAAATTCTAAGATTTAGTTATATGTTCATGTCTATGAATAACTTTTTGTAACGCAGAATCGAATACCGAATTTTGAAATAATAACCGACCTCTTTTATGTAGTTTAAAAAAAGTTAAATACGAGTATCATACCAAAGCATTCACGATCCATTAAAATATAAAGTTGCACATTGAAAATGAAAATTTACAAATCTTTAATGGAATTTTATCAGTTTTCCTTTTGAATGCGGATAAATTTAGTGGACAAATTTGGACTCAGTATATTATGTATATTAAAAAGGCACTCACATCGATGGTCTTATACACGATTGCAGGTTCTTTGGTATTTTCTCTTGAAGTGTTTCCATTATCCATTTCCATATTGCCTTCAGAAACTGCAGAGCTGTTTTGTTTTTCAGACATTTTTCTAAATATAAACAGATTTAAATAAATTTTTTAAAAATAAATAGTTAAGTAAGTTATATTATTAATTGTTTAATTTTATTTCCAAAAAGTAATTTCAAAATAATTTAAATAAAAAGAACAATAAACTTTTTGTGTTGCAAATTTACCTTAGACAAAGAATCACAAAGAATTAAAATTCGTCTCCAATTAAAATCTCACACGCAAGAATATTTAAAAATAAAACCTATATATTTTTAGAAAATATATGCTTAGATTAAATGTACAGTTGCCTCGAAAAGACACCTTACAGTACACTTTCCCGTGCGGAAGCTAAATGGGGACAAAACGATGTGTCTGACAACTAGTAAATTGGATTGCGTGAAAGAAAAATTCTAGCAGCTCTCATCAACCTTAAGGGGAGGTTCTCCTTTTTCAGTGTCAAAAATGACACTTTTTCATGATTTTTTTTCATGGAAGGAATGATATAATCAATTCAAATTTTTGTTCACTTGTTTATTATCATATTAAGTACAAAAAATATTTTTTTCATCAAAAAATACAAAGCCGTAAAAAAAGAATGCGCCTCGGAACGAGACCAGTTCCAAAAAAAGTCGTTCGCTGTTGGCCACTCTAACTCCTGCAAAAATGATAAAAAATAAAAAAAATCAATTTTTTTTATAAAATAGAAGAGTGTAGTTGGAGTCTGGACCAAAATGATTGCCCAAATTCAAAAATTAAGGGCGGTATTCACCGAAGGCTCGTAAATGGATCTTAAGTTTATGAGGCTCATATATTGGAAATTATTTGTGCTATTATTTGTGAGATATAAAGGATAAAGCTATTTTTAGACTTTCGGTGTTGTGCTCTGTGTACGTTTTTCATTGTTGGTCGTACGCGGAACAACGAGAATCTAATAAAGTCAGGCCCATGCTGGGCTCTACAAATTGATCGGCGACCTGGGAAAAATGTCGATCGTCGAGAAGCTTGCCATCGACAAAATTCGCGGAGAAGAGCCGCCAATCACAAGGGCAATGAAGCGGAATGAAAAATTGCAGGTAGTTTTGAGGAGGAGACCACAGAAATGCAAAGTGGGATTCTTGTCTTGAATTGCCCAAAAAAATGGAAAAGAGATAGTTTCATACATTTTAATAGGCAGGGTGATTTAGTAACAGTTTTCTTGGGCAACATAAAATCACGTTAGAAGATGTCAACTTTGAGGGGTCTACGAAGCTCCGTTTAGCCGCAAATCGCGTTTAAAGATAAAAATTTGTTTTTCGTTTCATGCGATACGTGGATTGAAAGGTGGCTCTCCCTAGACCACGAATATACAATTTCATGCGATACGTGGATTGAAAGGTGGCTCTCTCTAGACCACGAATATACAATTTTTAATCCTCTAAGATGCCTGGTTTAGCCAGAAATCACGTTAAAAGATGTCAACTTTGAGGGGTCTACGAAGCTCCGTTTAGCCGCAAACCGCGTATATACAATTTTTAATCCTCTAAGATGCCTAGTTTAGCCAGAAATCACGTTAGAAGATGTCAACTTTGAGGGGTCTACGAAGCTCCGTTTAGCCGCAAATCGCGTTTAAAGATAAAAATTTGTTTTTCGTTTCATGCGATACGTGGATTGAAAGGTGGCTCTCTCTAGACCACGAATATACAATTTTTAATCCTCTAAGATGCCTAGTTAAGCCAGAAATCACGTTAGAAGATGTCAACTTTGAGGGGTCTACGAAGCTCCGTTTAGCGGCAAATCGCGTTTAAAGATAAAAATTTTTTTTTCGTTTCATGCGATACGTGGACAGAAAGGTGGCTCTCCCTAGACCACGAATATGCAATTTTTAGTCCTCTAAGATGCCTATGTTAGCTAGAAATCACGTTAGAAGATGTCAACTTTGGGGGTTCTACGAAGCTCCGTTTAGCCGCAAATCGCCTGTAGCAACAGTTTTCTTGGGCAACTACAGTACCTTAGAAGCACCAATCGAATGACATCTGTTGCAGAGGCCAAGCACTATTATGACGATGAACACCATCATAGCCATCTGAGTAGCGTAGGTTGAAACCGAAAAGAGCCTGCGCGCATAAGCCAACCTTTTGGTATACAGAGCATGTGATCATCACCACCTGATGAACGGTGGTTGTGACCGAAAAATACGAATTGCTTCGCATGGAATTTAGGATCGCAGCACAGAGCAAGAGCTTCAACAACAGAACACTACCGGACCCAGAGCAAGGCATCACTTAAAAAAAAAATAAAATAAATTATAAATCTTTGAGCGTAATCCTTTTTCTTCATTAAAAATTCTGAGCTTTTCAAACATTCCGCAATAAAAAAATAATACAAATTAAATTCAGAAATCAAATTCCGACAGTGACAATTTAAAAAAAGTCAGTTTGCTTCGAATGTTTTCGAACAAGTTTTCAAGAGAGCACTCGTAACTTATGAGTGATCAGGAGCACTCATAACTTTTACGAGCGCTCATAAATATTCAATATTATTGCTTGGTGAATGGATTTGTGAGCCTCTTAAGTTATGAGCGTTCGGTGAATACCGCCCTAAAAGGCGGACGCTTGAAGTTTAGTGTTCGTTTTTCCCTTTTTTCGGTCTTCTGAGCTCTGTACAAAAAAAAAGTTTTTGATATATCAGCCTGATTTTGGTCCAGACTCCAATAAATTTAATAAGCTTTAAAACAAAAAAAAAATATGACGATCCTTCAAGTAGTTTTAAAGTAATCGTGGCCAACAGTTGGAAAAACGTGGTTTCGAGAAAAACGCTTTTAAAGTTTTTTTTTCGAATCATGGCTCATGTGTCGACACCTGGGGCCTGTAACACAAAGCTACAAGTCTACAAGTCAAGAGCCACTTGTAGGATTATGTTAATCTTACAAGTGTACATTATTTCTGTAACACAAAAAAAAACTTTACAGTTGTAGAAAACAAAAATTTCCCAACACTTGTAGGCATTCTGCTTACAAGTGCTTATTCAAAGATATAAGCAACGCGGTAGCATCTTTATAAAAAATAAATAAAGAATCTGTTCAAAAAATAAAAAACTTTCTTTTTGGTGCCTTTTCGGATGTGATAACGAAGGAAATTAAAAATGTGAAAAATGGAAGGAATATTTACTTTAGGTAAAAGTTTGAATTTAATTCCTCAAAATAAAGAGTGGCCATATATCCGCGATATGTTTTGGCAGAATTGCCGAAAAAATGTCGTTGTAAATTTTAATGCCGTCAATTTTCAAAACATCAACGCCAAGATCATATATATTATATTTTTGTAGGCAAAACCAGACAACTCAAGGAAAATGGGTGCAGCTGGGGGTAAGGATTGCAAACTGACTGCTTGCGACAATATAGTAATGGATATAGTTGGACGAGATTCGGAAGCTATAATTGGGCTTGGAGCTAAGGAACCCCTAATGGTAAGTGCCTAAAATTGTGTTAGTATAAAGATTATTACATACAATATATTTATTTTTAGATCAACCATTATATCCCGGTACTACCAATACTGCAAACAGCACCTCCAAACCCAGTTTTAAAAAGAAAAAAATAGGTATGTACTTTATTCACAAGATCGCTTATATACATATACATACGTAATGTACTACTATTTTTTAGACAAGAAACTGAAGCGCAATGTGAATCTCCTCTTTCTCTTAAAAAGAGAAAGCTTATGGTTGAGCACATTGGGCCTGCACACAAGGGATGAGCAATTTTTGGACTTAAACCGGTTTTAGTCTTTAGTCCACGCACGCACGAGATGATTTCAACCTGGCGAAGAAATGTATACATGAACCTCTTTTATATGTGTTAGTATTTCTATGTGTTTGTTGTTGGTGTTGTATGTTGTGTATGTGTTAGTTTCAGTCTTCGTTCATCCACAAAATTTCGGGTTGAAATTTTAGTCCGTTTCATACTGCACACTTCGCTTCCCTTGCCCACAAAACTGTTCTTAGTCCGGATGAAATAGTCTCGTGTGTACAGGCCCATTGAGACGAAAGCGGCTTCATTATTTGTCGGAGCATCGATGTTTATAAGGATGCCATCAATAGCCCCAAAAACCTCCGGCATACCACCTTTTTCAAAAAAAAACAATTGAACCATTGAATATTGATCAATTAATTATTCGTTTTTGTGTTAATAATAATCATGATGTTTTTCTTATTATTAGTTATATACCACCGAAGAAGAGTTCTTTTGAATATATAAAACGCATATCGATAATTGTTCATTTATTTTAAATAATTTAAAAAATAATCAGCATATTATAATCTTAGGTGATTTTAATTTAGCTGCTGTAAATTGGGTCTTTGATCCGGATGATAAATATTTAATACCATTTAATGTTACTAGTGATTGCGAGAGTGTGGTTGTTGATACTCTAGCTGAATTTGGGCTCAAACAAATCAATTGTTTTCGTAATAAACTTAATCGTTATCTTGATTTAGTTTTCACTGATAATGAGTTCGGTGTGAGTATTGACAGCCCTACTCCACCTCCTTTACCTAACTCCGAAAATCATCTTGTACTTTGCATATCATTTGAATTTTTAGAATATATAAAGCAAACTTCTGAAACTACTTCTTTTCTTAATTATGATAAATGTAACTTTTTGAATGTCTCAAATTTTTTCAATAGGGTTGATTGGTTCTCTATGTTTGAAAATGTTGACGTGGAGGAATCGTTTACTCTTTTAACGAATCTACTGGGTGAGGCAATTGATTTATATAATCCTAAATATTTGAAGAAATCTCAATCTAAGCAATGCTGGTTCAATAAAAAGCTTATTAATTTGAATAATCGAAAAAATAAAGCTTTCAAACTTTATTGTGATACTAGGGATGATAATAGCACAGATAATTATATACAGATGTCTCACCTCCATACAAAATTCTGTCATCGAAAATTTTCTCCAGCAGACAATCTCCAGCAGACAAAAGCTTTCTTAAGAAGGTTTCATAAGAAGAAGAGAATTTTATAGTCATTCTGAATTAAAAAGAGAACAATATAATATTCTCTCTTTTGTTTAAGAACTTTTTTTTATTATGCGCGATAAAGATAATACTGGCAGACAATGCGGCTACCTTTGTTCATGTGGAATAGATGTACATAGGTAGGTATCTACCAAAAAAAGCAAATTCGTACTGTGGTATCCTATTTTTTTTTAGAAAAAAGGCAAAAGGTAAGGCATTAGGTAGATAGAACATATTCTATTAATATCTCCATCAATTACCGGTCTTTAAACACTACCATCTTCCAGTTTCTATTTTGTTGATGACTCTTTGCACTCAGACAAGGCCTACTGTGCTCAGCAAAAAATTATTAATTGGATTTTTCCATGGAAAAATCCAGAGTTAAGCTAGCGTGGACGACATCAAATTTGAGTTAGTTAAATTAACTGTGAATAAATATTTTTTTTTCAACTTTTTCTTGGAACATCTTACAGCAACAAATTAGCAACAAATTTACTCTCATTTGTGTGATCGGTTATTCCAAAATTTAGTAATTTCCACGCTATCTTAACATAAATCTAGAACTGTTGCCGATTTTTCGCCATCGGTTCGAGCAACAAAATCGGTTATCCAGCAACTAATTAGCAACAAAAAAGCCGTTGGTGTTTTTTTTTTCATTTTCGCTGAGTTTCCACCGCTTCCACGCGATCGGTTCGAGCAACAAAAAAGCCACAAATTTTGGTGTTTTTTTTTTCATTTTCGCTGATTTTCCACCGCTAGGTTTTTAGACCTCTAGAACAAGGAAACCAATGTGACGTGGTGTATACCGATTTCGCGAAAGCGTTCGACAGAGTTGATCACTCAATATTGATTTCCAAATTGCATAACATCGGTTTTCATTCCAATTTATTGACATGGTTTAAATCTTACCTTACTGGCAGAATTCAATATGTTCGTATTAATAATGTTACTTCCAACCCTGTTTTTGGTTACTTCCGGTGTCCCACAGGGAAGTCATTTGGGTCCTCTCCTCTTTCTCTTGTTTATCAATGATATTCCCAGTTGTCTAAAAAATTGTTCTTGTTTGATGTATGCTGACGACCTTAAATTATTCCTGCGCATTAATCTATTTCCGATTGTATAAAGCTGCAGAATGATCTTAACAATCTTTCCGTTTGGTGTTCTAACAACGATCTTCATTTAAATGTTTCTAAATGTCATGGTATGTTATTCTGTCGCGGCACCTCTCCAATTATGTTTTCTTACAGTTTACTTGGGTCAACCTTAACACAAGTCACTGAGAAAAAAGATTTGGGTGTAATCTTTGATTTAAAATTCGAATTCGCTAATCACATTGACTATATTATTTCTAAGGCCAGTTCTATGCTTGGATTTATTTCCAGGAACGCTAAAGACTTCTCTGATCCATATACTTTTAGAGCCTTATATTTTTCATATGTTCGCTCAATTTTAGAATACTGCTCATCTACCTGGAATCCTATGTATATAACTTATTCGGCGAGAATTGAACGAATTCAGAAACGCTTTACTAGAATTGCAATTCGGATATTGCTTTGGAACACGGATATGCCTTCATATAACACCAGGTGTTTGTTGTTGGGTATCCAATCCCTAGAATCACGACGTATTTATTTCGATGTAATGCTTGTCAGAGATTTAATAAATTATAAAATCAATTGCCCTCACTTACTTTCGTTGATTGGCTTTCATGTTCCTTGTCGTGAATTACGTAATAATCGTTTATTTTGTGTACCCTTTCATAGGGTCAATTATGGAATCAATGAACCCTTAACTCGCTATTTAAGACAAGCTATGTAATTCTGTTTGTAATGCTATTGATTTTAATTTATATTTAAGTAGGGACTGTTTTAAAAAAAATGTTATTAATAATAAACTTCGGTGGTTAATGTTAATTGTACATTCTATTTTTTGTTTTGTTTTATTTATTATTATTTATATAAATTTACTATTGTTCTAAGAAGTCTTTAAAAGCTGTGTCTCTGCTTGATGAATAAATAAATAAATAAATAAAATAAATAAATAAATAAATAAAATCAGCTGGCCAACACACTTGTCTATGGAAGTTACTTAGTAGATGCAACGGTGAACCGTCATTTTACTGACACCATGGATGTCACCGATGGTGTTAGTGGGATCCCGAACCGAACCAGTGCAAAGCAATTAATATTTTTTCACTTACGCTTAAGGATTTGTTTCTATTCGATGACGAATGTCACTTATGCGAAAGCTTTTCTGAGAGATATTCAATAACGGGTTTCGACACACGAAATTTTTCGGAAAACAAATAGTCGTCTATTTGAAAGTTTATTCTTTCTTTATATATTTTAATTTTAGTAATTTCGGAATCACTAGATTTAATTAAGATATTATTAAATTAATTGGAGAATACTGAATCACCAGAGATTGCCCTTCACTCGAACTTAACTCTAATCTATGTATGCATTATTTAAAATTTTTTATCAAAAATACAAAACGCGGAAAAAAATCAACCTTATTCGTTAACAAAATATAATCAAATAATAACATCAACTGATTTTGACAGTTTGCACCAACTTGCACTAGCTCTAAGGGTAGTGCAAAATTTTCTGAGCTAGAGTACACCAGTTCAGCTCAATCAACGCTAATCAGTTCAAGTCAGTGCAAACATTTTCTCAATGAACACAAAAAAGCTACACTTTTCTGCCCAGAGTAGTCCAGTGCAGCTGGTTAAACAGAACTACGGAGGCTGTTTGAAAAGTTCTCGGCCTAACATAGAAGACGTTGTTTTAATAAATAAATTTTAATTCCTCAAATAGCCTTATATATATAATAATTGTATGTGAAGTTTCATTAAAATTGGTCGCGTACATATGTCCCAACTAACATTTCAGTTTCTATTAGCTTAGAAATATGGACATGATGCAAGTTTCAATTTATATAATGCTTCTAAAGAGCCTTCTTCAAAAATAATTTTTTTATAGAAGTCACAGTTTCAATATCATCTTCTTTTAAACCTTTTGCAAGTAAGACACACAAGATTTTCCGAGACTAGAACCAATTTTTCGGATATGGTTTTATAAATGAAAATAGAGAAGCTGGAACTTGTATAAAGATTGCAATGTTATATGATATAGAAGTTTGCATCAGTGAGTTTTCAAAAGGTTTCTATAACAATTTCCTAAGAGCTATATAGAATACTTCTCTTAAGCCTAGCAGACTTTAACAAATAGTCTTTAAAGAAAATGTCAATGTTCAAACTTCTAAGAACTCTGCAAATGAAACTTAACAGAAACTGATACATTTATTCTTAATTAAAGTTAGGAATATTAAATTGATGTATGTTAACTAATTATTTGTACGCATTTATTGTAATCCATCTACTTTTTAGATATTACTCAGGCAAGTATAAGGGTATAAATCGACATCCCTATAATATATAGCATAGACAATTAGTTTGATTGTTTGCTTTTTGAACTTTAAGGCTAGGCGCGCACATTCAATTTTTAGTTGCACAACTGTTTGGTTATAGAAAACAGATGAACTATTTGGTTGAATGTCCGCGCAGGTGCATAATTATATGTTACACAAAATAGCAGATTCATTTTAGGCAATCGTTTAGTTTGTGTCAAACCAACCAACGAACCAAGCAGTTGCGAATGTAAAAATTGAATGTGCGCGCCTAGCCTAAGAGTCTAGCGAAGATGAAGTTGAAGTAACGAATAACCAAAATTTAAGAAAAAATACCTTCGAAAGCGGGCAGCTGAATTTCAGATCAACTTAGGCTCTTAAAAGTTGAATTGCAATTATAAACGAGCGCTTCGAAACAGGTGCGAAGTTATAACGCGAATATCCGAGAACTTTTTTGTTTTCAAACATATAATGCAGCTGCATTTATATGATTATCTTCATTTTGATCTTCTGTGCCCATATATTAGATATAAATGTGAATTTTTTTGGAAGAAACATATGTAAATCCAGCATGATATCTCTATATATCCCTCAAAGTGGCAATGGGTAGTGGGTAAACTAACCAAAATTTTGAATGGTTTTATTGCAAATCATAAAAAAAAATATTACATGAAAATAATTCACGATATTGAAGAAAGGCATATGTATGTACTCGTATACTTAACATATAACAAATGTCAAACGACACGGAATACAAACATTTTATATGAATGAATGAATCGTTTTAAGGGACACAAATCAAAACAAAGAAAGAGTTAAGTAAGTAGTAAAACAAATCAATACGGTCAGCAATTTAAAGATATTTTGTGCGCTCCTATTAGGTATGAAGATTAGGGCTCAATACTGAAAATTAAATAAACAGTAGATAAACCCAACAGAGGAAATTTAAGAAATTTGTTTACGTTTTGTTTTTCTTGTATGAACGTGGCCTTGGCAAAATTGTATATCGCAGTCTTGTGTTAATTTTGAAGTTTGAGAAAGAAATAGGCTGATTAAATTTTTGCATCTTCCAAATAATATTCGATATGGCCCAGTGCGTAGAGAGACGGACTATTACACAAGAGATGTCGAGTTCGATCCCCAAAAAAGGTATAATGTCATTCATGTTTTAAAATAATTCCAAATACATTAATTAATAACAACTCCAATGTGATACATAGTTTCAGGTTTAAAATTTATTAAATGTCGGAAAAACGTCTTAAAAGAAATATAAATTTACTTTTATTTTCGTATTTTTCAGGCTCGGTAAAAGTTCGAGTGTAAGCTTGTAATAGACATAAAAAGCCGTGCGTTTGTAATTTTTGCGAAGCTTTATTGAAGCCATCTGTCAAAACTTGAACTTCAGTTCAATTTCGAATAGGACTCTGTTAAACCTCTAATAGTTCATACACGAAGCTGGCACTTTTAAAAGATCTGTGCATGGTACTTCTAAGAGGATTTTCAGAAATCACTTATAGAAGTGCATAAAAGGCTTTGTGAGCTTGTGTAATATTCTCCTTTTTGTTCTTAAACAACCTTTACAAATGTATTAAAGAACTTCGAAAATATATTTAGTTAGACCGAATCGAAGCTGAAATGTTAGTTGGGTATATCAGTGCAATTTTTTGTTTGAACGAACCTATTGCTAACAACGAAAATGGAAAAAAATGAAATTAGAGCCGTCATTAAATATTTGGTCAAAAAGAATATGACACCAAATCAAATTAAAGATGACTTCGATGAGACATTGGGGGAATCTGCACCTTCGTATTTCATGGTCAAAAAGTGGGCAGTCTTATTTAAACACGGCAGACAGAGCGTTGAAGATGGTCGCAGAAGCGGAAGGCCAACAACATCCACCTCTTCAGAAAACGTCGATAAAGTTCATAAAATGGCTGGAAAAGTTGCCGAAAAAAGACCAGGATTAGCCAAAAAGAAGATCCTTTTTCTTCAGGATAAAGCTCCAGCACACAAGTCGGTTGTTGTCATGTCTAAACTCCATGAACTTCGATTTGGTGTATTGAACCACCCCCCCTATTCACCTGATTTGGCACCATTAGACTATTACCTCTTTCCTAACTTAAAAAAAAATTTGGCTGGACGCAAATTCTTCACCAACGAGGAGGTGATTGCTGAGACGGAGCGGTTTTTCGAAGAGTTGGAGGAATCGCCCTATAAAATGGGTATAGAAGCACTGGAACACAGATAAAATAAGTGCATTGATATAAGAGGAGAATATGTAGAAAAAGATTAAAAAAAAAGTTTTAAAATTTATTGCGTTTTATTGGTCAGGCCGAGAACTTTTCAAACTGCCCTCGTACTATCACTATCTTCATCAGAATCGAAAAAGAACATTTTTTTTTGAAGATTTATCCGTAGGATATTTTTTAAGACTCAGGATTT
The DNA here is from genome assembly GCA_911387755.1 of Chrysotoxum bicinctum. Lineage (NCBI taxonomy): Eukaryota > Metazoa > Arthropoda > Insecta > Diptera > Syrphidae > Chrysotoxum > Chrysotoxum bicinctum. Next base: position 116,782,668 of record OU426988.1, read on the forward strand.
CACCATTGTTGTACAAAATACAATCCCAATTAACCGAATACGTCGATCCATTTTCAATTGAATTATTATGGTACATAAATATAATTATGCATGTTCGCTTCCTAGTTCATTTTGCTAAGATTTCATATGTTTCCCATTGGTACAAATTTTTCTAAATCTATCAATCAATAAAAATTCAATTATTTTTAAGTAAATCAAAGAAAACTAATTGAATGCATTATTTTGTATTATGTTTATTTTTTTATTTAGTTTACTGAGATTTAAAAATGTTTAAGCTTTCAAAACCTTATAAAGTATAGGTATATTAAATTATAGGTACATATGTATGTATATTAAATTACTCGTATATACAGATTCCTGCATTAAAAACTGATTGCGAATTAATGTTGGAGTATATGGACTGTTTTTAATGTTGTTTGAATGAATGTTATATCGTAATTATCTTTTGTGTAAAATGTCGAATAAGAAAAACATATGTACAGTGGATCAAAAAAGAAATCGGACATACAAGTTTTGTCTCTTTAAATCACAAAATAAAATTGATGAAGGTTTGAAAATAACGTATTTTTGCATTTATACATAGTTTTTACTATAAACTCTGGATATTTAGCAAAAATTACAGTTTTATTAACAAATTGTCATCGAAATTTAATTTAAAAGAAAATAATCGCAAATTTAATATCAAAAAAGAAATCGGACACTCTGTGGTATATTCATTTTATACTAATTTTTTTTGTTTTTAACGGGACAAATATAACACTTTTAGGTTCTTAAAATTCCGTTACATATGTCAGATGTTAATTCGATTTGAATTTTATGTGTTATTATTAATAAGGTCAAAATGGAAGAACAATTTTGATATACAACGATAGAAGTGCGAAAAATAGTGATAAAAACATTTTTAAAAAGGTAACTCTGTACGTGCTATTGCAGAAATTGTAAAAAGAAGCAAGTCTACGGTAGGAGACATCATAAAAAGATTCAAAACAACAAAATCTGTTGAAAATTTACAAAAATCTTCAAGACCAAAAAAGTTTACTACAGGCGACGAATGTTGGATATTGTAATAAGTTAAAAAATAAACCCCAAATAAGTGCACCAAAGTTGACGGCGGAGGTAAGGAAATACTTGCAATAAGATGTTAACCTTGAAACCGTAAAAACAGTGCTGCCAAAAAGTAAATTTCATGGAAGAGTGTCAAGAAAAAAAACTTTTATCTAAGAAAAACCGAATCAGGAGAAATAGTTTATAAGGAGCTACCAAAAGACGAATTTGTCATTCTGGAATCGTGTTTTGTTCTCTGTTTTTATTAAATTTACTCTCGTCAGAGACAAAACGCGAATCCAGAACGACAAATTGGTCGTCGCGAATTGCAATATGACTGCTACGACCAATCTATTTTCTCAAATTTCTCTCATTTTAGCAATTACAACGCAAATTTTAATAAATTAACATTAAATTAAACTAGATTCCTACCCTTTTGTAAAGTTTTTGTGAAGAATTTAGGCTTATATCTGCTTTAAATCCCATTTGTTTTTTTATTCGTTGGTCGTTGGTCGCTCTCATGTGAATAGTCCTTAACCATTATGCCAAGGCGTACGACACAAAATTTGCACTTTCTTTGACCCGTCATTATTTGAAGGATAATTGTAGTAGAACACAGCCTTAACCTGATGTTCTACTAAAAACAGCGGGGAAATTGACTATGAATAGTAGCTGTGTGTATTTAACCAACAAGTCTTAAACTAAAGATCTAGCAATCACGACTTTAGTAATTATTTATGAATACGCCCCATTATGTGTATTTGTCTTATAGTTTGATGCAAATGGTACCAATGATACTTTCAGCTTGCAGGTTCAATTAAAAACAAAAAAGATTTCTTACAAAAATTCTTGTTGGTTAAGTTAAAGAAAGTGGACACAAAATAAAATAACAAACAATTAAGTGAAACTTAACAAACAACTTTTATTACAAGAATAGATTATGTAGGCAAAAAAATATAACTGCATGTGCATAGATTTAAGTTTTTAAGAGCAAACATTTCATAGGGTATATTTCGCTATGTTTGGCAAGTTAACAAAATATTTTATGAAATTAGATTTGATCAAATTGCAATAATTTTAGATAGAATTTTTAAATGAAATTAATTTATGAATGAATTGTTTGAATTTAAATTTCATCATCATCGGCTCGACAACCGGGTTCCGGTCCTGGCCTCTTTCAACAAGTCTCTCCACCTATCCCGGACGCCATCCAGTTGCGCACGCCATCTCTCCAGCGTAAGCGTGGTCTACCACGCTGTCGTCTACCATAGAATGTACCACAAAGAACTTTCCGAGCAGGTTCCTCTTCACTCATGCGAGCTAGGTGCCCTGCCCACCGGAGTCTACCGAGCTTAATTTTTGTCACGATATCTGCTTCTAGGTAGATTGCGTACAGTTCATGATTGTACCGTCTCCGGAATCGTCCTTCCTCACATATGGGGCCAACATTTCTCCTTAAGAGTTTTCTCTCGAACGCAGCTAAGAGGTCGGAGTGCTTTTTGCTAAGCACCCAAGTCTCGGATCCATATATGAGTACTGGCAGGACCATGGTCCTGTACAGCAGCAGTTTTGAAGTTATGGTGAGATTTCTGGATTTTAAGAGCTTTGACAGACTATAGTAGGCTCTGTTGGATTTGAGAAGCCGCCCGCGTATTTCTTCTTCTATATTGTTATCGGCTGCTACTATTGACCCAAGGTATTTAAAGGATTGCACCACTTCAAATTCGTGCTCCGCTACCTTGATTGTTTGACCAACTGTTCCTCTCTGAATTTAAATTTAGGTTGATTAATCCTGAACATTCCGGCCTCCCTGGAACGAGTTTCAGGACATGGGTACTCGTACCAGCTTGGTGATTGGACGGACGAATGTTCCGCCAGCCGTTTTTACAGTTGCAACTCGAACTCGACCATCAGAACCTTGAGTTGTAGGTTCGATCTTGCCAAGAAGCCACTTTGTTGGTGGAAGATTTGGCTCTTTTATAATAACCAGGTCCCCTGGGCTTAAATTTGGAGTTGATCGCTTCCACTTTGGACGTTCTTGAAGGGTGGTGATGTACTCCATATGCCAACGTTTCCAAAATCCTTGGACCATATTTTGGAGGTGATTCCAGTGAAAGAGTCGATTGACTGGTGTGTTCAAAGTAGTTGGCTCTGAGACTGCAGTAAATGGTTCACCTATAATGAAATGTTCTGGGGTTAGAGGATTTAGATCACTATCTGATAAAACACATAGAGGACGATAATTTAGAACAGCTTCGATTTGAGTAAGAACTGTGTTTAGTTACACCCCGTAGGTGACAGTTGACGGACTTGACACCAGCCTCCCACAAACCACCAAAATTGTGTGCCAATGGGGGGATAAAGTGCATTGTACTTTGCAAGTGCCGTAGCAACGGTCTCGTTGTATGCTTCTGATAGGACAAACTTGTGCATCTCGTTGAGACATCGACGCGCTCCTTGGAAGTTGGTTGCATTGTCTGAATAGACTTTCGAACAGAACACATCTCGAAACAAATCGACGAAAAGCAGCGAGAAAGGCCTCGGATGTGTGGTCACTCACTAGCTCGAGGTGGATAGCTTTTGTGGCCATACACACAAACAGACACATGTAAGCCTTTGAAGTTTTCGGATTACGACCTCTTGAAAACTTGATGTTAAAAGGCCCAGCATAATCACAGCCTGTATGTGAAAACGGACGGCTTTGTGAAATCCTTTGAGATGGTAAGTAACCCATTAGCTGCGTAGTGGTGTCTTTTCGCAGTTTGTAACATCTACTGCAATCAAAAACTACCTTACTGATGATGTAACGTGAGCCCAAGATCCAAAACTGTTGCTTTACAATGCCGCAGGTTGGGGAGATTCCTGTGTGAAGGTTACCTCTATAATAAGAGAAGAAAAATTGTTATTAGCAGAATATAAGGATGTTTTATGTTAAATGATATGTTAGCATTTTTTATCCTGCCTCCTACTCTTAGAAGACCTTTGTTTTCTAAAAAGGGAGAGTATTTTAGAAGTTTTGATTTTAGGGGTAATTGATTTTTGTTTATTAGGGTGCGAATATGTTCACTGAATGAGTTTGGTTGCACTGATTTTATTATGGTTGTTTTTGCGACGACGATTTCTATTAGGGTTAAGTATGAGAAACGATGATTACGTTTGTTAGATTTTTCACTTACGTAATTGAAGACGAAACGTATGACGTAAGCGAGTAAGCTTTGCATACGAAACCATGATGATGTTTTGTTGATTATATGATCGATGACATCGAATTTGTTGGATGATGTTAGAAGAACTTGAGGTGGACACAATCTTTTTTCGGGTAAGAGTTCGTTCTCTTCCGGTTTAGAGGTCACAAGCTAAGGTTTTGGCCATTTACTGTCCTCTACCGATAACCACGGTGAACCATTCCACCAAAGATGATGATTTAGAAGATTTGAAGGAAGAATACCGCGCGACGCACAATCAGCTGGATTTGACTCCGATCGAACATGGTTCCAGCAATTCCTTGGAGCAGTTTTCGAAATAGCAGAGGTTCTGTTCGCGACAAACGTAGTTCAGTTCTGGAAAATTTATACGAAAATGACGATTTTATGAGATTGAACAAACGAGTTAGCAGCAAGACCCCACAAAGCTCCAAGCGAGGAATTGTATCCTTCTGGGGTCTTTCAACGATTGCATAAAACAGCACCGTACGCGAGTGAGCATGCATCGCAAGATCTATGAAGCTCAACGTCATAGGATGAAGATGCAAGCAAATTTCTAGGGATACTAACCTGCTCGAAAAACGAAAGTTCTTGCCTGTACTTTGCCCATCTTTCAGCTAATTCCGAAGGTAACGGGTCGTCCCATCCAAAATTTAAGTTCGATGACCAGAGTTCCTGAAATACAATTTTGAAGAGAACAACGGATGGTGGATGGTACAAGTAGTCCTAATGGGTCGAATATTCGCGACACTTCTGACAGCAAGATGGTTGGAATACTTTTTGGCATTCGGAAGGAGTGCCGAGCACTTTGAAAAGCGACTTTGAACGTTCTGTATCGAAAGCAGAGTACTCACAATCGTCATTGGGGAGCAAAGCTAGAAGAGAAGAACAATTAGAACTCCATTTTCGCAGTGTAAGTTTGGTCAAGGAAAGAAGAGCAACTAGTTCTGATTGTAATTCGATGAGTTCCTTGGTTGATTTAGCTCGACGTAAACATCTTCTAGCAGAACTCGGGCTGCTTTTGGATAGTCTGATTTGTAATCTTCTGTAAGTTGCTTCAGAATTCGAACGGACAAAAAAGGAGCGGTTGCTGTACCGTACGTCACAGTACGTAAACGATAATGCTCGATTTCTTTCGAAGGGGATTCACGCCAAACAATACGCTGATAGTCAGCGTGTTAATCATCAACCCAAATTTGGCGAAACATTTTAACTACGTCCGCAGTAAACACGAACGGATGTTGACAAAAACGTAAACACACACCTATCAAATCGCGTTGAATAGGAGGGCTTATCACAGGAGTACTGTTCAAAGACTTTCCTATTAAGTTCTTAGCTGAACCATCAAACACAACACCTAATTTTGTGAACGAGCTGTCGGGATTCAAAACTGCGTGATGAGGAAGATAAAAGCACTTGCCATCAGGAATGGCGATTTCTTCACGAGGAATCTAAGTCATATGACCAAAGTCAATATATTCTCGCATGAACTTAGAATATAACTCTAGCAAATTGGAATTTTGAATAAAACAACGTTCTATTGCATAGAGACGCGAAATAGCAAGAAGTAGAGAATTTTCGAAAGATGGATTTGTTGTTTTGAATGGAAGTTGAACGACATACTTCCCGTCTGGTGAACGAGAAAATGTTTGGCGAAAATGTTCTTCCGCCTGGTCGATCACATTTGAATGATTTGCTGGAGCAACTTCCTCGAGTTCCCAGAATCGTTGTAGTAACGAATCTATGTCGACTAAAGAACGAATAGACGTAAAGTAATTCGATTCTTCTGGTTCAAAGAATTGACGCCTTATAATCCAACCGAACGAAGTACTTTAAGCGATTGGGCACCCATCAGGACCACAAATTTGTCCACTCCTAAGAATGCTCCAAGGCTTATCAGCTCCAAGAGGAACATCAATGGGAGCAGCGATATTGATATTATTAATGATCTGATTCCGAGCAGTATATGGAGTTGTAGTTGTAACTGTAGATGTAGATGTAGCTGTAGATGTTGATAACGGAGGTTGAAATTGAAGCGACGAAGACGAAAACTTGTGCATCTTCAGATGGCGTGATTTACAAACCCGATAACGAAACGAGGAATGGCATTTATGCGACGAATGGCCAGCCTGAAGCAGTTAAAACAATGTAAATTTGTTTTCGCAAATAATCGACGAGAATCAATGTCTAACGCGACGAATTTGGTACACTGCCTAAGGATATGATCCACTTTACACATTGGACATTTTGTATCTAAAGGCCCAGCTAAATGAGCCCGAATGCTAGTTGGGTGCTTTTTTCGCGTTGTGGCCGAACGACTATTAACAGACTGACATACTTCAAGAGCATCACATCGCTCTTCTAAAAATTCTGCTATGGTGTAGTCTTCACGAGATCCGATATGTTCTGCCCAAGCTTGTTTTGAATCGGGGTCAAGTTTATTTAATAATAAATAAATGAGCCATGGGTCGCGAATCAACGCACTAAGCCCACGCACAACTTCAACGGCACCATCAAAAATTGTTCGTAAAGTTTGAACATTGCAAACATTTGTAGTAGGAAGCGACAAAAACGTTTCAATAAATGAGTGAGCGATTAATAATTGTCTACGATCATAACGTTTTTCCATTGTATATAAAAACTATAGTACTCTCATGAAGAGGGACGAACGATGCGGTGCCATACGAGCGTATTCCATAACTTTTTACGTAGAGTTGCGGAGAGTAAGGACAGACGATAATCAGGAAGGGGTGATAATATTTTCGGTAAAAGCAAACCGAAGGTGCAGAACAAAGCGACGACAAGAAAGCTATTTTCTGTTTTCTTTTTATCAATTTCTATACAAATAAGTATGATAGATTTATTTTTTAAGGCAGATTTTTCAAATGCAGAATTTTGAGAATTGTAGTCTTGAGTTTTATTCTGAAATACAGAAAAATTATATTGAAAGCTAAAATTTTGAAGAGTAGAATTTTGGAATGCAGAATTTTGGGAAATAAAATTTTAAAATGCATAAAAATTAATAAGTAAAATTTTGAAAAGCAGAAGTTTGAAAAAGAGATTTTGAAAAGCTTAGTAAGTAAAATTTTGAAAAGCAAAACTTTGAAATGCAGAAAGCTTAGTAAGTAAAATTTTGAAAAGCAAAATTTTGAAATGCAGAATTTTAGGAAATAAAATTTTGAAAGAAAATTTTGAAATGCAGAAAACTTAGTAAGTAAAATTTTGAGAAGCAAAATTTTGAAATGCAGAATTTTAGGAAAGAAAATTTTGAAATGCAGAAAACTTAAAAAGTAAAATTCTGAAAACAAATCGCATTTATAGATAAAAATTTGTTTTTCGTTACATGCGATACGTGGATTGAAAGGTGGCACTCTCTAGATCACGAATATGCAATTTTAAACTCGCTTAGATGCCTAGTTTAGCCATAAATCACGTTTGAAAATGTCAACTTTGGGGGGTCTACGGAGCTCCGTTTAGCCGCAAATCGCATTTAAAGATAAAAATTTGTTTTTCGTTACATGCGATACGTGGATTGAAAAGTGGCACTCTCTAGATCACGAATATGCAATTTTTAACTCGCTAAGATGCCTAGTTTAGCCAGAAATCACGCTAGAAGATGTCAACTTTTAGGGGTCGACGGAGCTCCGTTTAGCCGCAAATCGCGTTTAAAGATAAAAATTTGTTTTTCAAAAAAAAAAAATTATTTTCACATTTTTTACTTCTAATGGAAAAAAAATATATGTATTAAATGTATTTGTTCTGTTTAATTTGTAATAAACTTCAACTACTAAATCAGAAAAATCAATTTCTGCTAAAATAATTAACATGGCGATTTTAAAATGTGGCAACCATGTCTTATTTTTTCATATTTCGGCCGTTTTTTAGAGGCAAATGGATATGTTTAGGTGTTTGAGCAGCATTATACATTAATTGCCAATAAATTTTCGCGTTTTTTTCTCATAATCATTGTCTGTGCGATTGGCAGTCGTTATTTATGTAATGGTTGAAAATTTTTTTTCAAAAAATGGGTATTTTTTGTACCCACCATGGAACCATTTTTTTTTGTTTTTCATTGCCTCAAAAACGGTACAACCGATTTTGATCATTTTTTTTTGCTAAAGCTCCCCAAAAACTTAAATAGAATTGTGTATTCAAATTTTCAGAAAAAAAATTTTGGATTTATAAAATAAACTTTTCAAAACTCAATATTTCGAAAACCCCATGCTAGATTTTTTTTAAACTTGATAAGTAAAAGTTTATCAATATAATCTACAAGATGTGAGAAAAAAAATTTATTTTACCTAAAAATAAAGGTACCCACCATACAAATGCAAAAAAAAAAATAAAAAATGGTTTTCAAAAATCATATTTTTCTCGAAAACGGCGCCTGGAATTTAAAAAAAAAATTTTTCTTTGTATGATCTTTAATTTAAAAAGACAAATTTTGAAATTAAGATATTAGGTACGCTTGTACCATTTTTTCAAATTTTGACATTTGACAATTTTCTCATTATCGAAATTTTTTATAGAGATGCTTCCAAAAAGTTTAAAAACATTGCGTCTCAAAGCTTTGAAAAAATATTTTTTTTAATTTTTGGAAAAAAAAGTAATTTTTTTCCTTGGAAAATTCGATATCTCAAAAACGGCTCAGTATTTTATTTCGAGACCTAATTTCCATTCGTACAATAATAAAAACTTAAGGTTGGCGTACCAAATTTTTTTTTAATTTAATTTTTTTTATTTTAATTTAACTCGAGATTTTGATCAAAGTTTACTTTACGAAGAAAATTGTTTTTTAAAAATCAATGTCTTGAAAAAGTTTGAGCGGCTAATTTTTGAAAATATTTCCTAGAATTTTTATTTTTAAATACTTAAAATTAATATCCCAAATTTTTTTCTAGAACAATTTTAAAGAAATTTCTTATATTCAAAATTAGTTCAATAATAAAAGGTTTTTTAAACTTTGTTTGCATAAATTCGTACTTTTTATATTTATATTAACAAAATACAAAAAAAAAACAAAATTAATGAATTAATAATTTCCAAATTTGATAAAAATTCGTAGACAAACATTAAAAGAAATATTTGTTTATTCAAAATTCGTGGGGCAAATATCTTATATTTTTACAAAATATATGGATACAAACTTTTTTTTTGTAAAAA